>OW240912.1:38801638-38935801 GCA_933207985.1 Pelobates cultripes | reverse complement strand
GCTATTCAATCTATAACAGTGAAAAAAGTTTTTTGTTTTTAAATCCAAGCTATTGTGACACCAGATCTAATTAGTGGCACTTGTCAGCGTATCCACTGTTAGCGTAACACACCCGCTTTAAGGACACTGACCGCTATTCAATCTATAACAGTAAAAAAAGTTTTTTGTTTTTAAATCCAAGCTATTGTGACACAGGATCTAATTAGTGGCACTTGCCAGCGTATCCACTGTTAGCGTAACACACCCGCTTTAAGGACACTGACTGCTATTCAATCTATAACAGTAAAAAAAGTTTTTTGTTTTTAAATCCAAGCTATTGTGACACCAGATGTAATTGGTGGCACTGACTGGGGAAATGGGCACAGTATGCACTGTGAGCCTGACACAGAAGCTGGCAGCAGTGGCAGACAACTGACTGCTATTCAATCTATAACAGTGAAAAAAGTTTTTTGTTTTTAAATCCAAGCTATTGTGACACCAGATGTAATTGGTGGCACTGACTGGGGAAATGGGCACTGTGAGCCTGACACAGAAGCTGGCAGCAGTGGCAGACAACCAAGTGCATTTACATTAGATAGAAAAAAAAAATCCAAAAAATGCATACCCTTATCCCTAACCTAGCTATGCTTTTCCCTATCTTATGAACAGCAGCTACACTTTCCCTCCTCTTACTAAGCATGCAGCTTGAGAATGAATCTAAAATGGATGCTGTCCAGTAGGTGGGAGGGTCTGCTAGGGAGGCTGTGCTGCTAATTGGCTGGAATGTGTCTGCTGACTGTGAGGTACAGGGTCAAAGTTTACTCAATGATGACGAATAGGGGGCGGGTCGAACCGCGCATATGTTCGCCCGCCGTGGCGAACGCGAACATGCTATGTTCGCCAGGAACCGTTCGCCGGCGAACCGTTCGGTACATCACTAATGCTAACCAACTCACTTTGCCCATCATCTTCGGTTTTAAAAACAAAAGCAATCAAATCAAGAAAATATTCAGTAAACATTGGCACCTTTTAAAACAAGATGACACCATCAAAGACATCATATCCGACCAAACAAATATTATATTCAGAGGAGCACACACAAACACACTTAGAAATTGTGAAATGGAATGGGTTTTCAACTTACATACCCTTACCTACATACATACATACCCTTACCCTAATCGTCTCAATACAGACTTTGATCTGTTTAATTTTATCTAAATGTATTTCATATGCCTCAATTTTCTGTATATTTTATGTGTTTTAATGATGCAGAGTGCTCCCTCTACTTGTACTTTTTTAATTTACAATTTATATTTATTTTTACTTTTACATTGTTGGTGCTAATATTCCCCAACCGTTTATTCTTTTAAAATAGTATTGCCATATCTGCCTCTATCTTCAATTACATTAACAGCATAATTTTGTGTTTGGTGAATAACCTCCTCTTTTGATCTAGCTGATTAACTGCCCTGTGTGACTTGCTCTTTATCTAGCAATATCTTCACATTTCTCTATTTCATATACTTTTATTCTATTGCCTTGTATGTATTCAAATTTTATTGCCTTGTCTGTATTTTGATTGTTATAGTGCATTTTTTTAAATCTATTTTTTATTTCACATTTTATAAGTTCATTCTGCCTTTTTTCTGGCATCCTTTAATATTTCCCACACCCAATATGGCCATCACATTAGTATAATGTATCCATACACTTTCATTTCCTGCCTCCAAATACTAACTTCCCTCCCCAAGATGGCCACCGCCATAAACTATTCTCCATTCTGTGTGTGTTTTATTTGCTATCCACCCTCCCGTTCTTTGGCCACTTCATTGATGGTCTCTGCCATCCCCCCTTCCTGTCCGACCCCATGTACGGCTCGATCCTTTGCGCTATCTTCCACACCGGCAAATATCTTCGCCGATGTGTAGTTTTATCACATAGCAACTACAGATCCCATAAGGCTTTGCAGCCAGCCTATGATGACACGATAATCATGTGTTTCAGCAAATAATGCTTAAAATTCACAAAAATAACCCTCGTTTTCCACATATTTCTACAAATCTAAATACTCCAATGCTAGTCCTTCACATACTTTGGTGTTTTAAGCTGTGTTTCACATGCAATCACATACTGCTCTCTTATAGGATGAACCAATTTTGTGGCCAATTTTTTTTTTTTTTTTAATATATAATCTTTTTCTTTATTTTCCAAAAATAGGTGCAAATACAAAACAGGACACAATATATAATAATTATCTCTGTTTACCTCCTTATCCCATTACTCAAATTAATTAGAGACCAAACCAACAATATCCTATTGCCTATCGTTACATTACAACATTGTTGTTCTACATTGTATCATTTCCTCTATGCAGCATATAACTAACATAGACACAAACTGACTTATATCCACTTCAGCAATATCCCTATATCTTTTATAGGACCTACCTTTGCATGCAGGAAATATATCTATTTGTACACCTTTATCTTTACTACATGAAAGTACTTTAGAGGTTAATTGATACTCTTTATTACTATCACTTTTTGCTTATACATCTATACAGTATAAACAAATAGGTGTATGCACTTTTTTACTCTCAGTCCTAGGGAGGTTGTACCTATTATCTATTTACGTCTCCCCATTATTGATTTTAATTTATTACCATTAAAAGTTAATTTTTATATTAGTCTTATTTTTTGTTTTTGGTCTGGGCAAACCCTTCTCCTTTTCTGTCTTTCACACTCAGGGTCCATGCCCTTCTTGCCCATAGACCGGATCTATCAATAATTCTTCTCCCACCTTTTTTCCAGTTTTCATTTATGTTCAATCAGATGTTAACTTGCTTTGGAAGTTTTTCTCTCCTGCTCTATAAATTAAACATTAATCAAACACAGGGGGCTCCTGCAAACTTTAGAAAGCCAATAACAGAGAAGGAGATAAGAAATTCTAGAATAAACAGACTGTGTAATCAAGCAACCTAGAATATCTAGGTTCCTTTTTCAGGGAGTGTTTTGGAAGGCTCTGCATGACACATGCAGGTGACTAGGGCTTTATAAACAAAATGGGCTTTATAAACACATTATTTAACTCCTAAAGGAATTGAGCTGTGAGACTGCCAGGAGCATGATATATAACACCAAAACTGCTTCATTAAGCAGTTGTTTTGTTTTGGTGTCTATAATATCCCTTTAAGCCCTTAAGGACTGAGCCAAATGTACACGTTGTGATCAAAACAAAACGTAAACAAAACCTGGCATTTGCGCTATATGTCTGTCCAACCATAATTCACCACTTTCATATTAAATGCACCCACACTTATATATAATTTTATTCAGGGGAAACAGGGCTTTCATTTAACATCAAATATTTAGGTAATATTTGATATGAATAAAATATAAAAAAATGGGAGAAAATAAGATCTTAGTTCTACGTGACATTTTAACTGTGAGTGTCAAAATACTGTTTACTTTTACTGCAATAAAATACACATATTTGTATTCAGCGATGTATCACGTGTAAAACAGTACCCCCTATGTACAGGTTTTATGGTGTTTTGGGAAGTTACAGGGTTAAATATAGCACATTCAATTTTTCAGTTTTTTTACATTGAAATTCGCCAGATTGGTTACGTTGCCTTTGAGACCCTATGGTAGCCCAGGAATGAGAATTAACCCCATGATGGCATACCATTTGCAACAGACTGAACATACCCCATTTGCAATACCTTGGGTTGTCTACTTTTGCAAATGGTATGCCATCCTGAGGGTTATTCTTATTCGTGGGCTACCATACGGTCTCAAAGGCACCGTAACCAATCTGGCGAATTTCAATATGAAAAAACTGAAACACAAGCCTTATATTTGACTATGTAACTTTTGAAAACACCATAAAACCTGTACATGAGGGGTACTGTTATACTCGGAAGACTTTGCTGAACACAAATATTTGTGTTTCAAAACAGTAAAAAGTATTACAGCAGTAATATCGTCAGTGTAAGTGCCATTTGTGTGTGAAAAATTAAAAAAATTCACTTTCACTGACGATATCATCGTTGTAATACATTTTACTGTTTTGAAACACTAATATTAGTGTTCAGCGACGTCTCCCGAGTAAAACAGTACCGCCCATGTACAGGTTTTATGGTGTCTTGGAAAGTTATAGGATTAAATAAAGTGCTAGCAAATTAAATTCCCTATATTTTTGGCCTGGGTTGTCAGGCAGGTCCCGCAAATTGTAATTAATAAAATGACCTAATTATGTAAAATTATTACATAACTATATATGTAAAATTATTATATGTATACGTGGTTTCTTTTATATGTATATATATATATATATATGTAATTTTTTTAATTATTTTTATTTATATATAGGTATACATATAGTGATATATACGTATATACTTATGTATATATATATATATATATATTATATTGTTCTAACTGTATTTTGATATATATATATATATATATATATTGATATCAAAATACAGTTAGAATGAAATTACTCACATATATATATTTTCTTTAACGTATTTACATATTTTTTTTTCTATTATATATAAATATATATATAATTATAATTATATATATATTTAATCAATATCATTCTACGTGTATTTTGATATTAATATATATATATAATTATATATATTAATATTAAAATACACTTTGTGTATGTGTAAATGTGGGTGTGTGTATGTATATATATATATATATATATATATACTTAGATTTTATATATATATATATATATATATATATATAAATGATCGAAGTATATTTTATTTTTAACTAATATTTTATTTTTAACCTTAAGGGCTTAAGAGGGGAGGAGAGGGGCAGAGACAGTGTCAGCCAGTCATTTCACATCATTGGCTGACACACAGGAACAGTGACCACTGTGACTGGCTGTCACTGTGATCACCTCCTGCAGATCGTGGTAATTGGCCACAGGGTGAGTGCCTGGGTGGTCAGTCATGCCCCCCATCGTGATCTGCAGGGGGATCATGCCTGCAGTTACATGTGTCAGCCAATAGGCTGACACATAGTAACTCTGATTGCAGTGTCAGGCTGTCACTGCGATCAGATCACAGTGAGAGGCTGTTTCTGCGATCAGATCACAGTGACAGCTTGTCACTGCAATCAGACTGTGCAGATCATGGTCACTGCTCGCAGGGGTACTGCCTGGGGGACCGGGCATGTTCCCCGACCGCGATCTGCAGCGGGAAAATGCCGCGGCTACATGTGTCAGCCAATTTTAAAATCGTCTGTCACATGGTAAATACCAATCGCAGTGACAGTCTTGTACGGCGATCTGCAGCGGGCTCCTGGCGCCAGCCATGTCGGCGGCAAGAACGGCTAGGATGTTCTATGCCGCCCGCCGGCGTTTAGAGCAAGCACCTTAAGGACGGCATAGAACGTCCTCCGTCCTTAAGGGGTTAAGGAACTATCTAATAAACAACTAGAATTTTATATAATGCTATTAACATTGACACTTTCAAAAAATTTCTTAATTTTCAAAACACTATGTCCCACATACTCTTCAATATCTAGAAATTCTATAACCCATTGACTGCACTTTTATGTAAAATGAATCCTTATAGTATTTATCTTAATATATTCCAAAATAGCTAATGAAGCATCCATAACACCTTTTTCTGAATTCTGCATTCTACAGGGCTACCATTTACATGTGCTGCCCATCAATATGTATATGTGATATGTGTCCTAGAAAACATGGTGGATCTGGTCATCCTGCATTCAATGTAATTATTGCAGTTTATCAGAGGGTGAAGGAGACAGGATCACTGCACCCAGACCACTTCAATGAGCTGAAGTGGTCTGGGTGCCCATAGTCTCCCTTTAAAAATATTTTAAAAACTTTATTTGCTACAAATACATATTCAAATAATTATAAATATAATATAAATATGTTCCCCACAATGCTTGCATACACATTTTTGCCTCTAAATTTATGGAGTTGTTAAACAAAGCGAAAGAAATTGTGCTTGTATTTATGTCTTAATCTATACATTTGCTTTTTATCTTACACAATGTATGCATTATCAATATACCACATGAAATTGTGTCTGTCATTATGGCATACCCAATATTTAAGAATATTATTAGAAATAATATATTGCATGCTCGGTTTTGATAACCAGTCAAATTAATTGTGAAAAGAAAACACATTTTAAACCCATCTAAATCAAAATAAAATATAGTTTTCTCTTAAATAAATCTATGTTTTTCCCCTTGATTTTTTTTTTCCAATCATGCTGACTACTCACAGATTTTATTGTAAATACATGAGTAGGTTTAGCTGTTTGATTTATAGGCTTGTTTCATTGGAACAGTATTTGTATTCATTATTTCTTCTCAATTTGAGTTTCCAAGTGATGTATATATTCCTCAGTGCTAGATTATGGTGTAGAATTATTTTCATGGTAAACACATCTTTAATCAGATCATGCTGCTGAAAAGGCCTCACATAGAAAAAATAAATATGTTTATGTATTATATTATCAGCAATTCCATCCCCATCTTGTTGTCTGAATCTACAGTATGTTTTCTGTGTTGCAAGGTAATCCATGTAAAATGTAAAACTGAAATAATCTAAAAATAAAATATGTATATATATTCTCTGATTATTCAAACAATATAGCATTTCACATAATATAATTTACTATATTATTGAGCTCAAAAGAAACAACAATGTTGTTTTTTTCTTTTATCAAAGTATAAATATTTTATCACAGAAACAGGCTACGTTGGAGCAAATAGACTTTAAAGAGGTCATAAAGAAGCTTGGGATAATTCTTAAGTAATTATAGAAAATTGTCTTATATGGATTATGCTTAATGGAAAATGTTAAGAACTGAAAAAGAAATTGCTCATTTTGAACAAAATAGTTTATTTAGAAATGTTCTTCAACTCCAGGGATAGACTGAGGTCCTGGGTACATTTCACATCCAATAACGAATTGAAAACTGTGGGCCGAAAAAGCTGTAATGGTAAACGTAGGTTGTCCTACAATATCTGTTTGTCATTTCTCCACTATTACTAGTTCAGTCATTAAACTCTTGTGTGTATTGAATTTTTGTATATAGTGTGAATGTCTGTGTATTAATGCATGTTTGACCATGTGCATGGTCAGAATTGTCAGAGATATTTTGAAGGAAAGAAAATACATATATATTGTCTGATAAAAAAAAAATCATAATAATAAAAATAATACATGAATAATGGCAAAAACGCAATTTAGCTAATATACCATGAGGTGCTAAAATAGAAAGACAAGATGTTTATCTCAAGTTGTGCCTTGTCAGTCAGACAGTGACTAAATAAATCAGAGATAAGACAAGTATGTGTTAAAAAGTATTTCTTCAGCAAACACACATACATATTGATAAATACAAAGAATGAGACAGCGCTAAATAACTTTTTGGCAGCAACCTTAAAAAAGGGAATCCCTCAAACCCTTTAAGACAAGATGAAATAAAAACAATAACAAAGGCTGCGCACATAAAATAAAGTCCAATTAAAGGAAAAAGAAAAAAGTCCAACCGGTTTATCCTTACAGGTGTCCTTGGTTGATGGGGCCTTCTACTTTTGTGGTGGTTTCACTTATTATGAAAGATAAAAAAGAGGAAAAGGGGGACAACCAATGGTGTAGTACGTAAAATTCAGGTATAGACGTAAAAATAATAGTATAAAACTCACATTTACCAGAGCTAATGTCCAGCTCTGGAGTAAAGCGCGTACAGCGGTTTAATCCCCGCTTATGGGATATAAGGCAGGTTCCTCTTCGTGAATGGTATCCAATTCTCGGGATAAAACAAACAGCCAATAGTGCTCACTGTATGGCAAATATTGGTAAAATAATAAAAGAAATGTACTTACAAAATAAGAGCAGACCCACTGCTCTTTGATGATAGCTTGGGTGGATTGATCCCCACCTACGGATTTCTTTGGGTACAGGAAACTTCCAGGAATTTTTAAGGTTTCTTTATAAAACCAGTAAAAAATAATTAAAATAACAATAAAAGGCCAGGGTAAAAAAGAAAAGTATGTGTCTATAAAAAAGATAATTGGCACAAACAAATGACCAAAAATACTTTAATATATATAAAAAACACAATATTCAAATATACATAACGCGTTTCGTCACAAAAGGACTTTTTCAAATGGAATAACATGTTTTACCTGGCACATAGATGTTATATAGGAACATAATTAATTGAATTTTGGCGCCAAAACTTGGTCCATCCAATCAAAATTAAAAACATATATACAGCTTTAAAATACAAAATAACTTAATCAGAGCATAATTCATACTGTTGCAACATGATTGTAATATATTTAAATCTAAAACGAGGGTGGGAAAGTATAGTTTTAGACAATTTAAGAAGGTCACATGACCGGCGGCACTTCCACATTTCGGAAGTTTAGCCGCAATGCTACATGGGAAATGTAGTTTAGATTTTGCCGCGAACGACTGCCAGTTCAAAAATTGTCTAAGCATAATTATTTAGTTATTTTATATTAGTCTAATATGATTCCAAGGGATTCTTTTTTAAAACGAAGGTGCAGACTATTGGATTAAAACAATAGAAGATGATCACATGGTTTTCGGCATTACTGGCCGAAATGCCTTTTGGGAAGTGTAGTTTTGGTTGCAACATGTGGGTTAATAATAAAAAAAACAAATATAAAATATTGTTCAATAAGAAAGAAAACATGGTAAATATGATTTTTGATACATTAGTTATAAAAGGAGCTGGATAATAATACAAATTAAAATTAAAAAGCAAATCCACCTTATATTAAAAAAGAAACAGTGCGAATTGGAAAGGCAGATTAAATAAAAGGTAATAATAAAAGAGTAAATTTAAGACATTATAAAAGTGAATAATATTGAAACCATAATTTAAAGGTACAGGCATCAAGTTACATAAATGTTCATAGAAAATTGTGTAAGTCAAAATCTGCGTTAAGGCCATGGGGTATAAGAGTCTGAAGTTTATACACCCATTCCATCTCTGTTTTTCCGAGTAGCTTTTTTACATCACCTCCTCGCCAAGAGGTAGAACATTTTTTTATACCGATACATTTTAATAGACGTGGATCTTTATTGTGCATAATAAAATGTTTGGATACTGTATGGTTTAGGTATCCATTTTTAATATTTCTGCAATGTTCGCTCAGTCTTATCTTTAAGCACCTTGTGGTCATCCCCACATATTGGAGGCCACATGGGCACTCGAGCAAATAAATAAAATTTTTCGTATGGCAGCTTATAAAGTCATAAATATCATACACTTTTTTGGTTTGATTGGACATGAATTTTGTTTGATTGGACATGAATTTTATTTTAAACAACAATTATTTTTGTTTTTTAGATTCTTTTTATTTACAAAGAAGAGGTACTGCTATGGGGACTAGGTTTGCCCCTAGTTATGCTAATTTGTTTATGGCTGATTGGGAAAATGAAGCCATATGGGGCAATCATACCTGGCGGGCAAACCTAGTCTCTTACTTCAGATATATAGACGACCTTTTTTTTTATCTGGGATGGACCTGAAAAACATCTTATTGATTTTATTAATTATTTAAATACCAATAATAGGGGTATTATCCTTACACATGAATTTAGCAAACAATCCATCAACTTTTTAGATCTTAATATTTTTATTAATAAGGGACAACTCCAAACAAAAACTTTCTTCAAAAAAGTATGTGTAAACACGGCTATAGACAGATCTAGTTGCCACTACAAGCCGTGGCTAGAGAGTGCCCCAAAAAGCCAGTTTTTCCGCCTTCGCAGAAATTGCTCAGAACTCACAGATTTTAATGAACAAGCAGAGTTTAAAAAAAATAAATTTATTGAAAAAAATATTCAGAACCAGATCTGAATATCACAATCAATACAGTCAAACAAAAAGAACGAAAAGTACTTGTGATATATAAAAATAAAGAAAATAATGAAACTATATCACTTCCAGTTATTTTTAATTTTAATAACAAAAGCAACGATGTTAAAAAAATAATAAGAAAACACTGGCACATACTTAAACACGATGAGATACTTAATCCTATTATACCCACTCACCCAAACATTGTTTTTAGAGGAGCACCCAATTTTAAATCTATTTTAACTACAAATTTTACTAAAAAATCTCCTTCAAAAAATGTATCCTTTTTCCCTCAGATGAAAGGTTTTTATAGATGTAAACAATGTATTGTGTGTAAAACTGCGGATCATGTCATTTCACCAAAAATTACAAAATTCATGTCCATTTAAACCAAAAAAGTGTATGATATTTATGACTTTATAAGCTGCCATACGAAAAATGTTATTTATTTGCTCGAGTGCCCATGTGGCCTCCAATATGTGGGGATGACCACAAGGTGCTTAAAGATAAGACTGAGCGAACATTGCAGAAATATTAAAAATGGATATCTAAACCATACAGTATCCAAACATTTTATTATGCACAATAAAGAGCCACGTCTATTAAAATGTATCGGTATAAAAAAATGTTCTACCTCTTGGCGAGGAGGTGATATAAAAAAGCTACTCGGAAAAACAGAGATGGAATGGGTGTATAAACTTCAGACTCTTATACCCCATGGCCTTAACGCAGATTTTGACTTACACAATTTTCTATGAACATTTATGTAACTTGATGCCTGTACCTTTAAATTATGGTTTCAATATTATTCACTTTTATAATGTCTTAAATTTACTCTTTTATTATTACCTTTTATTTAATCTGCCTTTCCAATTCGCACTGTTTCTTTTTTAATATAAGGTGGATTTGCTTTTTAATTTTAATTTGTATTATTATCCAGCTCCTTTTATAACTAATGTATCAAAAATCATATTTACCATGTTTTCTTTCTTATTGAACAATATTTTATATTTGTTTTTTTTATTATTAACCCACATGTTGCAACCCAAACTACACTTCCCAAAAGGCATTTCGGCCAGTAATGCCGAAAACCACGTGATCATCTTCTATTGTTTTAATCCAATAGTCTGCACCTTCGTTTTAAAAAAGAATCCCTTGGAATCATATTAGACTAATATAAAATAACTAAATAATTATGCTTAGACAATTTTTGAACTGGCCGTCGTTCGCGGCAAAATCTAAACTACATTTCCCATGTAGCATTGCGGCTAAACTTCCGAAATGTGGAAGTGCCGCCGGTCATGTGACCTTCTTAAATTGTCTAAAACTATACTTTCCCACCCTCGTTTTAGATTTAAATATATTACAATCATGATCTTGAAATAGGCATTGAAAGCCATGTATCAGTGTTTGCAGATGACACAAAACTTTGTAAAGTAATAAAATGTGAGCAGGATATTGCTTTGTTGCAGAGAGATTTGGATAGATTGGGGGACTGGGCACTAAAATGGCAGATGAAATTTAACATAGAGAAATGCAAAGTTATGCACTTCGGGGTTAAGAATGCACAAGCAACTTACACACTAAATGGTAGTAATTAGGGATAACCACACACGAGAAGGATTTGGGCATTGTTATAGACAACAAATTAGGCAGCAATATGCAATGTCAATCTGCAGCTGCTAAGGCCAGTAAGATTTTGTCATGTATAAATAGGGGCATAAATTCTCGGGATGAAAATATAATTTTGCCTCTTTATAAATCGCTGGTAAGACCACACCTTGAATATGCTGTGCAATTTTGGGCGCCTGTTCTAAAGAAGGATATCATGGCACTGGAGAGGGTCCAGAGACGAGCTACAAAATTGATAAAAGGAATGGAGCATTTTAGTTATGAAGAAAGGTTACAAAAATTAAATCTGTTTCGTTTGGAAAAACGGCGCCTGAGAGGGGATATGATAACTTTATACAAATATATTCGGGGCCAGTACAAACCTTTATCTGGAAATCTATTCATAAACAGGGTTATACATAGGACACGAGGTCACACATTTAGGCTGGAAGAAAGGAGATTGCATCTAAGGCAAAGAAAAGGTTTTTTTACAGTAAGAACAATAAGGATATGGAATTCTCTGCCTGAAGAGGTGGTTTTGTCAGAGTCCATACAGATGTTTAAACTGAAATTGGATAAATACTTACAAAAACATAACATACAGGGATATAATTTCTAATTAGTGGGGTAATAGCTGATTGATCCAAGGAGACATCTGACTGCTATTTTGGGGTCAAGAAGGAATTTTTTCCTAGTTTGTGGCAAAATTGGAAGTGCTTCAGACCAGGTGTTTTGCCTTCTTTTGGATCAACAGCAACAACATTTCTGAGGAAGGCTGAACTTGATGGACGCAAGTCTCTTTTCAGCTATGTAACTATGTAACTATGTAACTATGTTGCAACAGTATGAATTATGCTCTGATTAAGTTATTTTGTATTTTAAAGCTGTATATATGTTTTTAATTTTGATTGGATGGACCAAGTTTTGGCGCCAAAATTCAATTAATTATGTTCCTATATAACATCTATGTGCCAGGTAAAACATGTTATTCCATTTGAAAAAGTCCTTTTGTGACGAAACGCGTTATGGATATTTGAATATTGTGTTTTTTATATATATTAAAGTATTTTTGGTCATTTGTTTGTGCCAATTATCTTTTTTATAGACACATACTTTTCTTTTTTACCCTGGCCTTTTATTGTTATTTTAATTATTTTTTACTGGTTTTATAAAGAAACCTTAAAAATTCCTGGAAGTTTCCTGTACCCAAAGAAATCCGTAGGTGGGGATCAATCCACCCAAGCTATCATCAAAGAGCAGTGGGTCTGCTCTTATTTTGTAAGTACATTTCTTTTATTATTTTACCAATATTTGCCATACAGTGAGCACTATTGGCTGTTTGTTTTATCCCGAGAATTGGATACCATTCACGAAGAGGAACCTACCTTATATCCCATAAGCGGGGATTAAACCGCTGTACGCGCTTTACTCCAGAGCTGGACATTAGCTCTGGTAAATGTGAGTTTTATACTATTATTTTTACGTCTATACCTGAATTTTACGTACTACACCATTGGTTGTCCCCCTTTTCCTCTTTTTATCTTTCATAATAAGTGAAACCACCACAAAAGTAGAAGACCCCATCAACCAAGGACACCTGTAAGGATAAACCGGTTGGACTTTTTTCTTTTTCCTTTAATTGGACACATACATATTGCTATAACTTTAGTTATATACAAAAATAGTAATATAGTGTGATATATTCTTAGTTAGCAACATATACATATATAGAAACATATATACATGTAAAGATATAATTACCTATAAATAACTTAAGTTGGACAACTTAAAAATCTTGAAATAGAATAATGCCTAGGTAAGCAAAGACACAATAGGTTTGAACGACCAAAGTCCAAATTGAGAAAGGAGAAACGCTGACTAAAGCATCTTAAAATTAAAACATTCCTAAATTGTCCTAAACAAGAAGTTAACCCTATATGGTGATAGCTGGTAATATTCCTGACGTAAGTCAACAGCTCCACCTGTTGTTTCAACAAATAGAAATATATGTCAAAATTACGTCAGCAGCCATTAACATAAAACCTGCCCCAAGATTCCCATTGGACCAGGTGAGAAGGTTAACAGATAAGGAATTGCATATAACCCCATGACATAGGGATAGAATCATCATCATCATCATCTTCTCATCAGATCTTACATCATCGATTCATCATACTATTCGGACAATCTCTTGAAATCCCATTGACTGCAGACATCTTGAAATTATCTTACTCTTTACTTATCTGTAAACTTAACCTATCTCTACCAGGGAAAAAGTTCTTAGAAATTCTACCTATCTCTACCAGGACTTTTAACTATAATTCCCTAACACTGAATAAATCTGCTCCAGAGAAATCCAGCAGACATCTATCGATAAATATAAGCCAATTATACCAAATAAAATTGCATAACTAAAAGTTAGTATTTTTCTGGGTAAAGGCTGATCGGAATCCTCCCGATTGGGTTTCATGACAGCTCATGATCAAAATTTGTATCTCAAACTGCAGTTTGGGAGACTAATTGAAATCATGAAATAAAGATAGAATATCAAGAGTTACCCAGATTAATCAGATAACAATCTAGGAAATATTTATCAGATAAGAATTGTTTTAACTAAACCTGCAAGAATTTAGTTACTGGATGAATGAATTGATCATAATTAATTACTCTGTGAAACAGTAGTTAGCTAGTTTAAATCCTGTAAGAGTTAAAAGCTTAAACTGACTTGTCAGCACTGAGCTGGTTAAAATTATGTTAGCTGATAATATATTGTCCTTAGAACTTTGTGTATAGATCACTTAAGTAAATAATGAATTCTGTCCAGCTAAGTCTAATGGAATGGTGTTTACAATAGACAAACAACCCACACATTGTAAATCTAACTAAGAGTAATTAAATTTGTATTCTTTAAGTTCCTGAACATCTGTATTTAAATTATAATAATCCACATGCTGATAAACTCATATGATTCTTTATAATTTAACAAATAGTAACATTCTGCTTGCTAACTGTCTCAATCAAATGTATATGAAGTAAAATATTCCATATGCTAACCCTGTTGATTGAAATTGTCTTGGACTAACAATCCTTTCATTTTAACAGAGTTTGAGACTGTGATTGTGATACGAAACTATGCCATATTTTGTTCGATGTTATTGAAAAGTGTTCATTAATTATCATGTATAGTTACACTTATTGACAAAAATAAATATTATAATTTTGATAGAAAGTTGTGATATTAATATATGAAATATTAAATTCGAACAACGTACTCCAGGTCTAGGAGTTAAAATAATGAGTAACTCTTTTCTATCAAATTAATAATTGTGAATAGCACCAATTAAATATCAACCCCTGGTATTTTAATATAGATTATTAATTTTAATAATTTTATGAAAATATTATTTTTAATGAATGAAAATTAATGAATGATTATTAATCCCCATAAAAATCCTCACAGCATGTGGATGCTTTTTTTGTTGATATAGTGTCAGTATGCATGAATTATAATAGAACACATCAATGTAAAACTGAATTTTTGCAAACAATGTAAATTTGTGAGTGGATGTGTATTTGTATATAACGTCAGAATTTGTGTCACAATGATGGAGGTATTTGTATATAGTGCCAGGATTTGCAAATGCAGACTTGTATTGGGTTGCAGTGTCAGTGTGTGTATATTTGCAGAGTGAGTGAATGCAGGGTAATATATGTTAAAAGTCTAACAGAGTTATTCATTAAAGTGTAATTTGTCCGGAATTAAAAGTGAAGTTCTTATTAAAGGCCAAAACAGCTAAAGTGGAAACATAGCTGACTTCGAGAATATGGCTATTTTGAGCTTTAAAATATAGCTAAATGACCATGTTAGCATTAATGAATTTACTAGTTGGCTGTAACCATGTCCTTGATTGTAGTGCATTTTTGTAGATGTATTTGTAAAGGCAATATATATGTATATGTGTGCGAATGCAACCAAATATTTGTGTGTTTTGCCAATGTGTGTAAATGCAATGTTAATGTTGATTGTGTGTTAATGCAGGTGATATGTTGGAAAGGAATGCCTGCATTTGTGAATTCAAATAGTATATTTTAGTAGGTTTGGCACTTCACGTCTCCCTCCTCCCACACTTCTCCCCACCCACTTGTCTTCCTTTCAGTCCCAACTCCCCATTCTTAAGTATCTTAGCCTACCTAAGACCTCACTTTCTCTTTCCCTCTCCACGTTCTACCGGTTTTCCCTGAAAATAGGACATCCCCTGAAAATAATCCCTAGCTTATTTTCAGAGGATGCTCGTTATATAAGCCCTACCCCGAAAAAGAGCCCTACTTGAGATCATCGCTAGTTTGCTAATCTATGTTCAGGGAATTTTCCATGAACATAGATTTTCAGGATTCTATGCGTTAGTAAGCTAATCTATGTTCTGGTAAGTTTCACGAAACATAAATTAGTGGGATTTCCTGTGCTAGTGAACTGGTCTATGTTCGGGGAAATTCCTCAGAACGTAGACCTGTTTCTTGCACATGCTTGTCCTCACTGGCGAATTCGCTTTACGAGCGTTCCGTAAGAACGAAACCCGGTTGGTAAGTGAGGACCACTTATAATATATAAAAAAATAAGGCATCCCCTTAAAATAATTCCTAGTGCATTTTTTCGAGCAAAAATTAATATATGACCTGGGGAAAAACGGTATGCCTCAATGTCTTTACCTCTCCTGTCTCTCTTTCATTCCCACCCCACTTGTATTTCTTTTTATCCCACCCCTTTATTTATTTTTCCTTGGCTTAAACAAATGCTGTCTATGGTCAGTCAGCCAGCTGTTGCTGCTTCTCCTCCTTCTACCATAGACTGTTCACTCATTCTTGCATGGCCGTGGCTCATTGTGTAGAGAGGGCAAGGATATGATGTTTCATAGATTGAATTTAACAGATAACGGAATGCACTTACCGTGACCCTGGTCCATATTTGAATTAAAATATAAAACGGGCTACATATCTTAAATTCTAGAATGCTTAATATTTTATATCATGATGTGAAATATGTACGCAAAATGCGTAACCCTATTGCCGTCACGTCTTTCATTACCAAGGGGTTAATGTGAATGTGTTTTACTCATTATTCAATATGACATTTCACTCAGACTTTCTTCATTTGTTTGAATGTCTAACCACAGAATTTATGGTTAAAACGTAAGTGAATCCCAAGCTGTCACCTTTAGTTTGACAGTGACATTACATAAAACCATGTGAGCAGCCTATATCTCAAGGTCCCAAATGAATTAATTTGCAACTTTTAGCAAGGATATGAAATTTATCAATCTTACTCTGACACTGACAAGCCTTAACACAAAAGCTGTGTGCTTTAAATATAACTGTACACAGTGTTTGTGCCATATGTATTACACATTATTTCAGTATGTTATTTCTATAATTATATATTTAATTATACATTTAAATGATCAATTCATGTTTTTGAAAAGAGAGTTTTTTGGTTCTAACTCATGCTACATATATTTATATTGTATTTTACCTCGAAACAACAGACTGTGAAAGGCTAAATCCCACAATTCTTTAGTCTTTATTTTAACAGACGCCTTATTCAGTTTTTTTAATTATAGTAAACGTATATAGATTGCGAAAAAAACTAAACTGAGAAAGAAAATAAAGCAGGAAAAAGAAACCTTTAAGATGGATAATCTATTGCCCCTATGGATTCCATCATTCCTGGTAGACATGTGCTGCAGCGTGATTGGTTGGTGGGCTATACAATCAGTCAAAGTACATTATTGAATGAGATCTACCCACACAGGTCATGTCCTATCTCATCTCTGAAGATATAGCCTATTACCTTTCCAAGACGAGGAGGTAACTATTGAGGTACAGAGAAAAGTAGAATATCCACTGAGAGAGATTCGGCTGGGGTACAGAGAAAGAGGAAATATCAACAGGAGGGAGACAAAGTTGGAAATCATAATTTAAGAGGGAATGTACAATGAGGGAAATGATCCAGGAGAGATTATTTGGGGGAGATAAACAGCTGAAATAAATGCTATTTAATATTCTTTCCATCACCTAGAATATGAAATTGTATAAATAGCCTCTGGGGATATATCAATGTTAATGTCAATATTTAATGTCAACAGATTAACATAAAACAGAAAGTAGTGTGTTAAAGAGTATTTAATAGATTACATTGTTTTATATGTTTTTAACTTATTTGCTTTCAGTTAGTCAAAAGATGTTTATTAAAAGTAGCACTTATGGATCATAAAGAAAATTTGGAAACATCTCATTAATTGAATGTACTTTAGTGATTTTATGTTCAAGTTCATTTGACTTTTCCTCCATGTAGACAGTAAGAGCATCTGACATGATATCAGCCAGTAATTATTTCAGTGTCACGAATACATTTGCCAAATCAGATAGGATGTGCAGAGAGGCTTTACTGGGAAACTACTGATGCATAAACTAACATGATCTTCCAGCTAACTATAATTAAACGTACATCTTACTACATTAACTAGGTACTTGCAATTCTCTTGTTTTATAATTTAACCTTTTTAACTTTATATTAATTTTAATAATTGTTATGTTGGGATCTATTACCACTAAGCAGAAATTGGCTTAAAGGGACTCTCCAGTGCCAGGAAAACATATCCTATTTTCTTGCCACGTTAGGACTCTGCTGTGCACCCTTCCCTACCACCCCCAATCCCATGTTGCTGAAGGGGTTAAAAGCCCTTCAATGACTTACCTGATTCCAGCACCGATGTCCCTTGGCGCTGGGTCAGGCTCCGCCCACGCTCCTCCCCAGCCGACCTCAACCAAGCAGAGGAGATCTAATGCGCAATGGTCGCGAGCGCATGAGACCTCCCCATAGGAAAGCATTATTCAATGCTTTCTTATGGGGATTCAGGTGATCTAAGAACACAGAAGTCCCTTTAATGGCTGTCTGATAGACAGACACTAGAGGAGGACTTAATCCTGCAAGGTAATTATTGCAGTTTATAAAAAAAAGGGTGGTGGGAGTTGGCACCCAGACCACTCCAATGGACAGAAGTTGTCTGGGTGCCTGGTGTGTCCCTTTATGAGTTGAAAAATTGACTGGAAAAATGATCACTGTGTTATTAAATGCTGATTATCAAACAGGGGCCATAATTAATGAGTAATGTAAATTTACTTATTGAATTGCCTTCAATAAATGAGTAAAAGATTAATCATTAGCTTCTTGTCAATCATGTCACTGTGGTGTCCGGTTCAGTTAATTTTCGTTGTTCAAATAAATTTTACCATAAGTGACACACCCCTGAGCATCAGAGGTACTAAACTAAATTTTCTATTTGGAAAATTTTTCTCAAAAGAGCCAAAGATTTTCACCCTGCACAAGTGTACAAATCATTATAATATACAATGTATCTACCACATTAACAAGTATAGAAATCCCTGTTTGCTTGCTATAATGCTGATCAGTCCAATTCTTCCCAACAATGAGAAACCGCATGTACACAGAACACTGAACTCCTTTCTTCAGTCTAGTTCGTTATTATGCTTGCTGCATAGTTTCTTTTTTTAATTAACAACGGTTTTTGTTTCATTTGTATTTTGCCTATTTAAACATTAGCTTCTGAACAGTAACATTACATCAGTACAGAATGTATCTGGAGTCCCATTTAAATTAATACAATTGGAAGCTCTTAGGTGAAAAAAAGAATTGATTCTAATGATTTAAAGCAATGGATAACTGGATATCTTGCCAGTAATTGCTGAGTAATGTAATTTAAATGCTCATCAAGCTGCACTTCTTACTCTTATCCTTCAGAGTCTTCTGTTGAATTTAGCCAAACACTTTGCAAATTTGCCTTGAAATTATATTGAACTTTAAACTATATAAAATATTTGTGCACCGTAGCAATAGAGGAACTCGGATTATGTTTTGGAATTCTGCCCATTAAAGGAAAAGGATTTATTAAATTATAATGCTAGATTCTAAATACACTCAGCTTCCATCGCTTTGATTAAAAACAGAAATACTTATTGAGGAAAAAAATGTAAAAAAATTTAAATATCAAGATTACAATGTTTACTTTTATGTTTATTTTCTTACTCGTTTTTGACAAGAGAATATCACCATAGTATGTTGTTATATACTTCACTGTGATTTCTTGACACAATCACCCCATTCCGACCAGTGACTTTATGTCATGTTTTCAGCCCACCCAACTAATCATCAGTTACTCTGAAAATCATCAAATATCTCTGTTAGCTATTGCTAGTCAACTGGATAGCATTTCTTCAAGTTTAAAGTAAAATGGAACAGAATAATTTTCAGTAACTGTTCATTAAGAATTTAAATATGTCAATTATGAGAACAGAGTTTAAATATTTCAAAGGGAACTATTATTTTATATATAAATATACATATATATATATTTTTTTTTTTTTTTAAAGAAATGGAAAGCAATAACTATATAATTTGTTGCAGAGGCACTTTTGAGTATAATTTGGAATCTGAAAAGAACAATCTCAAAAATGGTTCATTTAAGGAAAGTGATGATCAAAACACTTCTAAACTAATTAAATAAATTCTGAGTAGTATTTGATAGGTAAATAACTTTTTTGTTAGTAGTTCATTTTTTTTTGTTGAAGGTAGATATTATAACTAAGTCTAGAGAGATTCATCATGAGTAATTTCACAAAGGAACAACGAGTAAAAATAGTGGCATTTTTAAAATATGTGGCCAATGCTCTGCTGATTCCATAACTGAAGAATTCCAAACTTTCACTGGCATTAATATCAACACAAAAACTGTGTGGCTTCATGGAATGGTATTCAATGGCCAACCATCTGCAAGCAAGCCTCCCATCACCAAGTACAATGCCAAGCATCGGATCGAGTGGTGTAAAGTGCGCCGCTACATGACTCTGGAAATGTGTTCTGTGAGGTGAACTTCTCTGTTTGTCAGTCTGATGGGGGAGTCTGGGATTGACAGACACCAGAAGAACATTACCTGCTGACTGCATTGTGCCAACTGTAATTTTGGTGGAGGAGGTATAACTGTATGGGGATATTTTTCAGGAATTGGGATAGTCATATTACTAGCAGTGGAATTTTATTGGTGTGTGATTTCGAGATATGATTGAAATCTTTTCATGTCCTGTAGTGGAAAATCCTCCTAAAATGTGGTTTTAACAAGATGGTATTACTGGCCATACAGCCATGGCCACAATGGACCTCCTGAAACAACTGTTCGGCAAGCAGATAATTTTATGAAATTCACAGAATAATTGTGCGCCACGTTTGCCCGATCTTTTAGCTACCGCTTACTTGCTGTGGGGATATCTAAATAAGTGGTTGTACATTAACAAACCACATACAGTTGAGAAGCTCAAGGAGAATATCCGTGCAGTAATTCGGGGGCTAGAGTCTCAAACAATAACTAATTTTATGAGCAATACAATTGAAAGAGCCCTACTTTGCAAGGCAAAGACGTCATCTTCTGTACCTAGTCAAACAAATCTCAACACGTTAAACATTAATTGTATGTAATATCATTGAAATTAGTTCATTAATGAAAAAGTGATTGACTCCTCAAACCCTGCTCTGAATGTTGGCCCACCCTGTATGATGAAAAGATCTTTTGGGGGAAAGTTTCACATCTAGTTTTTGTCAAGTATTTGATGCAATTTGTTAAATCTTTCAGGTATTTTCATCTGTTACTTCTTTTGTACCATAACCATCGTTATTTAAATTAACACCAATTTTTTGTTTTGGCAACTGATAACGCAAACTTTTTACTACTTATTCCAACAGAAAAAAAAATGTTCTATTTCACTTCTCTTTTCCCACCACACTAAATTTGTCTGTGTTCTGAAATTGCTAATTTTTCACAAAAAAACTTCCGGAATTTACTCTTACAAAAACATCACTTTTTAGATCACTTTTAGAACATTTCAAGAAATATAATCTAACTAATGCCAGAATGTAACCTTTACTTTCAGAAAACCTTGATAAATATCCCCGTTTGTGTCTGTAATCAGTAGAAATGCCAGTAAAATGTTTAAATCCATTATCTTCTAAAGCCCCTAGAAGTATTTCTAAAAGGCACATACGTATACCGTCATATAAAGATGTATTTTTTACTTTTCATCACTGTCGTTAAATACAGGAAATGCATTTTAGTACATGATACAGGCTCTGTTAAAACTGTCACATTCTTTTGTAAAGAACTCTTGAAATTATAGCAGTAATTATGAAAAGTACAGTGCAGTATAATAAAATATCTCAGGGATTTAGCCATTTTTCTCTCATCTTTGATAAATTAGTCATTCTGATTCCCAAAAGTAACAATATATTTATAGTGTCATGTTGGGCTTTGCTATCCACTACGGAAAGGTACTTCTATTACCTAGTGTTGTTATTTTGCTACCTTCGATCTAAAATTATAAACAAAATATTTTAATTTTTAAATATGTTTCTTCTAGAAGATGTCTAACCCAATAAATCCCATATATTTACTCTGATTAATAAAATATATTTATATGGTATTATTAAGGTACAACTTTATATAAAAAAAAGCTTCCTATCACTGCATAGTATAGAAAAACAGGATATTTTTGTTAATAGTAAATTTCCCTTTATTAAGTTCCACCTTTGTCTGGTATGAGAATCACAGTTTCAAAGAGTTATCTACTAGTACTGTGTTTCCTTAGATGTTTTGGTTAAATAGTGTTTTGTGGATTTGTAATCTAATTTGGTTGAAGTAACCTAGGACTCCCCATTTTTAAATTGTCCTGATGGAAGGTGATGTTTTTAATACTAGAATAAGTGTGGGTTGTGTTGCAAGGGATTTTTTGGATGTCTAGTATAGACAAATAGTGAATATGTATCCAGGCCCGGACGGGCCATCGGGCACACTGGGCAAATGCCCGGTGGGCCGCGATTAGCATGGGCCGAGGTCAGCAGGGGAGGTAACAGGATCTCCCTGGCAAGTCCATGCATGGCTCGCACTATCCGAGTGCCGGCCCTGCAGTATTCCATGATCAAAGATCTCCCTCACCGGCCCACTTGCACAGACATGCGACTGGGGACGGAGTGAGAGAGAACCCGGCGGAGCTCTATCTTGCAGCTCCACCGGGTTCCTCTCATGAGATTTGGAGCATTGCCATGGCAACGCCCCTGATCTCGCGAGAGTGAGCTCTAGCCCCACAGGCTAGAGTTCACTCACTACTAGCACCACCAGGGATGGCAGCAGTGTCCACCCTCCCAAGCTAAAGGTAAGACAGGAGGAGGGATACAATGCCTCACACGTAGTACCCTCACACACATCACTCTCACACACATCACTCTCACACACAGCACTCTCACATACAGCATCCTCACACACAGCACCCTCACACACAGCACCCTCACACACATCACACTCACACATCACCCTCACACACAGCACTCCCTCACAACACTCTCACACACTGCACTCTCACACACAGCACCCTCACACACACGCAGCATTCTCACACACACACATTACCCTCCCACACACATTACCCTCACACACATCACCCTCACACACGAAACTCACACACATATAACCCTCACACACACATTACCCTCCCACACATTACCCTCACACACATCACCTTCACACATATCACTCTCACACATCACCCTCTCACACAACTCTCACACACATCACTCATGTAGCACTCTCACACACATTACCCTCACATAAAACATTCTCACACAGACATGCAGCACTCTCACACATGCAGCACTCTCACACACACACAGCACTCTCACACACATCACTCTCACACACATCCCCCTCACACACAGCACTCTCACACACACATTACCCTCACACACAGCTCCTTCTCACACACACAGCTCCCTAACACACACACACATTACCCTCACACACACACACACACACACACACAGATCCCTCTCACAGACATCACCCTCACACTCGCAGCACCCTTACACACACATTACCCTCACACACACACAGCTCTCTCTCACACACACACACATCACCCTCACACTCACAGCACCCTCACACACACACACAGCCCCATCACACTGTCAGCACCCTCACACACATTACCTTCACACACACACATTTCACCCCTCACACTCACTGCATCCATCACACACTGCACCCCTTTCACGCACACACACACTTTACCCCTCATACACACACACTGCATTCCTCACACAAACATATACTACACCCCTCACATACACATTACACTCCTCTCACACACCCACTGCACCCTTCACACACCCACTGCACCCTTCACTCACACACACTGCACCCCTCACACATACACAGAACCCCCAACACACTGCACCACTCACACAAACACTGCACCTCTCACAACATACTGCATCCCCTATACACACACTATATACAGCCCCTAGCCACACATGCATTACATTACACCACAAACACAACATGACTAAAACCAACCTTATTACACAATACCACACCACAATCAGCTCACTCTATACACACGCAATCCCACAAGCAGACTCCAAACATATGCACAATACTCTTTCCTGGCCCTTTTGTCTCATGGTATCCCATTTATCGAGACACCAGAGACAAGTTGCAAGGAAACATAGCGCAAGCATGTTATTAAATTTGCTTGCACTGTGCAGAACAAAAACAGTGCCTTTTCTCATGTTAGAGCTCTTCAGCAGAGCTCTGCGCATGGTCTGCCCTGGAAGAGCATTGAACCAACATGCTCACTTTGAGAGGGGGCATGCTTGTCATTGGTAATGACAAAACACACCCTCCATGGCCCGCCCCCTTCTTAGTGGGCTGCTATGATTAAAAAATGTCAGGGCCCAATTTTGTTTCACAGTCCGGCCCTGTATGGTTTCTCTTTCACCCAGTGGTGTATTCTGGCTTTGTGCTGCCCTAGGCATGGCAAAACTCTACCCCCTTCCAAATTTCTCCTGACAGACACACACCCTCACTGATGCATGCACTAACATACACTAACTGACAAATAAACAGTCATTGTCACACACACTGTTTAACAAACACACACTTTCACTTACATATTCACAGACATACTCACTTATTCACAGTTATACTCACTCACAGTTGCACCAACAGACACACATACACACTGGCAGACACACATTCACTGACAGACACATACACACTTACTGACAAGATACACATGCACACTCACTGACAGATATACACTCACTGACAGACGCACACGCACTCAGTGTCAGACACACACACACTGAGACACACATATACTCACTGACAGATACACACTGACAAACACACATACACACTCATTGACAGGTATATGTACACTCAGTGTCAGACACATTCACTAGGGACAGGTAAGTTTAAATACGTTTATTGTTAATTTGATCCACGTGATGCCTGTGCCCCAAAATGTGCGTGAATGGGGGCGCCGGAATGACATAGGCCAATAGGAACCGACTGCAAGGTTAGGCTCCCATTTCCCCTTTAAGAACGTGCTTTCGACGCGAGCAGCCTTTCCAATACTATAAGGAACTGTATGGGACTGTTCGGCGCGCACGGCCTGCCAGGAGTGCCGTCTGGAGGCAGGAGTGCTCGAGCCGCATGCAGCTCAATCAGAGGACCCCTCCTTGCATGCGGACCAGGTAAGTACCATTACACTAACTAACTATGTTAAATAGGTCCACAAAAAAGTGATCAATAAGATAATTGCCATTAATCACAAATAACCTCTTTTCCAACATGACAGTCTTATCATCTGAGCAAAAAATTGGATTTAAAGTTCAATGCCCATAATGTTGCTTTGTTTAATTACTACACATAGTTAAAATTATATTGCTTGTACATCGCCAGTAGTTACAATATTACCATTATATACCATTATAAGGTAAAATATGAAAAGATCATAATTGCAACTTAACTAAAATGTTAACTGAGGAACCTTGCTGATCATTTACTTTAATTATAAGGGTTCATTAAAAACGCAAATAGTTTGCACTAAATGCGATTTTTACGCTCCCTATATATGGCCAGGGGCCGATACAGCCAAATGCTGTTATATATACATGTATGTGTATATACATTATATTCTGAGCTTTCTGTTCATACATTATACCAATAGCCTGCCATCATAAATATACTACAGTATTTTTTATAATATAAAAAAAATGTGTTGTCCTTACTGATACTTTATGTGTCCCCAGTATAGCAAACATTTCTATAACATAATTTAAAAGTATTAATAAAAGAAATGTTGTACATATACTACTATTTACAAGCACACCAATGAGACCCATAATCCTAGCCATGCTGCTATTACAGGTAAGCATACGCATAGCTTTTAAATCTATCATAACCACAAGGGAATTATGGGGTCAGATACAAGAAAATTAAATCCACTTCTCAACTACAATCTCAAAATAAATTGCAACCATTTATATTCTTTATTCATTCCCTGTAGCCACGAGGTATCCAATTCATATAATTTACTTTTTATACAACATTTTTTTTATCTTCCTTCTTCCATATTAGTCTCTGATCAATAATATATTTGGATTGTGACAGGCTGTACTTTTTCCAGATTAGATTTTCTAGTCCTAGTAATTATTATATTACAATTATGATACCGAATATAACTTCAATAAATCTGTCTTTTCTCATTTTTGCAGATATTTATGAATAAATAAAATAAAATAAAAAAAATGTGCAGTTTTCTAACTCTGCATTTAGTTCTTAATTTAGTTTGAGGGAACTCAGTTGAGGAAACTACAAGCGTAGGCACTAGAGTGAGAATTCAAAGTGGATTCACAGTGAATGGACATTTAGGCCAAGGTAGATGAAATGGACTTAGAGATGTTTTCTTGTTTGGCTGTTTTGAGAATAGCTCTGATAGTGGTGACATTACGTTGGCGTGATACTCAGTACACGCTAGTTTGGTATTCTCTCCAAAACTCTCTGCTCTTGTCGAATAAGTTTCTACATTCCAAAAGTTATCATTTATGTTATAAGCTTCTTCCAGTGCTACATACATGATATGGTGTATGTACCACTGTGTTATATTTAGCTAGACATGCATTATATTAGGTAGACAGTACTGATATTTCCAAATTCATTTAGCCTATTTCCAGTTAATCACAATAGAACACTCCATATTAGACTCCTGCAAGTTTTGCAGAATTGAGTTTGAAGCAGATTTTGATTCCTTTTATAATGTTTTAAAGCCTATAAGGAAATTCAAGGGAAACCAAAGCGTGTTTGGTAAGTGCTTCATTGTAACTAGCAGCGTCTACATCCAGCCAGTTGCATTGCAGAAAAGTGTCTGACAAATATCATACAGTCCAACAAATGCCCCACTACGTGCAATGAAACTCATTTTTTAACTGGGCAATGCAGGGCTTGGCTCATTGGCTGTGAGTATCAGCTGATCATAGCCCAGGAGAGCTAACGGAAGTTCCTGCTGAGAAATGTCTATTTCTCCAGCCATGTTTGTGGAGGTGAGGAGCTGCATACAACAGGTATGAAGTCATATGTTCAAAATACATTTGACTTTTTTACAATAGAGTGGGTCCATCAGGTCACTTCTGACACCATAACCACTACAGCAGTTGTGTAGTTGTTATGGTGCCTGGAGTGTTTATTTAATATTCACATGTAATATGGGCACAATGAATTATCCTTTTGATTCTTACTTGTACAGTACATTTTTCTATGCTATGTTAAGTTATTCTGCTTTCTGTGTTTAGGAACAGGATCAATATAGAAGTATTTTTTTTATTCTCATTTAAATATAGCTTTAGAAGTAAAAAGGGGTATTAAAAAGCAAAACAGCTGCTCATTTTTTTTGTCCATAGTTTTATTCTTTTATTGTGCTTTTAAATCAAGTGCACTGTCGGGATTGCAACCGCTGATGAAGTTTAGATGGCAGTACTTACCCAGGAAAGCATAGCATGATTATACCATTAATGAGATGGCACTGTTGGCGTACTCACACAGATCTAACCTAGGAAATCCCTTAGCCCATTCACAAGCAGCCAGACCTTATCAGACTTGTTAGAACTGCAGAACTCTCGTATGAACACTTTGCATTGGTTTTGGATTAGATAGTATCTAAGGAAAGAGTGACCCGTGCAAATACCATATACTCGCATGTCGCTCACAGAAGTGCATGTTCAGTTTCTAAAAGGGAAATCATTTTACGCTAAGGGAATGTATTGTGTTTTTCAAAATAAAATCTATAACAAATACAGTGAAAACAAATTGACTATAAACGCATGCAGTCTTTTTCAAATATGTTCAGATGTTTCTATTAGATGATAACTACAGTTTTTAGCGTTGACATTCATTACATTTCTGATATTTGGACATGTCTTGAACATTTGGGAACAATCAAATCTCTAAGCCGATCGAGAGGAAATAGCACTACCAAGCAGAAATGTGCCAAATTACCCAGAAACAATTTAAATAGATGGCAAGCAGGGCTGCCTGCTGATTTCCAAATAGTGTAGTTAATCTGCCACTAAACTATCTTCTTATATTTTGCTTCAATAAATTGCATGTTACTTAGAAACCTACTATTTGTTCTCTAAACTTCTGTATGTCTGCTCAATGGAATTTTGACAAGGAGTGAATTTCTTGATAATAAAATAAAGATTCAGTATACACTCCAATTATTTATTTATTTATTTAAATTTTAAGTTGTTGGGTATCATATTTAGCAGCTTTAGGACTAATTGATGTGATTGATGTGGTCATAGCAATCTCGAGCTACTACTGACAATTAAGCACGTGTCTATATGTTTTTTGAAGAAGGACTATATATTGACCCTGTTATTAAATACAGACGTTTAATTATTTATATGTTATTTTTTGCTAATTTTAACTTTTCCTCCAATTGCAACAGTTGTGAATGATGTTCTTTATTAATAGGAGATACCTGCATTGTGTTATGAAAGTAGCTTACCTACTGCTGTCCCACAGTAAATATAGTCCAAAAACAGATCTTTCTATAGCAAAAAAAGTGACTAAACATTATGTGGCATCACTTTTCATGTACATTCCTAACCATGCTTCCAGTTAGGGTAGCTCAGAATCTGTGCATACGCTCACTGGGATTCTTTGCAGGACAGTCCATCCTACAACATCCAGCCTAAGAGAGAGAACTGCATGTGGTCGGCAACCACCGAGGATCCATCCCCCCTACAATACCCTTTTCTCCCACACTACAGCCTCTAGACCCCTTACACTGAAGTTCTTATATTGCTCTAACACTCACAATATCCCTTTAAAGCCCACTAAGAAACACAGACACTACAGCCTCTATCTCCTACATAACAACCCTGATTTCTCCTCACACACACTACAACGCTATTGCCCCACACACACATGCACATGCACAGCCATTATTATCCTACAAACACATGCACACTACAGCCCCTATGCCCAACACATTACAGGTCCTTTCCCACCAAATGCACACCCTTACTGCAGCCCCTATTTCCCCACCACACTACAATTGTCATCCACACACTACAACACTAACAGCCCCATTCACATACATTTAACACCACAAGATGCCTCCACCTACAGCTCAACTCCACAAGTAGTGTCCCACACACACCGAACACCACAGCAGTGTCCCTAAAAAAGGTAATACCACAAGAAGCATCCACACAACACCACATACAGTGTCCCTACAAACAGCATCCCCACAAACATGCAATACCACTATCAGCACTCCTACAAACATGCAATACTAAAAGAATCCTCCATTCATTCGACATGGGAGGTATGGAATCGGTATGGAGGGTGTCACAAAAGTGGGAATGTGCACCCACCAAAGGAGTGTAGCAGACATCCTCTCAGCCAAGGGGACCATGCAGACAGTCCTAGTGCCTACTGCAGAGACGAGCATGTCCAGGGCAATTTCCTATTAGGCAGAGTAGAAAACTGCTTACAGACATCTGTTAGGGTGCCTATTTACAGCACATTTTATGTGCCTCCTGTGCTTGATAGCAGGTCAGCAGGAACAATTATAGAGGGTGTAAAACTCCTCTAGGGTCTGTGTGTGAGGCTGTACAGGATGTGGAAGGGATCACTTCCCAGCTGCTTGTTAACAGCTCCTCAAACAGAAAATGCCTTGCAGGAGGAGCAAGGCCAGCACTGAGTGATGCACACGGTATAACAGCTCCTATAGTTCTAGTATAAATCATAGGACTGTGGGTAATTTGCAAATAACCCGTCAAACTCCTCGTGTCTGTACTGTAAACATCCCTTTTCCCTGAGTGCAAATAGTAGGATTAGGGAGCAGCGCCTGTTATAAAATTCCCACGCTCCGAGAGATTTGGAGGAGGGAAGGAAAAAGACACAGATATAGTGTAGTATGTTAGTATCTTGACTGCTGGTAAATAAAGGAAAATTAATTGCACTTAAAATTTTCTGGAGCTTATACTCAGCTCCAGATATGTGCGCCTGGACGGTATAATCCCTGTCTATGGATATGTAGATGGTCCTTGGATGTCCTCAAAAGGGGGTCTCCAGAGGTATCAGGGTATATCTCCATTCCAATAGCAGTGGGCTGGTATTCGAATAGTTGGTGATATATAAAAAAAAGAGGATATAAATACAAAATAGTGCTCTCTGGATGATACAGAATAAAATGTTAAAAGATGGAGGTATACTCACAAGTGAAGAGCAAATGGGATATTGCTCAATATATGCAGGTATGATCCCCACCAAGGATATCACTCACTTACCCATAGTACCACCAGAAAAGAAAAGACTCTGATTTTTGGGAAGTTTCAGCAACCACATAATATAATTACAAGTACTGATATTACACCCACTCTTCTATCCCTTTTTCCTGACCCTAAATGTAAATCCTTTCAAAACCTTAACACACTCTTTCCTTACTCCCAAATGTAAGCACTGAAAGCCTAAACCAGAAACAAAATCCTTTACCTTAATCCTAGGTTTAACTACTCGTACAAATTGAATACCCCATGTAACCCAAAACTAAATTTAACTGGATTTTTTGAGGGGGATATTGATCAGGATGGACATGATATGTAAATTCAGCCCTTAGCATAACTAATAATTCACCTGCTGCCGTGCGATAGTTGGCTGCTGTTTCTGAATGTAAGCCATCATGAAACTAAATTGGAACAGTAGGCAGAACCTCGAAATCAGGACTGCCTTGCCTAAAGTTAGGCAGGTGGGAGCCCTGCACAGAACAGGTAGCTTACCTTCACATGTGCAACCCCCAAAAAACATCACATACAGCACCATGTCCCAGCAATCAAACACCAAGTCTACATACAAACACATTGAAACACAAGTACTAAACTCAAGTACACCACTGCTTTAAAATAGCAACAGTACATACAAACTTACAATTGCATTCAAAGGCCGACACACTACACAAACACATACATACATTCAAACATACAAAAAAATGTGCACATTCAAACACGATTGCTGCTCACAAATACAGCTCTGCAAGGATGCGCATATGGTAAATCCCCAGATGGAAAAACATTTTTGGAGTTGTAGGACAGATAGGGAACTACCTTTTAGCCATGCTTGTACTAGAGGAGGCCCAAAAAAAGATTCTTGTACCAGGGCCCCCTCTACATTAGTTCCGCAACTGATAGAGTGCATCATAAAATAAGTGCTCACCAAACAGATAAGAAAACTGTTGTTGCCTTTACCAAGCTATAATTTGCAAGGCAAGGGAAAACATCCAAAAAATACTTTGAGTCTTTTGGACTATCGTGTCCATATTCTTTCAATTATAAACATGTTGTTCCTGATTTGCAACCCCCTCCTTCGTTCTGCTCATAGAGATGTTGAATGGGGCAAAGCAAATTCACGGGTTCTAGGGCCTCTCTACAGGCGGTTAAGTAAGCCACTTTATGCTTATTCCTTCTCTGGTTTGCATAATTGCATTGTTCTCTGGCTTGTTGTAAAGTGCTGTAAATATATAAAATATATATATTGGTACTTTTTATTACATAATAAGTAATAACTCTATATACATTTTTTTTAAATTGTGAAAAAATAACGGATATAATAATTAGGGTTTAAAGGCTAAGTCACAGAAAGGGGAAATAAAGGAGAAAATTCCTTACGGAGAACAAATCTTTACTGACCATGTCCTTTCTAACATAACTTAACCCCAAACTCCACGACACATTAACCAGTTCTCCTCTGTCTATGATTGCGAAATAAACCTTCGCAGAAATAAAACCTAATCTCCTGTTCTGCTACAGAGCTGCCCAGTCTGCACATCAAATTCACATAAATGCAAATACTATTGGGAAGACAAAAGATAATGAGCTCTCCCTTTTCAAATTTTGTGTGCGTTAAGATCTTTGAAAGTGACGATAGTTTGAGGGGTGGGGATTTGAGATGAGAGAAGTGTTAGCTTTGGCACCTGTCCTTCTCCTGATCTTTCTCCTTGATCACTCTAGCTTGCCAAGGTAACTCATTCAGTGCTGCAACTGAGAGCAACTTTAAACATATACAAATAAAAACCTTACTGGACCCAAGAAAATATTATGGTCCTACACATACAACAAATAACCAGAAGGGACCCATAAAGTGACTCCATAAAATAAGAAGGCTTAAAGATAGATGGGTATTATCCCCAGGACTATCTGTATTCTTTCCAATAGCATCTAATGTGGATTTACAGTTTGGGTCGGGTCATAAACTGTTGGAAAAGTTAACAGGAGATGCAGACCCTTCAGTTTCAAGTTTAATAACAGATGAAACACCCAATAGATTAAGAGAGTTCCCTTCATGGGACAATATGACAGCTCTTATAGATAGAATGGGTATTATGTACTTAAAGTTTTTCATAAACCAAAAAGTGTTACCGTATTGGCAGACGAGAGAGAAAACAGAGTTTGAGTCACTCTGCGGTCCTGGAATAGAGAAAAAAACGCTACCTGTCCAGTATATATAGCTTAATTCATAAGGGAGCTATGGAGAAGACTGTCCCTTCATTCCAATTGAAGTGGATGAAAGGTTTGAACATCCAAATGACCAGCAATGAGTGGTCATTCGTGTTCAAAATGGGGATGAAAGCCCAGGTGAGCACTACTAGGAAAATTATATTTTTTAAAAGAGTCACTAGATGGTACAATACTCCAGATCGACTTAAAAAATACGGTGCACTAGTTTCGGATGGTTGTTGGAGATGTGGCGAGAGGGGGGCGAATATGGAACATATATGGTGGGAGTGCAAACTTATGAGGAGCTACTGGTTACAGGTACTGAGTGTCATTTATAAAATTTTACCAATGCCTGATCAATTATCTCCATCCAAGATTCTATTGGGATGGCCAGCTTCCTTTAAGGAGAATAACAAACAGATATTGCTGAGTTTCTTATTGAATGAGGCAAATGCTTTGATCCCGTTGTATTGGCTTAAATCTAGTATTCCTACTAAAGAACAATGGATTTTTAGAGTGGAAGCTTTGAGAGAACTTGAAGAAGTCCATTGGGCCATTCAGGGGAAGAGAGATCATTATGATAGGATATGGGAACTCTGGCGAGCGTACTGGGCAGAAACATCGTAGCAAGAGTACGTTAAGACATACTGAGGATGAGTTAATAGACCACTAAGATTAGAAGGATTGGCAGAACCCCCCCTTTTTTTTCTCTTTCTTTTTCTTTTCTTTCTTTCTTCTCTTCTCTTCCCCTTCTCTCTTGGAATGTTTTAAGCATATGATGATATGGGACTTTGATAATGCTATTTGATAATGGCATAAAGTAGTCCCAATATCTGACGCAAAATTTTTTTTACAAAAATGAGACATGTAGCTATTGCAGAAACAGAAAATGCCAGGAATATTTTGTGGTCCATCTTCTTCCTTTGTGAGTTTTTGTTTTTCCTGAACAAAGAGGAAATAAAGAGTAGACATTCTATAGTTCTGCAATGCGATGCAGATGCTGGAAGTTCTGATGGAAGGATGTGTTAAGTGAAGACCATAGGAAAAGGCTACCTAGTAGTTACAATTTCAAAGTCCATCAAGTTCAACCTTAAAACCAATTATTTTATGCTGTTGAAAAGAAGGCAAACAAAAACAATTGTAATTGATGGATTTCCTATTATACCACAAAAAGAAAAAAAACAAAACTTCTTGACTCCATAATGACAATCAGATTTCTTCTTGGATCAACATCGTGTTCACATATATACCAACTATATCCTTTAATATTCTGTTTAAAAAAAAAAAAAAGAATCCAAAGGCAAATTAAATATATGCCATGTGCACAAGGAGTTAGAAAGCTATAGTCATTATTGAGTTTTAAGGAATAAAGCAATTCTAGCATGTTGAAATCTTTGGGGAATGGAAAAGAAGAATGTTGTATCTGAGATATATCCATACACATCGTATGAGTGTTAGAATGTTGGGAAGCTACTAATAACCACTGGAATTACAGCCTTGCCTATTATAACTATTCATAGTCAGTAGTCAGCATATGTTCCAAATATTACTGATATGTTAATTTATTTGCTTAACTAGTTCACTGTTGACACAAGTTACTAGATAACCAATGAAAATAGTAAATGGGGTGCTTCCAAAATGTCTGCCAAAAAAATTAACTGAAAAGTGAAAGTGATAATAAAATATAGAATTTTAGTTGATTTATAAAACTATCAAAATATCAGAACTCACTATTAACCCTTTCACAAGACCAGCAGGAATAAAAAGAAAAATATATTTGAAAGAATTTGTTAAATATGTTGCCCAGAAACGATTTAATATAAAGATCACAACTGTAATGCTACCCGGTGCCAGACTTTTAATATGTCTGTAAAGCATGTCAGAATCTGGACGCATTTCTTTCTTTCATTTTATTTTCTTAGAATGAATTTACCATTTATGAAATAATGAATCGAAGACTCTCCTCATATATCCAAGACTCCCACAAAGTGCACAATAAAAAAATTTAAAGTATACTTCCTTGCTTCTACTAAATGGCACACTCCAAATCAAAGAATGGGTTTTGACATGGGTAAAAGTGCTAGATTATGTGCCCTTGAGCAAGGATGTCAGTATTTTATGATCGTATGATGTTACATGAAATAATCTTTCATTTTTATATTGCACTGTATTGCTGGTTAGAGCTTTCAGTAGCAGCGAGCATTAAATACTGATAGGTCACAATTCGATTTTGAGATTTTTTTTTTGTTTCATATATAATCTTTAAAGTGTACCTGTCATAGTACACAAAACTTAAAGAAAAAAAAAAAAGGATAGAGGAGGCCATTGTATCTATCCACTGAGCACTATGCAGCAAATATACATGGCAAGGAAACATTAAAGGGATACTCTAGACACCTAAAGCACTTTAAATTGCTGATGTGCTTTATATACTAAAAGTCTGTCCTCTTTTTTTTTAAATCAATTTTACAAAAAGTGCAGATTTCAATATAAATTGGTACTTTTGTAAGTAATTCCCCCCTGGCTGTCAATCAGATAATTGGTCTTGTTCCTTCCTGGTTTGTTTAGCTTAATGAAGAGTTAGTAAATTACCCAAGGCACCTGTGTATAAAGACTTCTCCTTGTGCTGCATTGGGAATTCTGTGATTGGACAGTCACAGAAAATCTGGGCTGGGTTAGAAGAGGAGTGCATGCAAAGGCTGCAGCTTTTGCAAGCTGTTTTAGATATAAACTTTATGAAAGAAAATGCATAATTAAATGCTTGCATGTTTTCATTAAGGATATATATATACTAAACAGTGATTTTTAGTTATTTATTTATTTAATTTTGGCCATGGAGAGTCCCTTTAAACAAATACACAAGGTAATCTCCACCAACCAATACTGTGTCCACAGTGAACTGGGGATTAGGTTCTGCTTCCCCAGCATCCTTTATCATGAAATTGACCTCAGGCACTACTGGGCCAGGGCAATGAATACTTAATTGTCTAATTTGTTTCTTGAATATTAGAACAGTTCTTACTGATTGTCACCAGAGAACTTGGTTTCCACCATTTCTTTACTTTTTCTGTATATGCAGTTTATTGAGATGTTATAGTGCATGTCAATACATAAATACAATTCATGAGATGTGCAACATATAATGCATTTCACAACAGGACGACAAGTAACAAGTAAAAAAAAAAGTAAATAACAAAACGTAATAATGAAAAATAACGAATTATAATGAAATGTAATGGTGCATGTAACACACATCCTACATTGCAACAATCGAGCACGCTAAATGCCCAGCACTAATTGTATTAAACAACTTGTACTATTTAACAGCAGGCCCTATAAGAACGTGATATTAGAAGTTGGCCCAGTCCTCCCTATTCTGCTAATCTCATATTGAACTTTGTCCAGGATTCAGGAAATGTAGCCAATTATCCAAGACCTTATCCAACTTTTTCTCAGTCATATTTACTCCAGATAAACATCCAAAGAAGTAATTATGTTTATTTATTCTTTTTGTGGATTTTGACTTTGTTTTATTTTTTTAGAGTAGTGTACTTCATTTATTAATATTTCTGCCTCTTTTTTGAAGCAGAATAGTATTCTATTTTCTTGTGTCCTCTTATATTATTTTCATTTCTTTTATAAAAAAACAAAGCCTTTTGCTCACAGAATATTTGAACAGCATTATGAGTGAAATATAATTGTGCAGGTGCTGAAATGCACTGGACTATATGAATAAAAAAGGTGACACTTTTAGATTACTATTAACATTAGAGTGAACCTTTCATACATGTAAATAATTTATTTCATGTAAAATTTTAAGTTAATTAAATTCATGATATTCAAGCCAGCACCACAATGTCCACCAGTGTGTGGGTGTTACATTATCCTTCATACTGCCCCTGCTGTTAATTTCATGAATTGCCCTCCAAGGGCAACAGAAACTGCCCGAAGGGAAGCAATCCTCTTTCAGTATGCTGATATAATGTCTGTAGCGAACGTGACCTCGCCACGGGCTCCTGGAGGAGCCTGCTTGACAGCCTGCTCCCGAAAGACTATAGGCCCTGTAAAAGCCATGGGAAAAGACTTGGTTCGTGGGATTTTCATATTGGTTCAGGAACCAAATCAACTCCCAAACTAAAGACCACACAGGAGCTTGTTAAACATTATTAACACCTTGTAACGATTCTGCCTGCACTGTTCTAAGTGTTCGCATGGGTGGCGCCGTTCGTATGCCCGAACACGTGGTGGCGGCCATCTTGTGTACACGAACGCAGGCAGTGGTGTTTGGTGTTCGAGTGCATGGAACTAAAATCGGACACTCGACTTTGCTAACACCGATGAACTTGGAGCCAACCTGCATTCGGCACTTTACATCCTAGAAGAGCACTGTTCAGTGGAATTGTTCATCTGAATAGGTGAACAAGCTCCACGTTATACTTAGGGATTATGTTTGGTATTTTGGTCGCCGGGAACTCCTGAACGGGATCAGCCGCTACACTTGAATTCATGTAACTGTTTTGGCCATAGGACCATGTGTGTGGCCAGTCAGAACTTTGCCTCGGTGGCGATTCGGCTGTGTTCGTGGAATCTGAGAGCTTTTTTGATATGTTGGGCGCTCAGATCCAGGCTATCCGGGAATGTATAGACTGCGGGGGATCCTTTGTGGGAAATGTGTATTTTTATGTGTTTTTAATAGTTTGTATTTTATGCTGAGTCACAGTGATACTGTTACATAGTTACATAGCTGAAAAGAGACTTGCGTCCATCAAGTTCAGCCTTCCTCACATATGTTTTTGTTGTTGATCCAAAAGAAGGCAAAAAACCCAGTCTGAAGCGCTTCCAATTTTGCAACAAACTAGGAAAATATTCCTTCTTGACCCCAAAATAGCAGTCAGATGTCTCCTTGGATCAAGCAGATATTACCCCACTAATTATAAATTATGTCCCTGTATGTTATGTTTTTGCAAGTATTTATCCAATTGCAGTTTAAACATCTGTATGGACTCTGACAAAACCACCTCTTCAGGCAAAGAATTCCATATCCTTATTGCTCTTACTAAAAAAAAAACCTTTTATTTGCATTAGATGAAATCTCCTTTCTTCCAGCCTAAATGTGTGAACTCGTGTCCTATGTATATTTGTATAATGTTATCAGATCCCCTCTCAGGCGCCGTTTTTCCAAGCTAAAGAGATTTACATTTTTTAACCTATCTTCATAACTAAAATGCTCCATTCCTTTTATCAATTTTGTAGCTCGTCTCTGCACTTTTTCTAGTACCATGATATCTTTCTTTAGAACAGGTGGCCAAAATTGCACAGCATATTCAAGGTGTGGCCAGCGATTTATAAAGAGGCAAAATTATATTTTCATCTCGAGAATTTATGCCCCTATTTATACATGACAAAACCTTATTGGCCTTAGCAACAGAAGATTGACATTGCATATTGCTGCCTAATTTGTTCTCTATAACATTTTCCAAATCCTTCTCGTGTGTGGTTATCCCTAGTTCACTACCATTTAGGGTGTAAATTGCTTGTGCATTCTTAACCCCGAAATGCATAACTTTGCATTTCTCTACGTTAAATTTCATCTGCCATTTTAGTGCCCAGTCCCCCAATCTATCCAAATCCCTCTGTAGCAGTTTTAGTTTGAAGACTAACCTATTATGAGGAACTATATGAAATGCATTGGCAAAAATCCAAGTAGATCACATCCACTGCAACATCCTGATCTATACTTCTACTTACTTCTTCGTAGAATGCAATTAGGTTAGTTTGACATGACCTATGTTTCATAAAACCATGCTGATTATTGCTAATAACACAGTTCTTCCCAATGAATTCCTGAATAATATCCCTTAATAGTCGTTCAAATAATTTCCCAGCCACAGAAGTTTAGATCACAGGTCTATAATTTCAAGGAGAGGATTTTGAACCCTTTTTAAATATATGAACAACATCTGCCTTCCTCCAATCCTCCGGTACAATACCTGAAACAAAAGAATCTTGAAAAATTAAATACAGAGGTTCACTTATTTCCCCACTTAGCTCCTTAAGTACTCGTGGGTGAATACCTTCAGGCCCCCGAGCTTTATTTACATTAATTTTCTTTAATAGCTGTAGCACCTTGTCTCGAGTTATCCACTCACAAGTTATCTGCAAGTTTGTTGCAGCAATCATTTGCTTATCTCTTGCCATAGGATCCTCATTAATATATACTGAAGAAAAACAGTTATTTAAAATTTCTCCCTTTTCCTGGTCTTCATTAACTAACAGACCCATCTCTGTTTTCAGTGTACCTACACTTTTTTGTTTTTTTAGAATTGAAAAAAATGTGGGGTTCGTTTTGCATTCTTTGGCTATCAATTTCTCATTTTCTAGTTTAGCCACTTTTATTACCTTTTTACAAGTATTATTGGCTTCCTTATATCTTATATAGGATGACTCTGATTTGTCCGATTTAAATGCTTTAAATGCCCTTTTCTTATTTTTAATCTCTTGTTTTACTTCTCTACTAAGCCACATTGGTTTTAATTTGTTTCTTTTATATTTATAACCCAATGGTACATACTGTGAAATGTACTTTTCTAATATTTGTTTGAATAGTTTCCATTTTTCCTCAGTGTTTTTATCACTAAGGAGTTTAGTGATACTGTATTTTATGGGACATTGTGGGTGTGTTTATGGGTGTGTTTGGGGGCGTGTCACTGTGTTCAGATTCTGTATATAAGTGGGCTATTTGGCCAGATTAAGAGACTACCGCCATCATTCAGTCTCTACTAATGTCTGTGGAGAAAAGCTATACTTGCTATAATCACTTGCTATACTGCTCTTTGGATTGCTATACAGCTATACTCTCTTCGAGGAGAGGTCTTCCCACTGGTAGCTGGATCCAGGTGTTGGTCCAGGGTGGGAAGGAACAGCGAGACCCTAGCCAAGCTGCGGTGGCTAAGGGGACAACGGTGCTTATGGTGTCCAGTGCAGTGCGTACAGTACTCAGTGGTACTAGGAAGCAGCGATTGGCAGAGGTACCCAGTCAGGGTGCCAGGCGGTCCACCACAATGTCTTCATTACCCAAGTGTCAGTATCTGAATGAAGTGACTAGTCACTTTGTTCATATATTTCTCTAACCGACACTAGATTGGTTAAGAAGAAACCATAGCAACAACATTGCATGCAGAGAGTCCAATGGAAGTCGCTTCTGCTCTCATTCTCAGTCAGTTTGTTGGCATACAGGTCTATGCCACAAACAACTGGCATATGAGGTTTTTACTTGTATTTTAAAAGATTGCTCTCCCAGTCTATGTCAACGCTTGCACAATGTATAGATGGAATTTAATATAGAATTAAAAATTTAATTAAAATGCTGTGTGTGCTGATAGGTACGCGTTAATAAAATAAAACAAACCCCCAAAACAAATCCATTTAATTCAGTGTGAGGAAAGCCAGAGTCTAATTTTGATGTAATATTTTGAGAAGCTGTCGGTGTAGTCTTTTTAAAGGAAATTTTCAAATCATATCCGTACTGTTTTTTATTTCATCTGCTTTTAAAGTAGTGCCATTATATTTTGGGGTGGTATATGAGACTAGGACCTCATTTATTATTCTCAGAAAGTCAAATGAACCCTGGGAAGAGCTGACATTTCTATCTAGGAACTTTGTAGCTTTGCTGGTTGCCCCGGAGGTCTTGTGATTGTGTTTCCTGTTAATTGCTGTGAGCATGTGAATACTCTTCTGAAGACCTAATTAAAATATATTATATTTCCTTTGAAACTGTGTGTGGATATTGTTAGTTAAATAGTATCTGCAGCAACCAAATAAAAGAAAAGATGTAAAAAATAAAAATAGCATAGAATCATGCATGGCAACAGCACCATTGCTAGACCTTGTATCATCAGCTGTAATCTCTTTACTATTTAGAGAACTAGAGATGGTGGGATTTGGAGAAAGCTACAACAAGAAAATGAGGGAGACGTCTTCCCAGAGTTTGGAAATTTAATTAAGTGTTCCTGTACTGATCATATTGATGGCCCCAAGAGTATTTAGCATTGTTCTAATGTGTTCGATTTTGTCTATCCATTCTGTGATGGCGGTAATGAGTGGTAGACATGTGCGATTTGCTTCATTCTGAATGTGTATTCGTACAAATTTCATGCCATTCGGACATTCAGATGCTTATGAATGTCCGAAGTTCTGAAATCCCGAAGCTGCGAAGTGCCGAAAATCGGTAGTTCACAAGGTCCGAAGCTCCGAAGCGCCGAAGTGCTGATGTGCTGAAGTGCCAAAATGATTCAGATTTCTGAAAAGTGGTAAAACAAGAAAGAGGGAGAGAAAATTATGTGAATGGTGACAGGTATCTTGACTTTTGTGCAATGACGTCATATCCTGTACGCGTCACATTGCGGTTGCCAGCGGATGCTGAAGGATGTACAAAGGTGCTGTGCTGCACAGTAAGTACTTTGCTCCTCGCCGCCTGGCATGGGATGTTTGTCCCGTGCAGTCTCACGCAGTCTCTACTGCACATGACTGCATCAGACAAACATCCTTTGCCAATTATTATATAGGATAGATGAAGTCGACATGTGCAATTCGTTTTGTTCCGAATGTACATTCGTATGAATTTAATGCCATTCGGACATCCGGATGCTTACAAATGTCCGAAGTTCCCAAGCCCAGAAGTTCTGAAGTGACGGAGTTCGGTAGTTCCAAAGTGCCCAACCGAATGCCATTGGTGCGAATTACCGAAGCAGACAAATTTTTATACTTACCCGAATTTCTGAGCGAAACCAAATTTTTTTGCCCGTGCACATCCCTAATGAGTGGCGTTCTCCAATGAGTTGGAATGAGAGTTTTTGCGGCATTCAATAAGTGTGGAAGCGTTTATATTTCCCTATGGATAAATGGTATGAATGGAACAAAAAAGGTGAAAGGTGAAAATGGTTGCTTTATGACTGTAATTAGGGACAAAATCTTAGACCAGAAACTTGTAATCTTGTCAAATCTCCACAATGTATGTGCTGCTGTCCCTGCATCTGCTTTGCATCTTCAACAGGTAGAATGAACAAACAAGAGGCTGCACAAAAAGTTGCTGTGTGCACACCAAGGTGCTACTGGTATTTATTTGAAGGATAGAATATCACATGCAACAGGTGTCAGAATTGTGAGATATATTGTAAGTATCCTCTCGCATCTTGGCTCTCTGCCAATCTTTATTGTAAATGTTGTTGTTTTCTTCCTCTAAAATCGGATTATGATATCACATGCTGAATTGTTATTATAAATTTAAAAGAAAAATAAGCATCACTTAAAGAAAAGGTTTAACCCAAGTTATAAGTGTTTTTCAATGTTTTATTTAGTTGTATAATTTCCAAAGAAGTGTGAGTCTCATTTAAGTAAATATAACCTAAAGTTATGTAATATCCAAATGGATAAATAAGCACAGAATGAAGAGTTGTATTGTATTTGGCAACAGTAATCCAAATGTGTTCACACAACAGTCATCAAGATCGCAGACAAACACATAGAAGTAGCCCAAAAGTCAGAACATGGAGCCCTGAATTAGTCGGAGAAGGTGGGGAATATCATAAGGTTCCTATTGATATATACAACAAGAGGGAGAGTCAGCGCTAAGTAACAGGATGGAGGGGCAGCAACCCAAAAAGGGAATCCCTCTAAGACCCTTTGAGAAACAGGATGTAAAAATTTGTTATTGTATCACTTAGACCATTAGGACAGTTTTCTAATTGTATATTTACTGTTATGAGACTTTGGGCAAAACCCTCACCTTCTCTCTGTTTTTACATCATATTGATATATAATGCAACCGGTGAGAATTCAATTTTAACAAGTTGGAACTGAAATGTTTGCATCAACATACACAAAGTTCTATAGTAAGGACAATGTATATCACACTTTTCAATAATTCACAGAAGAATGCTATTTATTGTTTCTCTCTGCATGTGCCCCCCTATCTGCTTTAGATATATTAAATAACATGGGCTTTAAACTTCAAGATCACAATTATATTTAGTTGTTTTTTGTTTTTCACATAAAACAATTTAACAGATAAATATCCAAGTATTATTTGAGTGGATACATATATCCATTTCCACATACTGTTCTGGGAGCTGAGAGAGAAAATTGAACTTTTCTATCAGCTCACATTGTAGGCTTTATTATCATTTAAATCCACGGTCTGATACACTTAGAGTTTTGTGCTACATTTAACAAGATTAAGTGATCACACACTGTTTGATTTCAACCCTTTTGGAAATCAGACGACAAGCTTCATTTCTAGCCAAAACATTCTCTTGTGCTTTCTATCTGGCAATAATTCCATTTAAATTTTTATATCAGTTGACCCAGGTGTAAAGAAAGTATAAGAGATATGGTTAAATGAAGCTCCAATGCACATTCCAACTATTTGTTCTGCAATAGATAGAGGCTGTAAAATAAGAACACAGAATCCTGCCAAGACACAAATATAAAATATACCTACATTGCGGTGTAATGTGTGTGTGTGTATATATATAAATATTTTTTTAATTATTATTATTTTTTAAAATATATATATAAATTATAAAAAAAGACTAACACAATGTATACAAATATGTATACAAATATATGATAGCAAATTTTTGGTCCTGGGGCAACTCCCTATGTGGGACTTACCTGTATTTGTTATTACACAGTAATGTGAGTTTTCTGCTTATAGAAAAATAAAGGACAAACTTAAATAAGGAAATAAGGAGACAGTGAGAGCAGTCATATCTTTGTATACATTGTGTATTGAATGCCAAGGGTTAGCACCCGGCAAACTAAACAGTGTTTCAAGCAAGACGGCAAGGACTGTAAATGTATTACAAGATACAAATTTAATCTATTTTTTTACATAGATAGATAGATAGATAGATAGATAGATAGATAGATAGATAGATAGATCGGATTAGCCGTAACATAATATTTCAAAGTCAAGCTTTCAAAAGTTTTCTCTGAAGAAGACCTGAGGAAGAGAGGAAAACTCTCAAAATGCTTGTCTTTGAAATATTATATTAGTCCAATTTAAAAGGTATCATTGCATACTGCAATACTCTGGTATTTTGGTATCTTATATATATACTTAAAGAATGATGTCGCTATGGTGCAAGGAGGACTTCAGATTAAACTCCTGAAGGTAAGCCAGTGCCTAGGACCCCCTTGCACATAGCAACTTCATTCCAATTAAATTGCTATAGTGCCTGGAGTGTTGCTTTATTATTTGATAGTGTTTACACATTAAAGAATATGTAACCTGTGTCAAATATTGAAAGACTTTCCAGACATAGGGATCACCCATAATATTAGATTCACATAAAATTATGCTATCTAAAGGGAGAAAGATTATAAAGTAAAATAGTGTTTCTGTTATTTTGTGTGAATAATACCCATACCAATCTAATATACCATTTATAGAATGAATCTAGAGTTTCACATGTATTGTCACTGTATGAAAAAAAATAATAATCATAAATAGTGATAACATATGTTAGCTGAAATTATTTAGATCCCTATTGGGAGAAACAATGTAGAATTTGGAAGGGATGCAAATTGCTACATAAAGAGATACAATATACACTATGCTGATCTCACCAGAGGTATCCGTTAGCTAACACTTATAGTTTAAAGGGACACTATAGTCAACTTTAGCTTAATGAAGCAGTTTTGGTGTTTAGAACATGCCCCTGCAGTCTCACTGCTCAATCCTTTGCCATTTAGGAGTTAAATCCCTTTGTTTATTAACCCTAGTCACACCTCCCTGCATGTGACTTGCACAGCCTTCCATAAACACTTCCTGTAAAGAGAGCCCTATTTAGGCTTTCTTTATTGCAAGTTCTGTTTAATTAAGATTTTCTTATCCCCTGCTATGTTAATAGCTTGCTAGACCCTGCAAGAGCCTCCTGTATGTGATTAAAGTTCAATTTAGAGATTGAGATACAATTATTTAAGGTAAATTACATCTGTTTGAAAGTGAAACCAGTTTTTTTTTCATGCAGGCTCTGTCAATCATAGCCAGGGAAGGTGTGGCTAGGGCTGCATAAACAGAAACAAAGTGATTTAACTCCTAAATGACAGTGAATTGAGCAGTGAAATTGCAGGGAATGATCTATATACTAAAACTGCTTTATTTAGCTAAAGTAATTTAGGTGACTATAGTGTTGCTTTAATTGTGTTTTGAGTGACTGTCCATTTTCGGTTTATTGCAGTGTTACAGCTTATCTGACCTGAAGGACAACTTAACATTCCAGAAAAGATGATTAGGGCTATTTTTTAACATTCCCTAGATCATTAGCCCACTGTGGTGACACCCACACTCAGCAGAAAAACTGATCCTCCACTAAACCTTTCCATTATGCTCTATGACAAAGCAATAATTTTTCTTTAGTTACAAAATAACATAATTTGTAATTTTTCTAAAACACACAACTCAAAATGACTAACATCTTCAACATTTTATGGAACCTTTATTAAATCCAAATTACATAAGTGATTTTAAGTATGATTTATTGTATTCTGCTTTATAGTTCAGCAGGTAAACAAATCTAACCCTAACACATAGATCTCGAATTCACTGGTAAAGGGGCACTATTAACACTAACATAGAGTGGTCTTGGTGTATAGCTCCAGCTCTTACTGCCAAACTGCTCAGTTCTGTGCCATTTATGAGCTGAATCACTTTGTATTTGCATCCCTAGTCACATCTCCCCTGCATGTAACCTATAGTCTCCCTACATGTTTCCTGTAAAGAGTCATCTAATGTTTAATCTTCCTTTAGTGCACAGTCTGTTTAATTTAGAATTTCTTATCTCCTGTGCTGTTAATAGCGTGCTAGTGCCTACAGGAGCCTCCTGTGTATGTGTGATTAAAGTTCAAGTATGGCAGCATGAGATTAAAAAAATTATATTATAAACACACTGTTCTGTCACATCTGATGTTGTGTGAGTCACAGCCGGGGGAGGGGGTGAATAGGGCTGCATAATCATAAATGAATGTGATTAAACTCCTAAATGGGAGAGAATTGAGTATTGAGACTGCAGGTGCATGATTTATATACAAAACTGATTCTATAAACCAACATTAGCATAATATCAGTATAATCCTGAACGTTTTGACCATAGTGAACTCATGTCACTCGTATTTGATTCACCTGGGTCATTTTCTAAGAGACCACTGGAGTTTAACAGACATGATGTCCAGACTGATTTTTTTTTTTTTTTAATCAATGCCCATTATGATTGCTATACAATATTGCCTTTTGTGAAAAACATAAAATGTGTCTGCCTCTGCTTGCTTACTTTTTATAAAGCATTTTTTCTTTTCCTAACTCCGTGAGTAACGTTTGTTAAATCAGAATGCAATGTAATTACCTTTTAAATGTTAGAAAATTTTTCCCTGTCGAGCTTCTCTCTCTGGTTGCAATCAACGTCACTATTAGAATATACTTAGGTCTATACTCTCCTTTTTTTTCATAGACATCACTTCATGTACCCTGAGTGCTGGTTGACCTTGGATGACCTCTACTACAGAATAATAATAAATAGTGAGAAAAAGAGACATTTAAGACTAATTCAGTTTAACACATATTGTTAAAATATGTTTATACCATGAAAAGACTTGTAAATTTATTATACACCACAATTTCATATATCTAGACGGATAAAAGGCAAATCAAACTAACTTTGCTTTCCCTGATGGCATGCAAAATGTGTATTAAGAAAGGTGAAATGACACGATAAAATGACATTTATATCATAGAATCAATCCTAAAAGCTGGTATGCTAGTGAAAACTATTAAGCAATAAATGTCAGATGGCTATGTAGTTTCACAGTATGATCACTGAACACTATACAGATGATTAAATCTAATCATTTTAAATGTAGAATGGTGTCTCCTGCAAGAAAATTTACAGAACTCTATCATCTGCCCATTTTTTTTTGTAGATGTTAAAAATATATATTGATAGATAGTTTTATTAATGGAAAATGCTAATTAAAAAAGAAAAAAAATATTTATTTTTAAATTTGTGGGATGTGATCTTTCCAGTTACATGAATCCCCCATTAGTTTTCAATTAAAAAAAAAAATCACCATAAAACTGGCACTTCATCAATCCCTTGCCCACCTTCACCAATACCCTACCACTTCTCCAAACCCCTGCCCCTTCATCAATCCCCTGACCACCTTCACCAATACCCTGCCACTTCACCAATACCATGCCCCCTTCTTCAATATGGTCTTGGAAAAAAACAGATGCCAAAATCTCTTCATCAATCCCCTGTCCACCTTCACCAATACCCTGCCACTTTCATCAATACCCTTCCCCCTTCATCAATACCCTGTCCACCTTCACCAATACCCTGCCCCTTCATCAATCCCCTGTTCACCTTCACCAATAAACTGCCACTTCACCAGTCCCCTGCCCCTTCATCAAACCCCTGTCCCCCTTCACCAGTACCCTGCCCCTTCACCAATCCCCTGCCCCCTTCATCAGTTCTCTGCCCCCTTCATCAATCTCACTGTCCAGCTATTAAATCCCCTGTCCCTTCACCGGTACCTGCCTTCACCAATCTCCTGCCCCCTTCATTAATCCCCTGTCTCCCTTCTTCAATACCCTGATCCCCTTCATCAATACCCTGCCCCTTCATCAATCCCATGTCCACCTTCACCAATAAACTGCCACTTCACCAATTCCCTGCCCCCTTCATCAATCCCCTGTCTCCCTTCATCAATCCCCTGACCCCCTTCATCAATCCCTGTTCACCAGTACCCTACCCCGTCACCAATCCCCTGCTCCCTTCATCAATCCTCTGCCCCCTTCATCAATCCCCTGTCCCCCTTCATCAATCCCCTGTCCCCCTTTGCCAGTACCCTGCCCCTTCACCAATCTCCTTCCCCTTCACCAATCCCCTGCCCCTTCATCAATCCCCTGTCCCCCTTCATCAATCCCCTGTCCCCCTTCACCAGTACCCTGCCTCTTTACCAATCCCCTGTCCCCCTTCATCAATCCCCTGTCCCCCTTCACCAGTACCCTGCCACTTCACCAATCTCCTGCCCCCTTCATCAATCTCCTGTTCCCCTTCATCAGTCCCTGTCCCCTTCATCAGTCCCCTGTCCCCTTCATCAGTCCTGCCCCTTCATCATCAGTCCCCTGCCACTTCACCAGTACCCTGCCACTTCACCAATCTCCTGCCCCCTTAACCAATCCCCTTTATCAATACCCTGACCCCTTTCATCAATACCTTGCCTCTTTCATCAACCCCCTGTCCACCTTCACCAGTACCCTGCCACTTCACCAATCTCCTGACCCCTTCATCAATCCCCAGTCCCCCTTCATCAATCTCCTGCCCCTTCACCAATCCCCTGCCCCCTTCATCAATACCCTGACCCCTTCATCAATACCTTGCCTCTTTCATCAATCCCCTGTCCACCTTCACCAGTACCCTGCCACTTCACCAATCTCCTGACCCCTTCATCAATCCCTGTCCCCCTTCATCAATCCCTGTTCCCCTTCACAAATCCCCTGCCCCCTTCATCAATCCCCTGTCCCCATTCATCAATTCTCTGCCCCCCTTCACCAGTACCCTGCCTCTTTACCAACCCCCCTTAATCAATCTCCTGTCCCCCTTCATCAGTCCCCTGCCCACCTTCACCAGTACCCTGCCACTTCACCAATCTCCTGCCCCTTTCACCAATCCCCTGCCCCCTTCATCAATACCCTGACCCCCATTCATCAATACCTTGCCTCTTTCATCAATCCCCTGTCCACCTTCACCAGTACCCTGCCACTTCACCAATCTCCTGACCCCTTCATCAATCCCTGTTCCCCTTCATCAATCCCCTGTCCCCCTGCATCAATCTTAGTGAGCTACGATGAGGCATCCAGTTGCAGGATAAAGAGTTAGGTATTTTGGATCGTTCCTGTTATCTGCCCTACACTCTTAACCTGGCATCTCAGCAATCATCATAACTCCTCCTCCATCAGGATCCCTGTGTCTAAAAAGGTTGCTCGGCGGGGTCCTGCAAGGTAAGTAATGTTACTGTCACGCTAAGCATATAGTTAGGGGCCTCACTGCAGAATTAGGACATGAGACAAGTTAAGGTGATGGTTAGGAACTATGGAACTTGATGGTTAGGAACTTAGGTGTCACTAATCTGTAAATATAAAAAATTACTCTCTAAATCTAACCCTAATTTTAAACCCTCACTTTAACCCTAAATGTCCCATGTCCCAGTGTTGCAGTGAACCGCCTAAAAATAAGCTGAGTGTGACAGTAACTTTACTTACCTTACAGGACCTCGCCAAGCAGCCATTTTAGACACAGGGATCCTGCGGATGAGGAGTTTACATCCCACTTTTTTTTTTTTTTAAATTCTTTATTTAGGTTGTGACATAGTGCAATAACATAATTGTCATACAATCTTTGAGGCTTACGCAGAAGCCAAAATTGGCATCGTATCACTTGTGTATGTTTCGTACAACAGGTGGATTTTATATGCTGTCACGTTTTATATTTTTGGGGGAACATACAGAACAATAAATCAACATAACAGTACACAAAGGGTGCATAGGACAATTCGCATAGGCCCAGTGGCAAGCGGTGGCCGCGCTCATTTGCAGAGCGGGTAACCATGTGGCAGCTCTAAGGTGCATGCCCTTAGCTACCTTTCTTGAGTCATGGCCGTAGCACGTCACTGGTATTCCTACTTTCAATTGTTTTTTTTAAATAAATTCTTTATTTTCAAAGGAACATGGATAGTGTCACATACAGGTTTTGGACATGGTGGTACACCGATGATGTCAGGTTTCTTAGCGCTGTCGTGTCGTTCAAAATAGTTTTGCTGTTGATAGCTGCTGAACACGTGCAGTTCTTAGTCTTTTCCATGTCCAAACTGGATGATTTTGTACATTGTCCGTTTTTACCGGGTGGGGGTGAACTGGGGTCTAGCTGTACCTGTGGGTTTTTAGCGTTATCTCTTCCTTTTTCTGTTGGGATGGAAGGGAGAGGGAGTACCGTAGGAGAGAAAGGAGGTGAGAAAGGGCCGGGGAGAGGGAAAAAGGGAGAGAGAAGAGAAGAAAAAAAAAGGGGGGGGGGGCTGAGGCTAGTGAGTAATGTGGGTGCGTTCGGTGAGCTGTGCTGCCCGCCTTTTGCGTTTCGTAGGTGGGGGGGAGTGGGTATTCTCACTGTTAGCTCCCTCTCTGCTCGTGTTGGGTTTCAGTTGGTCAGTCGGGGGGGGGGGCCTGGGGTGATGGTCTAGTGTCTACGGGTTTGTCCCATCGTTATGCGGTGAGAGGTCCCGCCTCTGATCCTGTTGTCTGGCCTTGGCGAACCAGTGCCGTGTCTATCGTGATGGTTGGAGCTATGGGGCTGTGCCGTGTTGGGGCCCTATCGGTCTGGTGCTGGGGCTCAGGGCGGGTGATTGTCTTGGGTGGGGATCACCCCTTCGGTCCGTGTCGGCCCGAAGGATGACTATGGTCCGTCCGTCGGGGTCAGGGACTGCTAAGGTGCAGTTCCCGGGGTGCCCCTTCCTCTCCAGGGGCTCCTCCTCCTCTCCTATCGGGGGAATCCTGTGGTAGGGTCATGGGTGTTGTCTCCCCCCCGGCCTCCCGCCCGCGCCCGTCGGGGCCCCCCGTGGGGGAAGTGGATGCGGGGGGTGATGGGTTGGGGGTGTAGGGTGATGCCAGCATCCTGTGTAGGGTCCGGCGTGTGCGGAATGGTTGCGCCGTGGCATTTGCCTGGTAGTAGGGCTGGTGGGGTCGCCTATCCAGTGGGGCCTTTATGTCACTTCAATGTTGCCCAGCGTCGGGTAATTCATGTCCCAGGGGTCCCAGGTTCTATGAAACGCTTTGTAAGCGTCGTGTATCTGCGCGGTTAACTCGTCCAGATCTCGGGTTTCTATGATCTTGTTGATGATGGTTGAGAGTGCAGGAATTCGGTGGTCGGCCCACCGTTCTGCGATCGCTCTCCTGGCCGCCAGCGTTATCCTAGCCGCTAGCTTGTTCTCGCTTCTGGTGAGGGAGTCCAGAGGTTTAATGAGTAGTATCGTCCACGGCTGCGCCGGATAGGGTTTATTGAGGATCTGTTCTATGAGACTACAGATTGCCGACCAGAGCGGTTTAATTTTTGGGCATGTCCACCAGCAGTGTATGTATGAGCCAGTTTCGCCACACAGCTTCCAGCATTGGGTGTCGGGTTTTTGGCCCATTTTGTGGAGTCTGTGTGGTGTCAAGTACCACCGGAACAGCGTTTTGTATGCCTGTTCCTTGTGGGTGACGCATACTGTCAAGGAGTTTGTTGCCTCCCAAATTTCCGCCCAGTCACTCGATTCCTCCGGCGGGCCTAGGTCCCGTTCCCATGCGGCGATGTAGGTGAGGTTAATGTGTGAGGTATGCGTTGTCAGGGTTGAGTACAGGCTGGAGATTTGTCCTGGGTGTAAGGGCGCGTCAAAGCACCTTTTCTCAAATGGTGTCGGGGGTGAGGTCCCCGCTTGTTTAATCATTGGCTGTCTGGCTAGATCTCTCAGCTGGATGTATCGAAAGTGGTCTGCAGTTGTAAGTGTTTCGCTGTCCGGTAAGTCTTTGTAGTCTATGATTTCTCCTTGGTGATATAGGTGAAGGAGTCTGGAAATGTCCCTTTGGTCAAATGCGCGGAAATGTTTTGCCACCATCCCTGGTGGGAATAGTTTGTTGCGGTAAATAGGTGTTACCGGGGAGATGAAGGAGGACAGTTCGTACTTGGGGTTCAATTTGTCCCACAGCTCTAGCGTGTGAGTAATTGCCGGGGAGGTGGGTGGTGGGAGTGGCCGATGTACGGGGGGTACCCACATATATGATGATGGTAGGTCCCAACCCATGACGTCGTGCTCCAGATCCACCCATCTTTTGGTGCTCGGGGGAGCGTGCCAGTGTTGAACATGGGCCAATTGTGCCGCATTGTAGTATTGTTGGAAGTTGGGTAGTCCGAGGCCCCCGCTGGTTTTGGGGACGTACATGGTTGATCTGCGAATGCGTGGTCGTTTGCCCCTCCATATAAATTTGTCGATGGCGGTCTGAAGGTCTTTAAAGTCTTTCTTCTGTATGGGGATGGGTAGTGTTTGGAAGAGATACAGGAAGCGTGGTAATAAATTCATTTTGATGGTTGTGACTCTGCCTAGCCAAGAGATCCCCATCTTGTCCCAGCGTTGGAGGTCCTGGTGGGCTGTTTTTAAAAGTGGTCTGTAGTTGAGGTCGTAGGTGTCTTCTAAGTTGGGAGACAGTCGGGTGCCCAGGTATGTGAGGTGAGACGTGGAGATTTGGAAGGGGAACGAGTTTCGTAGGAGCTGGATTTGTCGTGGGCCCATCGCTATGGGTATGAGGACGGATTTCGTCTGATTGATTTTATACCCGGAGAAGCTAGAGTATTCGGCTATCACTTCTAGCGTGGCATGTAGGGATGGTATCGGGTCCGCAAGGGTTAAAAGGACATCGTCCGCGTACGCCGCCACCGCGTATTTCTCTTGTCTGATTTGGATGCCTTGGATGTCCGGATGGTTGCGTATGGCCTGTAGGAGTGGCTCTAGTGAATAGCGAAGATTAAGGGTGAGAGGGGGCAGCCCTGTCTGGTCCCGTTCTTTATGGTGAAGGTTTGGGCCTCAATGTTGGGTAGGAGAAGTTTCCCTTTGGGGTGACTGTATATTGCCTCCAGGGCGTTCATGAAACCGGACGGGAAGTTTAGATGTGTAAGTATTTGGAACATGTATGGCCAGAGAAGGCGATCAAACGCCTTCTCTGCGTCCAGCGAGAGCATTACCGCCGGGATGTTCCGATTTTGGGTGTACCAAATTGTGTTGAAGGCTCTTCTGGTGTTATCCGAAGCCTGCCGTTTTGGAATGAAGCCAACCTGGTCGGGGTGTATCAGCTGGGGGAGGCAAGTGTTGAGACGTATGGCCAACGCCTTTGTAAGAATTTTCAGGTCTATGTTCAACAATGATATGGGCCGGTAGTGGCCTGGTTCTAGCTGGTCTTTGCCTGGTTTAGGCAGGAGGCAGATGTCAGCGGTGAGCATGTCCGGGGGGAGGCGTTGACCCTGAAGTATGGAGTTGAAAGTCCTGCTCAGGTGTGGGATGAGTGTGGCCTGGAATGTTTTATAGTAAAGTGCGGTAAAGCCGTCCGGGCCTGGGCTTTTCATTGGTTTCATCGTTTTGAGGACCTGGGCAAGTTCTTCTCCCTCCATGGGTGCTTCCAGCAGTGCCTGTGCCTGGGTGGATAGGGTGGGCAGGTTGAGCGGTCGCAGGAAAGATGAGATTCTTTCTCTTTGGGACTCGTCCCCTGTTGGACCAGGGGGATCGGCATGGTCGTATAGTTTTGTGTAATATTGTAGGAATTCTTGTGCTATCCTGTCTGGGTTTTTCGTGATCTCTCCAGTGCTGGTTCTGATTTTGGAGATTCTTTTGTTGTCCTGCCGTTTTTTGAGGCAGTTTGCCAGGAGGGCGTCTGCTTTGTTTCCTTTTTCATAGAAGCGCTGCTTGGTCCACATGAGGTTTCGTGCCACGTCTACTGAGGACAGCCGCCGGAGGTGCTCTCGTAACTCTGTGAGCTCCTTTAGCACAGTGTCGGAGGGGTGTCGTTTGTGCAGTGTCTCAAGCTTAGTTAGTTTGGCCAGTGCTTCTGTGAGGTCCCGGAGGCGTCGTCTTTTGTGGGCTGTGGCAATTGCTATCAAGTGGCCTCGGATTGTCGCTTTATGCGCTGCCCAAACTGTCGTCGGGGCCATGTCCTCTGTGGCGTTTAACTCGAAGTAGGTTTGGAGATGACCAGTGATGGTCTGTACTGTTTCTTTGTCCCGGAGAATCCACGGATTGAGTCGCCATCGCCATGGGCGAGATAGTCGTGGGATTTGAAGGTCCAGTGTGATCTCCGCATGGTCCGACCATGTTATGTTGCCAATTTGTGAGTGAGTGGTCCAAGGCTGGGTCGTTTGTGTTACCAGAAAACAATCTATCCGCGAGTATGACCGATGTGTATGGGAGTAGAAGGTGAAGTCCCTGTCCGCTGGATGGTGGGCCCTCCAGATGTCCAGTAGCATGGTCTCGTTGAGGAAGCTGGCATATAGTTTATCGTTCCTCGTTGGGGCCGGCGTTATATCCTTTTGCGTTCGTCGGTCTATGGCGGGTGCGTGTGTCGCGTTCATGTCCCCGCCCACGATTAGGTATTTGGCTGTGATGCTGCCGAGATGGGCCTTAAAGGTGCTCCAGAAGGTGGGGTCTGGTGTGGCCGGTGCATAGAGGCTACATACCGCGAACGAGGCCATGCCTATGTTTCCCGTGAGGAACAGGTATCTCCCGTTGGGGTCTGTTAGCGTGTGAATGTCTTCTAGAGGGCAGGAGTTACGTAACAGGATTGCCACCCCTTTTTTCTTCGGGTCCGGTGAGTTAGCTAAGAAGTATCTTTTGAAGCGTCTATTGGTTAGGGGGAAGCATTTCTGGTCCGTGAAGTGGGTTTCCTGGAGTAGGATTATGTCTGCGCCTGTGCGATTAGCCCATCTTAACATCCCGTGTCTCTTGCCTGGGGAGTGCAGCCCCTTCACGTTGAGGGACGTGAGGCGAATCTTCGTGGAAGGTGGTGCCATTGTGGTGTTGGGGGGTCGGCGTGTGGGGGTGGGTGGTTTGGCAGTGAGGGAGGGCAGAGGGTTGGGGGACCCCGAGCGCGCGGGCGTGGCGGGCCGGGGACTGTCGCTGTGAGTGGGGTGGGGATTGACTGGGCTTATCAATCTGGCCAGTCGTCTGGTTGGCGGGAGGGCACGGTCTCCAATCCGCGCAATGGGACTGGAAGGTGCAAGTCCTGTGGGAGGGTTTTTGGCAAGTCGTGGCAGCGCCTGCCATCGGCCTGCCTGGTTTGGAGCTGTGTTGGCTGAGCTCTGAATGAGGGCTGGGTGGGGGGGTGTGGGAGGTGCGTGGGTCCATGGCGACCGTGGCTGCCCTGTATGGTAGGGTGTGAGGCCCCTTGCCGGTTGGGGAGGGAGAAAAAGGAGAAGAAAAAAAAAAAAAAAATTCCCCATACCGTGGTGGGTAGCCCAGCCTTGCGACCTGCACTGCTGTATCTGTCATCCTTTCCCCCGTAAGTGGCAGTGTGGTGAGTCTTTGCCCGTGGCGGGGTATTATGAGGGGCAGCCCGGTGCCTGGTATCTTCCTGCATTTAGAGCTTTGTGGGGCGGGGGGAGCATGGGCGGGGGGGAGGAAGGAAGGACCTCCGGCTAAGATCGACGACCCACAACCCTTCTCTTACTATTGGAAGGTGTTGTCGCCTCGTGTGGTGGCGCTGAGTCTAGAGGTCGGGTGGTGGTAACTCTTCAACATAGCTTGTGTAACATAGTTATAACATCATCGATCCAGCATCAATACATATCAATTCGTAACTTTGGTAATGTAAACAGAGAGCTTAGTTATCCTAGTATTGGGTTTTGTAACAAACATGGGCAACCATCCTTTCACCTGGTGTGTTGTGTGGTGTCCTGCGTGTGCTGCGTGGTGTTGGGTATTACTGCTGTGCATGGAGCGTGGTGTCCATCTGGCTTCGCATTGCTTGGGTCTGTGCGTCTTTAGTTGTCGGTGGTCTGCTGCTGTTCGGGTTGTGGCTGTGTGGTTCCCTGTTTTCCCCCCCCCCTTGCAACCTTCTTGGTGTCTAGGCTAAGGTTGCCTATCAGCTTACTTGTGTGTTAGGCTTGACGATCGTGTCTAGGGTGGTGCGTCAGCTGTGCCCCCTCGGTTGATATGTCGCCCACCCGTGTCATTCCTGTGGTCATTTGGTGGCGGCCTATGCCCCTTCTTGCAGGTGGCCGTATTTGGGGAGGGTCTGGGCTCTACGAGTGTGTGACATCTGTTATGTTACCACCTGGGTCCAGCATTGTCCTATCGTGGCCTCTCTGGTAGGGGGACAGGGGGCCCACGAGGTGTTCTGGTTGGGCCTGAGTCGTGGCTGTGGGGTCCACTAGTGGCTGGTGGACGTCGTGGCGCCCCTGACTTGGGTGCTCCTGGTACCTTAACGAGTGTCTCCGCCTGGCGGGTGTGGGGTGGGGGTGTAGTGGGCATTGAGGTGGCCGACCCGCTGGTCCCTAGGAGATGCTGTCCGGGTGGGTCCTAGCGTGTGTCTCCGGCTGTCCTGGGGGCGGGGAGGCCGGGTCCGTCCCTTACCGGTGGCGTTTCAGGTCCTTCTAGTGGCTCTGATCTGTGGTCCCCCTGAGTGTATGTGTGTGGGTTCCGCGTGTGGGGCTGGGTGGGTGCGTGTCCGATCAGCTTGTGTCTGGGCTGGGCCCCCCGCCATGAGTTCTGTGGGCTGCGTAGCGTAGTAGGGCAAGGGGGCCTAAGCTCCCCGGTCCCAAGAGTAGTGGGTTGTAGAGGCTCGTCCGGGCATGCCTGTCTAGTTGGGATCCCGGGGGAGGGTCTGTCCGTCCCGGGGGCCAATGGGCTCCCAGCAGGGGGATCCCTCAGTTTCCCTGTGGCTCATCTTAGGGTCCCATGGTGCCCAGGGCCTGGCCACGCTCTGGTGCTGTGGCTTCGGCCTTCCAACCCAGAGTGCGGGTCCGTCTAGCGCGGCTGGTGGCGTATAGAGGCGCCTATCTGTGCGTGTATACGGGGGGGCTGGGTTCCCCAGGTTCCGAGTCCCGTCTATTGTGTTTTGTGGTGGTGGACCTGGTGTGTGAGTCCATGTCTCTTAGTGTATGTATGGTCCAGTCCGACGGGTGTGTCCTGTCCCCTGTATGCTCGTCTACCCCCCCCTCCCCCCTGTCCCCCCCTTCCCCCCATCCTCCCGCACCCCCGGACCCCCTGTCTCCCCCATCCCTCCCTCCCCGTGTCCCTCCCTGTCCTCCCCCATGTCCCCCCCCCTGTCCCCCCCTCAGAGAGTTAGTTTGCTGCTGGTGGCTTCTAGCACTCAAGTGTGTCTGCCCTGTAATACTTGCGGCCCAGAGTCCAGTGTCCATCCATAAATGATCTGTCCATCATGATGCCTGATTGTTTTTAGCCGGTGGGGCTCCAGGGGGCTGGAAGTGCGCATAGTGGGTGCAGTCTCTGTCGTTGTGGCGGTGCCTGTGTCCGTAGGGTGATCACTGCCGGTGGCTCTCTTGTGCAGATAAGCGCGTAGTGCGGGGTCGTTCTGTGGCCTAGATGGGTGTATGGTGCATGTCCTGGTGTCCGGTTGGTGCTCCTGCTGTGCCGGCGGCTTGGGTCCTAGTTGCGTGCGGCATCGGGCCTCCGCAGCTCTGCATGACTCTGCAGACCGTCCCTGCAGCTATGCGGTAAGTTGCGGCTGGTTGCTGGTGCTGGTGCTGGTGCTGGGAGGGCTGAGGCCGGGTGGAGAGGTTCTGGGAGTTGTGGCAGACCCAAGAGATCCAGGAAGGCTGGGACTTCCTCGGCGCGTGAGATGGCGTGGAACCTTCCCTCCCTGCGGACAATAAGCTTGAATGGGTGGCCCCAAGCATACCTGAGGCCTTGCTGGGTGAGGTGGTGCGTGAGGGGGCGCAGGTCCCGTCGTCTTTTCAGGGTGGTCGGCGCCAGGTCCTGATATAGCTGGACCTGGACGCCTTCCACCTCTATGGGGGTCTCTCTGGCAGCTCTCATGATGCGCTCTTTTACGTGGAAGAAATGTAGCCGCACGATCACATCTCTTGGGGTGGTTGCGTTGTTGCTAGGGGCCCTCAGCGCCCTGTGTGCGCGATCCATTAGCAGGTCCGCATTGGAGGCTTCAGGCAGGAGGTTCCGGAATGCTTCGGTGAGGGTGTCAGTCAGGAGCTCGGTGGAAACAGTCTCCGGTATGCCTCTCACCCTTATGTTATTTCTTCTGCTTCTATTGTTGAGGTCTTCGTTAGATTCTTCCAGGGAACGCAGCTGTTCACGGAGTGCCTGCAGCTCCCCGCCATGCGCCTGCACAGTCTCCATAGCCTCCGCCATTTTGGTTTCCGTGGCTTGTGTGCGGGCTGACAGGTCCGCCATTCCCTCCATGATCGGGCCCAGCTTCTTGTCCAGCTCCTCCGCGACCGATTTCCGGATGTCAGCGAGGAACCCCTTCATGTCCCGCCGGGTTAGTGGAGCCTCTGCCCGGTCCGAGGCTGCCTGGCTGCTCATTTCTGAGTCGGAGTCTGATGGGGAGTGCTCTAAAGGTGGCGCCTGGGCCTTCTCGGCCTTTTGCCGGAAGATCGGTGCGACCGCGGCGTTGCGTGATTTTCTGCTGCCTCCCATTTGGGGGTGAGGGGATGTGGTAAGGTGGGCAACAGGGGACGTTAGGGGGGGTGTGGGGGCTCAGGTGCGCTCGATGGCTTTAGATTAAGGCGAGGCCTCGGCGGAGCTCGGGGATTATGCCGCCATTTTCTTGCTCGGCCAGGCTCCGCCCTACATCCCACTTTTAAACAAATTTTATAATATAATTCAATGCAGTTCTATGAGTAACTTGTCCTAAAAATCTATGTTTTGTTGTTTTAGAAATCCATACATTTTCTTTTGTGCATTTATTAAAAACTATAATGATGATATTCACTAAACAGTAAAGATGGAACAAAATGTTAGAGGTAAATTTTCAACTAACCACCCCTCACTGTTTACTGAATTCTTTGTACTTTAAGGTAGTTTTATAGGCAGTGATATGCATGTCTGCAAACCATTAAATGATTATTGCTATCAGTAAGAAAGGAGACCACTGGAAGGAATAGCATTAAATTGCACATACATTGTTACAGTATTTCCCAACATCCCTGTCCCTGGGGAAAACACCTGCACAGTTTGAAAAGCATTCCTGGATTATCACAGGTACATTAATCAAAATGACTGAATAACTTGTTTAGATGCAGGGAAGCACTTGTAACCAGCTCTCTTCTGTATCCTGAGGACCTGGGGTTAGGAGACATGAATTAGCTTATTGCTGGATACATCAACAAATAATCTTATTGAGCATTTTAAAAATTGTCACCATCTGTCAACTGCTTAAAGCATCACATTAAGGCACCGTGTGCATTAAGATTTTTCTCTGACCCATATTTGTGACCTTTTTAATATACTCTGCTTTGTCCTTTGTTGTCTTATTATACATGAATGTATATTGCATTCCACTTTTCTAAACACAGACTGATAATTCAATACTACTACAAGTCCAGATTAACCATACTGTATCCCCCTCATTGCTTAGAAACCAATATCACATACTGACAGCACTTACTTACATGGAGGTAAGTGATAGAAATCACATTTTATTACAATTCCACAGAGGGAGCAAAGCAGGTGAATATTTTAACAATACATTCAGCTTAGTAGATCATGTTTTCATTGCTTAAAAAATGTCATTCAAACACAGTTCTATTTAATGAATTCCTCACATGAATGAATCAACATTTCACATTGTATTCAGTGAGATTTGAATGCATGTGTATATTGATACATATTTATACATGTTCCCTTATATAGGTGCACAATTGTGGGTCTTTGCAAGCCTTTCTTTACTCTGATTTTGATTTTTCCTCTTCATACAAAAGGTGACCTACCATTACTTTAACGCCTTAAGGACCGAGGACGGTTCAGGACCGTCATCGGCATTTTTGCGTTGCCGACCGATGACGGTCCTGAACCGTCCTAACGGTCAGAGCTACTTACCTGATCGCCGTCGTTCCCCCGGCGGCGATCAGCGTGGCTCCGGTTGTGGGGAGACTGCCTGCAGCCCAGACAGTCTCCCTACTGCAGATTAGGACCCCTGTGGCCATGTGATCGCTTAACACAGCGATCACATGGTCACAATAGGTGTCCTAGTGTCTGCCTGCAGGGGGACTGTCTGTGCTGACAGGCAGTCTCCCTGCTAGTGTAAAATCAGTAAAAAAAATAAAGTTAATGTTAATAAAAAAAATAATAATAATTATATATGTGTATATATGATATATAGACATATATTATATCTATATAATATATGTCTATATATCATATATATAATGCCATACTAAGTGTATTTTTATATTAATATGTACTTATATTAATATAAAAATACACTTATAATTAAATTACACACGTATATATATAATATATATAATAACTATATATATTGTATATATATATTATTATAAAATATAAATAATAAGTAATTTAAATTAAATAAAATTTTTTTTAAATAATAATAAAAATGTAAAAAAAATTATATATCTATATGAAATTTTATTCTAACTGTATTTTAAAATTAATATATATATATTTATATCAAAATACACTTAGAATGAATTTGTATATATATTTATGTATATAAAAATAAATAAAAATAATAAGAAATATACATACGTCCATATACAAAATTACATAAATAATTATATAAATATACACGTAGACTTCAAATATATAAATATGCATATATATTTAAATTCTACGTGCGTATTTATGTAATATTTTTACATAATTCAGTAATTTTATTGATTGCAATTTGAGGGACCTGCCTGCCAACCCAGGCCGAAATTCCAGAGAATTTAATTTGCTAGCACTGTATTTTACCCTGTAACGTTCTACGACACCCTAAAACCTGTACATGGGGGGTACTGTTTTACTCGGGAGACTTCGCTGAACACAAATATTAGTGATTCAAAACAGTAAAACATATCACAGTGATGATATTGTCAGCGAAAGTTACTTTTTTTGCATTTTTCACACACAAACAGCACTTTTACTGATGATATAATTGTTGTGATACGTTTTCCAGTTTTTAAACACTAATATTTGTGTTCAGCGATGTCTCCCGAGTAAAACAGTACCCCCCATGTACAGGTTTTATAGCATTTTTGAAAGTTACAAGGTCAAATATATGGGTCAAATATTTTTACATTGAAAATGGCCAGGTTGGTTACGTTGCCTTTGAGAGCGTATGGTAGCCCAGGAATGAGAATTACCCCCATGATGGCATACCATTTGCAAAAGAAGACAACCCAAGGTATTGCAAATGGGGTATGTCCAGTCTTTTTTAGTAACCACTTGGTCACAAACACTGGCCAAAATTAGCGTTCAATTTAGTTTTTTTACTTTTTTCACACACAAACAAATATGAATGCTTACTTTGGCCAGTGTTTTCGACTAAGTGGCTACTAAAAAAGACTGGACATACCCCATATTGAATACCCTGGGTTGTCTACTTTAAAAAAAATATGTACATGTGGGGTGTTATTCAGAGATTTATGACAGATAATAGTGTTACAATGTCACTATTGATAAATTTTAAAATGTATGTTTTGAAACCGCAATATCCTACTTGTACCTATAGCCCTATAACATGCAAAAAAAAGCAAAAAAGCACGTAAACACTAGGTATTTTTAAACTCAGGACAAAATTTTGAATCTATTTAGCAGTTTTTTTCATTCGCTTTTGTAGATGAGTAAAAGATTTTTCAAGTAAAAGTCAAAAAACATGTATTTTTTTCAATTTTTCATCAGATTTTTTTATTTTTTTTAAATTAAAATACATGAGATTATATAAATAATGGTATGTAAAGAAAGCCCCTTTTGTCCTGAAAAAAACAATATATAATTTGTATGGGAACAGTAAATGAGAAAGCGGAAAATTACAGCCAAACACAAACACCACAAAAGTGTAAAAATATGCCTGGTCGCAAATGTACAACATCGCAAAAACAGTCCAGTCCTTAAGGGGTTAAATATTTTAAAGGATCACTATGGGGTCAGGAACATAAACATGTATTCCTGACCCTCTTGGGTTAAAACCACCATGCCCCCTCCTCCCCCTGCCTTGCTAAATATAGTAAAATCTTACTTGAATTCAAGTCTGCAGCTGCATACTTTGTCACTGTTTCCTTTAGAACTGCCCACTGCCTGCTGACATCAGCAGAAGTGGTGGCCTGATCCAATCACAATGCCTCCCCATAGGATTGGCTGAGACTGACAAAGAGGCAGATCAGGGACAGAGCCATAACAATTCAAACACAGCCCTGGCCAATCAGCATCTCCTCATAGAGATGAATGGAATCAATGAATCTCTATGAGGAAAGTTCAGTGTCTGCATGCAGAGGGTGGAGACACTGAATGTTTGGATGCATTTTAGGCAGCCATGACCCAGGAAGGATCTCTTACAGCCATCTGAGGAGTGGCCAGTGAAGTTATCACTAGGCTGTAATGTAAACACTGCATTTTCTCTGAAAAGACAGTGTTTACAGCAAAAAACCTGAAGGTAATGACGCTACTCACCAGAACAAATTCAATAGCCTGTAGTTGTTCAGGTGACTAAAGTGTCCCTTTAAGTGTCACTTATATTGATAATGTATTTGCAGAGGAATACTGTAATTAGGACAGTAGGGGAACATTCTGGTGTAGTATTCTCTGTACAAATAAAGCTGTTCCTAGGAAGTCCTTCAATATGGTCTTGGAAACAAACAGATGCCAAAAGCTCATTATCTATTATTTTAATGTAATAGTTGCTTGATCATTTGGTAACTAGATGTTATTGTCTGTATTGTTTCCTGCAATATTATAAAGTTATGTTGGTTAACCTGATCCTGATGCAAAATTGTTGACTGAGTCACCAAGTCACTCCTACGCTCACTTACTACCACCAATTTCCACACCATTCCATGTCAACTCGCCTCCACCAATCCACTAAGCAATCTTTAACCAATGCAAAGGTTGAGGCTGAGTGAATGAACAATTAATTAGTACCATGTCAAGCTGCTCTGCTCTTCATAGCATATTGGGTATGATTAGGTCATGTTTCTAGAAAACTCATTGTGTGAATGAAATAAAGTGTATATTTCTTTTTTGTTGTTGTTTTCTTTTGTGTTAGAGTTAAATCTATTCAGTATAGTCGTTTTGAATAATGTAATCAGCTGTTTACTTATGAGAGTGATTCCATGACCTCATGACCCAGCAGTAGGGATGTCGCGAACCGTCCGTGAACTTGCCTCGAATGGTTCGCCGCGGGTTCGCGGCGAACTCCGGTCAGCTGACACATCCCTGCCAAACTCCGGCAGACCCTCCCTCCCAGACCCTCCTACTTCCTGGACAGCATCCATGTTGAAGGCAGCTTCAACATGGATGCTGTCCAGGAGGTGGGAGGATCTGGGAGGGAGGGTCTGCCGGAGATTGGCAGGGATGTGTCAGCTGATTGGAGTTCACCGCGAACGGTTCGTGGCGAACCGTTCGTGGCAAGTTCGCGGACGGTTCGCGACATCACTACCCAGCAGTAGTCCATGGTTTCTCAGTGTCTCCATTGGAATAAAACATGGAAATCCATAAATCCTGGACTGTGCCTGGGCCATGATGACTAGTGTGCAAATCACTGGTCTACAGCAAGACTAGCAAAAAAAGACTGGAACTAGCTACATTAAAGCAAAATAAAGGACATAGATGAAGGACATGACCGATTTGCATGTAAGGTTATGTAAGGCAATGTGCAACCATTTGCGTTGCCTTATTGTTATTTGTGCTGGGTAACAATTTATTATTGTTCCACATTTCTTCTTTGAGTAATCTAATTCCATAGATGATTTAACATCCTTGGAAGTTGGCAATCCAATTATTCTATGTGTTTCTTCTGTAAATTTACAGGTGGTGTGCAGGTGGTGTGCTGAGTGCAATCTTCAGTTAACTCTTGGCACTGAAAGAATAGCAAGATAGAATGTGCATTTTGATTTTACAATTTCATCAAATTAGAAATTACAGACGATGAGATATAACCTGGTTCTAGCAAAATGGGTTTTTTCGTTAGCATTTTCCGAAGAGATGTTTTATTTTGTTTTTATTTCATAGGTATAGTCAAATAACTGAAAACATATCATAGGCAATGGAATTGTTTGATTGATTGAATGATTGATTGATTGATTAATTAATTAATTAGTTAATCACCTGAGAAACATAAAAAATAAGAACTCTCCAAAAAATGGCCAATTGAGAAGAATCTTCTCAGAAGGGTGAGCTATAATTTTAAGCAACAAGAAAGGAAATAGTCAAATGACTGAAAGCATAACATTGTCATATAAATGTATAAGACATTTTCTCAGCTAATTAGTAAGTAAGCTAAAGAAAAACAGGGTGTCTTTCAAAAACAGACAATAAAGGTCTAGCACACCTCTCATACAAAGTGACAGTGTTTCAGATACAGGAGCTAGTCTTTGCCATCACTCGACAAAAGACATGACAAATAAAAAGCTTCTGTAAATGAAACAGTGTCATCTTGTATGGGGACACAATAAAGGAAATGCACGTTGAATCCACTTTTAATTCTCTCTTTAGTGAATAAACATGTAAAAAGTCTTCTCGTGACAATGTAAATAAAAGATATGACTTATGTCAAATCAATAAACAACTATGAAAATAAGCATAAAAGGCAAATTAATCAAAACAATGGCTATGGTGAAACATATTTTAGATCAAAAGGTTCAGTCCAAACATCATCTCTTGTAGGATACCTCTTTAAAAAGATGCTTCAGAGCAGGATCCATCTTCTCAGTTAAAGACGACTCGGGAAGGAGCTATCAATGGTGGTTGATTTAGTGGGCTGGCGCCCGGAGTAATTTTTCATTCAATTCAAATCTATAGTAAACTGTGATACAATGTGGCTAAGTAGTTCTGTGCTTTACATTTATCACTATTAACTGAATTGTGACAAAGCAGGCACTGACAGCATGCACATGCCAATCAAACAGTATAAAATAAATTATACTCCATATTGGCTTGTTATATTACTGTAAAAATATTTTTAATTAATACATGATCATGACTGAAGCATTGTGGGACAACGCTATTGACCTGGAAATGGAAGTGCTGAGGAGAGTGCTCTTCACCCCAGTAAAAGTTTCTGTTGTGCTTACTGGGTGAGGTAATAAGGGACGGTAATTTTCAGGGCTGTAACAGTTGGTCCTTAATGGGATGCAACAGAAAGGTTCAAGTTTTAAATTGTTTTGAAGCTTTTGTTGCCTACTATTACAATGATACATTTTATATTAAATTGGCATCTTTTTAAATCTTGTTTTGTTGTTTTTTTGGTTGTTGTTTTAGAATAACTTTTAGTTGCCAGTGCACTGTGAATGGGTAGTCAATTCATGCTTTTATTGATCATGTCAATAAAGTTTTTTTCAACAATTTTATAAGATGGACTGTTGTGATGTCACCATCTACGCACTGCAGATGTGAGTGCCTTGAGTTATTCCATCCAATATTTGCTGGTAATTCATGAGCACATGTTTCATATAATTTTATACAGAAGGTATTAGATTTTATTACACAGGGATCACAGCCAAACATCTAAAGAACTAGGAATTCAATTTTAGTATTTTTATAATTAGAGTTCAAATTGTACGGGGCAAGTTAAAAACATATTTTAAGACTACATGTTAATGTAGCTACATTATAGAATTACAAATCACATCGGAAACACAGAAATTATACAGCGTGCAATAATAATAATAAATCTGTAAATAATGCTATTTTTGCATTTGCAACAAAAGCATAACTGTTCCTATCATCTTCTGAGAAGTCACAACAAAAGTCAGTAATTATTAGATAATATATGCATAATCAATCAATGCAAAAAGATGAAGTTTCTAAAATTAGGCATTTTAATCACAGATACTGTATATAAACAGGGCATCTAATTAGTTTAAAAATATACAACTCTCATTTCAGCTTTCTCATTTATGAGAAATATATTCTTCAATCAGAAAGTTTGTACAGAAAGATTCTCACACAAACAGTATAACTATAACATAATATGTAATATGTATACAGTGTAAACATAGTAACAGATTTTTGGCTACTACCAGGTTTTAAAATATTTAGAATTTTAATATGTTCAAATACCATCAATGTTAGATCAGGATTTCCTAACATTAGGTGATTAACTTAAAATGTTGTTGTTGTTTGTTTTGTTTTTTTACAAAGTTGTGCCAATCAGATATTTACTAATTGCAACACAACAAATCTCTGTAATAAAAAACCATAGCACCCTTAAGACCATACTACAATTAATACACAGTGTCAATGTTTTACATAAATACTATGACTATTAGGACTATCACTAATCACTGCTCTCATCAAAATAAATGATAAAATGTAAATTAAAATGCATGTGAGGAGCACCAGAGCGGACATTCAGGTGATGGCAACCCAGACATGGACTCTGACGAGGACTCTTCACCGGTGACAAAAGGTGATATCAAACACCTCTTGCAAGACATATGACGGGTCTGGAAATGAGATCTAGAGAGAGGCTCATGCAGACATAGGGGACCTCCGCAAGAGGATCTCAGAGGTGGAAAATAGAGTGCAAACCTGGGAGAACCGGATGCAGATTGCCCAAAGTCAAGTGGATGACCTGGTCACACAGGTGCAGAAACTCACCCGGTCTGTGAACTCAATGGAGTCTCTCCACAGATGTAAGAATGTACGTGTGCAGGGAATCCCGGAAATAGTAAGCGGAGATGCCCTGTTGCCCTTCACTCAGTGACTGGTGGCCTCGATGGGCCTTAAGAGTAAAGATACTAAGGTGATGATACTCTCAGCATTCAGAGTACACAGGGCAGCAACAGCCCCTCCAGGAGTGGCAAGAGACATGATCGTAATCACAAGAGACATTGTGGTTCAAACCGCTATTATGAACAGATCCAGAGAGCTCAAGACAGTCCAGATCAAAGGCTGTCCTGTGGTAGTATATGGAGACCTTCCCTTCTGGGTGGGAGACAATTGGCCCCATTGCCAAGACGCTGAGAGAAGCAGATACCCGCTACCACCAGGGAGAAGATGGAACGCTGAATGTCCTAAGGGGAATCAAAACACTTACCCTGTCGTCTGGTGAAGACCCTACGGCCTTTCTTCGGGGAATTAACCTGCCAGGCAGGGATCCAGAGAACCCTGGGACTTGAGCGTGCCAACTAGGTTACACTGAGACCTGCAGGCAGTGTTGTCCTAAATGACTGGCTCACTCATCACCTACCAAATTCCCCTAAAATCTATGTTTTATATATTGCTCACCCTTTCAATGATTTATTAATTTCTGTTGACACTTACCAGACAGCAGCAGATTTGTGACATTGGGTCCTTCAGACACTTTAAATGATGCAAAACCACACTGTTCGACCCTCCCCAACTGACAGCACAGTCCCACTGACATGCTCGGAGCAATGACTTCCCAGGGCCAACCAAGCCAGACAGTAAATTACGACCTGAACGGGACATGAACATACTCTAGACTGCTTCACGACCCAATGAATGTATGATGTTATATTTTACGAACCATACAAGAGGCAAATGAACACTGTTATGCCTTACTGTCATACTCTGACACAGTTGTATTTTCGGTGAAAAACCTATAATAAAATACAAATTACAAATTAATCCCCACAATCACAATGCCATGCTACACAAATGATACATGATTATTTGATTTATTTTATACAAAATAATTTTATGTATTTTTTGATGTGTGACTGTGTCACGTGGCTAAGCATAAAAATGTTTATAACGTTTAAAAGCTTTTAATAAACAGAAATATTCAACAAACTATTTAATTCATGAAAACACATAAATAAAACTATTTGGCATTGCAATAGAAACTGCAGTTACATTTTAATTTGAGAAATTAATGTAATGCATTTTTATAGCTTCCCCATTTTAACATCACATAACAGTTGGGGGGCTTAGTGAGTTCTGCAATTCACCACAGGTATAATTAAGAGAAAAAAGGAAAATGGGACATGGGAGCTCCTTGATGGAGCTTGGCCTGTCAACAATGGCAACTTTTGCCACATCCTTTCTTCAATGCCAGAAACAGATCAAACATTGAGTTAACATTCCACAAACAAGGCCTGGTGATCTGAGAACATCTCCCAAGAAGCCCAAATGCTAATCCATTTGTGCTGCTTGTGCTAATGAGGAAACATTAGGTTGAGCAGCAATGGGATTGACTGAAAGTGTCAGCTGACTCAAATTATCTACAAAAAGACACAGTATTGCAGGGTCTTGTAACTTTAGGGAATGCTGCACTATGCACTGGGTTGCCATAGTAACCCGGCAACCTCACCTGACCTGTGATGTGTAGATCGCGTCATGCACGGCCTCCGACTCAAAAGGAGTAGAGCGTGCCACTTTTAGCCGGACACGAGGGCGAACGTGTCGCGACGCAGTTGGAGGTATGACAACACAGTTCCTTTAATAGCTTATTGCAAATTGTTCACACGCTTTCCTTAACTACCAGTGGATATTGGGCCAGATTTTCCTGTTTTCAGGAAACTCAATGGTATTCACTAGAGCTTATGAGGGCATGGGTTCTAATAAGATTGGATGCAATTTGTCTGTAACTCCCATTTTATTTTTTGCATCTGGTTGTATTGTCAAATAAACACCAAATAGAACAAGCTGGTATTATACGATTATTTGTTTGTTGTCAGACAGCATTCTCTAGCTGTCCCCTGAGCTTATTGATGTTTGATCTGAATGAGTTAATAAACAACAAGTGAAGGATAGTTAACAAAGTTTTGCACATTACTGATATGTATTTACTGTTTTTGAATAAAGGATACTTTAAAAAAAAAATTTAAATGCAAGTCTGAAGTATAATTTCTACTTGATCACTGTGGCTGCAGAGAGGGGGAGCGCTGGCTTTTGCCAAGATTCCGAAATATTTTCACATAAAACTGAGGCATCATAATCACTATGCTAAAATGAGATGTTGTGGTTATGTAACTTTGAGTGCCCAAATATGGTACTTTGACCTCCCCAATTTTACAGACATCACTAGCACCCCAGAAAAGTTATGCCATTTCTAACTGTGAAATTGTGAATTCAAGTAATTTAAATGTCAAATTGAAACTGCTCTCTTGTTTGACATACAGTAATCTAAGTAAGGTCATCAAATGATTGATGAAACAAATACATAAGAATTCAGTCTTTAGTCTACTAGTTGTTTTTTTTAAAACTAACATTGAAACAAAAGAGATTTTCCATAGTAGACAATTTAGCAGCACATGGTCTACTGGAAATCAAATCTATTGTAAAGAACTGCTTTCCTTTTGGGAGATGATCGTGAACAATCAAATTGAATTACTAAGCACTTAACAAAAGGATTTATGTTAAAAATATGGATTTGCATTGTCATTAAGATCAAATGCCAAGATAGAAGATGAAATATAATCGAGAAAGAGCTCATTTTTCTTTTGCTGGGCTTTAAATTTCACTGTTAAGGACCTTACCTTGGCCCTATATTATAGTTAATTATAAATAGTCACTGCTTCCTTTTGCAATCATTTTTAAGTTCTTAAGACAGTAATTGTCATTTTGGTCAGAGTTCCCAACTTTGAAGTTACTTGTATTTTATTCAGTCAAAACACAGAAATATACAGACAAATGGTTGGGTGATCGGAAGAAAGATTTTAACTGTGAGAGTGAGGAAGATCTCAAAATAATGGGGAAGTAAAATGTAATTACTGTTAAGTGGTTAACCAAAGATAGCTATGGTTATCCACCAGTGCCACGTATGACATAATGTGCTTCTTCTCAATCATCCATTCTTGTAATGCACCTGTGTTCCAACCAATATAAATGATGGTAATTCTGCTTCTGTATTTTTAGATAACCTTTCTCTGCTTGTCCCTCTTTAGAAGAGAGCTTGCTTTTCGTATTAAGATTATTTTACTTAAACTCTTGTATCAATGCTCTATTAGATGGAATTATTAAGCCAAGACTGGAGGTTGCCATATCTGCCCCATTTTCTCACAACCGTAGATAGTAGTAGATATGGCTACTCTTAGATGATTGCATTCACCCAGATTCCACCACTGCCGATCATATATTATTGACGTAGTGCCTAAATATATATTGCCATTTTCCAGTACTGGTTCATGTTGCTCCATCCTAAATCTAAAAAACGAGGTGTTGTATTGAACTACTTATTTATAAGCTTCTTTCTAATTCCCATATGGAACATCATTTACACATATATGCAGGAGCAAAAAATGTGAGTCTGTATGCTACCCATCACAAGTCATTTGGAACTTCAGACCTAAATCAGCTGCTTCTTTTTTTTTTATCCATTGACACTCCGCAAGTAGAATATAAATAAGGGTATTGCTGGTTGCATTTAGTTCTGTAGTTGTTTCTTTTGTGACCCAGATAGTTATTCATATTTTCTGTTCTCTTGGATCTTGACCTTAAGCTGTAACCTATTCTTGTTTGCTGTCAGCTATTTGTTTGTAATTACATCTGGTCATAATGTGTAGATACAACAAGCAAAAAGGTCTTTAGGCATTTCTTTAGGCAATCTCTATTCATTTCACTTCCTCATGTCACTGTTTGCAATGCAACTCAGACAATGCTACATGAGACAACCGGACAAGCAACTTCTATGACCTTGGTTTAGCTTGGCAAATTATTGTACAACCATAAATTAGCCTTTCCTCCATTGCACTGGTGAAGTTAGCGCCACCACAGTAAGCAGTTTGTTATGACAGTTGTCTGGGGCCTGATATATATATATATATATACGATGTGCCTAGCCAAACAAAAGAGACCCACTGGAAATAAGAATGCAGTCCAGATTTGAGTCCAGACTAAAGGCTTAAGATGCCATTCCTTAGCCTTATACATTCTTGACTAAAGAACAGTTAGATGTATGCCTTTCATTTTGAAGTACCTCACATTATTGTAAGATTGCTGGCTTACTGTTTTCATTCTTTCATTGTACAGGAGAAGAGCACAGGGATCTATGCCTATCACATCAGATAAAGAGTTTTCTTATACTGGAATTTAAATCTTCAAGGCTATTAAAATTAAATGCCATTGTCTTGTTTGTGGGGTAGGTGGTTAGATGAGAAAGTCCATTACTATTTCTAAAATTTACAAGGAAGTCTGAAAAAATTGAGAAGTTCATGACACTTTTATTCGGTGGGGATCGAATAATTGGTAGGCTGAGACTATACATTGTGCATATGGAGTCTTGGACAATTTGTGACAATTTATCTTAAACCAGGCGTTGCAATACCTCAATGTAAATCAACTGACTGATTCATGAATAAGCAAAAATATAGATATTGCAAAAAATATCTAGTCAACTCCAGATAGAGAATGGATCTGAAGAATTCTGAGTACTAACGTTCAAAGCAGTAATGTACTCAAATGTTTATCCCAAAACCATAAACTTAAATTTCTTAGCAAAGGTTTCCCTTACTACTCTATCATTTTTATCTATCCATACAATGCATTGTTGAGTACATAGGCAGGTTATGAGCTTATAAAATAATGTGTCAAGTTTTTGATTTGCTAAATCCATGTTATAAACGTGAGGATTTTAGTACTACACCAGAATGAAATTTGTCTGATTTTTGGCGATCCAAACTCTGTAACTCTTCTGTAAATCTTCTGTAACTCTGAAGTGTTAACGTGATACAAATAAATGGTATCTGGTACCAAGACATTAGCAGCAGATCCTTTTAATTTCTGCAAATTGCGAGGTGGGGCCTCCGTGTATCTGTTGTTCCATCACATCCTACAGAAGCTCATTCGAATTGAGATTGAGAACCAAAATAGCTGCTTGTGCCAGCAGCACACATATTCTAAACTCCATACTGGGATTGTCTCTAAAACAAGTCGTTCAGAAGCCAACTCGTAAAGAGGCCATACTAGATTTAGTGTTAACAAATGGAGATTTTGTATCAGATATTACTGTAGGCAAAAGTTTAGGATCCAGTGATCATCAGTCAGTGTGGTTTAATATAAGAACAGTAACTGAGTCACAGCACACAGAAACAAAAGTTTTAGATTTTAGAAAACCAGACTTTTCTAAAATTAGAATATGTGTAAAGGAGTCATTATCAGACTGGAGCAATTTAAATGGAGTCCAAGAGAAATAGGATTATTTAAAAGTTACACCGCTGAAGGCAACATAAAATTGAATTAGGCTTGTCAGTAAAAGCAAAAAAATTCAAGAAACCATTGTGGTACTCCGCAGATGTGGCCAAAATACAAAAAAATTTAAAGTTAGCATTTAGTAATTAAAAGAAAAAAGCAGAGTGAGGACGATAGGCAGATCTATAAGATTAGGCAGAAAGAGGCTAAGCAAGTTATAAGAGCTTATAAATCACACATAGAAGAGAAAATAGCACAGTCAGTAAAAAAAGGGGACAAAACATTTTTTAGACACATAAATGAGAAAAGTAAAGTAAAACAAGGATTAGTTAGATTAAAAACAAAAGAATGAAGGTATGTAGAAGAGGATAAAGGTCTAGTTGATTCAGTATTTACAGATAAAAATGAAGGAAAGGGGCCTCAGTTAGGAAAAAGGACAAATGAGTAATTTGTTAGATGAGGGTTTACATAGAAAACTATCAAACTATCAAAAGTAAAGACAAATAAGTCAATGGGACCTGATGGAATACACCCAAAGTTATTAAAATAGTTTAGTGGTGTACTAGCAAAACCATTCACAGATTTATTTAACCAATCATTGTTAACAGACGTAGTCCCAGAAGATTGGAAGTTAGCGAATGTTGTGCCCATTCACAAGAAAGGTAGTAAGGAGGAGTCGGGCAACTATAGGCCAGTAAGCCTTACTTCAGTAATGGGGAAAGTAATGGAAACCAGGTTAAATAATAGGATTGTTGAACATCTAAAATCACATGGATTTCAATATCAGAGACAATATGGGTTTACTTCAGGGAGATCATGCCAAACTAATCTTACTGATTTTTTTGAATGGTTAACTAAAATAATAGATCAGGGTGGTGCAGTAGACATTGCTTACCTAGATTTCAGTAAGGCTTTTAACACTGTTCCACATAGAAGGCTTATCAATAAACTACAATCTTTAAGTTTGGATTCCAATTGATGGAATATATTCAAAACATGGTCTTGTCACCAGTGGGATACCTCAGGGATCTGAACTTGGACCCATTCTCTTTAATATTTGTATTAGTGATATTGCAGAAGGTCTTGATGGTAAGGTATGTGTTTTTGCTGATGATACTAAGATATGTAACAGGGTTGATGTTCCAGGAGGGATAAGCCAAATGGCAAATTATTTAGGTAAACTAGAAAAATGGTCAGAGTTGTGGCAGCTGACATTTAATGTGGATAAGTGCAAGATAATGCATCTTGTACGTAAAAACCCAAGGGAAGAGTACAGAATATTTGATAGTCCTAACCTCAACATCTGAGGAAAGGAATTTAGTGGTAATTATTTTGGATGACTTCAAGGTAGGCAGACAATGTAATAGAGCATCTGGAAATGCTAGCAGAATGCTTGGTTGTATAGGGAGAGGTGTTAGCAGTAGAAAGAGGGAAGTGCGCATGCCATTGTACAGAACACTATTGAGACCTCACTTGGAGTATTGTATGCAGTACTGGAGATCGTATGTCCAGTAGGACATTGATACTTAAACAGAGTTCAGAGAAGGGCTACTAAACTGGTTCATGGATTGGAGGATAGAACTTACAAGAAAAGGTTAAAGGAACTTAACATGTATAGCTTGGAGGAAAGACAAGACGGGGGGGATATGATAGAAACATTTAAATACATAAAGGGAATCAACACAGTAAAGGAGGAGACTATATTTAAAAGAAGAGGACATAGTCTTAAATTAGAGGGACAAAGGTTTAAAAGTAATTTCAGGAAGTATTACTTTACTGAGAGGAGAGTGGATGCATGGAATAGCCTTCCAGCTGAAGTGGTAGAGGTTAACACAGTAAAGGGGTTTAAGCATGCGTGGGACATGCATAAGGCTATCCTAACTATAAGGTAAGGCCAGGGACTAATGAAAGTATTTAAAAAAAATTGGCAGACTAGATGGGCGGAATGGTTCTTATCTGCTGTCACATTCTATGTTTCTATGTGGATATGGAATATTTGGAAGCGAAGGCAACACCTTGAACTCTGGTCATGTTCCTCACACCATTCCTGAAAATATTTGTGCAATTACATTATCCTGCTGGAAAGCACCTTCACATCCCAGTGAAGGCGCTTACAGAGATGGGCAGGGTTAATCATGAGAACTCTAACTGGTTTGCAGTCCAATGTGTGTTCTGACAACTTTGTATCGTGACCAGCACTAAGTTCTTTAGCAATATGATCTACAGTAGCTCTTCTGTGTGAAAATTGGGCACCCATGATGTTGGTTTAGCGCTTGTCCTTCCTTGCACCACTTTTGAAAGATATTAACCACTGCATACCGGGAACATCCCACAAGGCTTGCTGTTTTGGAGATGTCTTAACCAAGCCATCACTATTTGGCCATTGTCAAAGTCACTCATTTCGTTTTGCTTTTTTTCCTTCTGCCAACACATGAATTTCAAGAACTGGCTATTCACTTGCTGCCTAATATATCCCATCTCTTGAAAGGTAACATTTTAAACATATAATCAATGTTATTCGCTTCACCTGTCAGTGGTTTTAATGTTATGGCTTATCAGAGTATACTATACATAATATTATTACATATTAATATTACATAGTAACCCCCTTTTGGTTTGTCTGAAGGCAGCATTTCCAGATAACTTTACAATTTTGTTTTCATATGAATTGAGTCTAATGAACCAATAAAACCAATGCTGTGAAAGTCTATAACACACCCTATAAATACTTTATTAATTATTTTCAAGCATTAAATATGAAACTGAGTAATTTACCCACCAAACACTTTTTTCAAGAGGTTCTTTTGAATGGCAGCTGTATGCTTAAATGGCATGGCACTATGGAGAATAGTTTTGATAGGACCCTATATCTTGGTATGTATTGAGGCATCACTTATAATACCCACGGGTGCGGGGAAATCTTTAAACTCTGCTTCCTGGTGCTCCTAGCTGTGTTTTTATAAACCATCCATCTGTATCATCCCTTGGCAGTGGATAAGAGTTGTGCTAGGGTATTATGTAGATTGTTTTCTCACATACTGCAGATACTGTCAAAATTAGTTTTCCAAAATATTCCATTGTTTTTTTGGAATGGAATACAAAGAAAAAATTGTAAATTCAGGAAATTTAATTTAATAATAATTATGTAGTATTGATAGATCTAATTTATTAATACTGTGAACTGATAGTATTGTTGCACTTAGTTTGTGGAGGTAGTTACCAGATTGCACAAAACACAAAAACATAGCTTTGCAAACATGTGAAATAAGACCAACCAACATTGGTGGTTCACCCCTAAATTGAAATTGTAAGGTGAGAATATCTGAGTAGGCAGCATTGCTATGTTTCAGCTATTGTAGTTATTTTGGCCTAAGTATAGGGAAATACTGACAAATTCAGGGTTTACAAAATAACCCTGAAAGTGTAACAGATCTTCAGAAGGTCACACCTTTTGCAGATATCATAAAATTTCTACAGGAACAAACTAAATGTGTACAAATTTGAAAATAATTTTCATATAATAAAGAAAGAAAAAACAGGTTAAAATCTTGAAGCAGTTAAAAGCTCGGCACTCATGAAGTTTCACATTGGTACGGTTTGAATGGTATTGTTTTATTTTAGTTTTAGAGGTCATGATGTATTTTGGCAGCAAATTCTATTACAAGAGGTAAACCTAACTCTGGTACATGCAGTTCTCCCACTGACATGTCACCCAATAAAATGAGAATTCAGTATTTAGCGCACCTCCATATCAAAACATTTGTTGAATTTGGATAGATCCCTGAATATGATTGTATAACTATGTGCAGATTCCAGACAATGTATGTCCAAGTGGATGCAAAACAAATCCTGTACCTCTAAAAAAGATTTGGTAATTAATATGACAATAAAATATTATTTTACGTTATCATACATCCTTTCTTGAATTGGAATCAATAAGTATATTGTTGTAAATTATAACCACAAAAACATGCCAAACCAGTTAACCATATTAATGGTTTGAGGATGAATTGGCTTTAAAGGAACAATATAGCATTATGAACACAACGTGCATTCCCTCCTGGTGATTTTAATTACTTTTCTCCCAGGTCTCTGGCACTCCACTCCGCCTCTTTGGACATCAGCCAATCCATTGCTTCCATATAGCATTGAGAGGCTAATGCGCATGTATAGAGAATGCCAATCAGATGATCTCTCTGAGAACATATGATATAAATAGTGGAGTTTTACTCCACTGTTTTGTCAAAAATGCTTCTGGTGGCTGTCAGTATAACAGCAGATTAACCCTGCAATTGAACCATTGATGCTGGATTTAAATGGGGTATAATGCACCCAGACAACACCCAGACAACATTATTCAAATGAAGTAGTCTGGGTGCCTAAATTGTTTTTGATTAAGTATTTCACATTGAAGACAATACAAACAGTTTACTTTCAAATAAACAAGACAGGTTACTTTCTCACCTTAAGCAATATAACATTTATTTCAAGGCAACGTACAAGCTTTTAAAATGCTGCTCATGTTGAAATAGTAAATGAAAAAGAAGGGAAGTGTTCTGATCTGTAATTTCCCAGAAGAAACCACGTCAGGGAACTCGGCAATGAATCTCAATGCACTTCAGCTGTCCAGTAACATAAATGACATCACAAATCAACTATCATCTCTTTGTGGCTCCAAGGAAAATGTAACAATATCTCACTCCTTTCCACATTTACATAAATTCGTCCTTTTTTTTTTTCCAAAAGTTTATACCACCATTTCAAAACCTTTACATCTGTCCTTTGAAAGTTATATATCCAAAACTATTTTAGATTACATTTTCATTTAGAACCAATGCAATTTAATCACCTGTATTTTAACATGGATATTGCAAAATATTTAAATAATGTATTGGATGAATATACTAAAATGATTTACTGAGCTCTCCAAAACTGTGTGGAATGTTTTGGAGATACCGGGAAAAACATACTGTACTTGCAGACAGACAGCGTAATCCCCAGGCATAATTAAAACTACAATTTTAAGGTAATTCTTATAAATTTATATAATTGCATGATACTAATGATATGAATCCTTGAAAGGTTACTCCAACCACCTTCAGACGAGTGCATTGAAAGAAGCGTTGCTGGATAAAGGTAAGTTAAAATTATTCTAAAAACATCTTGCAGCAATCAGGAGGTGGGACAAACATTCTATTATCACCTACCCATATTCATACAACTAACACAACATATGACATTTGCTGCCCCAAATGTGTGATTGTCAATTTTTTTATAGGTTATTGTGTTGCACCTTGGAACAATGGAAGGATACAACAACTTGTTAAAAAAAAATTAAGGTTTTTACTTTACAGATATTTGCTTAGACTGTGACACATGAACTCATAAGCAAAGTGAATATACTTTGACATGAAACAAACTAAGATTTAAATAGGAATTAAAGGATCACTATATTGTCAGGAAAACAAAGCGGTTTTCCTGACACTATAGTGCCCTGAGGGTGCCCCCACCCTCAGGGTCCCCCTCCCACTGGGCTAAAGGGCTCCCTCAGCGCTGGTGACCTCTCCTCCCCGTCTGACGTCACTGGAGCCAAATGCGCATGTGCAGCAAGTGCCGCTCGCGCATTCAAAATGTCCATAGGAAAGCATTTCCCATTGCTTTCCTGTGGGCGCTCTGCGCGATGGAGGCGAAATTCGCTCCAGCGTCGCAGATGCGGCTCTAATGGCTGTCCGGAAGAGAATAAAATGGAAACTGTAAGTGTCCGCTAGTAAATTTAAATCGTTGTTCAGCACTGACGTCACCGGAGTCGTTGCCCCGGGACTTGTACAGTAGTAGCCCCTCCTTCCGCTAGGTCCAGCGGCAAAAGTTCTCTATGACACAGCGTTTAGAGGCCAAGCAGTACCTCGTAGGAATGCGGTCGATGTTAATATTTTCTAAGTCTCAAATTGCACTACCTTGGCAAGCGGAGCGAAGGACGCTGTAAAAGTATATGTTATAGGAATTAATTGTGTTCATGCCATTAACGTAGAGATATGTTGTATATTATTCAATGCTTGTATATGAAGCACTGTAGTTCGGATCTCTGTACATATGAGTTATATTCCTTGTAATGATTTGATGCAATATCGCTGTGTCTCTGCAGGTAACTGAACTCCATTTTGTAACTGTTTACAACCATTTCGGTGAAACTTTGTAAGCAAATATATTTTATGTTCCATGTCATTTATAGTTTTCACGGTGCTCAAGATATTGACGTTGATTGATTATACATTATAATTTCTAGCAAGCAACATTTTGTAAAATGTTCCACTTTGTTTTAACTTATTACACAAGCTTGCAAGAATCATCCCTGTGAAAACTGTCCATCGTTTCTGTGTTTATTTTCTATTTATATCAATATGTTCATTTTCTATAACTCGTTATGTTGCATTTAGCGATAACCATTTCCTACCACTTCTCTTGCTTTATGTTACGGCGCAGAACATATCACAAAAATGTCCTAGTTTATGCTGGCAGCAGAAGGAATTTATGATAGGCACAACACATTTTGCACTTCATTTCACATTTCGCTAGATCCACACAGGAATTTGAGACTAAATTAAGTAAAATAAACGTTAACTTCACCATCGTCACTTAAAATGTTTTCTTTTAACGTGTTATCTCAAAATGCTATCACATGAGTAAGAAAGTCGGATGTTTTGAACACCCGATATTTCTTTTGTGAGTTCAGCAAACGTTTAAAATGATTAAGTTCCTGAATGCTGTATTTGCCAAAAGGAAGATAAATATTCTATATATTTGAAACTTAATTTGTAGTTGAATGATTAATGTCACTGAAAGTTTGCAATTACAACAGTTTGGATGTCACCCAGGGGGTTCGAGTTGTCAAGGTATTGGAAACGCACATGCATCTTCCAGATAAAATGCATGATAGATAAAAGATCTCCAAATGAATTGCAGGCTCCATCTATCGATAGGATTTATGGTAGATGATAACTTTAATTAAAAAGAGCATAAAACTAATAATTAATGATAATTATTTTTTAGAGTGTTAAACAGAAAAATAATCAGAGTTAAATGTTAATCAGGGAGCACTGACAAACGTTACCCCAAATCCCAGCAACTGAGTGTCCAAGAAAAGATTTTTCACACCTTTAATATATGATAAAATACTTAAAGATGCAAATAAGTGTTCATGACCTTGGCCATTAACTCCATTAACCCCTTAAGGACGCATGACGGAAATACTCCGTCATGATTCCCTTTTATTCCAGAAGTTGTGTCCTTAAGGGGTTAAACTGTTATTCCAGCCACTAGGATCACTTCTGTTTTTTGAAGTGGTCATGGTAGTAGGAGTCTGGATGTGCAATGTTTCAGCTTGAAACACTGCACATTCAGAGATATTTTTAATTGTGTGCTGGGGGATAGTTGTACCCTCGGCACATATGACTTATGCAGGCCAGAACTCCACAAGGGAGAAGCTCTTGTCTCACCTCACTCCCTCCCATCCTCCCATCAACACTGATGAAAACCCTCCCACCTCCCTATTGCCTCCACAATTTTTTAAAACCCCATTTACCCCATTCACTTGCTCCCTACCTTTCCCCATCCATTTGTGGGCCCAGAGCACATGCTTGCGCTCTGAGCCCGTTAAATCCTGCGATCCTCTATGAGAAACCTTTCATTATACCTCAGCGTGGCTCCTATGACATAAGACAGGGGTGCGCCCAGCGCGCCGGGGAGCTTTAAAGTTCATTTAGATAAATTTTATTTTGGGAGAACCGATAGAATAACGGCAATATTAATAATTATTATAGTTTACACTAAAAATGGTTGGAGAAACTTTTTAATGTTTCCTAAAGAGAACAAGAAAAAAAAATTTCTAAAGGATGCAAATAAGTATATATGCGATCATGGCCTTGGCCACTAACTCTATTAATGTTTCTTAACAGGACAGCCCAATAAAAAAAAAAAAAACATTCTAAAGAAATAGTGGCCTATTTGTTCTACTTTAATTATTGTCAAATTCTACAATGAAATGTTTGTACTTCAAACTAACATCTTCATTTAAAAAAATACCATTTCAGATGGTACATAATACTAATACTTTTTTATCTGACATACAGAAAATATGGTAGAAAATGATGCTTCTCTCCAGTCCACAGCAATAATTTTTTTTGTAACTACAATTGCTCCCTTCTTTATCTTGAGTTTCATGTTTTTTGGTTTTTTTAATAAATGGATATTTTTATTTCATTACAGAAGAAAATGTTCCTCTGAAATATCACTTTGAAAAGCATGAATAATTATGTCAGTAAATGGTGACACAAATTGGTGCGTAATTGGAAAACAACACTAATAGGTCACCTCTAGCTGTCAGACTGATCCATCTCCCATCAAAGCAAGGTCTTGTTACCAGTGGGGTACCTAAAGGATCTGCACTTGGACCCATTCTCTTTATTATTTGTATTAGTGATATTGCAGGTCTTGATGGTAAGGTATAACTTTTTGCTGATGATAATAACATTTGCAACAGGGTTGATGTTCCAGGAGGGATAAGCGAAATTATTTAGGTAAATTAGAAAAATGGTCAGAGCTGTGCCAACTGACATTTAATGTGGATAAGTGCAAGATAATGCATACTGGGCATAAAAAAGAGCAGAATATAAATATTTGAATCCTAACCTCAACATTTGAGGAAAAGGATTTAGAAGTAATTATTTCAGATGACTTAAAGGTAGACAGACAATGGAATAGAGCAGCAGTAAATACTAGCAGGATGCTTGGTTGTATAGGGAGAGGTATTAGCAGTAGAAACAGGGAAGTGCTCATGCCATTGTACAGAACACTGGTGAGATCTCACTTGGAGTATTGTACGCAGTACTGGAGAGCGTCTCTTCAGAAGGATATTGATACTTTGTAAAGAGTACAGAGAAGGGCTACTAAACTGGTTCATAGATTACAGGGTAAAACAGAAAAGGTTAAAGGATCTTAACATGTATAGCTTGGAGGAAAGATGAGACATGGGGGATAAGATAGAAACATTTAAATACATAAAGGGAATCAACACAGTAAGGGAGGAGACTATATATGAAAGAAGAAAAACTACCAGAGCCAGAGGACATAGTCTTAAATTAGAGGGGCAAAGGTTTAAAAATAATATCAGGAAGTATTACTTTACAGAGAGTGGCAGAGGTTAACACAGTGAGGGAGTTTAAGCTTGTGTTGGATAGGCATAATGCGATCCTATAATACAAAGATAAAGTGCTCAGCGCAAAATTGGAATAATATTAATGCTTTAAAGGACCACTATAGTGCCAGGAAAACATACTCGTTTTCCTGGCACTATAGTGCCCTGAGGGTGCCCCCACCCTCAGGGTCCCCCTCCCGCCCGGCTCTGGAAGGGGGAAAGGGGTTAAAACTTACCTCTTTCGGGCGCTGGGCGGGGAGCTCTCCTCCTCCGATCCTCCTCTTCTCCTCCCTGTCGGCTGAATGCGCACGCGCGGCAAGAGCTGCGCGCGCATTCAGCCGGTCACATAGGAAAGCATTCATAATGCTTTCCTATGGACGCTGGCGTGCTCTCACTGTGAAAATCACAGTGAGAAGCACGCAAGCGCCTCTAGTGGCTGTCAATGAGACAGCCACTAGAGGATTAGGGGGGAAGGCTTAACCCATTCATAAACATAGCAGTTTCTCTGAAACTGCTATGTTTATAAAAAAATGGGTTAACCCTAGCTGGACCTGGCACCCAGACCACTTCATTAAGCTGAAGTGGTCTGGGTGCCTAGAGTGGTCCTTTAACTCCCAGAGCTTGGCACCACCATATGTGTTACACAGGTGAATTATAGTTATACCTGAATACAGTATAATTCCTTCTCCAATAATGGAGGCAACAGACACAGGTACTCCTGTATGGTATAAAAAGGAGAACTCATAGGATAACACTGTTATAAAAGTGGGTTCAATTTACAACTCTGTATGGTCCAACTCACATTTTCTGAGCCTGTTATATCGAAACTGGCTCAGGTAATATCACTTTAAATGCAATGTGCAGATCCAGGTGAGTTGGAGATGATCCCTCAGAAAAGAATTGTGGGAAAGGCAACACCAGATTAGTATAAAATCACAGTATATTATTTATTACAAAAAATATAAAAAGCCTTACATTAAGGTTTCTGGAGTGGCATTCATTCAAAAGAGTAAAAGAGTCATGCCATGCTCAGCCCACATTACTTCTGTGTTTATAATGGCAAACTCTATAGTATGCTAATCTTCATAATTTCATCACCCTGCTGTTTGTTACTAACAGTTGTTTCCTTACCTGTTTTGCTTTAGGTGGACATACCTTGTCTCTATGAAGCAGTTCTGATTCCTAAATTCAATTTATGCTATTCTGTGTGTTATATAATTATTTCAGCATTGGGTGAAAATTTTCTTACTATTAGCTTTTTATAACAGTTCTATTCAGGGTTTTTAACTAAAGTGAGAACTCAAAGTGAATTTCAAGTTTAACCCCTTAAGGACCAAGCTTCTGGAATAAAAGGGAATCATGACATGTCACACATGCCATGTGTCCTTAAGGGGTTAAAGAGAACGTACCATGAAAAAAAATTACTTTAGCTCTTTTAAAAGAGTTTTGCTAGCAAATGTATAGAATTGGATACATTTCTATTTGCATAGCTTTGGAGAAAATGTATTTAAAATTGTTTCGTTTTTTTCTCCCATGTCTCAATTCAATTCCGTGGCAGATACTCCATGCTGAGGAATAATAAGCCAGCGAAAGCAGAAGACATCAGAACTCCTTCTGATCTCCACCCATTGCAACCAAAGCACATGGTTGATATGACAATACTCTAGCCAGCACTGCTAATGCTTCCTGGGTAGTTTAGGAACGAAGTGATGTGATGTCACTCAGTTCAGACTCCTCAACATTGTCAACAAAGCTAAAATATGGGCATAATAGAGGAGATTTGCCCTGGTTGGGCACTCTTCCGCAAGCAGGGTAAATCAATGAAAAGCAGAGTAGGAGTATGGGAGGACACAAGGTGAGTGTTGCAGAAGTGTGGCGGGGAGCGGAGGGTAAGGTAAGTGGTGACAGTTTCCCTTTAAGGTAAAAAAATTGAAAAATCTCTAATTCTGCTATGCTTTAAGTGCAGCTACTGTGGACTTACATTTTAAATAAATTATGAATTTTCACTTTTGTGAATAACCCTAATTATATTATCCAAGTAAAATTGCATTTTTTTCCGATGGGAGTCGGTTTTACACAGACATTAGTTAGTTATCTATGGGTAGTAGTATTTAGGAAGCAGAGGTTTGTTACAGCTGTCATATACCACTGTACCCTGCATATCAGATCAGAGTATAGTTGGCTAATCAGGCTTAAGTCAGGCAGTAGATGGCTAATGATACTTGTTATTACATGGAATTAATATTTTCAGAAATTAGGTCTGGCAATGTGAGTATTCCTGTAAACCAATATTAGAAAAGTGTATGTGAATGTGTGCTTTTAAAAAAGTGCCACATACTCTTGAAATTTGAACTTTTTTTAAAAAAAATAGGCCGGCAGGGACAGGCAATTAACCCCTTAGAGCACTTCAGCGAGAAAAAGTGCTTTTTGTTATGTGGAGTCTTTCGTTTCCATGACAATGGCAATTTTGACTACTTTTCACAAAATTTGGTTTAACTCACGTTAGGATAAAAGAATTCATAAAACACGGAGATACTTTGCAATCCTTAACCCCTTAAGGACACATGACATGTGTGACATGTCATGATTCCCTTTTATTCCAGAAGTTTGGTCCTTAAGGGGTTAAACTGCTTTTCTCCTCTAGATAGGTCTAAAGTCAGTCAGATTTATAGCAAAAGTGAGGAGTAGAATTAAAGAATGAATTATGTTTGGAATCCACTGCTTTACCCTTTGTTGATATAAAATATTCCCAAACCACTTTAACCCCTTAAGGACCAAACTTCTGGAATAAAAGGGAATCATGACATGTCACACATGTCATGTGTCCTTAAGGGGTTAAACAAAATGTGTTTAACCCCTTAGGGACCAAACTTCTGGAATAAAAGGGAATCGTGACATGTCACACATGTCATGTGTCCTTAAGGGGTTAAAGCAAGCTAGTGATGACAAATTAACAAACAAAGTACAAAAACTGGAGATAGTTTTTATTAAATGCAAAAAGTTGATAATAAAACTGCATGTGATGGATTCATTTAATAGCCCTATTCATATTACTGTGCTTACAGGAATCTACGAGGAAGCCATAGAACCTTGGATTTTACAAGAATATAAGGAACAGATTTAGTCAAGTGGTTCGGGTAGCTCAGCAGTTGCAGTCATTCAAATTGTGAAATGACAACTTATGCTATCTCCAATCTATTTAATCCTGTTAAACTTTAGAATACGACACGGTTATAAATTGGCAAATTCTGCATTAGTGGCTTTTTTTGCAGACGGATGTTGTATATTGTGAATCTTTCCCATTTCTGTCTCCTGGCTGCTGCCTATATAACAAGATTTTTCATTTAGATTGAAAACACATTACTGTACCAAGATAAGGTCATCACTTTTTAAGTGTAATGCAATTTCGGTAATAAAATAAATTTAATAGTGTGCATAAAAGACTTTATGTGGATTAAACACTTTTAATTAATCCTATCATGTACCCGCAAGTCGCATGTATGTCCGAATTGTTAAACTTATTTATGAATGTTATATAATAACGAGTATATCGCTATTGAAAAAATACTAATTGCATATCTGAGTTAAAAGGACTTCTGACTCTCATAAATTATCAAAAAAATATTTTACATTATCTGATATCCAGGGAAGCTTGTGCAGTGATATATTTAGTTGTTCATATTTGAAATAACTGGAAATCATATGAGTTTTCGAAAAACTGGAAGGTCAAATAATTTGAGAATGATTTAATCCTGTTTGTTCTGAGAGTTTAATCATGTAATGCTTAATTGTGTTGAATTGACAGCCAAATTGCAAAATGTAAGGCAAAATTGTGAGCTGTCAAAGTTCTTCATCTATACTTTATTACAACTCTGCAATTTTGTCCGAAATGTTGCAATATCATAATCAGTTCTCCACCATTCATCTTGTATGAAATTGAAATGACCTGACTGTTTTCAATTACATGTTCGACCATAAGCAGTATGAGGTAGCCATGTATTAAGCACCAACGGAATTGATTCGAAGGGCCTAGTACTTTATTACAGTGATGGTGTGTGAACAAATTTACTTTCTCTTCTTTGTGCCTAGATTATCATAATGATTCTTTGAGACTGTTGGCCAATATTTTGCTACCTATGCAAGCTAAATTCTTAAATTTAATATCGTCTTAAGGATGCAAAAGTCGACCAGGGTCCAGAAAACAATCTCTCGAAATTTACCTTTGGATTTGAGGATAGCGTTAAAAATGTATAGCGTTGGGTAAAAGTTACATGAAAATCGTTTATTAGCATCTATATCTAATCTTGTAGGACACTCTCTGATGGTATTTATTAGATCTAGTAAATCTCATGGGTCCTTTAAAAGAAATATAAGCGTAGATCTTTTTCTTATTTACGTTGGTTTTTGTGTGCACTAATAAATTGAGCCCTTCATTGTTCAATTCTAAAATTGCCTTCATAGATAGCGGCATCATAAACTCATACCTATATAAATGTAGAATTATTTAGGATCAAACATTGAGGCCAGTTTTGATATTATTATCAGCTCTGAGCATTCAGTACAGGTGATGAACTCCATGGACATTCATAATGCAACAAGAGAACAAGAACAAAGAATTATGATGAACTACAGCAAAACATAACATCGTATTGAACCCTGCTAAGAATCTTTGAGAAGTTTCTCTCCATTATATTTGTTCTCTCTATTTCCCAGCTCTACTTATTTCAATACTCACTTTATTCCACCTATATATTATGGTCTCCGGATTGTCTCTTTCAGATGAGTAAAGCTTCTACACCTCCCACTATCTCATAACAGTACAGTCCAAAATATACCTTCTGCAGCCTTCATAGCCTTTACCAAACCTAATAAACTATCTCTTTCCATGTGGTACTCTCTCATGTATTCTCCAACTTGCAACAGGCTTCCTGAAGAAGATGCAATAGGGCATAAAGTAATATATATAGCCTATTTAATTGGTCTTCTGAAATTAATGGCTAGCCTCTATGTAGATAATGTGTGGAACCTTAGTGGATATCTGAGGACCAAATTCAGTTCTTATACCTTAAATTAACTTTCATTTCTATAGAGTGTTGGCAGAAATTATAATCCTTTACTAATAATATTAATAATGTCACAAAGAATGGACATACAGTGTATATGGCTTAGCGCTGCTGCTACAATGTACATACTGATTCTATATTCTACATTAATACTACAACCACTCTTTAGGTGATATATTCCTTGTGATTCTGTGTAAAATTAGTTCCATTTATGGAGGAGTTTTGCTTACTGAATACCGAAATTGGAGATAAAACAAATTGTAACTCAAAGCTAAATCTAGTCCACACAATATTTTAAAAAAGTATGAGGGGAAAAAAAGTGTTCAGTAATAAATTACTTTGATTTCATTTCAGTCTGTGTAATTCTAAATCACAAATGGCCTTCTATCATTGTAATCATATTTTCCATGCAACTCTCTCTACACGGGGTGAGCATAAGCTGTTGATGAGCTTTAATGGCTCATCAGTTCTGGATAGACTTTGATGTTTTCATCTGGCTTGAAGGTAAACTATATTATAATTTATTTTAATTGTTTCTACGTGTACTACTATTATGAAAATGAGTGTTTTCGTGCTACCAGTCACAAATGATTTCCTTTCAGTTATTACACATTGCAACCAAGGAATGCTTTAGAACAGCAAAATGTAATTCTCAAAAATCAAAGAAACGATTTTAAAAGTAAAGAAATACGTCAATACTTAATTGGCTTCTTGTGTGAACTTTAGAAATATACACTTTTTGTTAAAACAGTTTTTGCATAACATTTTTAATTTGTGTTGCTTTTGCATAACATTTTACATTTTCTATTGTTTTATTTGTGGAGTGCCATCCGAAAATACAATGGATAGAAAAAAAAAAACATTTATATTAAATGTTTTATTCCATTATTTGTACTACAGGTAAAATTGCCACAATTTATAAAACATTCTGTAGCATCAAGCAACAGTTCATAGCTTAATGCAATAATGATTTTATACAAAGGATTTAGCAAGGATGACACAGACCTCCACTGTTAGTGGGCATGCCAACCCTTGGATAGCAATCCACAAAAAATGCCTTAATCCAGGAAAGAGCTGTCTACTCCTGTCAAAAAGCTTCTTTATATAATTAATGCACTGATCCTGCAGTACATAGATAAATATTGGAAGAGTAAATATTCTATGATATGAAGCACAAAATTATATGTTTTATCCACGTGGAAAAAGAGGGTGAAACGCATTGTGGTTTTATTCTGTATTTTACAAAACAAAAGTATTTTTGGCTACCTTATTATGCTGCTCTGTTACATACCATTGCGTAATCATTCCAGTTTTAAACAATATCATACTATGTTTTGTTTATTCATTCTTTTTTTCTTTTTTTTCTTCTTTATTTTTGTGTGCATAAGAGTAACAAACATTCTTGCAATGCCCCAACAGCAGTGACAAGACAATTAGCTGAACAAAGCATAACAGTTACAAGGCATTCGAGTGTACTGCACAATTTTTTAAAGTGATATAAGGTACAGGCTACGCAGAACATGTCTAGAGGAAATATTGAAAGAAAGCTTCTATTCTATGCAGGCAACTTCAAAGACATGTAAATAGAGATAATAAAGTAGGTTGTGAAACATGCTTACGGTACTGAGATATAGTATTAAAAGACAAGTGTGACGGATCGCTGGCACTCTGACCGAGTACCTCCGCCAATCGATGCTCCTAGTGCTTGCAGAGGACTCCAAGCACTCCACCAGACACCAAAAGCACTGCAGATCCCACTTCCAAGCGATGCAGCTGCGCCGGGGTCTCGCCGTCCTCCACCCACCCTGGACCCAAGATCAGGATCCAGCTTCCAGTAGGTAGACCTCTCTTACTCCAGAGAGCGTAGCAGCAACAAGCTCTTACAAGAGCTTATACTCAGGGGAGTATTATGATTATAGCAATCCCCAAGAGTGCAGTTATCCCATCCCCCAAACATGAGCCAAGACTTCATGAAGTGGTAAAGCAGGTCTGTTTAATGCAAGCCAGCATTCACAATTTATACAATTCCTCAGGCCAGAGGCACACCCCCTGGACCTGATGGAACACAGGCACACAAGGGACATAAACCAATCAAAATAATACAACAATGTCCGACACTCCCACATACAGCACACAAGCCCTCCCCTCTGCCTGGGATATAATTAAAATAGCTAATACAATAACCTAATTATCCACAGGTAGAAAAACACACACTTTCCCAAAACACCCCAAAACATAACATATCCCCAAATTATATCCCTGGATAGCCCTGATCTGCATGAGCAACATATCAAAAACTCACCCAGATCAGAGCAGGGCTTCAAAAGTTTTGTGGAAGTCTCTTTTGACCAACCGCATGCATGATTTCATGCCCAAAACAGTTCCAGAGAATTTGGTTGTGCGGCTGGTCTATTTCCAATGTTAGATTCAGTTCAAATAGACGAACGGCAACCGTTCATGCAAACCATCAATGTTAAAGTGCTGTTCGAAATTGTCGAACAGTGTTCGACTCCAGTCGAAGCGTTGAAGTCTGGAGCAGGTAAAGTTCGGCGGTGTTCATGCAACACCTTTCCAATAGAGTTTAAAGCGGCAGAAACAGTGCCTTAAAATCCAATATGCCCAAATAATGCTTTTAAAGGGCAATACATCCCGGGGGCCATAGTCACAGGGCAAGAGGCTGGCAAGCATGCCTCTCCAAGTACAAGTGGTGAAGTTACTTTCGCCACAACAAGATTATAGGACATGCAAGTAATCTGAAAAGAGATACAATATCATAAATACTGTTCCAGCATGTACCATTAAGAAAGATGAGAAATCTTGCCTGTGCTGCATACAGACAATTTTTAGAGGTTGTAGAATACTCAGCGAGTTATTTCGAGCTAATCTATTCAGACCTGCTCAATCTAAGCACAGGAGATTCTGAGTGGTATCAAATAGCGGCACAGTGCAGGTAAAGGAGTGGCATGAGATACCAAGGTAAAAATAAAATATGGCATAAACTGTAGATTATCAGATAGTGTTATCTGACCACTGGACTCTGGGATGCCCCAACATTAGAGCAATAAACATCACCCTAATGCTATTTGCAGGAGAGGAAGAGTATAAGAGAAACAGAGAAAAAAACAGGAACAAAAAAACCCAATAATAATATATTTGCACAAGAGCAAGCAGTGTGGCATATTTTAAAGAGTAAACACCAGTCAGAGATTAGACGACACGGCAATAGCCATCCTAGGAGTGGAGCTCAAGCAGCGATTCCAGTATCTGGATCATCCGATCTCCACCAGTGGCAAGAGTGGAGCCTGTGCATGAGAGTTCAGGTAAGCTGCAGCAGCAGTGTATAAATTCAGGGCTCCATTAAGTCCTGCTCTTTGACCAAGAAGGTGGCTAGAATGAAGATAACTTCCCCCGATACCACTGGTGTGCTGTAACAGGTAGTCCATTCCCTGGCCCGGCATGGTGTCTCCTATGTTAGTCTCACAGGGTGTAGTGATGCTGTCGGTACAGGGAGCTCCAGTGACTCTCTGCGTGGGTTGGAAGTCCCAGGGGAGACTGCATGGGTAAGAGTCTCTGGGTGCACCAGGTGAGTCAGCCGATGCCCCATCTGGATGCTGGGTTGCCAGGTGCTGCAGGTGGGTACCGCTTCCCGGCTTCTTGGAAGGGACTGCCTGTCAGGCCTCTGTGGTGATTCGGACCAGTCCAGCTCCTGCTGAGTCCCCTTTACTGCTAGGGAGTCAGTGCGGGACGGGAGTCTGTTCCAGCGGCTCTGACCGGCATGACTCCTGAGTTGCTTCCTCTGCCAGGTGTTTGTGCAGTCTCTTGAGGATACCGAAGGTCTTTTTCGCAGCCCAGAGCAGCTCAGCCTCTGGGGTCCCCTCGGTAGCTTCAGGGGAGGATGAAGAAGTGTGTGGGTGCTCCTCCGTACGGAATCAGTGCCTGTGAGCTTGTGGACTTGGTCTGCTCTGAGTCTCATCCGCTCCCAAAAGGCTTCACATATTTTATCAAATGTTGTCAAGAAGGTTAGCGCAGTCCTCACTTGCTTCTCGATGCCATGTTCCAGCACCATTTTGAAAGCCGCAGCTAGACCTGTGGATTATGGCGGGATGCACGCAGGTCAGACCCAGATGCAGGTAAGTGGCTGGGGTTACCGGGATAACCCTCACCGGCAGGGTGGGTAAGCAGGGCAGTCCACCATGGGTCTGACTGGAACGCGGGCAGAGGGATCGGCCATCTCTTTAGACCCGCGCAGCAAGGCCACTACTAGGCCATGGTATTGTCGCTGTGAGTCGTCCAGCGGGAGTTACCTCGCAGGCTATCAGATGGGTGAGCTGGGAGTCTGCAGACTTTAGGTAGTCCAAGTTTTAGGCATGAGAGGCATTAGAACAGGCAAAAAGGTCAATTTTAACAAGATTGCTCCCGGAGCTCTGGCAGTGTGCAACCATTCGCCAAGTTGGGCTAGCCCCGCCCCTCCGTTTATTCATTCTTTTTATGAATATATCAGCTGTATCTCAAAGTGTTTTTGTTTGTATTTTTCCTATTACTGAAGAGTACCTATTTTTTCTTAACACCAAAATAAAGAAATAAAGAATTAAAAAACACCTCTTTAAACTTACATTAACATCTCTTCTGCCCACTGCCCCTAACCCTAAGTGCCACTTACCCTAACTCTTAAAGTAACTTGTAATGAGAGTATGCAATGCACAGATTTCTAACAACTAAATATCTGGTTTTTAAGAATGTCAGTTGTGTTGAAGTTGGTGAGGTACTTCCATCTACCAAGGCATACTAACTAACAGTTGTCAATAACAGTCTTTTGAGTAACATAATTATTATTATTATTTATAAAGCGCCAACAAATTCCGCAAGGCTTTGCAACGGGAGGACTAACAGATACGTATTTTATAATCAGACAAGTTGGATGCACTGGAACAGAGGGGATTGAGGGCCCTGCTCGATGAGCTTATATGCTTAAGGGCATCTCTAATCACTGAATGAAAGGGCCAAAGGAAAAATAATAACTAGAGGTTGGCCGCACCAAAGTTAAATTTGTCTGGAAATCCTTTGTGTTTCTTAATTTCTAATTTTTTTTAATGTTGTACTTACTTTACATTTTTTATTGTACAAACCAGTGAAGTTCCAGTGAGAGCAGACAGTGGTGTCATGTTTGTTGACTAAAAAACTTTGCCTTGGATGAAGTTGAGCCTGTCTTTGCAATGAGTAACATGATATTGGGCAACACATGAGAAATGCATTACCTACATAGATAAAGATGTCATTTTTCCAAGCATTAAAAAGACCATGCATAAGCCTTGGGCTTCCACCTTGTAGAAACACAATACCAAACATTAGTAAAGCTATAAGAAAGATTTTTTGTAAACAACATTGGCCAGTTTAACCACACATTTTGGTTTAGGTGATGACTAATGTTAGCATATCTGTGCATTAATGTCCGTTATCGGTTATTGAAAAATGTGTAAAATTAAAATTGCAGGATGTTATGTTCTAGGTTCTTGTAATTTAGATATTTATAATTTAATATGAGGAATCTAGTGCAAATCATTACACAGATCTAAAATTATTGCTGCTCATTATTAAAGCAATAAAATTAAATGACAGATTTATAATAGCCCAGCGTCACATTTGGAGTTAAAGCCAATGGATAAATTAGCTTTGCTTTTCCTCAGTCAAAGATGAATATCCAGTTAGAAACTAAAAAACTAAATGCAGATTGCTTGAGTATAAATGAAAATGTATTAGATGAAGTTAAGAGGATAAAAATCTATGTTCTACAAAACATGTAGAAAGTTAGGAAGCTTGATATTAAGTACTATTTCAGCAATTTTTTTACAGCAAAATATTAGATTAACATTTTTAAAAAATGCTTTTATTTTTTTATTGCAACAAAAACTACCAGGCAGTCCCAATGGATCATCTTCACATGTACACAACTAGGAAAAAAATACACTTTAAAAGAAGGCAAAATAAGATTTTTCTTTCATCCAAATCCAATAGAACAGAAAAATAACATTTAAAAAAAATAAAATTAAAATAAAAGCAAGCACAAAAATTGTAAACTTTGAGACACATTTAGCTCCAAACTGCAGTTCATCTGCATTTGGGTTGATTGCTTGTTCAGTCGAATTTCTGAATTCTGAACCAAAATATACCCGAATCATGGATCAACCGAATAGGCAAGCGGTTTTGGTTGACTCCGAGTTTGGAATTCGGTTTGAAGTGCCTACTGCTAGTAACCACTGCCACTTGATACCAAATTTTTGTGTTTTGTTTATTTTTAAGGGACACTATATGTACCTTTTTTCCTTCATTTTCCATCTTCCAGAAATATTTCAGAGCTTACTCAAATTTTTAGATTGAATCCAAATTTTAAAATTTTTTGCTGTGAACAAGTCTACCAATTTGACTACTCATTGCTATACAAGAGGATAATAAGAAAGATATATGTCTTGGTTTTTTTTTCTATTAAAAAAAAATCACTTATTTTACATTTTGATATTGTTGTTTTATATACACCCTGGGCATCCCAAGAACAATAAGAGAATGATAGAATTAACATTTTCAAACAACAGTTTATTTGTGGCGGCTGCCCTAAATCTAGTTTTTCTCCTGTTGCTGATATGCCAGGTTTAGCAATGTGGATAGAGATTCTATCTGTCTATGTCAGTAATTGGAGAAGGGCTAAATTGAGGACAACAGCCAATTTAGATGCTGATTAGTTGTGTAACTTAGACTAGTCCATCACATAAGCATGGAAGAGAACTGCAGCTTTAAAGCTGCTTTTAGATATAAACACAATGAAAAAATACAAAATAAGAGTTACTCCAACAACCATGACTACTTTAGTGATTTGAAGTGGTCATGTTGGTGGGAGTCTGTGCTTTTAGCTTCAAACGCTGACAAATAAAGATATTGTCAAGTTACACTGCCAACACACATGACTTAGGCAGTCAGAAATCCTTCAGAGCTGCCTAATATCAATTCTGAGCATATTTTAAATCTATTGTCAGTGCACTGGCGACAGACGTGCTAAGCTTCTACCCTTTGCCCTCCCCTGTCGCCCCCTACTCCCTCCCCTCCTCGCTGGCTCAGATTGTGTGTATGCACTCTGAGCCAGCAAAACGATGATGATGATATCAGACAGAGAAGGGAGCCGAGAGCTTGATCGGGCACTGGAGGACAGTTTAGTTTAAGGGTTTTTTTTCGCCTTTCAATGGGGGTGGGAGAGTCTAATAGTAATGCCTAAAAGGGCATTTTAAGTTTAAAACACATATTGTTGAAAAAGGCTTATAGCAAAACTTTAAATGCATGTGTGTTTATATTTGTGGTATATCTACTAAACAGTGATTTTTTTTTTGATTTTTTTTGACAGTGGAGTGTCCCTTTAAGTTTAAGGACTACATTGATATTCTGGCCCAGATTTGGAAAATCTTCAACAAATGTTCCACATTGCACCCTACATTCCTGACATGTAATAGCTAGATTTTATATAGAACACTGAAAATGTTACAGCGTAAATAACAGCTGTGTTGGCTCATACTTTCTTCGCACTATTTGCATATGTCTCCTTTGTCCCCTTGTTCAGTAATGTTCTTCAAATATAAGGCATCTCTTTATTTATCACGGTAATGATAAAGTGTGGTTTTATTTCCAAGCTTTTTTGGCAAATACAAGTTTCCATCAACCTTACTTGGCATAATCACTATTTTATATAACAAGATAGATTATTTATCATTAAAATGCAAGGATAATAGATATGAATAGCACAAAATGCTGCTTCCTTAAAGAGTATGTTATTTACATAATTACATCTCTTCAATCTTTACTATCCCAGTGAACAATTATCCATGGATTTTAAAAAAATTATTTTACATGTGTTTACCTTAACTTTTTATTACAAATATTCAGGCCCTCTTTCAGGCGTTCTTTTAAGTGTCTATATTTAATGTAATTACATCCTAATTGTTCTACCCCAATTAATACTATTTTACTGATAACTATTATAATATATCACTTTCCTTTGTATATATTCAGTTTACGTCTATGATTGTTTAAAATCGAATTATGGGCTTTTTAGAAATGTTTTTGATATCTACTGTTTTATTTTGTACTGTCTCATTGATTTATTTATTGTTGAGACAGCAGAAAAGGCTGAAAAACTAACCACCAAACACTTATTTAAGTAAGATATATATATATATACCTATTGTGCTTTGATAATATTAAAAAACAGTGCTTCATACTTTATCTTAATACTGATCATTAATGGCTTTGCTCTGTGCTTTGAGATGTACAGGCTTTGCAATATTGTCTATGAAAAGTCTACATTAAGCAATATATGTTATTCTTTTTTTATTTATTTTTTATTTTTTTGTGAGATGTCCACTTCAAGTGCAGATTTAAAATTTACTGCTGACTCTCCTCCAAACAATAGTGCAAAGTTCCCATATAGAACATTTTCGGTAAAGTAATATTCATGACGTTATTATTAATGTTCTAGAAGTTTGACTGCATGTATATAATATTTTTCACTTAAGCGGAGAGAATTTTTTATTAAAGGTATAGATCTCTTCTGCTTTAAAAAATATATCACTTTCATTAAACTAACAATCGTTCTGTGTTGCATGTAAGCACTGTAAAAGATATAATAATAATAAAGTGAAAAGATAATAGCAATATCTGCTTGCAATTTGTTTCGCTTTTGCAGAAGAAATAAATGCTTAGTGCTGGCTTTTGGGCAAAAAAGTTATTACAAATGCCAAATGTCAGTCTTACGGGTCTAAGAACATTTATTATTCAAATACAAATCAGATCATAATGTAACCTGTCTATATGTTGATTTTGGAGTTATGAGTAATGTTGCAAAAGTAACCTCGCCACTTGTACTTGGAGGGGCCTGCTTGCCAGCCTCTTGCCCTGTGACTATGGCCCCTTTAATCTATTTTGTCTGAGAGACCCTAATTGTGCCTATTGGGAATTGGCACAATGCCCCTTTATACTTTCAAAGTGGTCAAAGTGGAACTTCGAACCACCGAACAGCTGGACCACACACAAGCGGAGTATGCAGCCTATTTACCACCCAGGCTGGTAGTTAACTGCAGCCAAATTGAGAAATGGCTGGGTGGTCGCCGTTCGTATAGTCGAACACGTGGTGCGGCCATCTTGTTTAGTCGAACGTGTTCAGCTGTGTTTTGTTCGTGGAACTCAAATCGGACATGCGACGGCACGAACACCGCTGATCTTTACCTTCTCCGGGACTTCGACTCTTCCCATTCGACTATTTGAACTGAACTTAGACATTGAAAATAGACCGGCCGCACAGCCTAATTCCCTGGAACTATTTTGGGCATAAAATCATGTGTGCAGTCGGTCAAAAGAGACTTCCACAAAACTTTTGAACCCCTGCTCTGGTCTAGGTGATTTTTGGATATGTTGCTCATGCAGATCAGGGCTATCCAGGGATATAATATTATATATAATACTTATGGGGATATGTTATGTTTTGGGGTGTTTTCTAGACTTTGGGGAAAATGTGTGTTTTTCTGCCTGTGGATAATTAGGTTATTGTATTAGCTACTTTAATTATATCACATGCAATGCGGAGGGATTGTTTACTGTATGTGGGAGTGTCGTATTGTTAATGACTGTTTTGATTGGTTTATGTCCCTTGTGTCCCTGTCTTCCATCAGGTCCAGGGCGTGTGCCTCTGACCTGAAAAACTGTATAAATTGTAAGTGCTGGCTTGCATTAAACAGACTTGCTTTATCCCTTCATGAAGTCTTGGCTCATGTTTGGGGGATTGGATAACTACACTCTTGGGGATTGCTATAATCACAATACTCCCCTGAGTTTAATCACTAAGCTCTTGTAAGAGTTTGTTCCTGCTACGCTCTCTGGAGTAGGAGAGGTCTGCCCATTGGGAGCTGGATCCTGGTCTTGGGTCCAGGGTGGGTGGAGGACGGCAAGTCCCCGGTGCAGCTGCATCGCTGGAAGTGGGGTCTGCAGTGCTTATGGTGTCTGGTGGAGTGCTTGGAGCCCTCGAAAAGCACTAGGAGCATCGATTGACGGAGGTATCCGGTCGGGGTTCCAAGCGGTCCATCACAAGTAAATTCCAAATGTCTGTCCAGAGATATAATTACTGGTTCAAGCACTACCTCCAGGCGGGTGCTCCATGCCAGGAAGACACTTAGGAGTTATGAGTTAGTTACAATATATCATGAACACCAGGAAAAAACAAGAAACCTAAAAAACAAGAAACATTGTCCTTTATTGAATTTCTTGAATAGAGTGAGGGTATTACTCTGCTCACTGTATAACATTCCCTGTATTGAAGTCCATAGGAAAAATGCATATTTAGTAAATAAAATTGTAATGGATCCCCTATACTCTGGCTGAGTATATCCGTTATGAATCTCCTGAGTCCCAAGCGCAGTAGTGATTATAGCCCAAGTTCCCCAAATATCAGCCTAGACTTGATGAAGGGTAAAAAGAATCTGTTTAATCCAGGCTCAATGGCCCACTTATATACAATACAGAGACACAGTAAACAAGCCCATGACACTCCCATAAACACACCCACAAAATGTCCCCAATATCACCGTGACTCAGCAATAAATGACAAAATATGAAAAACACACAAAATCACATATTTACCACCTAGGAACCCCCATAATTTATATATCCTCGGATAGCCTGGATCCCAGCTCAGATCCCATGAATACAGCCGAAACACCACCGGGGTAGAGTTCTGAGTGGTTGCACACATGGTCCTATGCCCAAAACAGTTCCAGGGTGGTTTGTGCTTTTGCCGGTCAACTTCGGGAGTTCCATGCGAAAGAAATACTGCATGCACACTTTGGCTATTTAGTAGCATTTGTTTGTATGGTTCATCCGGACAAACATACTGAACGGCGCTCTCCTGACATGTGTGGGAAGGAAGCAGGCATTCGTTAAAGTTTAGTGGTGTTCGGTAGTTTTCGTGTCTGATTTTAGTTCCATGCGATCGACTCCCAAACACAGAGGGGGAAGAGACAGGCGCTTAAAAGAAAGGGCTGGAGTTCTATGACGGTGTCAGAGGAAGCCTGTGGAGGCGGGCGAAACGCGTCACGCATACGTCACTTGAGAGGCGGACCCGGAAGTGGATCACATGATCGGACAGACGGAACCAGGAAGTGTTTTTCGGTTTTGCTGTTTTACATGCTTTTATGCTTTGTGAGCATATCCCACCACTTACCAAGTAAGGGTTTTTAACTTTTGTTATATAATAAAATACATTTGATACTATTCAATTGGAGGTCCTGCCTCTCTCTATCCTCTATCTGCACAGCATTATCAAGCTTTTGTTGGATATACTTCTTGGAGTCATCTTCAGTGTGGGGATATCCTCTCTCCAGAGGAGCATTGAAAATCCAGAGCCAGGGGTGATAGGGCTCTGGTATATGTGAGTTTTCTCCCTCATGTTCCCCTGTTTTTTAACTTTTGTGTTAGTTCGGATAGTCTGCACTATTATTTCTCTCTTTATATCTACAGACTAATTAAGCGCACTTTTTTTGGTAACTATCAATTTTTTTGTACATTTCTGTTTATCACTGGTTTAAGTGCTGCCATATTGTCTGTACTAGATTTCATAGCGCTTACACACTGTTGGTTCTTTTGGATCAACTCCCAAACACCACTGCCTGCATTCCCGCAAACAAGATAGCAGCCAACACAGTTCCCACTTGTTTGTGCTACCCAGCCACATAATTAGGTTACCAGGGATTAACAAGCTCAGAGTTGGTCCGCAGTTCGTAAGTTTATTTGGTTCCTGAAAAATATATCCCATGAACCAAGTCTTTTTACCAGCCTTTTCTATGGCCCAAAGTCAGCGGGCAGGAGGCTAGCCTCCACACTCCTCCAGGAGCCAGTGGTGAATGTCCAGGCAAGGGGGCGTTCGGCACAAGAATAAACCTTTACTTTGCTAAGAGAATCTATTAGACTTGTGCACAGCGAGAATTTTACGTTATGTCAAATCATTAAATAATTTATTTATGGGACACCTGAAATTCATTCGGATGTTTGTTTGGCTTGGCCGAATGTTAATTCAGAAACTGAATAAGAAGAACAAACCAAAAAGGCAAGAAAATTGGCCAGTCAATCTACTGCAAAATACATACATAATTTTTCCCGTCATTTGGTTCAGAAAAAAACAATACAGAAAAAGTAGAAAAAATAGAGGGGAAAACAGTAAATTATATATATTATTATTATATATAAATTACTGTTCCCTAGTGTCAGGAACTGCACAGCTCTGTTCTGATGTCTGACTATGGCTTCTGGTATCCAGCATTCTTTTTACAATTCTTGTATAGCTTTCCTTGGTTTTTCTGGTTTTCTATTCTTTGTCTGGTTTTCTTTATGCTGGGTTTTCTGGGTTCATTCCTATATTCCGTTCATGGAATTCCCAGTCTCTTGGATTCCTTTAAATGTTTGTTTTATGTTGCCACACCCATTCCTTTTCCATTAATCCTTTTGTGTCAGTTGGTTCCTGCAGGTGGTTAACACAAGTCCTCTGCCTTTTCTTGCAGGTAAGTGCTGTGTGTGTTTTATTATTGTTTATTTAGTCATGCATATTTAGGCAGTTAGTTTCCCACCTTAATTGGAGTACTTTGCCACAGTTGGTGGGCTGCATACATCTTGGCCATTTATGTAAATCTCCAATGTTTTACATATATAGTACTTAGTTTTGTCTCCTCTTGTTTTGCCTTATATATCCTGTCTTGTTTTATTTTGTATTCCCAGTCTATGTACAGTCCTGTCCTGGCCCTGTTCTGTTAATGTTTCCCTTATGTATTGTGTACATGTTCTGGGTTTAGCTTTCTATCCTTCTCTGATTCTGGGTTCTACTAGTTTTGTCTTTTTTTCATGTTTGGTGCCTATCCTAGCCTTGCCTTGTTTCTAGTACATAGAAACATAGAAACATAGAATGTGACGGCAGATAAGAACCATTCGGCCCATCTAGTCTGCCCAATTTTCTAAATACTTTCATTAGTCCCTGGCCTTATCTTATAGTTAGGATAGCCTTATGCCTATCCCACGCATGCTTAAACTCCTTTACTGTGTTAACCTCTACCACTTCAGCTGGAAGGCTATTCCATGCATCCACTACCCTCTCAGTAAAGTAATACTTCCTGATATTATTTTTAAACCTTTGTCCCTCTAATTTAAGACTATGTCCTCTTGTTGTGGTAGTTTTTCTTCTTTTAAATATAGTCTCCTCCTTTACTGTGTTGATTCCCTTTATATATTTAAATGTTTCTATCATATCCCCCCTGTCTCGTCTTTCCTCCAAGCTATACATGTTAAGATCCTTTAACCTTTCCTGGTAAGTTTTATCCCGCAATCCATGAACCAGTTTAGTAGCCCTTCTCTGAACCCTCTCTAAGGTATCAATATCCTTCTGAAGATACGGTCTCCAGTACTGCGTACAATACTCCAAGTGAGGTCTCACCAGTGTTCTGTACAATGGCATGAGCACTTCCCTCTTTCTACTGCTAATACCTCTCCCTATACAACCAAGCATTCTGCTAGCATTTCCTGCTGCTCTATTACATTGTCTGCCTACCTTTAAGTCATCAGAAATAATCACCCCTAAATCCCTTTCCTCATATGTTGAGGTTAGGACTCTATCAAATATTCTGTACTCTGCCCTTGGGTTTTTACGTCCAAGATGCATTATCTTGCACTTATCCACATTAAATGTCAGTTGCCACAATTCTGACCATTTTTCTAGTTTACCTAAATCATTTACCATTTGGCTTATCCCTCCTGGAACATCAACCCTGTTACATATCTTAGTATCATCAGCAAAAGACATACCTTACCATCAAGACCTTCTGCAATATCACTAATAAAAATATTAAAGAGAATGGGTCCAAGTACAGATCCCTGAGGGACCCCACTGGTGACAAGTCCAAGCTTCGAATATATTCCATTAACTACAACCCTCTGTTGCCTGTCACTCAGCCACTGCCTTACCCATTCAACAATATTGGAATCCAAACTTAAAGATTGCAGTTTATTGATAAGCCTTCTATGTGCAACAGTGTCAAAAGTCTTACTGAAATCTAGGTAAGCAATGTCTACTGCACCACCCTGATCTATAATTTTAGTTACCCAATCAAAAAAATCAATAAGATTTGTTTGGCATGATCTCCCTGAAGTAAACCCATGTTGTCTCTGATCTTGAAATCTATGTGTTTTTAGATGTTCAACAATCCTATCCTTTAACATGGTTTCCATCACTTTCCCCACTACTGAAGTAAGGCTTACTGGCCTATAGTTGCCCGACTCCTCCCTATTACCTTTCTTGTAAATGGGCACAACATTCGCTAACTTCCAATCTTCTGGGACTACTCCTGTTAACAATGATTGGTTAAATAAATCTGTTAATGGTTTTGCTAGTACACCACTAAGCTCTTTTAATAGCTTTGGGTGTATTCCATCAGGTCCCATTGACTTATTTGTCTTTACTTTTGACAGTTGAAATAGAACCTCTTCCTCTGTAAACTCACGTGTAATAAATGACTCATTTATCCTTTTTCTCAACTGAGGTCCTTTCCTTCATTTTCTACTGTAAATACAGAACAAAAATATTCATTGAGGCAGTCAGCCTGACCTTTATCCTCTTCTACATACCTTCCTTCTTTTGTTTTTAATCTAACTAATCCTTGTTTTACTTTTCTTTTCTCATTTATGTATCTAAAAATGTTTTATCCCCCTTTTTTACTGACTGTGCTATTTTCTCTTCTGTGTGTGATTTGGAAGCTCTTATAACTTGCTTAGCCTCTTTCTGCCTAATCTTATAGATCATTTTGTCTCCCTCACTCTGGGTTTTTTTATAATTCCTAAATGCTAACTTTTTGTTTTTAACTATTTTGGCCACATCTGCGGAGTACCACAGTGGTTTCTTGAATTTTTTGCTTTTACTGACAAGCCTAATGCAATTTTCTGTTGCCTTCAATAGTGCAACTTTTAAATAATCCCATTTCTCTTGGACTCCATTTAAATTGCTCCAGTCTGATAATGACTCCTCTACCCATATTCTAATTTTAGAAAAGTCTGTTTTTCTAAAGTCTAAAACTTTTGTTTTTGTGTGGTGTGACTCAGTCACTGTTCTTATATTAAACCACACTGACTGATGATCACTGGATCCTAAACTTTCACCTACAGTAATATCTGATACCAAATTTCCATTTGTTAACACTAAATCTAGTATGGCCTCTTTACGAGTTGGCTCCTCAACAACTTGCTTTAGAGACAACTCCAGTAGGGAGTTTAGAATATGTGTGCTCCTGGCACAAGTAGCTAATTTTGTTTTCCAATTTACATCAGGAAGATTAAAGTCACCCATGATGATAACTTCCCCTTCATTGTCATTTTAGCTATTTCCTCAACTAGTAGATTATCTAACTCTTCAATTTGTCCTGGGGGCCTATAAATCACACCTACACGAGTTACTGTGTGATTACCAAATTCTAACGTAGCCCAAACGGACTCTATGTTTGCCTCACTAACTTTTATTAGGCTAGATTTTATGCTATCCTTCACATACAAGGCCACCCCTCCCCCTTTCTTGCCTTCCCTATCTTTCCTATATAAAGAGTACCCTGGTATTGCTACGCCCCAGTCATTTTTCTCATTGTACCATGTCTCAGTAACAGCGACTAAATCTACACTATCAGTTGCCATTATTGCCACAAGTTCATGGATCTTATTCCCTAAACTGCGAGCATTTGTAGACATGACTCTAAGCTTATCATTTTTTAACACACTTGCTACAGGCACCTTCTGTCCTTGTTTTTGGGGACAATTGGATTGATGTTTTATCACCCTTTTGCCCCCCCCTCCTAGTTTAAATACATCCTAGCAAAACCTCTGAACTGCTCACTGAGAACATTTGTTCCCTTTTGAGAAAGATGCAAACCATCTTTTTTGTACAGCTTACCTCCATTCCAAACAGAGCTACCATGAGAAATAAAGCCAAATCCTTGCTCCCGACACCATTCACTGGATACATCTCAGCATACTTCTGCTCTGACATCTGCTAAGCTGCAACAGGGTCTTGGTATGTGGCCGCACAAACCCTGGTGCTCAACACCAGGGGGTGTGCGGTTACCCTGCACCAGGCCCTACTGATCCACTACCACACTGAAGACTCCGCTCATCATCTACATTCAGGCATAGGGGTCTGGTCCCATGACACCTAGCCATTAATCGTCTTTTTTGTTTTTTGAGTCACAGGTGGAATTCAGATTATTGACATACACCCCCCCTCAGAATTCGGCAATTCTACTGAACACTAGGCTGGCTCAAATAACTCAAATCCTCTCAGTCTAGAATCCAGGCCTTAAGTATTTTCTAAAGTATGATTAACCCATGTGTCCGTGGCTCTTCCAACCAGGGCAGTGTTTAATTAGATACATTTTGGGATAATTAAAATAAAAAATGTTAATAGAATAAACTACTAACAATATTTTCCCTACGGGTAGGGTTAACTAATTAAACATATAAAATATACAACAAACAGTACTGCAGTACTACACCCCCGCCCCCTTCTTTCTCCACAGCACATACTAACTCACTGATAATTATGGCTGTCTGGAGATGTATGTGTAAGAATGTGTATGTGTAATACTTGAGCCATTTGTGAAAATGCCACCTTTGTGTATAGGCTTCAGAAATGCTAAATCTACTCTTGGACTTTGTTTCTAAATTTACCCAGTTTGTGTATGCTAGGACTTCTGTGTCTGGACATTTAATGCAAAACACTTACAGTATAAAGGCAAAGTAGTATTTTAAAAATAACCTGGAGTTTGTGAGTTGTAACTTACCTAGATCACTCTCGATGTACATAGTTACTTTTTACAAAAACTATTTTTTCTTATGTGCTTCCTCCAGTCTTTTCCACTTAATAGACTGTAGTGTGTTTCAAAACACCTCTCTTTATTGACACAGGGTCTACATTCTATCTAGTCTACTCCTTTATTCAGGATCTTACAGTTCTACCTTTCAAAGGAAAACAAATGCCTATATATTCTATCCATCTGCTGAGACGTACCTTCCTGGGGACGTACATTAACTAAATTGGAAATGTGAGAATTTCAGAAATCTTTTCTAATTCACTATCTGCCAGGAATTGGAAGATGTACTAACATAGCCCTTCCCTCAACTGATGCATATTATATGGGGGTATAGCTATAGTTCCACTATTGTGACATGTGAGGACATCCAACTATAGTATGGGATCTTCCATATCCTACTTGGAGATTAAATATATATATACCAAATATGTTGTTGCAGTTGCAGCAAAAGTACAAAGCTGAACAGAATGAACAGTTTATCAATTTTTTTTCCCATGTTTCTCTAATCACATGACTCACGTCAATCTAAATCATATTGTATAACAGTTTCAGGTTTTCTTTTGTTTCTTTTACAGACAAAATTTAGATCCTGATGATGATATTTGTGCAAAGCTAGCAGTCCTGAAATGGCAGTTAATAAGTGACTTAACCAATTTCAGTTCCATAGGCTACTTACTCTGTCAGTTCAGGCAGTCCCCCTACTTGCAGCACTGTGGACACCTATTGCGGCCATGTGCCCGCTCTTTTAGAGTGGTCACATGGCTCCTGGGGGTCCTAATTTGCAGAGGGGGGCCTGTGCCCCCTAAGAAGAAGACCAATCTTCGGTGGGGGAACGGCGGCAATCGGTAAGTACATGGGGAGGGAGAGAGAGGGAGGAAGGGTAGGGGTTCATTTAAAAAAAAAATATTTATTTATTTTTATTTTTTATTTTTTATTTTAATTGAGTGCCTTTGACCCCTCGAGGCACTCATTACAGCCAGAGCATCGGAAGCCTGTCTGAAGGCTTCTGATGCTCTGCTCTACACTCCGGGGGGAGCGATCACTCGGTTGCCCAGCAGTGAGAGGGGGTATTCCACGATGCTGGCTGGCAATAACCTTAGAGCGGCTGGAAGCATTTTATGTCTGACATACCCTGCATGTCCGCGGTCATTAAGGGGTTAATAACTTACTTGAAAATAAATATACTATTTGTGCCATTGTTTATTCCTTTAGTTTCCATCAGATTCAGGGTTACAGAGAGAACATAAAATTCAAGGTAAGAAAGCAGTGTGTGTTCTGATTGTATAAACATTTCCATTAGTACTAATAGTTAACACAGATATATTTAGTCATTTATGGTCAATTACATACAATATTCATGTACACACACATCGTGGTCCAACATGGTCATATCTACATTCCTGCATAATAGCATCATTCCTTGTGTCTCCACAATAAATGGCTCTAAATTTCATGTCTTAAGGCCCTGTTTGTTTCACATAACTGCAATTATACACAATACTGAGAATTGTGCTATTTCTAAAGGCCACATGCTCATGTTAATCAAGCAATATGGAGTCGGTTCTGTTTGGCCTAGCTACATGTCCTACATCACACAGGAGATACTTGTGATATGAAACCAGGACAATGTTCCCTTTTATGGCTGGCCAAATCATAAATCATGTTTGTTTGTTTGTTTGTTTATTTTTATTTTGGTTGACTTAATGAGAACCATCAATTTCATATAAATGTATGCAACATAAGGAAACTAGGTTACTACAGTCTCTTCTGCCTTTGCTTCATCTATTCATTTTCTAAAAGGAATGTGACCAGATTAGGGTTCTTCGTAGTTTCCATCCCTTCAATGGATTCTCTATTGGATAAGGTTGTTCCGCCATTTAATAAGTTAAATGATAATATGTTTGATCATTTAATTTGTTTCCCTCTCTCTGTAGCACTCTTTAAAATGATTTTATGCAAATGGGAATTAATTAGTGAGCCTGTGCAGGTGCTAGGGACTGATATCACATTGTGATCCAATAAAGAAAAGTGAAACAGGTCTTCTAATCTAGGTTAGAAGCTCTAACAAACATATCTCCTGAATCTTTCTCCCAAAACATTGAAGTATTGCATTACTTGTATAGTGGCTCTATATATACTGCTTCTTTTTTTTTTTTTTTTAATTCTTTATTTTTGGCATGACAGTGCGATACAATAATGAAGAAACACATGTATTACATGGTATAAGTAACCAATCCGTAATCCAATTTACATCTGAGTATACCATCGTTACAGTTCGCGTGATTGTGTTCAGTTTGGAAGAATGGGCTAGTGAGTGTCATTTTTCGTTCATTTTCATACAAACATACATTTTATGAGAAATTGTAAGCCTTATACAATAACAAGGAAAAAGAGAAAAAAGAGTGAAGAAAGCATGCCATAACTGGGTATTGTAAGTACCGCTAATGTCAAGCTCTGGTTTCAGCCCACATTAATCTGTGGTATTAACTGTGAAAACGTTCTCGTTGCAGGGGGACCTGTTTAATATCGACCTTAGCCCTGTGCTGTTAGGTACTGACAGTCTTGGTCCCGTTTCCAGCAACGGTGTTGTATATAAGGTAGGGGTAGGGAAGGAGGGGGGGAGGGGAGGGGAGGGGAGGAGGGGTGAGGGCCCCCGTGGTGGGGTCCGGAGCGTTGCGGCGTGAGGCTCTGTTGGTGTCTTGTTAAGTGTTGGCACCTTGGGAAGGCCCTGTAGTGGGATTTCCATAGCTCTCCCAGTTCCCTGTTAACCATGGTTCCCAGACCTTTTCGTATCGTGTCATGGTGTCTCTCACTAGTGCTGTAAGCTGGTCCATGACCTGGATATCTTTGATTTTGTGGAGTACAGTGTTTATCTGTGGGATTGTAGTTTGAAGCCACGTCTGCGCCATGGTGAGTCTGGCCGCCAACGTGATTTTGTGTAGGAGTTTCTGTTCCTTTTTGGGCCAGTCTTCTAGTGCTCTGGAGAGCAGAAAAACCCATGGGTCTATTTTGACTTGTCTGTTAAAAACCTAATTTAGGAGGTTGCCCACTTCCCTCCAGAAGGCCTGCGCTTTCGGGCATTCCCACCACATATGGATGTACGTCCCTTTGGTTCCGCAGCCCCTCTAACACAAGTCGTTTGGGGTTTTACGCATACGGTATAATTTTACTGGGGTGGTATACCACCGCAGCATGGTGTTATAGGCCTGTCCCTGGTGGGTAACGCACGCGGAAATAGCTTTGTTTGCATCCCATATTTCCCTCCACTCCGTGCCCTCTAGGGTCTCTTTGAGATCTGTTTCCCAGTGGCCGGTGTAGGTCATGTCGCCCCACTCACTGTTTGTGCATAAATGTGCGTATAGGTATGAAATAAGTCCCTTTGGGGGGTTTTCATTGAGACACATTCGTTCAAAGCCTGTGGGCGCAGTTTGTGCTGCCTTTTTGGCCAGATTGTGTTGTGCGAAGTCTCGGATTTGAATATAGCGAAAAAAGTTGGAGGGCCTTAGCCTGGTGCTTTCCTGTAGCTTATCAAAAGTCACTATTTGGTTCCCTTGATACAGGTGGATCGCTCGCTGTAGGCCCGCTACCTCAATGTTTTTGAAGTCTCGGGCCCTCATTCCCGGTGGGAACGCTCTGTTCCTCAACAGGGGCATCAGAGGAGAGGGTGAGGTGGTTAGTTTGTATTTTTGGCCCACTGCATCCCAGATCCTAAGGGAATTGAGGATTGCAGGGCAATCGGTGCGCAGAATAGCCCTGTGTTCCCTGGGAACCCACATGTAAAATTGAGGCAGGTCAGCTCCCGTGATTCCTGATTCTAAGTCCGCCCATCTGCGTTCGTCCGGTGTCGAATGCCACATAGCTATTTGAGCCAGTTGGGCCGCTAAATAGTAGTTATAGAGATGGGGGAGGCCCAGTCCACCCCCCTCCTTGAGTCTATACATTACATTGCGTGCTACTCTGTGGCGCTTGCGTTGCCAAATAAAATCCCCTATGGACCTCTGCAAGGGGGCTAGTTCCGTTTTAGTTATGGGTATGGGGAGCGCTTGAAAAAGGAAGAGGAGTCTCAGGAGGATGTTTATTTTTATCGTATGGACCCGCCCTATCCAGGATATGGACTTGTCGGTCCATCTGTCTAGGTCTGCACTAAGGGTGTTGTGGAGTGGTGTGTAATTCGCCCCGTATAGTTGTGAGGGGTCAGCGGTTAGTTGTATTCCCAAGTATTTTATGGAAGTGTGCGTTATAGGTATGTGGTGTTGGGTTCTTATGTGTGTAGCGTTGTGCATTGTCATTGCTATTGGGAGTGCGGCAGATTTGCGCAGGTTAACCTTATATCCCGATAAGGCTCCGTAGTCTGCTAATTCTTTATCTAAGGCTAACATTGAGGTCCTTGGGGTCGTGAGCGTAAGAAGGACGTCGTCCGCATAGCCTGATACTTTGAATGTTTGGTCCCCCACTGAGATTCCGTGAATTAATTGGTTCAATCTGATCGCCTGTAGTAGGGGCTCTAGTGTGATGACGAACAGGAGGGGTGATAGCGGGCAACCCTGGCGCGTGCCGTTGTGTAAGTTGAAAGGGGTTGTCTGAGCGCCCGTAATCTGAATGTGTGCCTTAACGTCCATGTACATGGCTTGGATCGTGGTTATGTATTGTTCGGGGAAGTGGAGATGTCGAAGGAGCTTGAACAGGTATGTCCAGTTTACCCTATCGAACGCCTTTTCGGCGTCAAGTGATAGAATGAGCGTTGGTGTGTGCGTGATCGTCTGCGTCCAGATTAAGTCTATGTTGCGTCTGGTGTTCTCAAATAACTGTCTTCCAGGGACAAAACCCACCTGATCTGCGTGGACCAGGCGTGTTAGGTGTGGAGACAGTCTATCCGCTAGTATTTTGGCTAGTATTTTAACGTCTTGGTTGATCAGTGATATGGGTCTGTAATTTTCAGGGTATGTTGCGTCTTTTCCGGGTTTGGGTAACAGTATTATATGGGCCGTGGACATGTCTGGGTCTGGTCGTCCACCCTGCATCAAATAGTTGAACCATTTTAGTAAGTGCGGTGTCAGTTCTTCTCGGTATGTTTTATAATAGCTGCCCACATAGCCGTCGGGGCCCGGGGCCTTATGCCCTTTGAGGCGCGATATCGCTCTATCTATTTCGTCTGCCGTGACCTCGTCTCCTAAGGACTCTATTGCTATAGGGGTCAGCTTCGGGAGGTCAATTTTGCCTAGGTATTGTCGTATCTCGTCTCGTAGGTGCTGTGTTTTGTCAGCCTCGGTAGGTGTGTGATTGTATAGGGTAGTGTAGAACTCTTTGAATATCTGAGCTATGTCTGCCGGTGCAGTTTTGATCTGACCTGTGCGATCCCTGAGTGCGGTGATATGTGTTCGGCGTGGGCGTGGGCATAGGGTACGGGCCAGAAATGTGTGCATTTTGTTAGCCTGTTCATAATATGTTCTCTTAGACCAGAGCATAGCCTTCGCTAAGTCGGCCACCAAAGTTTCCTTTATGTGGCGTCGGGTAGTCTGTAGGGCTAGAAGCCCATCTGGGGTAGGGTTGGTTTTGTGTCTCTGCTCTTGTGTGTATAAGTCACGGAGAAGGGACTTTAGGCGTTGTGTTTTCAGTGTCTTTTTCCTGGTGGCTTCCCTTATGAGAGTGCCTCTGATAACCGCTTTGTGAGCAGCCCATACCGTGGCGGGAGTTAGCTCCTGGGAGGAGTTGAGTTGGAAATATTCTACTATCTCTGTGCGAATAGTCTCTCTAATAGTAGGGTCATGCAATAGGGAAGCATTGAGTCGTGGTGCAGAGGTTTCCTAATTCTAAGCTGATGTCTGCATGGTCTGACCATGTGATAGAACCTATTGTGGACTTCTTTGGGATGGCGTGATCGTTTACTAAAAAATAGTCAATACGGGAGTACGAGTCATGTGGCGCGGAGTAGAACGCATAGTCTGCTTCTCCCGGGTGGTGGGCCCTCCACACGTCTATCAGACCCGTAGAGCAGAGGAAGTCGTGGATCAGTTTGTCTGGCCTCCCCCTGCCGTGTGAGCGTGGTAAATCTCTTATGTTGCCTCTGTCTATAGCCGGGCATGGGGCGGCGTTAAAATCGCCCCCATGATAAGCATACCATGAGGCAGGGTTTTTAATTTGTCTGCCACTTTGTCCCAGAAATCCCTAGACGGGTCTGTGGGAGCATAAATGTTAATGAGGTGGATGGTGTGGGCAAATAGTGTCCGTGTCTGTGTGGACCCCCGTGACGCACAGTGGGCATCGTTTATGTATTAGTATCGCTACACCGTTGCGTTTGGAGTGTGACCTAGCCTTGAGAGTTATGCCCAGGGTTTTGGGCAGGTGGGTTTCTTGTAAAAAGGCCACATCTGGGCCTAGTCTCTTAAGTTCTCTATATAACAGTCTACGCTTTTTTGGGGCATTTAGTCCCTTAACATTTAGGGAGTGTATGTGTGTAGACATGGTGGTGTCTTAAGAGTGAGCGTGTGGGCTACCTTACTGGTGACGTCCTCCGGCCAGTCTTGGGGGTTGTCCTTTGTGGGACCTCGTACCCCTGTTGTTTCATATACCTTACTGGTGACGTCCTCTGGTTGGCCTTGGGGGTTGTCCTTTGGGGGACCTCGTCCCTCTGTTGTTTCATATACCGCTTTCAGGTCGCTCCGGCCACCACGGGGGTTAGAGGGAAAGGTAGGGAGGAAAAAGAGAGGTTGTTAACCATATCATAAACACAAACATATATACAATAAACGATTGAACTGATAAACCGTCTGGTCTTATCGCTCGCCAGACTTGTGCGGGGCATCTGCATCAGCGCATCTGGCCCTCCTGCAGTGGGCTCAGCTCGCGGATGCATGGTCCCGAACCTGAATGAATTTGACCTGAGGCCCATTAGTGGTTGCGTGAGCACGTCTGCGGGGTTATCCCCGTATCCAGGCCTTCCCGCCCGTCGGTCTCCACGTCGCCCAGGGGGTTGGGGAAAGTCCCATTCCGCTTAGGGGTCGCTAAGTTGCTGTGATCCTGTCCGGGGGGGAGAGGGGGGTGTGTGTGTCTCAGCGGGCGGGACGCCCCGACTCAGTCTCCCCTAAGTGTGGGAGTGCCCCTGTGAGTGCGTGCCTAGCCGATGTGTCCGTTCCCCACAGGTGGGTAAATCGCAGCAAGGTGTTGTGCATTATCCCCTGTTCGCATGTGTACAATATCATGATCGGTCTGTGTCTGTTCTGGATGGTCCGTATAGTATATTTATATGAAATGGCCCATTGGCCCTGTGGGTCAGGTCGCTAATGACAGTCTTACAACATAAAAATCTGGTTTCCCCCTCCCCCCCCTCCAGCAGCATCCCCACCCCCACCGCCACACAAGCGGCCTCAAGTCCTCTTTGTAGATGAGTCCAACTTCCCCCTCCCAAAAGTGTTCTGGAAAAAAGGTATTTAGTTGTTTTTTTTTGTTGTTTTTTTTTTTGAATTTTTGACTGGCGGCCCTGTTCCCTCCCCGCACAATGTTCGCGTGGATACAGGATGGAACCCCTATATATAGATATATATAGGTTGCTATTTTCTTTTTTTTTCTTTTTTTTAGTTTGTTGTGCGTACCCAAGGATAGGGAGAACCCCCCGTAATGGGATTTGGTTGTGGGCGTTAGTGGTGTCAAAACCATGGGATGGGGGCGAGTCACTACCCGTCCCTCATGTCCCTTGTCATCTCACCCTCCTGGAGATGTCCATCTGGGCTAGGCGATCCGGGTGCGGGTTCCTGGTGTGTGTCCGTTCTACGGTGTGTGTCTTCTTTCCCCCGCTGTATGCCATTCTCTGGGTAGCGGTTGCAGGTCTGTCGGAGTCGCCGTTCGCCATTGCAGGTCTGGCGGAGCCTGGAGGTCTAGCGCCTGGAGAAAAGCTACTGCGTCACCATCAGGTTGCAGGATCTTTGGTCTGCCATTCTTGAACGCCATAAGCTTAAATGGATGGCCCCATGCATATTTTATGTTGTGGGTTCTGAGGATGTCGGTGATCGGTCGCCATTCTTTGCGTCTCTGGAGTGTTGTTGGGGCTAGGTCCTGGAACAGTAGCAAAGTGCTCCCTTTTTACTTGATAGGGCCTTCTCTGCTGTTCTTCATTATAGTTTCTTTCGTTTGGAAATGTTGGAAGCGCATGATGATATCTCTCGGCTGTTTGGCATCTACCTTCCTGGTTCCCAGGGCCCTGTGGATCCTGTCCAGATGCCACAGTTGGGCTGGAATGTTTGGTGCTAGGGGTTTTAGGATCGCCATGACCGTGTCCGTCAGGTCCCCCTCCTTTTCTGGCAGGCCTCGCAGCCTGATGTTATTTCGGCGGGAACGATTTGCCAAATCTTCCAGAGCAGTCTCAGCTGCTAGCAGCCTGGCTGTGAGGCTATTCACCCTACATGTTACCTCATTGTGTGCCAGGACTGTTGCCTCTTGCCTGTGTTCCAGGGCTGCCGTGCGGTGTCCAAGTGCCGCGATCTCGGCCTTCACCTCCGCCGCGGATCTGCTTATCTCCCCTGCCAGGTATGCCTTGACCTCCAGCAGCTGTGCCAATATCTGGGAAGTCTCCTCAGCCGGTAAACCTTGCCCCCGGGGGGGCTCCGGGTGCTCAGGCACTGGGGAGGTCCTGGGGCTAAGGTGGTCGCCATCTTGCCTCGCCGGCTGGGATGCGTGGGAAACTGCAAAGAGGTCTGCCACTGAAGCGCCCATCTCTGACGGCCGCTTATGGGGTTTCCGCGGGGTCCTCTTGTCCATACCGCTGCTGCCGGTGCCGTCTCGGGGTAGCTGGTGCTCGTAGAAAGGGCTTCTGTCGGCTATGAGGCCTCGGTTCAGCGGGAGCTCAGCTCACAAGCGTCCGCTCTGCATCGCGGTCAGGCCACGCCCCCCTATATATACTGCTTCTAACAATGATGACACTTTATTACTAGAGGAATTATAATTAATATTTTTTTTCAAACAAAACTAAATCAAATAATTTAGATGATATAATGGCATGAACTAGAACACTTGTTTATTGTGCCAAAATTTGGTTCAGTTGAATCGATTCATCCAAAAAAAAAATTTAGTTTGGGTGGTCTGAAATTTGTTCAGATGTCAAATTTTGCCCATGAAACTGATTTTGGAAAAACAATTTGAACAAACCAAAAGGGCACAAAAATGTACTGCAAACTATTATGCAAATATTATGTATATATTGTGCAGTACATTGATAGGAGCATTTACATGCCATTTGGCTCACAGATCAAGTTAGAAGAAGTAACCAAAAGAGGGAATAAGAGAAGCATTGAAAAGAAATCTATATTTATATATTTATTATAATTAATATAGAAACAAATATATAAATATAATATTTTTACTGCTCCTCTTTTTTCCATCTGTTTTTCCATCTGTTGGCTACTTCTCACTTGATCTGTGAATTAAATCAACATTCAATGGTTGTCCCCAAGCATCACTCAACTTTTTTTTCTATTAGGACTCTTAATGACCAAAATGACTAAACAGCTCGCCCATTTTCTCTTTTGGAGTTACAGAGTTTGGATAACCCACTCATCACCCAAAATTCAGATGGACCACAATTATTTTGAAATCGAATGCACAAGTCTGTGAATTAGATCTTGCTTTCGTATTATAAGACTTCTATATTAAGCTCTATAATGTATAAATCTGCATATCTAATTGAAGACATCCACAAAATCATATTATTATTATTAATATTATTATTTATATAAAGCTAACTTATGCTGCAGCACTTATATTATAATATTATAAAGAGGGAAATTTAACAATAAATGAGACAATTACAAAATGTTACAGGAACAATAGGTTGATGAGGACCCTGCTCAAACAAGCTTACATCTTTAATTTGTGTTAACGTTTGTTTCTGAGATGCTAAAGTTCAGGCAAAAACCAGGACAAACACCTCTAGTGAAGAGCAGGAACAACTCGGTTTAATTTAAATTCTCATCTGTAGGCTTTCTCTATGCTGACTGTCAGGTGCAAAGGGCAGAGCTTATAACAATGATTGTCACGGAGCAAAGATGGAGGCGCCAAGTTTAGGGATAAAGAGGTAGGGAGTTCTAGATTTAATATTATTCTTCACACTTCACAAGTACATATTTGTTCTATATCGAGATAAGTAAACATAATATTAGAAATCCTGAGACAAGACAGTTTTTTTAATTACCGAAAGACTAATATAGGCATTTTCTAAACATTGTCTTAAATGTTTATGAATAGTTTGTCTTTGTTATTTTTTTTTTAATTCATGTATTTTTGATGTATTTCAAATAAATTATTTTTATCCACATTTCATTTTTACACCTATTGTGGTGGATTGTAATTTATTAGAACAATTCACCAAACTAATATGTGTTGTTTACTTTTATGCTGTTCTACTTAATTATATCTCCATTGCTAACATATTAAAGTATTTTATTGAAATGTCAGTGTGTTGATTGTAAAATGAATATTGTCTTTGGAGTCATCCAGATAAGAAGCATTTTTTCTGAATATTGCTATACTGTCAAACCTTTTGTTCTTTTTGTTGACTTATCATGTCCCAAAACGAAGACGAGTTTGTCTTCTTTAATCCATTATCATTTTCATTTTTTAATATTTTTTATTTTTATTTCATCATACAGTGTTATTGTTTCTCTTAAGATAACAGAAAGCACAAAATAGCTTTTCACATCTAACAGGGAATATAGACAGTGGTTTTAATTACACCATACTTCATGTCAGAGTTCAAATAGACAATAGGTTTGTGTGACCTTTTTATACTTTTTATGATTATTGTGAGATTTGTGAGTTTGTATTTTGACATGCTATTTTGTATTTCCAAATAGGCAAGTTCTACTTTCTATTTTGTTTGAAGCATATTTTCTTCAAGGGACAGGTAAACAGTGAAAAGAGATGAAAGACGCATACTTTCTACACTTTCCAAACCATTTCTCGAGAGGAAGAGAAAGGTTGGCCACATTAAAATAAAATGTAGCTTTATTGATGTTCCAATAATAAAACTTGTGTGAGCAGAGGATACAGCATGGTTGAAAGGATGTATCCAGGAATCGGCTGATGCATTTAATCTTTAACAGACTTATTTATAAACCGCAAACAACTACATACCCTGGAGCCTTAGATTACGTAGGTCATTAATCAAGGAATACTATCACGTGCAATCGATTGCATTAACCAATGCACATCCACACATGCAATTGAATAAGTGCAGTGCATCATGTTCATTGCAATTTATTAAGGCTTTGTGAAATGGTGCTGCATTCATCAAAATGTGTTTTATAACAAGCTATAAGGCTTACGGGTAGAGGATACTAAGGAGTAGGTGGAGGGGCTTTGCTAGGGTGAAGCTGGCAGGGGCTAGAGCCTAAGATAGGATCCTAAAATGGGTAGGATCTACTTTTGGTGCCATTCTGTTGTTAGCTGTGAGATCCCTGTAATACTCAGAGAGAAATTACCATCAAATTACATATTTAGTGACTGTGCCACTTTAATGAACCATCTTTGGCATCATATGTGCGTACTGCTGTGGGTGCAGGGTACGGGAGGAATGGGGTGTAAAAATATAGGTTTATATATTGTAACACTTGGAATTAATTCAAAGATTTGGAATGTAATTTATGGATCATATTAGGGTTTACATTAGGGTAGTATATGGTACAGGTTTGGGAGGGGCTTAAGTCAATATATGTAGGACGGACTATATTATTTAGCAATGTCCCTGAGTACATGGTAGTCAATTTGAAGGGAAGTAAGGGTTATGGAGTACCTATGGCTATTATAACAGAATTAAGATGCTGTATTGGTATCTTGCAACCCTCCATGTGAGCCAGAGGTTGTTAAAGTGATGGGAATTACAGTCTGCAACATCTTGTTGTTATGCTCATGTTATAAGCTGTGAGCATCAGAAATGGACCATAGAACAATGGAAGAAAGTTGCCTGGTCAGATGAATCACATTTTCTTTTAGATCAGGTGGATGGCCGGGGGCATGTACATCATTTACCTGGGCAAGAGATGGCAGCAGGATGCACTATGGGAAGAAGGCAAGCTGACAAAAGCAGTGTTATGCTCTGGGCAATGTTCTCCTGGGAAACCTTAACTCCTAACATTCATGTGGATGTTACTTTGACACATAACACCTACCTAGAGATTGTTGCAAACCACATACACCCCTTCATGGTAATGGTGTTCGCTGATGGCAGTAGTTTCTTTCAGCAGGATAATCCTCACTGCAAAAATTGTTCAGGCATGGTTTGAGGTACACAACAAAGAGTTCAAGGTGTTACCTTGGCCACCAAACACCCCAATTTTCAATCCAGTTGAGCATATGTGGGATGAGCTGGAACAACAAATCTGACCCATGGAGGCCACATCTTAAAGCATATGCTGCTAATGTCTTGGTGGCAGGAACCACAAGACACATTCAGAGGTCTTGCCTTGATGCATCAGAGCTGTTTTGGCAGCACGAGGGAGAGCTAAACAATATTTGACAGGTGGTTTTAATGTTGTGACTAATCAGTGTACATATATATTTTTCTCTTTTTAAAGGACTTACAAGCTCAGCTTACCACGCCTTTTTAATTAATATTTAAATTTCCGGTTTTCACACTCTCCTTGTGGTCTCAAGATTCTTTATGATGTATCCAAAACCTAAAGACAATAATTACATCCACATACTTTATGCATCAACACATTATCTGTGAAACCCAGAACTGAAAATCGTTAATAAAAATCCCCAAATATGTGCATCTGTGAGCTTGGGTGTTTGTATTAATTATATTATTAGCATTTTATATACTGTCATATTCCGCAGCACTTTACAATTATAGAAAGGGAAAGATGTGAGGAAGGTTCTGTTCAAACGAGCTTGCAATCTGTCAGCAGACTTGCACAATGAAAATAAAAATGTGATTCGTCTGAATCAAGTTGTACAGAAAAAAACATTGTGTCACTCGACTCGTCGATGTGGCATTTCAGCTCAGAGGAATTTCTAAACAGGTGTGATAATGTACCAATGAGTGTACCTAAAATATAGATAATATAAAAAGGGACATTTCCCTGCCGCTTGGTTCACAAATCAACTGACGAAGTAACTAATAGAGGGGAAAAACGAGGATTAACAAAAAACATATATTTATATATTTATTATATATAATATTTAAATATAGATATTTTTTTACTACTCCTCTTTTTTCCTCCTTTTGTCACTGCTGTCTTGATCTGTGACTATAGTGGATGTCCCCCAACCAATAATTATATTTTTTCCCATAAATCAACTTTTTTTGCCGTTACTGGCATATTTCAGAATCAAGAATCATGATCGTCCGTTGCCCATTAAGTCTGTACTGTGATTCGTCCGTAGCATTACAGCATTTGGAAGAATCGACATTCACATGACAGTTAAACATCCTTTCTAGGTGTATTCTTTTTTTTCTCTATTAATTTTATTTATGTCATAGAATCAAAAGCATAAAAAATAGAAAGATTTAGTGGATAAAAGGTTAATTTGACATAATAATTCAGAATTATAAAACTCTAACATAACACTACACTGTAATTTATGTCCTAACCAATTCAGGCCCTGCTAGTATTTAACTGAATTTCCTTCTGTTCCTTAAGTGACCTTTAAACACAATTCATCAGATGTGGACAGCATTTCCCACAGTGGGTTCTCTTTTCATCTTTGCCATTCTTTTCTATAATTGATTTTCTTGTAGAAACTAAAGATGGCCACATCTTTGCACAAAATACTGACTTGTTATATTTGAGTTCTTGGACGGTATGTGTTTGTGTGAGGGACAAATAAGGCCGTATAGGAAGCATACCAAGAGTAGCATAGTAAAGGGGGAATTAGGTCGGTTGAGGTGTGCTGGAACCGACGTCACGGCAGGCCTGTAATAAAAGAGGGCAAAAATTTATACATGCCAGAAACGTAGAACAATCAACAACTGATAAGGAAACCTTAATTGCTTAGCTATATGGTAAATGCCTGTCGAAGGTCTAGGCGGTACATACAGGGAATAAGCTGAAAACTTCCATTGACCTGGAGATTAAAATTTATGGTCCCAAATTAAACTAGATTGCAGCCATGGATGCTACCCTATCCTAGAGAGGTGACCAGACTAGTAGAATGGATTAAATGAACCAAAACAGTAAGTATGTCGTAGTGTGAGAACTGGCCCAAGTAGTGATATCTGTAATTGTGAGGCTTGATTACTTAGAGTAAATAGGTGCCCATTCTTGTGGTTGATCCAAAAGAAGGCAAAAAACCCAGATTGAAGCACTGCCAATTTGCAACAAGCTAGGGAAAAATTCCTTCTTGACCCCAGAATGACAGTCAGCTTTATCCTTGGATCAAGCAGTTATTACCCTACATTGAAAGTTTGGTGCCTGGTTCGCAAGGACAGGCATCTAATAGGTCTGATAGTGATTTAAACTAATTGGGTGCTGCTGGGAAATCTGTAAGGTTGAAATTTCCCGGGAACCGGAAAGGTCTTGTGTATGGTACTAATCTGGTATGAGGACATGAAACTGCGTATGAATGGTAAATCTGTACAACATGTGAAGTTGTAATTCGGATAGGTAGAGTTGATGCAAGTTAGAGGTGGCAAAAGAAGCGAAAACCATTTGCAGCCAACAAAGCAAAAAGAGACAGTAACAGTGTACGTTAAAAGGAGCCTCAAAGGAGAGGAAGGCCCTAACACATGTACCGCAATTGTTACTAGAAAGAGCAAAACATGAAAGATGACGACCACGAGCTAACAAGGTTGGTAGTCCGCAAGCAGACTGCGAAACGCAGGAACAGCAGCAGCTATGGGAGAGGCCAAAGGCAGAGCCATGTGGAATGCGTAGAGGAGGCACAGGAGAGATCGTACGAAAAGACGCAAGGAGTCTGGCTTGGATCCAGCCAGAGAGGCAGATGCCAATTTCCCAATTGTCATCCGAAACGGCCCCCATAAAAAAACAGTAGCGGAGAAGTAAGAGCGAAACTCGGGGCCCCTTCCAGCAACAGCATTACCCTAGGAGGCGGACAGACACAGAGTTCAGCCATCCGAAAGGCCTCCAGGGAGGGAATAAGTTGACTTGCGAGAACCGCAGCGAAGCGAGGAAGAGACCAGAAGACGAAAAGAAGGTAGGAGTAGTCGAAACTACACAACGTGAGGAGCACCAGACCTAGCCAGAGAGCAGGGGTGGAAAAACCACCACGCCAGAGCCTGACAGCAGAGACCTGCTAGAAAAAGGAGACGACAAAACAGAGCATAAGTGACCCAATGAGTGTGAGTGTGTGAGTGCTGGCATACTAGCTAATGCCAAAAAGGCGAAACAATTAAAACTAGGTTCGATGACAGGTGAGGCCCTTCTAGATGCCAAGCAGCGTGAGAGGCTCTATGAGTTGGCGTGAGGGGATAACATAGCCACTGAACGTTGTGGCGGGGTGTTGGCCTCTCGTTGACAGTTAAACATAAGATAGAATGGGAGTGACAGGTGAGGCCCTCTCTATGCCACAATGTGAGGCGACTAACTATGATTTGGCCCGAGGGGCGTAGTACCTCCGAGTATGAGGTTGGGTGTTGGCCTCGCAGGACCACTAACCTAAGACAAAGAAGCCAGGGGGGGAATTACAACTAGTGGGCACCTAGGACCCTGACAGCCAGCCACAGCTAACTTAAAATGGGGAGGGGAGGGAGTGAGAGAAAGGAAGTACCTGAAGAACGTGTGTCGAAAATGTGGGGGTGTACAAATGAGTACCGTGGGGCCGACCGTAGCTGGAGTGCAGGGCAAGCACGTCAGAATCCAGGTGGTCAGGCCATAAGAAAAAAACGAAACTTGAAAGAACTCGGGTCGGACTCTGCGACAGGACCAAAAAACCCCCCAAAAAAACAAATTAAATAGTTTGAGCAACGCACCCATCCAAATGCAAAGCTTATGACGTGAGAAATACAAACTACATAGAAAACATCAGCAATCCATCTGCAACGGTCTACGGAGGATTCACTAAACTGTGTAAGGACAACCTACCATATGGAGTCGGTTGCCAAAACTGAGCGGAACTCACTAAATAAGCAGCTGTAGGGTTACAGCTTAGCAGATATTACAATATAGGAGAAGGATGGAATGTGGGGGAGCAGGTAGTACTCCAGAGGAACAGGCTGGAATGTGAGGGTGCAGATTGTGCAATAGAGGAAAAGGTCAGAAAGGGGGGGGGGAGCAGAGGATGACTCAAGGGAGGGCGGGGGGGGGCAGTACGATATTAGAACTGTTGGAATGTGATGATGCAGATAGTACTATAGATGGAAACAGTAAGAAGTTGGGGAAAATGTAAAAACTACACTGGAAAAAATTTATAATGTTTGGGATCAGGAAATACAACAGAGGAACAGGGGAGCGGGTATTACCATAGAGGGGCATGTCAAAATAGGGGGTACAGGCTATAGCAAAGTTTGTAAAGTAGGGATGCAGGCTGTAGTACAGAGGCAGCGAAAGTGAGGGGCTGAAAGATGTAGTGCCAGGCCGTACTGGGCTCCGTAGAAGCACCCAGGGGCCGCAGGAATCAATAACTGCAAGCACTGACCGCGAGAGGTTCACCACTGACAGGCAAGAAAATGGTGCTGCAAAAAGAAAACGCTCTGCAGAGAATTGATGCAGGACCAACCACTACCTCCGCACAGCAAACTCGGGCATTTGGCAAGGACCACGAACAAGTTGCATGAGCCCTCACAAACACATCCAGCACCACGCAGCCCCCGCAAGCTTTACCCACCACAGAGCACGCCAACCTGGAGTAACTCCGCCAGCACAACCCAACGACTGACGCCGAGCAGGGATCCCACAAGGAAACCGAAAAATCGTCAGGACACTACAGCAGACCGGAGCAGAGCCCAGGAAAGGACCACAGAAAAAAACTTAAATAAACGGCTGGGCAACGGAAGACCAGACGAGGAGAACCACGAGGGAAGTGGATGGCGACTGGAAATAGCGACATGCGAATCGCTAAAATCACGTACGGGACCGAGGAAGGTGAGTAGGGGGGTTTAAATATGGTAACATGCCCCTCCCACAACTGCAGGCTAAGCCTTTGCATTTATCATAAAATTATGATATTGGTTAAAATGAAAGTAACATCTCCAGCCGGTCTGCAGAGTGAAAATTTGTACAAGCTCAAATAAACGTTTTTGAACAAAAACAATAATAATAATTTCTATATATCAGTTGTAAATCAGAACATGTGCTTATACTATCATGTTTGTTTATAATTGTTTATATTTAATTTTCTGTTCTTTTATATGACCAGATTCAAATAACATGACTTGTTCCATTTTTTATATTAGCTATTCATATCTATTGCAACAATAATCACATACATGTTTAAGGAGTAACAGCCACAGATGGAGAAATGGGAGCATATGCTCCCCCCTCCCCCCTCCCGTTATGTCATACAATTACTGCCCAGTCACTAGTCTTAACTTGTTAGTAGATACGGTGGTATAAAACCTCCCTTATAGTAGTATAGTAATATTGGTGTCTTAATCAGCCCCATAGGCTTTTTATTTAATTATTTTTGTATTTTTTACTTTTTTTAATATGATGGCTGGCTAGCAAGCGCTGTCCAATTGCCCCTAAATTAACCCTTGGATTGCAATAGGTGAAGAGGGTCCTGCCCAAATGAGCTTACAGTGGGCAAAGAGCAGATCATAAACTGTAGTTTACTGACACTACTGAAAAAATGCCATTGTTACCATTATAACATTAACTTTTAACATGTCATGTTTCGCTATGTGGGAACACATTGTTCTCTTCTCGTTTCGCCTTTACTTAAGCTATTATTATAAAACGTGTAGGAGGTTTTACACAACAAAACACATTTGAAAGCAACAATAAATATCTATTATCTCTTCGTAACTTTATCATTGACAACATTTCATCTGCACAAGCAATCATCTTTTCTAATACAAAAACAAATTGCCTAAGAAACAAATGTACAAAATGCAGCCAAACAAGCCTAGATTGCCATTTCTAAGTATATGTCACTGTAAGTTCTTTATAATGGTGTATTTACTTACCTTAAACTAGAATACTGTGACAGTACAGTCAGTACCATAAATATTGGGACATCGACACAATTGTAATCTTTTTGCCTCTATACACCACCACAATGAATTTGAAATGAAATGAACACGATGTGCTTTAACTGCAGACTTTCAGCTTTAATTTGAGGGTATTTACATCCATATCAGGTGAATGGTTTAGGAATTACAACAGTTTGGATATGTGCCTCCCACTTTTCAAGGGACCAAAAGTAATGGGACAATTGGCTGCTCAGCTGTTCCATGGCCAGGTGTGTGTTATTCCCTCATTATCCCATTTACAAGGAGCAGATAAAAGGTCCAGAGTTAATTTCAAGTGTGCTATTTGCATTTGGAATCTGTTGCTGTCAACTCTCAATATGAGATCCAAAGAGCTGTCACTATCAGTGAAGCAAGCCATCATTAGGCTGAAAAAACAATACAAACCCATCAGAGACATAGCAAAAACATTAGGTGTGGCCATATCAACTGTTTGGAAAATCCTTAAAAAGAAAGAATGAGCTCAGCAACACCAAAAGACCCAGAAGACCACGGAAAACAACTGTGGTGGATGACCGAAGAATTATTTCCCTGGTGAAGAAAACACCCTTCACAACAGTTGACCAGATCAAGAACACTCTCCAGGAGGTAGGTGTATGTGTGTCAAAGTCAACAATCAAGAGAAGACTTCACCAGAGTGAATACAGAGGGTTCACCACAAGATGTAAACCATTGGTGAGCCTCAAAAACAGGAAGGCCAGATTAGAGTTTGCCAAACAACATCTAAAAAAGCCTTCACAGTTCTGGAACAACATCCTATGGACAGATGAGACCAAGATCAACTTGTACCACAGTGATGGGAAGAGAAGAGTATGGAGAAGGAAAGGAACTGCTCATAATCCAAAGCATACCACCTCATCAGTGAAGCATGGTGGTGGTAGTGTCATGGTGTGGGCATGTATGGCTGCCAATGGAACTGCTTCTCTTGTATTTATTGATGATGTGACTGCTGACAAAAGCAGCAGGATGATTTCTGAAGTGTTTCGGGCAATATTATCTGCTCATATTCAGCCAAATGCTTCTGAACTTATTGGATGGCGCTTCACAGTGCAGATGGACAATGACCCGAAGCATACTGCAAAAGCAACCAAAGAGTTTTTTAAGGGAAAGAAGTGGAATGTTTTGCAATGGCCAAGTCAATCACCTGACCTGAATCCAATTGAGCATGCATTTCACTTGATGAAGACAAAACTGAAGGGAAAATGCCCCAAGAACAAGCAGGAACTGAAGACAGTTGCAGTAGAGGCCTGGCAGAGTATCACCAGGGATGAAACCCAGCGTCTGGTGATGTCTATGCGTTCCAGACTTCAGGCTGTAATTGACTGCAAAGGATTTGCAACCATGTATTAAAAAGTGAAAGTTTGATTTATGACTGTTAATCTGTCCCATTACTTTTGGTCCCTTAAAAAGTGGGAGGCACATATACAAACTGTTGTAATTCCTACACCGTTCACCTGATTTGGATGTAAATACCCTCAAATTAAAGCTGAAAGTCTGCAGTTAAAGCACATATTGTTTGTTTCATTTCAAACCCATTGTGTTGGTGTATAGAGCCAAAAAGATTAGAATTGCGTCGATGTCCTAATATTTATGGACCTGACTGTATATAGACCCTTTAATAATGCATTATTTGCCCATTTCTCATCACTATGTTATCTTGACTACCATCGTTAAATAATTTTTAAAGAGTTGTTAAAAAGGCCTGAAATAATAACTACACTATACTCCCTTATTGACAAAAATGTAATTAAAAAGCTTGAATTTGTATATGTTTAAACATCACGTATACAATTGTGAGCATGATGTTGGCTTAGGCTTAGTATCATTTTGCATGGGTCCACTATGAAGACACAGATCTGCTGGTAGGATCTTCACCTTAACATCCATGTATTTTTGCAGGTAGAACCACTGCACTTTGTCCATCACTGAGTCTTCACTGCCTACTGACTAAGGATATATTAAGACAGAATGCAGTCTTGGTCCAGAAACTGAACTGGAAAATTGACATAGGTTGACAGACTGAAACAGAACCTGATAATAGAGCATTATGAAACAGGGTGACATACTGAAAACAAGCATTAGAAACAGACAAACGTGAGCTAAAGGCCGAGTCAACAGTTGAATCAATGGTGAAACTGGTCAATGGAATGGAAATAGTCGGCAATCTGAGTCAAGTACTTGGGTGATAAAATTCCCGAACCTATATCTTGCTCTTTATTAAGGTACACAGAAATATATTCAGAAACTTCATGGTAGAGGAAACATGCCCACATCCCCAACCGTTATAGACAGGCTACATATAGATGTGGTCATGGACTCACATTCCTCCAAATTCAGCAAGCCCATGGACAAACTGTTAAATGCCACAAACATGCCACAAAAAAATAAATAAACACAGCTTAATGCAATTACCACTGCCGTGACCAAGTATAAACAAAAATAGATGTTGCAACCTTCATTAAGCCAACATTTATGCCAGTGCCATCATTCAAAAACAGTTTTGTACCAAGGCCAATGCATAGACTTGAAGAAGGAGCACAAAACCTGCACCCAAAGCTACAAAAAAGCAACATAAGTGAATATGTCATCTTTCACCTTATCATATACACTCAGGTGAATTACATATGGAGATACCCAAAGTATGCTTCCTACCTTTAATGCCTATTGCCAATTGCTAAACATGGTGGAGAATTTGTAATGCTATAGTAAGTCATTTCTGCATGACCTTATATCACTGAAAAATATAAAACTACTTAACAGGAAAAAAGCACACCCTATTGTGCAAACATTGGTAAGATTTACCAACTACTCAATTTTGACATTTTGGATCCAGTCTTGCAATTGGGTATAAGCTCAAAGCAACTTTCTATATGTAATTAATAATAAAAAACTGTACATATTAATTCTAAATTGGAATATTTGCTTATAAACTCGTGATTGTTTATAATTGATTATATTTATTTTCTGTTTTCTCATGTGATCAGATTTGAATCACATGACATTCCATTTTTGGTGTAAACACAGGTCCCTTGTACTGTCCCCATATTACAGGACTTGTTCCCAAGTATATCGCTAAGCAAAAAAAAGTGTCTTAGTGAATTCCATAATTATGATTATTTCCTCTAACCCACCAATGGTAATTTTCTTATTCATTTCAAATAAAAATTATATAAAATTATATATTTTACATATTATATAAATTTTATATATTTTAATTTTATAAAATGTAAAACTAACGAGACGAAAAAGCACTGAATGTATCTAAAGAAATAGTACTCACACTACGTCCATGCTGTGTAAAATGATAAAATTAATTACGAATAGATTGGGAATATTCAGTGATGAGCTTCAGTGTGTGGTTTAGAGCTGTGATGTGCAGACATTTTTAATAGGTTCTCCAACCTATAAATCTACTTTGCTGTGCTGTAGTTTTGCACAATCGTGATAGATTTCTAAAAACTTTCCCCAAATGTCACCCTGAAATCTTGCCACATTATAGTAATTTTTATAGCCTCTTTATAATCTTTGAATCAATGCCTAACTTATGGAAGAAAGCACATTTAACTTGCATAATGCAAATTCCATTTTACATTTTGAAATGACTTTCGTATTTAGCCATTTAAAATCAGATGTCTTACTTTTCATAATTTCCAATGAACTTCTGGAAAAAAAATGTTTTAATTCTTCAATCATAAATATTGAATCAGAGCAGAAGTATCGACATTGACTTTAATTTTGACATTTGGCTATGTGCTTACAATTTGTAGATTGGTTCAGGAAACCTACTAACATTCATCTCCAACTGTACCATACCAATCAATGGCATGCCACAACCAGGTAGGTGACCCGGCATCTTAAAGGGAAACTAAACCCTGGAACTAACCTATTCTGTTTTAATGCAATATACAGTATAAATACTCTGTGTATATAGATATATATATAAAATATATCACTCAATTTCAATATAATAGTTTGGGTGCTATGTCCCTCTAGTTTTAACCATGCAATGTTACACTCTCTGTCGGAATGACAGTCTATAGAGGTGCTTCCGTCCAAAAAGCCTATTGAAACTTCGCTATATCAATCAGATGGTCTCATAGAGACTATCAGAAAGGCACAGCTTGGCATTTTGCTGTGCATGACCACTAGCCTCCCAATGCTTTCCTATGAGAAAGTATTGGATTGGCTGAGAGGACCAGACCTTTGGTGTGATCTTTTTCAGTATTTGTAAAAAAAACGTTCCTGGTGGCAAACGCAGGACACGCCATCTTTTTAACCTTAACTGGTCTTACTTTGTGATAACACTCAAATTTCTGATCTTTTGTATCACAAATTTTGCTTTTTTAGGCTCATTTGAAGGCTTACTTCATAGCTAGTTAAATGTCCAGTGGTAGCGTCATCATCACGCAACATTCATACAAAAAGAAGGTGCCACGTCTTCAGCTGAGTCAAGAGTCCATCTACTCAACCATCAAAACTGAATGCAAAGACACTGTCACAAAGTACATAGCACTGTCTTGCAAACAATATTGAGAACCAGGGCTGCACTACTGTAAGTCGACAAAGTGGGCCACCTTAGGGCACCCCAGCTTGAAGGCACAGATAGTACCCCAGCCTTTCCATGCAGAGAGTGCTCTGTCCCTGCAAAACTTAGGGAAAAAATCAAAGATTTCCTTCATCGGCCTATGGTACCCATTGAGAGGCAGAAAATTCCTGATAGATTTGGAGATTCATTTAGTAACACATTGCAATTCATCCAAATTTAGGTAAATCACGTGATTATAAAAATTCCTGATTTCTGAACTGCCATAGGACTAATCATAAAAAAAAACTATTTTTGCAATGGATAAGCGTGTTCGTTTGATTTTTGATTAGGAGTTACACTCAAGGTACCAAAATTTGAAAAAAAGAGTTGATTGATGGGGAAAAAAATATGATTTAAGGCTAGGGGACAATTAATAAATGTTTATGTTATTCACATATTAAGTGGGAAAAGGAAGGAGTAGTAAAACAAATTATATGTATATATTATAGCAAATGCACCTATCAGTGTACTGCAATATATATACAACTAAAATATAAATACATTTATATTTCAACTACACTGATTAATATCAGATACTTTGGAAACATGCAATAATTAATTTTTTTTAGGCATATTGAATAAACAGTGACATGTGAAAATCTGAGAAATTATTAGCAACTTTATTCAAAGGAGCAGAGAAGAGAACATGTTTGTAATTCAATATATATACAATATATAAACAGTATCAATGACACAGGCGATCTCCAATGCCCACACAGGTACAGCAACCGTAAAACACACAATCAGGAGGGGCGGGGCCTGACACCCAAGATGACCGGTCTTACCTTGCAGTAGCTCCAGCTAACTAGAGCTATAATTGTGCCAAAAATGCCTCTACTGTAGTTAAAACCTGTCAAGAGACCACAGCAGATGGAACCTTTTTTGAAGCAGACATAACTGGTCCTGGAAAGAGACTCTGGCCAGCAATCACATTGCCTGCCCAGCAATATACTGAATATGGCGAACGACTAGGGTCGGTGGTTCACCCAAAATGAATATTTCCTCTGTGCACAAGTCTAGTTTCTGGTCTGCACCTGTAACGAGTGCAGACCCTGTGTAATGCTCCTCCAAGTTCCACCTGCATCTTCTCCTGTGTAGTCAAATATTACTTCTCTTTTCATTTTATTTTGAATTACCAAGTCACGCCTTAATGAATAAACCTCATATACACAAACGACATTAAAATAGGTGACATAGAACAATTTGTTGTCTCTAATATTAATATCGTGCCATGGGTAGAATCCGTATGCCACTTATTTTTTTTTTAAGTTTGCTTTGTTTAAGGTCATTCACATATATTTGCAAATTTTCTTTTTCTACATGAAGACTTTTAGCAAACTAATACATTCAAAAGATTACCAAGAACTTCAATACTGTTTCAATTCAGGTAAAGCTTTAAATAGCACTAAGACATCAAAATGAAAATGTTCATTGATATGCTTATTTTGTATAGTATTGCTCTTCCAACAAAATGCTGTGTAAAAGATAAATCAGCAAGTTTGTCATTCAGAATTCTGCTTTATATGCATGTATAGAATACGTTTCACAAATGTTTTTTAAGAGAACTTCACCAAAGGAAATGAAACAACGCCACCTAGTGTTTATCTAACAACTTGCTGCTGACTTTTTTTGCATTGTTTTCCAATTGGAAATAAAATAAGGCCCATGATCCATGCTCAAAAATGTCAGTCTGGCAAATATTTAAATAATTTATTTGTGTCATAGAAACATAAAATTACTTTAGTATAGTGTGCAAACAATATGATCTTTTCTTGTATTTATAATTTTTAATCACAAAATGGTAACGTATTTTTATTTAGATTTGCATACAATTGTAAATTCTAACTTATACATTTACTGCTCAGCCATGTTATGGTAACATTATACAAACGTGATAGACATCTTGATTGACAACACGCTAGAATTGTGTGTGGTGAAAAAAATTAGTTTGGTCAAAACATTTTTACATGAAAAAATAATAATTTCAGGATGTTTGAATTTTGGCCATAATGCAGTTCGCCTCATTTTGCTAATAAAACTAATTCAGAGAAACGATTCAGAAGAACCATGTATGTATTGTATTCGTCTGAATGTTAGGTAGTTTCATTCCCTTAGTTTGTTCGAATGAAACTACCGAACAGTCAGACCTCCCCTGTGTGAAGTGTGTCCTCAATTAACCGTTGCAACATTGTTGCGAACGGGTAATTGACAAGTTAAGTAGCCGTCCTTTGTTCTCGGGGGTGGCTGCCATTCGAAAAACGAACACGTGGCGGCGGCCATTTTAAAACTCCCAAACAGCTGTGTTTTGCCGTCGAGTGTCTGGAACTCAAATTGGACACTCGACTAGGCAAACTCCGCTGAAAGCTCCACAAGCCTGGTCCGTTCGGTTCCTAACTACCGAACGGCCCCTCGTTCGGTAGATAGAAAGAACCGAACGAGGGGATTCATGCGAACCCTCCCTAGCCTCTGTAGCTAGAGGTTTTCATGCCATTTATTCCCTGACTCCAGGACCGACCGCAGGGCCCATTCACATGGAACCGCATTCGGCTGTTTCACCCAGTGCGGTCAGTCATTTTATTCCCTCTGTAAATTTCCCGAACCCCTGGTCTGATCTGGGTGATTTTTGGATATGTTGTTCACCCAGATCAGGGCTACCAGGGGATGTATGATTTAAAGTGGTACCCCTAAGTTTAGGGGTACATCCAGAAACGGGGGGAATTGGTGTCCTGGATAAGGGGATTATGATGCAGGCTGAGGGGAGGAGAGGTGTGGGAGGTTACCAGAGCAGGATTGGCTACTGTACTAATGAATGAAAATCCCTCCCTTGCATGGGAGCAGGCTTTAAAAGGCCACTGTCTGAATAAAGCTTTAGTTATGCTCCTGAAACTGTGTGTCGTCCAGTTCTTGGGAATTGCTGTTGGGATACTGCCGTTATTTTGCCTGCTGGATACTTTACCCTATGGATTTATAATTGCTTGTTCCTGAGTCTCCCTGGGATCTAAAGTGGAGATAGGCTGTGGAATACCAGCTCTCCGCTACACCCATCAACCTCTTTTTTGGGAGCCACAGGTGGAATTTGGAATCATGAATCAAAAAACATGCTCGTCCATTGCACGTTTCATTTGGATCATTATTCCTCTACATTACAGATAGAATTTCAGGAATTTGAGCAATCACCTAAGTGGAGCAAACTTGTACAAATTGCAGTTCATTACGAATCTCCAAGTCTACAACACACTCTCTGTTGAGTTGCAACTTATATATTTGTGTCTAGTGAAACTTATGTTCTAATTTTTCAGCTGTTTTGCACATCAAAGTGAGCATTCACATGTTGGTTGGGTTAAAATTAAAAAGTTTGTATGTAATTGTATATTCTAATAGCTAACTAAAAGTAAACGCTTAGTTGTACTTTTATTTAAAAGAAAATAAATTCAATAAAATAAACAGCTGACCAGACATGAGTGCAGTCGGTGGCCATACAGGTGTGTCCAGGTAATGATTGAAAGAAGATTATGCATGCATACAGACCTATTTCAGAAAGCATCACCATTTTTTTTTTTTGCACGGTACTTTAGCAGTCCTCCTTTTTTTTGTCTCTCCTACTACATGTTCAACAGTGCAGACTCCATACACTAAATAAGAGACTACTGATTTAATGGTAGGCAGAGGCTGAGATAATGAAATGTTTGGGGACTTGAAAGAGCAGGTGTTATTTATTTATTTTTTGTTAACATTTTTAATTTAGTTTTTTTGGATATTTTTTTCATAATACATAGGCCTCCTGAATGTCCTAATCTAGACAGGACAGCCCTGATTTTAGTGACTGTGCAGTAAATAGATACTTTAGAAGAATAAATCGAAATGTTGATCTATTGGTGAAACAACCTATTAAGGAATTGCACCTAGAATAAATAATATTGTTTATTCCATCAATAAATTCTATTCTTTTTTAGAACTTTTTGTAAGATGCACAGGGTTTATTTTTTTGATCAGACATAATGGAATTGTCATTTTACTTGGTTGAGAAATAGAAAAGAAGATATAAGTGGCTGGGTTGACATATATATGTCACTTAAAATATCGCATTTTACCCCTTTTATCTGAAAGAAAATTGTTGATTACCTTTCTTGTAAAACCATTGTGCTTTGGTGTGACAACAAAATCATTCTGGTCAAGAACAAATATGTTCAGAAAACAATCTTTAAAAATACCCAAGTTTACTAAACTATCATGTCTTAAACTGACAGAGGTCAGTGTGCACAGATTGCATCATGCATTGTAGCATAAAGTAATATACAATAAAAAGGAATCAAAACGTTGGGGGTGTAATACTCCCATAGCATATACTCTATACAGTTTAATATAAACAATATAAAATCACAAACTAAAATATAAATACATTTATATTTCAACTACACTTATCAATACCAGATACTTTGGAAACATGCAATAATTTCATTTTTTAAATATATTGAATAAACAGTAACATGTGAAAATCTGAGAAATGTGATAATTCTTTGGAAACTGCATGCTAGAAGAATATAAGAAATATGACTGTGTTTGGCTCAGATGGGCATCAATGAATAGCATTAGTAGACATGATTACTCTACTCAAGGGAAGTGTTCCCAAGTAGGGCCAATCATGCTAGAATTGTGGTGGAAGTTCTGGAGAGGAGGTAATAATGTAATCACTAGGATAAATGATACATTCAATGCATAAAGAAATATTATTACTTTAAGCAAACCTGTCAAGTCACTTTATATCAAGACTACTCTCAGTTTATCGCAATTTGCACTTTCGGAAATTCAATTACATCAGATCACCAAAAATAGTATTTTATAGACTTGTACACAGCAGAAAAATATGGCTCTTCCAAATCAATTTGTTAAAAAAAAAAAAAACATTTTTGTTCAAACGAACATAGATTCTTCCATCTGGTATTTCAGATGCATTTTAGCCATGCAGTTGTTTGGGAAAAACTATTTGGACAAACCAAAAAGGGCATGGAAATGTGCCCATCAGTGTGCAACAATGCAAAAATGGCTAAGCAATTTCAGGAATTTATTCAGTGCCATTTGTGAGTTGTCAGAATTATATTATTATACCAGTATTAAAAAAAAATAATTAACTATGAATTTGTTTGCTATCTTGTAAATTAATGGAAAGAAAAAAGAAGAAAAAAAGTACAGCATTAACAAGCCCTCACCAGTCTCACACTGGGATCAATGACACAGGCTATCTCTCATGCTCAAGCAGGCACAGCAATAGTGACGCACACACTCATAGCTGGTCTGTCTCCCTTGATAGCTGAAGTCTAGCAGAATCCTGCATGGAAAAATATAGATTTTTACTGCTCCTCCTTTTCACACTCTATTGGTGTGAATAAAATCAACATTTAGTGTCTGCCCTCTAATCATCAAACATCCCCCCCCCCCCATCAATCCTTTTTTCTCCACCTCTTGATTGGACAGGAGATACCCCTGTTTTCCTTAAAAATACACCTCTACCCCTAAAATAAGCCCTAGCTTTATCATTTCCTGGTGGGCTGCAAATATAAGCCCCACCCCTGAAATAAGACCTAGTAGTAATGTATGGCCGCCGGGCCTTTAATGTGCCATTAAAGCCGACTGAGCCCATAGAGAGCCAGACGGCAATACTGTACCACCCTCCCCTTCCCCAGCCTAAGCATACAGGAAGAGCAGGGTGGTGAGAAGATTGAGTGGGGGGAGGGGGGGAGGGAGTGTTACAGGGAGAGAGGGAGGGTGGGGGAGAACATTACAGGGAGGGAGGGGGAGGGGGGGGGAGAATATTACAGGGAGGGGGGGGAGGAGTATTACAGGGAGGGAGGGGGGAGAATATTAGGAGGGAGGGGGGAGAATATTACAGGGAGGGAGGGAGGGGGGGGAGAATATTACAGGGAGGGAGGGGGGAGAGTATTACAGGGAGGGAGGGGAGAGTATTACAGGGAGGGAGGGGAGGGAAGAATATTACAGGGAGGGAGGGGAGAATATTACAGGGAGGGGGAGGTGAGGGTCTCTGGGGGGGTTACAGAGCGCAGACACCGGCTGACAGACTGGCTCTAAGCCCTACCCTGAAAATAAGCCCTAGTGTGTTTTTTGTGACTAAAATTAATATAAGACCCGGTCTTATTTTCGGAGAAACACGGTACAGCCTAAGTCATTGGACAGACCTATTGTCCATCAGGGCAAACTAAGCTGCTTAAGTGCCTGAAATAAACAAAAATAATAGCTTTTCCTCTACTCCCGCCCCCATTTTCTAACACCACAGACAGAACTCTGAATCACGAAAAAAGCAGACTGCCTCATCCACTGCTCATTTCGTTTGTTTCGTAATACATGTTGCTTTGGAGTCGTGGAATATGGACAACTCACAATTTGCTTGAAACCCAACGCACAAATCTACATTTTTATCATATCCGACAACAACACATTGTGGGTTTTTTTCCCCAAGGCAAACACACAACTTTTATTTATGATGTGTACTTAGATCATGTGAGCATATAAACGCTCTATTAAACAACAGGGATAGGTTGATTCCAACCTTGTTTTTAATGGCAATGAGAGCACAGATCTCCTAGCTCCAGTCTTTTCCCTGTAACTTTGGGTACTTCATATGTTTCACATTTGAAGTAAAATGATGCTTCATTTGTAATTTAATGGAGTAGGAAAAGAAACATGCTCAAACATTCTTTGTACTTTGCCAAGTTTACATTGGATCTGCAAGGTCACCTCGTTCTAAATTTACTCAGCTGAGTGGAAATAAGCATTTAGTTAGCACCAGATGCTTTGAAAAACGATTTGATCTGATTCATTTGTATAAAAGAGCATTCGTGTTAAATGATGACACAAAGTTTAATTGTGTCATTTGAAGTATTCTTTGCATTGTTACTCTTTGAAATCAGATGTTTAAAAGGCTATACAGTGTTTGCTCTATGGCATTGTAATCAGTGTGAATTGTGAAAAACTTTAAAACCAGCTAGAGTAGGTTAGAAAGGTGTACAGAGCCCAGCTGCCTGTAACATTGCTTTCTTAGAACATTTTCTACTCAATATTCTCTATATTAGGTGTGCCAGAGGGCCATACACATGCCACAAATCGTGAATATCCTTGCTTAAATAAAAGTAAGTTAATGAGATTCAGTTATTTATGTTGCTTAAGTAGTATTTAATGAAAGTGATACTCTAACCCAGGGTTTCCCAAAGTGTGGGTCGCGACACACTGTTGGGTTCCCAGCTGATTTTTGGTGGGTTGCGATGACCCACACATCCCTGGCCGCCGGGGACTCAGGAGCAACCTCGCCCAATCATAGAGTGTTGCCACGGGTTACAGCAGCAACGCTCTGAGACTTGGCGAGTCAAGCTCGAAAGACTATGTCTGCATGGTCTGCAGTTGGTGGAGGTGGAGCTGCAGACCGGACAGCAAGAGCCACCGGACAACCAGGGAGGAAGGAAGGAGAAGAGACCACTGGATCACCAGAGACTTTTTAAAAAGTATTTTAATGGATATCCCCCTTACCTCCTTCCCACACGGTCACCCTCACCTCCCTCCCTGTCACAGCTCCCAGTGATTCTGCTGGCGTGGTTGCAGATAAAGTAAGCAACCACGCCGACAGAAACCATTCATACTTACCTTGCTCACGCCAGATCACTGCCTGATCTACCTCCGATCCGGTCCCCAGTCAGGTGCAACACTCTTAGGAGTGCCTACCGCTGCCATTCAGATTTTTTAAGTAAACTTACCTTCGTCCACACCAAGTATGGCGCCAACGTGCATGCGACGTCACATCAAAGATGTGCACGCACGTTTTGGGGTCAGAGGTCGGAGCAAGCAAATTACAGCCGAAGGAGGGGTATATATAAACCCAAATGACCTTTCTGTCAGTGACCTGTCGTGGTTTCCCTTTGATGGTTATCCGAGAGTGTGTTTCTGATAGTGTATATCTGATTTTTGACTTTGGCTTTTGGCATTTTGATTTCCCTGATTCCTGGTACCCTTGACATTTGGCTTTTCCTTATTGCTGTTCCTCGTTCTGTGTCCCTGACCTCGGCAAGTTTTTTGACTATTCTCTTGTACGTTAAGTCCAGCCATTCTAAGGTCCAGTTAGACGTTGTCCTTAGTCCGAGGTGTGATACAATTCTGCGTGCTGGATCAACAGTAATCCTGACACTCCCACATTGTCACCCTCACCTCCTTCCCACACTGTCACCCTAACCTCCCTCCCACACTGTCACCCTCTTCTCCCCCACACACTGTCACCCTCTCCCTTCCCCTACACTGTCACCTTAACATCCTCCCTCCACTGTCACCCTCACCTTCCCACCACACTGTCACCATCACTTCTCGCCACATTGTCAACCTCTCCTCCCCCCACACTGTCACCCTCACCTACCCCAGACACACGGTCACTCCCAGCTCCTGTCTCTGTGTGTCCTTTTGTGTCAGTGTGTGTGTTTCTGTGTATTTGTGTGTCAGTGTGTATCTGAGTGTGTGTAACATGTGTCAATGTGTGTGCAGGGGCGTACCAGAGCATTTGGCACCCGGGGCGGATCCTGTGCTTGGCACCCCACCCACCCCCACCACCTCCCAAAAACCTGTAAAAAATGTTAAAGGTTTTATTTCTTTTATTTTTACAATTTGTAAACTTTGCAAAACCACTGTCAGCCCCTCCTACAAAACCCTTGTCCTGCCCTGCCCCTCCTACAAAACCTCTGTCCTGCCCCTTCTACAAATCCTGTACTGCCCCATCTACAAAACCCCCGCAACCCCCTTCCACAAATCCCCTGCTTATCCCCCCTTATAAAGACTCCTGTCCCAATACAAAACCCCCACCCCCTTCTACAAAATCCCTGCAGCCCCACACACACATTTACAGGCAGACAGTCACACACTCAGCTACAGACACAGTCACACACTCAGTTACAGACA
>OW240912.1:38757244-38795328 GCA_933207985.1 Pelobates cultripes | reverse complement strand
CAGTTAGAAATAGCAGAGAGGCAGTCAGATACATTAGTCAAGAGGGACGGGGAGAGATCACGAGAGGACAGGTAGATTTGCGTGTCATCTGCATAGAAATGATATTGGAAACCAAAGGAGCTAATGAGTTTACCAAGGGAGGCAGTCTAGATGGAGAACTGTAGGGGACCAAGGACAAAAAACCCGGCGACGGCCGGGTATGGGCCCGACGCTCCAGCGCCATCCATTTTCAGGGCTAGTTGATTCGAATCAACTAGCCCTGAAAATGGATGGCGCTGGAGCGTCGGGCCCATACCCGGCCGTCGCCGGGTTTTTTGTTTTTGCACCAACGAGCACTGGGCACAATATTTATTTGATTATGATCTAGGTTTAGACAATAGATTAGAACACCCACGAAGGTGTTATTTAGGGGATAGTGTATTAGCTTAGAGTGTTGGCTCAACTGTAGGATGAAGGAATAAGGTGGGGGGAATTTTGGGTATTAGTTTTTTACTGGTTCCCTTTATGTTATAATTGGGGTATCTTTTCCCCTCTTTTTGGGTATCCTAATACTATATACCACATGTGCATCCTCTCTCTCCTACTTAGGTCTCCTATGCTGCTATTTACTAAGGTATATGCTATACAAGCTTAGTTTACTGCTTTTTTTCTTTTGGCAGGCTTTTCTATATGTTATATACCCCTCCTAGTACTAGACCTTAGACATTTTTGTTTAGTTTTTTATCCTAATAAAGTTTTATTATTTTTTGGTATTACTTATACTTTTTTTGAGATTGGACTGGGTTCCATACCTATTGGCTGCATTCTAGTAAGGCAGCTTTTTGGGAATTTTTTCTTTTATTCATTATTTCTTGGGTTATCCCCTATTACCCAGTTTAGGTGACCACATCTACCCAGGGGAAGGGAGGGGGGCAAGGGATTTTCTCTGTCCCTACCTTCCGGTACCCTGTGTATGTTTTCTTATTATTTTTTAGGATAGAGTAGTAACCACGAGATTTTGCAGTGAGTAGATCATTGGATACTTTGGTCAGCGCCGTTTCCACAGCGTGCTTAGCGCGGAAACCAGACTGAAGCGGGTCTAGCAGAGAGTTGGACTCGAGGACGTCTGTCACTCGCATACACAATTCATTCAAGGATCTTGGATGCAAAAGGCAGTAGTGAGATAGGACCATAGTTGGATGGGGAGTTAGGGTCAAGATTGGGCTTCTTTAGAATTGGGGTTACAGTATGCTTTGGATTTCCATGGTGTGTCCATTGTATGCATCTAAAACTGATTGTCATGGTGTGCTAATTTTCTGCCTCTAAAGCTGCCAAGTTTATTCATTTTGAAAATATGCATTAAAAGGGTCTTGAAAAATAAGCTTTGGGCAAAAGTGGGTCTCGGCCCAAAGAGGTTTGGGAAGCCCTGCTCTAACCATTAAAACAACTTTAGCTTAACCAAGTAGTTTTGGTGTATAGACCATGCCCCTTCAATCTTGGTGCTCAATTCTCTGCCATTTAGGAGTTAAATCACCCTTTCCTGGCTGTAACTCTGCATCCCCAATTAAAGATTTTTTTTTTTTAAAGTTACATTTTATAGCACAGTGTGTTTACTTTAGATGTTTTTATATACTGCTATGTTAATTTAACTTTAAAAGACCACAATAATCACAGTGAAGTGGTATTGATGCAGTGGCTCAGCCATTTTTATCCCACATTATTAAACAAAAAATTTTTTTAGAGACATAGCAATTTTTACATTGTGGAGTTAAAAACGCACATCTAGTAGCGGTCTGCCTGACAGCCTCTAGAGGGTGCTTAAGGACTCACAATACATTCTGTGACATTCAACATCCTCATACATTGCATAAGGATGTTGAACATCCTGTGTTGCATCTCACAGACAAGCACTGAATTCAATGCTTCTCTATTGGACTATTTGATTGGCAAAGTACATTTATTGTTGAGCATGTCCCTTTTGTGCACAATGCTTTGGATGTGACAAATTGTAATAAAGCATGATGACACCAGAGAAGCTGCTCAATTTTTTTGTAGCCCTATTTGGGGGCTTATCTAGATCATTGTGCTTTTCTCCAACACATTATCTTGACCCTATAGTCACCAGATAGCTTATAGGGTCAAGACAATGTGTATAGGGAAAAAAACAAAACACAATTATGTAGATATAATAGGGTTATAAAATCCTAATAGCAGCTAAGGTTCCTGATGCTTGGCAGAAAGGAGAGAGTAGTGGGGAAGAAACAAAGTAAGAAAGGTCTCTTAAGCTATCTGGAGACTCTAATGTGTTTAAAAGAGTTTGATCGTGGGTTTTAGTCCAGCCTTTGATATAGCTTATGTAGCAATCACCATACATATTCCCCAGGTACCACTGATCTCTCTAAACCTAATTTACCCTTCCTTGTTTGGCAGCCTGTGTCTACCCTGTACATATCAGTTAAGGTTTCTTCCACTTGGGTATCATTATATCTGTAACTCATATTATTAAAAATAAAGGTTTCTTCTATATTCACTGACTTCCCCTCCTGAAGTGCATTAGTATACTTTAGGTGTTTTCTGTATTGGTTCTATAAGTGGTTATTGTAGTAGGGTTATCCCCTTTATTCAGGAAAGTGCAGTTACAGGCACCCTTCAGCGCTGTTGACCTGCTGCCGCATGTGGATTTTTTTCTCTCTGGGCAGGGCACCAACAGATGTTTTTTTACTATTGACTATGTGTTGGCACAGTAAATGTTTTTGGATTACATGTGATACTTTGTCTACTACTAGGTCAGGCATGTATTTTAAAAGGGGTGATCTTTCTTTTAAGCTTGGCCACAGGAGGAAATGTTACATGCCAACATATGTCAAGGTTTATCATCACTGCTCTTAGCCGTTTACTAGGAAAAAATATGAACTATACTAATTATTCAATTGAGCATACTAAATCATGGAATCATCTATATTTAACATATAAGCATTATTCTATTTTATTGTGTGGTTTGGGTGGGGGATTCGGGTGGTGTAAGAAGGCACAATAGACAACTATTGAGATGACCCAAGTAATGTTCATCAGTTATATAAAAGAATATTTAATAAATTGACAGATATGCAGCATAGAAAGTTAATTTAATCTGTCTCATGTGAAAATACTGTACATCAAAAATGTAAAGAGACATTTCCAAGAACAATTACAAAAAAAAAAATTCATTTATTCCATATTCTTTACATTTATATTCATTTAGTAACAAAAGAATATCTCTCAAATCCTATGGGGAGTATAAAATCCCTTTGCTGGTACAGTATAAAAAAAAAAAGTATTGTACATAAATAAAAAATAATTACACATAATTGACTATTTTACATAGTTTTCTTTTCCAAAAATCACATTAAAGGTTATGCCAGTTGGGTTAGCCGACACAAGGAAAGGACTGTGCATACAAAAAAGGAAAAATGATATACATATTATAAACATTAAACACATATATACATATACAGACACACACATACTTTTAATGTAAAACTATTCTGTCTGATTTGCAATAGTAAACAATATTGATAATATATACCAAAACTTAAACGGAAGTAATTTTGCTACCAAATTCTTGCTTTGGACTTTGCTCCATATGCTTAGCATTTTGTCAGAGACCTGGCAGATTTCTGAATTACCTCTTAAAAACCTTTCATTTATTAGGCGAATTCATTTTGTGGGGAGACAAAAAGGTCTATATTTTTTCAGACAAGTGCAAGAGTTAGAATGAAGTTTTAATTGCAGAAGAATTCAACAACTCCTTTCTGCATTACTACATCCTGTCACAGTGAAAATGGAAGCAGACACTGGTAAACTTCCCTGATCGATCCGTAGCAGTAAATTTCAATCCATTAAATTTTCATCCACCACCAGGTTGGTGTGTTGGCAGGGTATTGGCTTCAGTTCTTCTTCGATGTTCTCAAGTAAAACAAAGTCATATCGGCACAATATTGGTCTGGGGAAAAAAAAAAAAAAGTTATAAGAATCTTCTTACAGGTCTAAATAAATAAATAGTAAGATAGAGATATATATCTTGAGAAAAGTCTATTGTGACTGAAACGTCGACATTTTTGTATTCTGCACAATAAAGCAGTATTTATTTTGATATAAAACGAAGACTCCAGAGTGCTCTCTACTTGGATGCTATATACTGGTCAGAGATTACTTGCACCGGAGCATGGAAAAGACTGGGAACATGGAGTGCTGGGACCTGGGAAAATTATATAATATATAAAATATATATATATATATACATATATATATATATATAAAGAAGAATGAGATAGCACTCTCAGGACTATAGAAAAATAAAACTTAACTTTTAATAAGCTTGTACAAAAAAAAAAAAAATCAACGTTTCAGTCTGTTAACCACAGACTTTCATCAGGATAATCCTGAGAGTGCTATCTCATTCTTTTTGTATTTTGCTGGACTAGCACCGGGCATTTAAATTTATTTTGATATATGGAGTGCAGGATTTTTTCTTTTGATAGAGATAGAGATTATATATATATATATATATATATATATATATATATATATATATATATATATATACACACACACATACACACACACACACACACACACACACATATATACATACACACACACACCACACCACTGCACATTGGATGAGAGAAACAATTCATGTATATTATTTAACATAAAGGAAGCCATCAACAAAGGAGAAGATGGCAACCATGTGAAGAAGATTCACAAAAAAAGTGAATTTAAAAAAAAAATAAATAAAAAAAAAACACCCCCCCGAATTCAATCTTTTTTTCAATACAATCTGTAAAGACCAGCTTCACAGTTTTTCCCGGGTAGCCACTAAGTTGGAATCCCGTCCATGAAGAGGGCCTATAACGTAGGGGCATCTTCCTCCCCCCGTGCGGCACTACACTGCCATGTATACTCAGTTGATATGCCAGTCTAATCATAGTGGTGATGTTGAATGGCAAATTGTATATAGTTATATGTTATTTTCTTGGTTTTCACCTTTTTGTTTTCTGCACAGGATTCTAGTGTCACATTCATAACTGCACATGGGTCCATATCCAGGCTAAGAGACACCACAGAGTTCTGGAGCTTTTATGTGGTGGCCCAGATAAATAAAATGCTACAATTCTATAATATGTTGTTGCAGTACAACGCACAAAAAACTTAAAAGATGAGGGAAACAGCAGCCTGAACTACAATACAAAATGTTAGGTTTAAAATGTCTAAAGGCTTAATGCAAGAGAGATAAAGTCATTCCATAAATGCTCAAGTTGTGTTTTGCCAAGAAACACATTTTAAATGGGGATCATGACCAAAATTTTATTCCCCCCTTTTTCTGATTGATTTCCACACTTGCTTCAAAACTAAAAAACAAAAGGGGTTTCCTTCCCAATTAACAAACATGTAAGGGACAATGCATTTCATTGCAATGCTATAATCAATAATGTTCCTTACACACTACTTAATGTATATGGACTCCACCATAACCAGGCACAATATCTATCTAAAATGTTAGCACTGACAGCCCAATACAAATTTGGGGACGTGGTCATATTAAAGTTCTATTAAACTTTGATAACAATGCCTCCTCGGCAAAAGGGGCAGACCCCTCCACCTCTGCTAAACACGGTATCCTTTCGCACAAATTCTCAGATGCACTCCTATCTCAGGGCTATATAGATCCATGGAGGATACTTCACCCAACCAAGGTGGACTATACCTTCCACTCTACAGTTCATAACTCTTACACTAGGATTGATGGTTTTTTTGGTGGGTACATCTCTACTGCCCAAAATCCAAGAGGCATCCAGACGAACTAAGTCATTACTTTAACACCAATATGAAGGCTGACAAGGGGTAATCCTAAAACATGCGAGTTATGCTAAAAAACAAAGAATGCAAAAATACCTTGGTCTTCTCCAAGAACTTACACAGCTTACGCATGCCAATAAAACAAAACCTCACACAAAACACCTTTCCCTACAGTCCCAATTGAAGGAACACGAAATTACCAAGACTGCATATTTGTTCAAAAAAATTCAAACATAAAAGTACTTTGCATATGGCAACAAAGCTTCCAAATGAAAAGAACGCACTACCAACACTAAAATAGCCTTTTTATGTAACTCTACAGGCGGGAAGTTACTTGATCCCCAGAAAGTAATGAACGAGTTTGCCACCTACTATAAAGCCCTTTATAATTTAAAAACCCTCTTACTCACAACTTTACTCCATTGGAGTTACATGGTCATGGTACTAAATAAATTTGGATTTTCACCGGCGATTTCCCGGGCTATAATGGCATTGTATAACTCCATCTGCACAGGTGTTGAACGCGGTGTTTGCATCTAAATCCTTCCCTATCTCCAATGGTACCTGCCAAGGTTGCCCACTCTGTCCCCTCCTATTCAAACTCTCTCTAGAACCCTTGGCGCAAACAATTTGCAACCATCCAGATATTACAGGAATACGCATAGATGGTACGGACCATACCATATCACTATTTGCAGACAATATCATCCTCTCGTTACGCAATCCCGCACAATCCCTGCCAGCTGTACTATCAGTACTCAATGCATATGGTCAATTATCTTATTACAAACTCAATCACACAAAGTCTCAGGCATTGCCGATTAACTTACCAATTGGAGAAATAACTTCACTCAACTCTAATTTACAGTTTGAATGGCGCACAACGCATCTCCTTTAGGAATCACCAATATTTCCCATCTCATAAAAGAAGGTAATCTCATTCCCTTCCCATATCTCATCACTAAATATAACCTCCCCTCTAGCTACAACTTTATGTATCTACAAATAAAAAGCTTGCTTCAATCACATGTGACCGCCTTTGCAAATCCCTCCTGGGAGCCTCCTCTTAGATTGAAGTTATTCATAGAGAGGTGTTGGAAATATCACTTAAAACCAAGAACCCTCTTGTTAAGCTACAAATTATTGGAGGACACTTTACCTCACAGATAATTTAGGTTTCAAAAGAAATGGAAAGAGGAATGTGAGGTTGATTTCTCGGATGACCAATGGTAAAAATCGTTGAGCGCACTTAAAGGCACCACAGGGTGCTAGCATCATGTGGAAGCCCACAGAAAATTGGTATACTACTGGTAGCTGGCTCCAGCCCGTTTACATAGGATGTTTCCCACAGTCTCCCCAATGTGCTGGTGGTGTGGTACAGAGGTTGGGACATGATATATGTATGGTGGTATTGTGCTAAAATCAATCCTCGCAGAAATGACACTAACAATAATTCCTTTCCACCCTACTACTTGCCTCTTGCGAATGCCTATTAAGCGGGAAACGTTTCCTCAATCCGCACTGAGGAGACATGTCTATCTGGTGGCCCGTCACCTTATAGCCCAAAATTTAAGACCTACGATTACTCCCCCCAGACAACAATTATTTGACAGGGTCAAGTTTAATTACAACATGGAACTCATAGGGGCCCCTAATCTTAAACAGCGATGTAACCATGGCTGACTTGCCAGATAAAATGCTCTTGAACCATGACAGTATCCAATGGAGCAAAAGGTATTAGGGTTCATTTTTGGTGGGGGGGGGGAGGAAAGGGGTGAGGGAAAGGGAAAGGGAAAGGTGGGAGGAATAAATAAAGAATAAAAACACAAATAGACTATATGAGAGAGCCAAATACCACAGAATGAGATATCAAGACTCATATTGGTTCCAGCAAGCCTTGAGTACTGGTCGCAATCATAACTCCCATGAGGACGACTGTTCATTCCGCATGTTCCTTCCAAACCTTGGAACTTATCTCATGATTACTGGTGTGCCTTACCCTTACATCCTGGGCTAAAAGTTACCTATGTAATACTTGTTATATTCAGCCTCAGTAAAGGGTTCAGGCAGGCAGAATCCCCTTACAAGTCTTGATGTATACTATGTTCTTCAAATGTGCTTACACAGTGTTCTTTCATCATGTCCAACTGTTCTGTAACATGGATGCTGTCCAAAACCACTGTAAACCCATAGCCCTCCCCTTTTGCTTAAATTAAAAATTGCATTTAATTTGTTATACACATATCTTTAAAATTACGTTATTTTACTGGACAAGATTCAATGGGATTTCTCTATTTCTTAATGCTTATATTACATAGTTACACAGGCTGAAAAGAGAAAAGGTTTTTTTTACTAAATAAATACAAATACATTTTCAACAAAATATTTATAAGTATGGTTAGTGGCCAGTAAGTTACAGTTGCCCTAATGCTTAATTTAAGTAATGTTTGCCAGTATTTAAAGAAAGATTATTTAAAAAAAAAAAATCCAACTTTAAACTAAATAATCTTCTTGTAATACAACGGTTAGCTGTGATAGGTTTGATTTACTTACATACTGTCATCTGCATACATGTGCACAGTTGATGTTAATATGAAGAACAGGTGTGGCTGAGAACTAAACTTTGTGAGACCCCACATGCAACCTTGTATGAGTAGAACACTAATTAGGTCTGATTTAGATATGTGGGATTGAAACAAGTTTAGGGGTTCATCACTTAGTCCTGAGTTTACTTAAAGTGGCACTGTCACCGTCTGGATCATGTTGCTGGATTCACAAAGTCTCCCGATGGTGACATCGCTGCTGGGGGTCTGATGGCCGACGAGGTAGATAACTGAAATTACTTACCTGAACCAATCAGTCACTCGTAGGTGCTGCAATCTTGGTCAGACTGCTCCCTTTCAACTCCAGGTGCTTTAGTGCCAGGACCCCATGTCACTGCAGTACTCTCTCACATACGCAAGAGTATAGCATTGACGTCTATGGGGAATCCCGCGAGACTGATGACAGTTGCATGGATTGACGCTTAAGCTCTGCCTTGTGTCAAGACGCGTCAAGCATAGGAGAAATACAGAGAGAAATCAGTCCCTACTTTGTCTCTGCATAGCTCTTGACTGGGTTGGAATTTGTTTAGTTTAATAATGAGTATTTCATAATACTATATATTTCTATCTTTATGAAATACTTATTTTTCAGATAGGGGTGACAGAGTCTCTTTAATAAGCTTTTATGGTCAACCAAAGTCAAATGAAATTGCTCAGCTTGTTCCATGCCACACTGGATGTTGAACACCTTTAAGAGGGTAGATGCTGTTGAGTGATTAAAACTAAAACCAGGATGGAATGCAGTGAGAAAGTTGGAATCTTGGCAATACCTGCACAATAACCGATGAACATATTTTTGTGAAGGACTTCTGGCCATAATGAGAGTAAACATATCGATCTGCAGTTGGACACTCTGGAGCAGGGGTAGGCAACCTTTGGCACTCCAGATTTTATGGACTACATCTCCCCCAATGCTTTCCAAGCATTATGGCTTTAATGGGAGATTTAGTCCACAACAACTGGAGTGCCAAAGGGTGGCTATTCTTGCTTTAGACCAGCGTTTCCCAATTGGGGTTCCGCCAAAAGTTTTAAAAATAATATGGCCGCGGGCTGTGAGGAAGCAGTGATCTCCCTGCTCAGCTCCCTCGCGCACACAGCAGTGATGCTGAAACTGGAATATGACATCACTCCGGCATCACTAAGACTTGCGAGGGAGAAGAGCAGGGAGATCACTGCTACCTCACCGCCCATTCACCAGCCGCTCAGCAGACCCACGGGACTCCTTGCCAGCACTCTTAAAAGGTAGGGGTAGAGGAAAATGTAAAAAAATAAATGTTAAAAAATTGTACGGTGTGTCTATTAGTGAGTTTTTTTTTGTTTGTTTTTTTAAAGAGTATGTGTTTGTCAGTGAGTGTGTGAGAGTATGTGTATGTGTTTGTTTGTTTGTATGTGTGTCTGAGTGTGTCAGTGTGTGTATCTGCGTGTCAAGGTTTGTGTATGTGTCACTGTGTGTATGTGCCCGTGTGTATCTGTATCTTTTAAATATTACGCTAAGCAGATGCAGTAGTTAACATGGAACCAGAGGCGGCTCTCTAATTAATTAGGCGGTTTAGGTGACTGCCCAAGGCCTCGCGCTGGCTGTGGCCTCGAGGCTGCCAAAACCACCTGTGGGCAGACTGTGTCAGGTCCTCTGTCAGTATGCCGCCGGGTGCGAGGCCCCTCCTGGCTGCCCGGGCCACCATCGCAGACACCGGTCTGCAGCTCCGCAGTGAACAGAGCTGCAGACTATGTGTCTTGCGAGAATTACATGGTCTGCAGCGGCCACCGGACCACCAGGGAAGAAAAGGTAGGTTCTGCTCACCCCACACCACCCTCAGCATCACCCCCTCACCACCATCAACCACCCCCCCTCCTCACATTACCGCCCCCCTCCCTCACATTACCCCCCCACTCCTCACCATCACCTCCTCATACACACACACACACACACTTCAAGCAGCTACCCCATACACATACGGTCTCAGACAAAGACGCAAACATGCTCACAGAGATATACATTCACACACACAAAGATACTCTGTCAGACACACTCTCAGGCACATACACAGGTAGACAGTGCCTCAATGTGTATATGTGACACTTTTGTGTTAGTGGGGCCTCATGTTTGAGTTTCGCCTAAGGCCTCATAAAGTCTAGAGCCGCCTCTGCATGGAACCAATAATCCTCTGCCTCAGCCAAGGGAGCAGTCTGTACATCAGAAAGCACAGCTAATAAACCTGACACCAGAGAGAGACCAGGCAGCCCTTTAGATCCCTCACCTCGCTTTTACTTCTCACTACCAGTAGAGAAAGGGAAAGAAGGTGGTAAGGAAGTTGCTAGAGCGTAGCCTGTTTTAGCAGGGAAAGTTAAATTCCCTGGATCACATTGTCACACTATAATAATATACTTAGCGATCAAAACAAAACATTTACCTGTTAAGATTTGTAATTGGTCTTAGTCTCATTCGCTGAACTCCAAGCTTGCACTTTGGTCCTATGATTGAACCAGTTGTAAAAGTCACAAAAACTTTTGAAATCACAGCAAAATCCTTGTCAAATTTAGCAAGAAGGCTAACTTCTTTATATTGTTCAAATGTAGCAGGATCCCTTCTAAAAATAAATAGAGTTAAAAAAAAAAAAAAAAAATGAATATTAAAAAAAAATCATATATTCATCATTAAGCATACCCGCCATACATTAAAGGATTTTTCCAAACACCATGACCACTTCAATGACCCAAAGTGTACATGGTGCTTGGAGCATGTGCAGTGTAACTATGTAACAATATAACTATGGGATGCTGCATATACAGAGGTATAGTCATTTGATGCCAGAAATTTAACTCCAATTGAAGCAGTATCATTAGCTAGCCCAGAACATGAGGTCCGGTTTGGCTAATGTCAATTATGCACACATTAAACATCTGTCGTTGCTAACATAGACAGCTTGCCCACCATCCCCAACATTCCTTCACTCGAGCGAGGGCAGTGACATCACCGGATGAGGATCAGTCTGCCAGGAGAACTGCTATGGCACAGTATTACGGGTACGTTTTGTGGGGAATTTAGTTTCCATCAGTTTAACCCTTAAAGGACAAGCCATGCCTTAATCACTAATCTTCCTTTGCAGAGATTGAATCACAATACTTACTGATCCACGGTGTACTCTGTTTGGTTTCCATCGGTTGACACAAGTTTAATGGTAATATACCCCCTCCTAGTTTTACTGTTCAACGTAACAAAGTCCAAGTGATAATGATATACTGAAGAAGAAAAAGAAGGGAAAAAGGACATTACAGCATGTTGACAAATGATGCCACGCACTGCTACACAGTCACCATTTTGTGCGATTGCAGTTTATAAAGCATCTACAATATTAATAATTTAATGTAATGTAGTGCTACCGAGTAATAATATGTATAACTAAGGCACTGTCAGTTTGTAATGCAACATTGACACCTGATCGAACAAAATGCTTTTACAAAATAATAAAAGCATAAGAGGTTGTCTTGAATGCAGTTCACTTATTTTAATACACACACAAAAAAATAAAATAAAAAAAAAAAACAGTGCTATTGTCTCCTTGCCAGCAAAACAAACCAGAATTTTAGAACAGAAGAAAAATCTTAACGTTGTGTTTATTACACAGTATTTTTTAGTCCTATTTGAGTGAGTGTCTTCAAAATCAAGTGTGGACCTGAAGAACAAGGAATTTGTTATGCAAGTGATTAAATTAAAACTCTTGGAATATTCTAGGGAGATTTATTTTGAACATGTCAATAGAAGACAGTTTTTGAATACAATTAGATTTTGGTTAAGCTTGTATTCTGTAGAGTTCTCTCTCATGGTACCTACAAATGAAGCAACAAAAACTACCCTTCACACATTAGAATACTGTGTAGCCAGTTTATGATAATTCGAGTAAATACATTCTCAAACTGCTCATTTGGCTAGATTTATTTTGACTCCTCTAAATAAAATATTCTGGTTAAAGAGGATGATAGGTGCATTATGGGAAACGTTATTAAGTGATAGCACGTACTACCGATTATTGAATCGGTAAATGGACAATGGGCTTGCTAAATTCAGGTCAAACCCCATACTGCAACAATCGACAGTGAAAAATCTCAAATTGGATTTATTTTTATTCTTCTCACGATTTGGACAATATACACATAAAAAAAACAATATTCACACAAAAAGGCTGGTGCACACCATCTTCTAAAAATAAAAATTTCAGTTATATTTTCTTTGCGTGAAAGATTTTAAAAACGATCATCAGGACAGCAAGAAGTTTGATGTATGTTTTGTAATAAAGATCCTTGAAAAAAAAAAAAACCTCCTCTCTCCCTAATTTCATTTATAGTAAAGGATCTGGTTTTCCAGATCGGTGTGCCAAATCCTGGAAGTACATCTGCATGAAATCAAGGTCAAGCTGCATACTTAATGTACAGGAGGGCTGGTTTGCTCCCTCAAGTGTTGGAGATAATTTGGACTTGAATGCCCCAACAGCAGCTCAGACAAAGATTAAAGATCACTGTGCAGTCCCAGAGCTTAAAGGACCACTATAGTGCCAGGAAAACACACTCGTTTTCCTGGCACTAAAGTGTCCTGAGGGTGCCCCCACCCTCACGGCCCCCTGCCGCCAGGCTCTAGGGGGTGGAAGGGGTTAAATTTACCTCTCTTTCTCCAGCGCCAGGCGTGGGGCTCTCCTCCTCCTCCTCCTCGGCTGAATGCGCATGCGCAGCAAGAGCAGCGCACGCATTCAGCCAGTCCATAGGAAAGCATTCACAATGCTTTCCTATGGACGCTGGCGTCTTCTCACTGTGAAAATCACAGTGAGAAGCGCCTCTAGTGGCTGTCAGTGAGACAGCCACTAGAGGCTGGATTAACCCTATTATAAACATAGCAGTTTCTCTGAAACTGCTATGTTTTTAGAAAAAAGGGTTAAACCTAGCTGGACCTGGCACCCAGACCACTTCATTAAGCTGGCATCTTCTCACTGTGAAAAAAAATCACAGTGAGAAGCGAGGAAGCGCCTCTAGCGGCTGTCAATGAGACAGCCACTAGAGGCTGGATTAACCCATTTATAAACACAGCAGTTTCTCTGAAACTGCTATGTTTTTAGAAAAAAGGGTTAAACCTAGCTGGACCTGGCACTTCATTAAGCTGAAGTGGTCTGGGTGCCTATAGTGGTCATTTAAAGTATCTCTAGGCTGGTTCAACACAATGATATTTAAATAGGTCCAACTGTGAAAAGAAAAAGAATTAAGAAAAAAAAAAAAGAAAAAATGACAGAGTTTGGAGCCCTAATTGTATCACTACAAAGACGTAGGCCACAGGAAAGGCAAAAATGTATACCCTGTGCAACCCTTTACAGGTCCTTATTATTCACATTTCACATTAGTCAGTTGAAAGCAATGATGTCACCAGCTTCCCCGAACCACAATCAGTGCGGTCAGACAGCTTTTATTTTATTCAATTTTACTCACTGCAAAATGGGTTCTTCGCTGCAGTGTCAAAAAAAGCTTTGGTCATGGGAGGATTCTTTGCCACAAGATAATCTTTCCACTTATCAGCATAAAAACCTGTAATGTACATATTAAGCAATTAGACAGAACATAAAAAAAAATAAAAAATAAAAAATTATATGTGGTGGATTCATCTCATAAGAGCAGGCATTATGTTGCCAGGATAGGACCTGGGGTACATTGACGTGGCAGGCTTCTGCAGTGTAGGATCATATAATGTAACTAAACCCCCATTATTTTTGCTTAGGTGAGCGGTTTTTAAATAACACTATTACAGTATGTGGGCTTTAAAATTGCTGTTTAGGAAATGAGTGAGTTAATGGGCTGCATATATATATATACACACACACACATATACATATATACATACATACACACACACACACACACACACACACACACACACACTATAAAATTACATTTTCTTTTTCTCTAATCAAAAGCACATTTATGATTGATATATACACGTCATATATGTGTAGATGACCCGTAGATTTATAGGTGTTAATATAGAGTACTGAAAAGTATATGATTAATATTGGCACTATTTTAATCCCTTTACTCAAGGATTTTTTTAAATCAAAATGTAAATTTCTGGTCTACATTTGGAGGGGGGAGGGTTTATGAAGTATTCTATTATAAAATTCATCTTTCTATAGAAAAATAAACATCCTACAAATGGACATATTCTGAATGTGGGAAAGTAAAATGTAAATAAACTGGTCAAATATTCTGAGTGTGGATATTTGTAAGGGATCTGCTGCCATTGTTAAAAATGCAGATTTTTTAAATGCCAGTTGAATATATTCGTTTTGACTATAAGGAGGCATAATGTTCACATAATGCAAGTACAGTTAAAAAGTTAAAACCTGGAATTCATAGTATTACATTTGCACTTAAATATTCCCTAAACTTTTCTCCTCCACACTCCCAGGCTGCTGTACAGCAGCAATGTAGTCCATATGCCATGCTGGCTTGTGTTTGGGTGAGAGTATAAATAGTTTGTTAGTAACAGTCTCACACTATGAAAAGACTATGAAAAGACTGATTTCAGCTTTGTTGGAGAAAGTAGTTTTTGTGAGGAGTAGAGATAGACAATGGAGCTGTGAAAAGGAGGACTGGTAATGTAGGGTTTGTTAGATTTTTCTATGCAATGCAGAGAAATAAAATCACCTGTACATGAAGTTAAAAATAACAGAAGTAAATTCTTGATTTTACTGCAAAAATGAGACCAATATATGTATAATTTATCTTTTTTTCTGTACCTAAAACAGGACAGCCACGTGGTGAAAAATCCTCACAGTTAGTACATTTTCCCATTCTGTAATCTCGATAATTAGCACATGGAAATGTATCGATGGAACAACTGTCATTCAAGGAGGACATGTATAAAAACACAGAACGCTGGTGATCACACTTGAAATATTCCGATCCTGAAAAAAAAAAAAAAGAAAGCAAAAATGGATGAACACACAAAGAATACAACATTGCAATTCAAGATCAATAGAACACAGGTCTCATAATCATTATTGCCTTCTCAAGGTTGCAACAATACACCTTAAACTACTGATGTGAATTGTTGAACTAAGACAGACATACGTGTCCAAAGTTCAATCCTTAAAAGACACCTAGGTAGTACTCAGGTGGGCTGACACGTTAAAGTAATTTTGGCAAAATAGGTTAAATGTTTATATTGCTCACTTTCGCATATCACTCTTGTGTTGTGCGATCAGACTGACTGACAGACGAGGGGAAGGAGCATATCTTTATACAGGTTTATTGCAAAATATCTACATTTGCTAACACTTCTGTAAATTCATGTAAATGTGTATGTACCATGTGCCAGGCACACTTTAAATATAGAAGGATCATTTGTTGCATAGAACCTAGCTAACATTTGACCAGAGGGAATATCTGTAAAGTTGACAACAACGGGAAGATCAGATATGAAGAATTACAAGATACACTCGTAGTGATGATATATCTCCAGTTTAATGAATGCTCTGCTGAGGCATCAGTCTGGAAAATTAAAGGTGAAGAAAATAAATATCCATGCACACCTGAGGTTTCTTCTAAAAGGAAGTTTCAAATAAAATAAAAAAATTCAAAAAAAAAAAAAAAAGACTGCCTTTTAGTAGAAACCTCAGATGTGCCTGGATATTTTTTTCTTCCATATGATGCCTTCAGGGATTGACCCTCCCTTTCTGGAGCACCCTGCAAGAAGTATTCCCTATTTTTTTAGGGTGTGCATTATACTCTTGTTCTTCTTGTGGATTTATAGTAAACAAAAATGATAAATTCAACTTTGGAGAAAAAAATAGTGACTTACCACCTAATATTGTTTTTGGGCAACCAGGCTGGTCAGTTCCTCCATTTGGGTAGAAGTCGATATGCCCTAAACTTTCCCTGTAGCCCAGAGCTAAAAGACAAGATTACAAATATAAATTTTTAAACAAATGAACTTCAGAACTTGCATATCCAAAGAGGTTTGTTACAGTTTCTAAATAGATCCCCCACCAGTCTTCTCCAAGGCAATTTAATGTTTCAAGGGTAGCTATTGATGGTCATTCTTGTTGAAGACTGTGAAAGTCTCGAAATATTGAGATTTTGCCTTAGAGCAGACTGGACCAAAGGAGGATTGTGTACACAGACTCATATTCATTTGGATCATGTCAGATTACAATAGAGAGTTAATATACCAGGCATGAAAGAAGTCAATTGTAAATAAATATTATATATTACTAGACACGATTTTTGTGACCGTCATAAATAACAAAAATGCTTAAAAATGATTACAGTTTTCTCATTGCCTTTCACTCTTTAAAATGATTTGAATGTCTAGAACACATCTCTTATCTCACAATTTCCTTTAACAAGTATACTTTCAGATAATCTCGCTAGAGTTGAGTGTCAGAAAAATACTGATATAGTATCTACAGAGCCATAACTAATTTTTCAATTATGGTCTTTGAAGGTTTGGTAATAGCCCAAAAATTCAAACAGTCTGTGAAGGACGATTTTAGAATGAAATATTGTACACTGTAGTTGCATAGTTCAACTTATATGGTAGCCATGGTATGGTCACAGTACCTTGAATCTTAAAAAGCTAAATTATTAGTGGCGAGATATAAAGAAAAGAAATCTGATATTACCCTGAAGGGAGAACAGGAGAACATGACGATTTGTGAACAGTTGTGTTTCTTAAATAAGTTTCAGTAAGACAACAAAATAAAGACACTCTACTAATCTGAGCTGCTAGAAAAGCAATGTTCAACAGTTCAACATGCCTTTTTCTGAATTTATATTAAACACTAGACTGCTGGAATCACATAGCTGCCACGTATCTTTATTTTCTTGTCACTTTAACACATCTAGATGGAGATAGACAGATTACACAGTAAAACAATCTATGCCAGAAAATATGAATATTATTCTACTACAATACAATGAGTGTCTAACATATTAATTTGTCATGTAATTATTGTGCATTAAAGACATTGATTAGAAGACTAAAAAAAAAACACACCTCACTAGAGGGGTAGTCAATGCAAAGAGATATAGCTAGCAGCCTTAGATTCTAAATTACAAGGAGCTCCATTTTAAAGGGAAACTATACTGCAAGGAAAACAAAGTTTTCCTAGCACTATAGTGACCTACAATGCCCCCTCCCCCCCTCTTGTGGCACTGGAAGAGTCAAAAACCTTTGGTGCTGGGTGAAGGTTCTACTTCCGCTCTTGCACCCACGTCAGCCACGCTCAAATTAGGATTACCCCAAAGGAAAGCAGTGCTGCAATGCTTTCCTTAGGGTTTTAAATTACTCTGGATGTCCTCATGCAAAGAGTGGGGACGTCCAGCCTCAGCATCCAAAAGTCGCTTAACCACCTGGAAGTGCCTCTAGTGGCTGTCTGGTAGACTAGGTAATTATTGTAGATGCATTGCCCTCCACAACTGTTGAAGTCCACCTGGAACCCCTGCTGCATTAAGAATGTGTGTCAGCATAGACATCATGTAAATCTACTAGTGCTCACAAAAAAAAAAAAATAAATCTAAAAAAATTTAAATGTATTGTCCATGTATGGACAAGTTATTATATTACGGTTACAATATTTAAAAGCAGATGTCACTATTAATAACGAGTGATGATCTTAGGCATCTCTAAAGTTTCAGAAACTCAAGTAAGCATAAATTAAAGGGACACTACACTGCCCAAATAAAAAAAAAAAAAAATAATGAAAATCAATGTTTAGTAGGTATGCCCCCAAATAAAAACTTGCATGCATTTAATTATGCATTTTCTCATTGAGAGTATATTTAAAAACAGCTTGCAAAATCCGCAGGTTGTTTTTTTTTGTCTGCTGCCTTTGCAAACCCTCTCCTACTAACCCCGCCCAAACATTCTGTGGCTATCCAATCACACACTTCCCAATGCAGATCAATGAGAAGTCTTTGCAAGGCAGAGGCTCTGGGCAATTGCTGCCTCTTGATTTCAGCTTCACCGAGCTAACCAAACAGGAAGTATAAAGGCTTGTTGCCAGCTTGAAAGCCAAGGGGGGTGTAACCAGGTTAATTTATAAAAGAAAGTGTCCAGTTCTATTGAAATCTGCACTTTTTGTAATTTTTTTATTTGCAAAAAGAAGAAAAACACTTCACACACACACACACAAAGGTTTTAGGCAAGCCAAAGTGCTTTAGCTGTATGGAGTGTCCCTTTAAGTTTAAAACAAGAAAACTGACCCAGCACTGTTGTAACTATGCCAAAAAGTCATATAGCAAGAATAATTATCTAAACCAAAACGGGTTTGCCATCCGTCTTATACAAGTTTATAAATTTAAAATTCAGCTTGGATCTTGGGTTATACATGTGTTTCCTCCTCTGCCCAAGGGACCTTTTCTTTTTTCTTATTTTTATCTTACATTTAATTTCCAATTAGAAAATAGAACATTAATTTCAAGGAAAATAAAATACCATCAATATCTGTATGAATGACATCAACAAACTGTGCATCACTGTAGTGTAATCTCTCATCTGGAGGCGTTCCAGTGAATAAAGGTCCAGCCGGGTCGAGACCTATAGACAATGAAAATGAGAATTAAATTAAACAAAATAAAAATAAATAATAATCTTTCAAATGTATTTCATTTATTTTCATTAATGGCTCCAATAAAATCTTTAAGCATAGAATTCAGAACAGCAATCCAAAAGACATATTGCATAAAACGATCTTAGTAAATTAAACGTATATTTCATTCATATTCAGATATACTAGTTATTCTTTAAAATTACTTTTCTTGTCAAATGGTTTCTTTACCAATATATCCATTTGTCTGAAAAACAAATGCACGTTACAAGTTCCATTAATAAACACGGCCAGATAAATCACAGAAAATGAAGCCATCTCATGAAATTACCAGTAGAAGATTGCTTATTAATCCATAACTCATTTCCCATTTATATATGCAGCCAAGATCTCATACATTATATGTTTACCTTGAATTTCAATCCTATACAAGAACAGTGGAAATATTGGGACTTATTCACTAAACCAGGAATTGCAGGTTTTAAGACAATAAAAAAAAAGAAAGAAAAAAAAAAGAAGAAAAAAAAAAAAAAAGGGGGGAATGTTTACCCATTCAGAGGTCAATAGAGAAGGCATACTAAGGTCCATGTGCTGTGCATGCGCAAGTTGCTTTTGGAGTATCGGATTTCAGGGTCCCCAGAAAGAGTACACTAGGTCCCCAGACTTAATAATGAAGAAATAACCAGTATTGGATAGTATGAATTGTGGGTAAAAGGATTGAAAACAGCAGTAATTCTTGAAAATATGTGACAGTATGGAGAATTCTGGGCTTTAGTCTGTGTTGCACTTAGTACCACCTGAAGAATTTGACTGGTTATCATTTTAGTTCTGCTACAGCATTACTAATTTGCCAATGGCCCAAGATCCTCCCAGCATTATATAAACTCCCACATGTATTATTAAAAAAAAATGTCCTGTGCAACATTCATATACCTAAATACATTGGTAGTGGTTATGTTCCATGAGTCTTGGCACTCCTGCATTTTTTGGGGCTCTCCACCTCCACTACCAATGCTGGAGACATGCAAGTTCCAAGGTGAGCTAATGGAAGTTGGTAGAAAAGTGGGGACCCAGTGCAAATAGACCCCAGGTAAGACAGCAAACAATTAAAAAAATAATAATAATAATGGGGGTTTTGCCAAGGCACTCCTGGCACCATAACCACTACAGTGAGCTGTAGTGATTATAATGCTTTGAGTATTCCTCTAAACAAGCATGTGTGAGGTCCAGTTAAAAAAAAAAAATTAATTAATTTAAAAAAACATTTGAGAGGGACCCCCTGGAATATCTCTAGTAGCTCTCTACTAGTGTTCAAGAAATGTGGGATAATATATAGTATACAAGATCTGTAACCCAAGTTATATGATCAAGGTTTGGGATCCATAATTCAAAAAAGGCAGAACATGTCCTCTCCAACAGTACTCTTTGGGTGGAAATTGAGCGTAGCCAGGGCTGGACTGGCACACCGGGATACCGGGAAATTTCCCGGTGGGCCGTCGGCACCTGGGGCAGGGCAAGCAGCTTGCTCGCCTGCGGCCGCAGAGGGAGCTGGCTGTTCTGTCTCTGCTCCCCCTCCCCTGCGAGCCACTTAATGAGACCGGGGCCGGAATATGACGTAATTTTCCGGCCCCGGTCTCATTAAGCGGCGCGCAGGGGAGGGGGAGCAGAGACAGAACAGCCAGCTCCCCCTGCGGCCGCCAAAAGAGCTCCCTCTGCGGCCGCCATCAGAACTCCCCATGCCAGCACACAGGTAGAAATGTCAGTGTGAGTGTATGTGTGTGTGTCTGTCTGTGTCATTGTGTGTCTGTCATGTAATGTGTGTGTGTCACGATGTGTGTGTTTGTATGGGTCAAGTAATGTGTGTCTGTGTGTCTGTGTCACGGTCTCTCTGTGTCGTGGTGTGTGTGTCTGTGTCATGTAATGTGTGTGTCACGGTCTCTCTGTGTCGTGGTGTGTGTGTGTGTATCAAGGTGTGTGTGTCTGTCATGGTATGTGTGTGTCTCTGTCATAGTATGGGTGTGTCTCTGTGTCATGGTGTGTCTGTGTTTCTGTCTGCGTCACGGTGTGTGTGTCTGTGTAACGGTCTGTCTGTGTCATGGTGTGTGTGTCTGTCATGGTATGTGTGTTTTTACTCACCTTTTTTTCCCCCAAGTCGTGCTGGTCTCCCCTCGACTGGCCCTGCCTCTACGGCTGAGATTATCAAGCTTGATGATCTCAGCCAATCCGCACTGACACAGGAAGCACCTATAGTGACTGTCTGAGTGTCTGTCACTAGGAAGCAATGTAAACACAGCCTTTTCTCTAAAACGTCAGTGTTTACATTGAAAAGCCTGCAGGGACAGACTATAGACACCAGAGCCACTACATTAAGCTGTGTGTGCGCGCATGCTAGTGAGTGGCTTGCGTGTGTGTGTGTGTGCCTGCTACTGAGTGAGCTTGTGTTTTTGTCAATGACCTTATGTATATCAGTGAGATTGTTTGTCTATGAGGCTGTGTATCAATCAGCTTGTGTCAGTGAGATTTTCTGTGTCTGCATGTGAGTAAGCTTACTGTATAATTAAAAATTTTGAGAGAGAGAGAGAGAGAGAGAGAGAGAGAGAGAGAGAGAGAGAGAGAGAGAGAGAGAGAGAGAGAGAGAGATATATATATATATATATATATATATATATATATATATATATATATATATATATATATATATATATATATATATATATATATATATATATCTCAATCACCTAGGGTGGCAAGACATAGCCTTACATATTACATGCGACAGTATATGGCGCAATGACTTATTTTATATATATAACAAATCCCTCTGATACGATAAGGAAATTACCTACAGTAGGAGTCATAGTATAAGTGTAGCAACGCTACAGGATGGCATAGTGGAGATACACACACACACACACTAAAATTCACCTGTAATTCGTCCAATTGAGCCATTGTACATTTTCCCAACAAATCCAGATATGTGAGCACCAAGGCTTACTCCCACCATATAAATAGAATCAAGTGTTGCTCCTTCACTCTGTTGAAAAATAAACACAAAACTATTAAAAATGCTGCACAAGTAATTGTGTATATTTAACTTGCGGCATTAGAATTTGATAGTGGATGGGTTTGGTTCAAAGCTACATGTTGGCCCTCACTGATCTATAGAATAAAATTATTAAATTAGTCTAGAAATGGCAGTAATTATGAGCATTAATCCATAATCACATAGCACAGTAATAACACATGCAAGTCTACATGCTGGTCCTTATTTTATGCGAGAAAAAAAAAAAAAATTAACTAGATAACCAAATAGCATCCCAAGTCGATATGAACACAGACATACATTTCATTACTCTCAACTGTGAGACAACTCAAGACAGGTTAATGACCCCATGATACAAAAAAAGGGTAGACCAGAACAAAGTAGTAATGACAGCCTGATGTGACTGCAAACCAGGTGAGCATATGGATGAAAAGGTCAGCACCACAAAGAGTTGAATTTGTGCAATGCACTTCTGAAGTGCACAGGCTGTAACCCGAGAATATTCTTTGCACAGCACAAGCCTGGCAAATGATAAGTTCACGCTAGGGACAACTCCATGGTGTTCCCAGAAAGGAAGATATTATTGAACAAACCACCAAACCCTGAACAAATGGACCATCACATAAGTGTGGCATGGTATGGTATAAATATATATGTTCCCATCTCTGACAATGCTCCTCTCACAGTATTATATTATATAATATACACATATACATACACACACACACACACACACACACACACACCTCAAAAAAAATAAAGGGAACACTTAAACAACACAATGTAACTCCAAGCCAATCACACTTCTGTGAAATTAAACTGTCCATTTAGGACACTGGGTGACAATTTCAGATGTTGTTGTGCAAATGGGATAGACAACAGGTGGAAATTATAGGCAATTAGCAAGACACCCCCAATAAAGGAGTGGTTCTGCAGGTGGTGGCCACAGACCACTTCTCAGTTCCTATGCTTCCTGGCTGATGGTTTGGTCACTTTTGAATGCTGGCGGTGCTTTCACTCTAGTGTTAGCAAGAGACGGAGTCTACAACCCATACAAGTGGCTCAGGTAGTGCAGCTCATCCAGGATGGCACATCAATGCGAGCTGTGGCAAGAAGGTTTGCTGTGTCTGTCAGCGTAGTGTCCAGAGCATGGAGGCGCTACCAGGAGACAGGCCAGTACATCAGGAGACGTGGAGGAGGCCGTGGAAGGGCAACAACCCAGCAGCAGAACCGCTACCTCCGCCTTTTTGCAAGGAGGAACAGGAGGAGCACTGCCAGAGCCCTGCAAAACGACCTCCAGCAGGCCACAAATGTGCATGTGTCTGCTCAAACGGTCAGAAACAGACTCCATGAGGGGTGTATGAGGGCCCGATGTCCACAGGTGGGGTTTGTGCTTATAGCCCAATACCGTGCAGGACGTTTGGCAAATTCGCCACTGGCGCCCTGTGCTCTTCACAGATGAAAGCAGGTTCACACTGAACACATGTGACAGAACGTGGAGAACATTCTGCTGCCTGCAACATCCTCCAGCATGACCGGTTTGGCAGTGGGTCAGTAATGGTGTGGGGTGGCATTTCTTTGGGGGCCACACACCCCTCCATAGGTAGCCTGACTGCCATTAGGTACCGAGATGAGATCCTCAGACCTTTTGTGAGACCATATGCTGGTGCAGTTGGCCCTGGGTTCCTCCTAATGCAAGACAATGCTAGACCTCATGTGGCTGGAGTGTGTCAGCAGTTCCTGCAAGACGAAGGCATTGATGCTATGGACTGGCCCGCCGCTTACCTAGACCTGAATCCAATTGAGCACATCATGTCTCGCTCCATCCACCAACGTCACGTTGCACCACAAACTGTCCTGGAGTTGGCAGATGCTTTAGTCCAGGTCTGGGAGGAGATCCCTCAGGAGACCATCTGCCACCTCATCAGGAGTATGCACAGGTGTTGTAGGGAGGTCATACAGGCATGTGGAGGCCACACACATTACTGAGCCTTATTTTAAGGACATTACATCAAAGTTGGATCAGCCTGTAGTGTGTTTTTCCACTTTAATTTTGAGTGTGACTCCAAATTTGATTTCCATTTTTTTTATTTTTGTGTGATTTTGTTGTCAGCACATTCAACTATGTTAAGAACAAGGTATTTCAGAAGAATATTTAATTTATTCAGATCTAGGATGTGTTATTTTTGTGTTCCCTTTATTTTGTTGAGCAGTGTATATTATTTATATATATATATATATATTTGTGGTCGTGGCAATATAGCCGTATATGGAAACATAGCATATGATAACATATCAATATTGGAATTAGTCGGTTGTGGTGTGCCGAAACCGACAGAGGAGTAGGCCTGTAAAAGTGGGCCCACCTTAGAGGGTGTTTATAATAGAGGGAGTGGTGGGTGGGTTGACTCGCCAGACCATTACGGTAATGTGGGAGTGGATTGGCAGCCTTTTTATAGGGAAACCAAGCCCCTCCCACAACTACAGGCCAAGCCTTTAATTTGTGGTCGTGGCAATATAGCCGTATATGGAAACATAGCATATGATAACATATCAATATTGGAATTAGTCGGTTGTGGTGTGCCGAAACCGACAGAGGAGTAGGCCTGTAAAAGTGGGCAAAAATAAATTATCATAAGACGTAATACGTTGACCAAAACTTTATTTAGATAAATCACAGAAAGCTAGTCTTAATTCTTTAACAGGATTGGGTATGTAAAGAGTATAAGCGGAAGATTTCCAGCGTCCCATTGTTTTGATGATGTGCGGAGGAATGTGGTTAGCAGAAGCTGTAGATGCTGCTCCTATTCGGAAAGAATGACCCGAAAATTGACTAGGGTTCAAGCCGAGTCTAGTCAACAGCAGTCTTACATAGAGCATAAACTTTACTGTAGTTAGAACGTTACCGTGCAGTTCTAGCAAAGGTTGTAATGGTTGTTTGTGGAGTGATAAAAGATAATTGTCAAAATTTTGTACAGGGCACCATTTGTTATGAGTAGGGTATAAGGGGATCGTAACGGTATGACCTATGGCACTGGTTTTTGAGTGTTTTAGCGTGAGTAGGTAATGGTCGTTTTGTTTCGCTAAGTCCATAATTCTTAGGTAATCAGGGGACGTGATAGTCCTAGTTGTGAATTCGTTGGGACGGAGGAATCCATAAAAAGCAAGATATATGGCTGATTTTATTACCGTGTTTGTCCTGGGCTCAAAAGGAGAGGAATCTAACAAGTTTACTAGTGCATGAAATATGTGGTTATCAATAGGTAGTCGTTCCTCGGGGATATGTGTATCTAATTTCTTAATGCCTCTAAGAACTGTCTTGATTTGATATGAGGACAGGAAACTCGTGGTGTTGGGTTGTTGAATTAGCATGTGGTGTTGAATTCCCGTAAGGTATAGTTTTATAGTGTTAAATGATAGTTTAAGGTTGATGTGGCAAAAAGAAGTGAAACCCAATATTGTTTCTATCGTGAACATATCGTGAATGTGAAATTCAGTGATGAATTTTTTGAATATGTGAAAAGCTCTGTCGTAAGTGTTTCTAGTGTTTACAGAGAGTGCCATGTGAGAAATGTGACGTGCGTGATTTAACAAAGCTTTTAATCCATTATCATGTCTGTGAAAAGTGGGACTGGAGTTGCCCGTCTGGAGGCGGTGGGTAGTGTCGTGAAGAATTCCTGAAAACGAAATCGAGACAAGTGATCAGCACTGATGTTTGTGCACCCTGGAACGTGAATACATGTTAGAAAGAATTGACAAGTGGCTGCTATCCATGTGAGTCGCCTCAATAGCCTCATAATTACCAGGGATGAAGACCGGCCTTTATTGACAATATGGCAAGTAGCCATATTATCAGAATAGCACCACACCGTGTGACCGGACCACTGGCGGCCCCAGGTAACGGCCGCAGCCACGATGGGGTACAATTCGAATAAAGCTGAGGTCTCTGTGAATTTTGTGAGTGATTTGACCTCAGTTGGCCATGGCCCCACGAGCCATATGTCACCCCATATGGCTGCAAACCCCGTGTTTGCTGCAGCGTCTGTCCATATTGTGGGTGAAGTGTCTGAGTGAGATGGTATAAACATGGCACGCCCATTCCAAGAAGTGAGGAAAATCCTCCACATGCTCAAATCGGATGTCGCATGTTTGTCTAGTGAAATGTAAGATGTGTCTGAGGTGAATTGTGGAAATAGTGATAGCAAATGTGAAATAAATGATCTCCCCTGGGGAATGATTCTCATTGCAAAATTAAGCGATCCCAGCAATGATTGTAGGTCTTTCTTAGTGCAACGACCTTGCTGTAGGTAGTGGTCAATACTTGCCAGGATACCCTCAATTTTCTCCTGAGGGAGGCTGGCCTGCATGTGTACTGTGTCTAGTTGTATTCCTAAAAATTGCATCTGGGTGGCGGGCCCCAGGGTCTTGTGTGGGGAGACTGGAACAGAAAGTGACTCAAATAATGCCAACATGTGTTTTAAACTTGTGGGTGGACTTGTGTTGTTCTCAATTGTGAGGAAGTCGTCTAAATAGTGAATCACAGAGGGACATTGGTAAACATTTAGCAACAACCAACATAAAGCCTCTGCAAATGTGTCGAAAATACGCGGGCTGCTCTTAGAGCCAAAAGTGAGACGAGTGAAGAAATAGTATAACCCTTCCCATTTAATGCCGTGAAGGTGCCAAAGTGTAGGGTGCATAGGCAGTAGTTTGAAGGCATTTACTACATCCGTTTTGCTTAACCATGCCCCTGTGCCAGCTTTAATGATAGCCCCGATGGCATGGTCGATAGTGGCGTAATGTAGTGAAAACTCTTCAGATGGTATCAGTGAATTTAGGCTAGGGACCGTGGAGGAATGTGGTGCGGATAAATCAATGATCAGCCTGGGTTTAAGTGAGTTTTTCCCCGTGACAATCCCAATGGGATTGGTTCTCCAAGAATTGAAGGGTGGTGAAAGGAATGGACCCAGCAAAAACCTTGTTTCACCTCGGTTGTGATAAGTTTAAGTACCAGCTGTGGGTCATCCCGTGTGGAAAGTAAGTTGTCACATTCCAGTGTGCCTGTGGGTAAATGTATCAACCCTGTGTGAAATCCTTCTGCTAATCCTGTTATGAGATAGTCGCTGAAGTGTCGTGATGGGTGTAGACGTAGCAAATCGGTGAATAAGCTGAGGTTCACGCATGTGAGATAGGGTTTTGGGAAAGCTTTATTTGGGCACATTGTCTTGGAATGAGCCCTGAAACAATGTGAACAAACATGCATTAGTCTACAGGAACTAAAACCACAATTGCCGGCATTAAAATTGTTACATACTTGGGATTTCCCTAAGAAGACAATATCTCTTCCTAGTTTGTCTTTCAAACCTTTGTTTGATCTTGGGGGGTAAGTTGCTGCTTGGTTTTGTTCTACCTCAGCTGTATTAGGGCAGAAATTTGTGCTGTGGGTTGCTGATGAGCATACTGCACAAGTTGGGGGCCTGAGGCCTGCAAAGTGCCTACAGAATAGCTCAGTGTCCAACTTGCTCCAATTGATGTTTAAGTTGAACTGAGCCAGAGCTGCTGCCACTTTTGCAGAGAAGGAACGGTGGTAATCGTAAAACGCTGTACCACCGTATTTGTGTCCCAGATCCACCAACTTGTGCATGTACGTATCCAGCTCGGCTCTTTTCCCTGGGTATACAGTGCAATATACATCCCTATAGATGCCAAACCCTAATACAAATTCTGGGATGTTCAATTTTTTGTTTAGGCGAGGGTCTCTAGCTCTAAGGACTACGGAAACATCCCCACAAGCAAAGGTCCTGTTCTCAAGGACATCCTGGGAGGCAATGAGCAATGAAGCTAGGTTAACGTCCTTGCCTTCCAGAATGTCTTTTTTAAGGTGAGCTGGGACCATATGTGAAGGATCAATGGATTCTATGTCAGCCGTAGCTGCCAGGGTATTACCGGGTAAGGTATTAGCAAGAGGCTGAGTGGTGACCGTTGCATTTGTGGACTGAGTAACACTACCGGCCTCCAATTTGTCCAGCCTGTCGCTGATTGTCCCTATGGATGTCATAAGGGACGTCATCATAGCATGAAATGCTGGTATTTGCGATCCGCTAGTGCCTTCCCCTGCATCGGAGTTGTCAGTGGTAGTGTATAATAGCCTATACAACTCCGCCTTCCTAGCTGTAGCCGGGAAAGGGATGCAGCGTCTTCTTAGTTCAGCTGTAAGACGTGGGATGGTCCATGATCTAAGGGATGCAGGGCTATTCACATCTGTACCCGGAACAGGGGTGGCAGGCCTAGCGGGTGTGCTAGGTAGTGACAGTTCTTCAGGGATATCAGGTGTTAGTGACATAACTGAAATTATAAATATAAACAGTTAGTCGTATGAAATGTATTGTGGGTGGGTACTGGTGGGCTAGCTAAGTACCAAGCGGTGAAACAATTAAACTTCTTTTGAGAGTGACAGATGAGACCCTGCTAGTTGCCAAGCGGCTTGAGAGGCACTATCTATGCGTGGGCCCGAGGGGAAGATTGAGGCCACCGAACGTTGTGGCGGGGTGTAGGCCTCTCGGTGTCATTTAAAGCATAAAAAGATTGGGAGTGACAGGTGAGGCCCTCTCTGTATATTGATGCGAGGCGGCTAGCTATGATTTGGCCCGAGGGACGTATTACCTCCGAGTGTGAGGTTAGGGATGTTGGCCTCGCGGGACCACTAGCCTATGGATTAAGACCAGAAATATTTTAACTAATTGGGCCACCTAACCTAGGACCAGTACCCCTCAATTTTTTTAGGGTATATTGGGTTCTGGCGTAGTACCTGATAGTGAGTCAGGCTGATCTCTCAATGACGTAACTGTGATATTTGTCGGGTAGTTTGACCTGTAGGTATAAGATGATAAGTAAATATCTGGAAAGTGGGGTGGTAGTTAGGCCAGATCGTGGACCAGAACCTACCCGATAACTGCGGAGGAGATATAATCAAAAGAAACCGGCTCCTTGCTTGTAAAAGCTACCGTTCCAATGATTAAACCTAGGAGAGTAAATTATAACATTTTACCTAAAATCATATGTTTATATGGTCATTTATATGAATCATATGACAATGTTACCAACCTATAAAGTATAATTGATACCGATCACTGGGTCCCCAAATTTTAATATGAATTCTGGTAAGGTAACCTGTTGGAAGATGTCAGAAATCAGGATTGAATTAAGTGTAGCATAATTTAATACATTTTAATTTGTATTTTTTTTTTTTTTTTGTATTTATTTTGGTGCTATATCATTATTGACCTGTAGGGGGCGAGATTCCACCTAAGAAGTGGATGCAGGATCTTGTATAATTAGTGAGAAATGCACGAATTTGAGTCGAATGTGATGATAGTATATAATGACTATTTTGTAAAGTAGAAATCCTAAGTATCTAGCCGAATGTAGCGTTCGTATGAAATTTAAAACATGAATTACATAGCTTAGCGGCGAAGTGTATTTAGGCGAAAATAACCGAATGCGTTTGAATGCGAATGGGGCTCCGCCGTGTAAGCCGTAAATGTGAAGCGGTTTGCTTTACGGCGGGCCCACTTACGGTTTTTTGGCGGCAGCAGTACCGGGGAAGCTGTGCAGTCGGCGGTGACGGCGGGAAAAGCGCCCTGGAGAGCCCGGAACCACTCAGGAGGGCACCGGACCAGGAGACCACGAGGAAACAGGTAAGAGGAATCCAAAATGGCGGTCTGAACCGGAAGTAACGTTTCAGACTCGCCAGACCATTACGGTAATGTGGGAGTGGATTGGCAGCCCTTTTAAAGGGAAACCAAGCCCCTCCCACAACTACAGGCCAAGCCTTTTAATATATATATATTATAAGAATGAGAAATTTAGAATCAGCACTTCAGAGACATATATTAACATAGTTTCATCTAATAAGCATCAGCTTAACAAAACACAAAAAAAAACAAAAAAAAAACACACCACTAAAAGGTTAGATTAACAATAGCTAAAAATAACCTAAAAAAACAAGAAACTAGCACGGTGAACCTGGTAACAAAATATTGTTTTATTTAATCCTCAGCATAGTAAGTTTGACATCTAAATGGTCTAAAGTTCTCTTACCAGCATTTTGTCAATTAATGTTTTCAGAATATTGGCCACATCCCTGGTTTTAGCAGCTGCATGGTGATATATCAATGTAGTCGCACCTCGATTCCAGTCAACACATATTACATTAAAGTCTTGAATGGAGAGCAGTTTCACTACAATGTCATGGATCCATATTGGTGGAGAACCTGTTGGCCTGTATCCATGGGTTATAAAAATGGTTTTCTTTGTGACATTTAGGTATTTAAAAGCCGTTGAGTTTTCAGCAATTAGATTCCCCGCGCAGTTTACATTTTCTCTTGTATAAAGTAACAGCTTTACTTTCAGGTCAGTTCCAAGAATTGCGTTATGAATATTGAGATCTGTAAAATTTTGACAGGTTTCTTCTGAAAAGAAAAAAGAAATTATCAGTCAGAAATTATTAAAAAAAAAAAAGTCAGCAGTATTCACTGCCACTCAATAATCCAATATGGTTTGGTAAAAGATAGGAGTATATTCACTACAAGGTCAAATCTAGAACCCAATCTTAGGACCAGGTCCACATCATCCTTAAACAGCTAACCAGTGTTCAGCATGAATGCTCAATTCCCAGCAGGATGGAGGCCACTGGGTGGTGTTACTCTCTACCTTACAGCATACCAATTCATACTAGGTTTTGCTGGCAATGATAGGTGGACAGCCCTTAGCTCGCATGTGGCATGGCATGAGGCATAGTAACTCCGCTGAATGCCAGGGACCAAGCATCTCTACTAAACAGTGTTCCAGCATTAAAGACTAATGCAAGACCTGGTGTCCAGAGACACCAAGCACTAAAACCATTTCAATCAGTTAAAGTTGTTATGGTACCTACAGTGTCTCTTTAATTGCAGTATGATGAGTAGAATTATGTATAAAAGCATGTTCCACAGAGTCCTGTACCTACAAACTGGCATCCTGTGACTCGGGATGCTGGTGGGAGGGGGGGGGAGAAAATGGGACATGTCCGTGATGAGATTGCTTCACTGGTATTGCTCGAAGGGGGCAGACTGGACCAGAAAGGGAACTAGGCTGCCAAAGCAATGAGAGGTTAGAATGGCATGAATGTACCAGGACAGGCCAAGGAGGGCTGACCCTGCAAGGAGCACTATTTCTGTGCTCTCTGCATTGTTCTAATGCAATGAGCATGGTGTTTAATGATGCACTCATGTAATGCTTGTTTGAGTCAGTCTCCTGGTGTCAATAAAAGCGGGACCCCAGAGAACGAAGCTGGAACAGCAGGACAGGACCTGAAAATTGTGGATGTCCCACCAAAATCAGAATGGTTGGGAGGCCTGGACTTCCACAAGCTGATACTTCTATAGAGTGTCACAGGGGGCTTGACAAAGGGAAGGGGGAAGGAAAAAAAAAATACATAAATTAAAATCACATTTAAGGCTAAAATAGCCATGTTATAAAATTTTAATATAGAACAATTGTAATTTGCAGAAAATCTGAGGCATAGTTACCAAGCTTTAAATGTTAAGGACATTCACTAGAGAATTGTAAATTTCACAGCTGACTTTTAGATTATTATTACTTTTTTTAATTTACTACTCTGGTCTACAAATTGCTATTCCTTTGCCCAGGTCTCCCAACTGTCGCAATTTAGGAGGTCCAATTAAACCATTCCTGGATACCAGGGAATTGTTCCCAAGCAGCACAGTACGAACACAACATTAGACATGCTCATGCTGTGCTGAGGGAACTAGGACCATGCAGATAGTGCTTCAGCAATGCTTTCTACAAGGTCTTCCCAGAATGGGTCTCATCACGAAGCTGTCAGTCTGGCATGTATAAACACCAGGCTGATATCCCCTTCTTGTGAGAGGCCCCAACACTTTTGAGTGTCTCCACCCCTAACAAGGGCGGAACTACCAGGGTCGCAGCTGCGACCGGGCCCATCACTCCAGGGAGCCGGGTTGTCCTGCAGACCCCTGTGACCATGGTGCCTGCTGGTCATACAACCGCTGGGGCAGCATTGAAGGGGCCCGTTGGGTGGCCCATGCTGTTAGAGCCACCTGATGGCAAAATATTTCCAGAGGGCCCGGTCAGCTCTGCAGTGCTTTAAGTGTGATGATCTCAGACGCTGGGAGGAAGTGACTGCCCTGGTCACTTCCTCTCAGCTATCAGAGAGCCGTGCGGGAGGAGGAAGGAAAGGAGGGAGTCAGAGTGAGAACTGACTCCCATCAGCTGGTGCCAGCCACTGGAACCCAGGGAAAGTCACCCTCCTGTACCTAAGTGGTAGGAAACAGGAGGGTGACTACATTTGTGTCTATATGTAAGAAGTATGGGGGGGGGAGGGAGCAGGGCAATCTATGCACCAGGGCCCTGTGGTTTCTAGTTACGTCTCTGACCCCTAACACAAGTTATGTTACTGTTATGTTAATAGCCCAACCATCTCCTATCCTGACTGCATGTGTCCCATGTTTGCAGGTAAGCGTCTGAAATTTCAGGTTTAGTAGATAAACCCCATATAAGATGTTATCAATGTACTGTATTCACACCTTTGCTATTCAGGCCCTTTAGACTGGTCACTGAGGTTTATGAAGTAGCTCATACAGCATTCCCTTGTTGTGGTTAGGTGACAAAAGGTCTATATTAATATAAAGTTATAATTATCTTGTTAATTTGTTACATGATTATTGTGGTAATGTTGAAGCAAACACATTGTAGAGGGGTAAAATATTTGCCAAGCAGCACTCACCTCCAGTTAACTCAACAACAACAAAAATCAATCGATCAATATGAAAGTAAAACAGGAATCCCGTTTCCCTGGCACTAGAGCATCCTGGAGTGCCCCCATCCCATGTCACTGAAGGGGTTAAAACCCCTTCAGCTACTTACCTGAATCCAGCGCCCGTGTCCCTCAACACTGGCTCAGGCTCCGCCTACGGCTGACGGCAGGGGAGACCTAATACGCAAGCGCAGCAATGCTTTCCTATGGGGAAAATTTAATGCTGGAGGTCCGTGAGCACGTCCAGCGTCAGATAACAGACCAATAGTCTGTTACGAATCAGGAAGCGCTCACAGTGGCTGTCTGTTAGACAGCCACTGAGGGCAGACTTAGAGCTGCAATGTAAGCATTGAAGTTATCTGGAACTGCAATGTTTTACATTGCAGCACTAAGTGCAAAAGGGACACAGCACCCAGGCCACTTAAAGGGACTCTCCAGTGCCAGGAAAACAAACCGTTTTCCTGGCACTGCAGACCCGCACGCGCATTAGACCTGCCCATAGGAAAGCATTGAATAATGCTTTCAATGCTTTCCTATGGGGATTTCAGCTATGCTGGAGGTCCTCACATAGCACATTTTCGTGTGCTATGAACCCTGAAGTGCCCTCTAGTGGCTGTCTAGTAGACAGCCACTAGAGGAGGACTTAACCCTGCAAAGTAAATATTGCAGTTTATGAAAACTGCAGTAATTACACTTGCAGGTTTAAGGGTAGTGGGAGTTGGCACCCAGACCACTCCAATGGGCAGAAGTGGTCTCAGTGCCTGGGAGTGTCCCTTTAAATTAGCTGAAGTGGTATGGGTGCCTACAGTGTCCCTTTAATGTTGGATTATCCCTTTAAAGTGGAGTATATTTTATAAATGGACAATAAATCTAAGTATACAATCTAACAACTTAATTTTGCCACACGGTATAAAAAAAAAAAAAAATAGATGAAAGTAATAAAGTATATTAAAACATCATTTACACATAGCCAATGCAATTATTACTTGGACAATTCCTTTATTTATTGCTAGGACATATGTGAAGTGGTATGGCAACTAAATGTCTATCGAGATGGGATTAGGCTAATCAAGTTCTCCAAGGGTTAAAAATGCTAGAACTTGGTTAAGAAATTAAAGTAGAAAGCCCTGTTAAAGGACCACTATAGTGCCAGGGAAACATACTCGTTTTCCTGGCACTATAGTGCCCTGAGGGTGCCCCCACCCTCAGGGCCCCCCTCCCGCCGGCTCTAGGGGGAAGAAGGGGTTAAACCTACCTCTTTCTCCAGCGCCGGTCAGGGAACTCTCCTCTCCTCCTCCATAGCGACATCTTCGGCTGAATGCGCGGCAGGAGCCGCGCGCGCCTTCAGCCAGTCCATAGGAAAGCATTATCAATGCTTTCCTATTGACGCTGGCATCTTCTCACTCTTCTCAAAAAATCACAGTGAGAAGCGAGGAAGCGCCTCTAGCGGCTGTCAATGAGACAGCCACTAGAGGCTGGATTAACCCATTTATAAACACAGCAGTTTCTCTGAAGCTGCTATGTTTATAGAAGAAAGGGTTAAACCTAGCTGGACCTGGCACCCAGACCACTTCATTAAGCTGAAGTGGTCCGGGTGCCTATAGTGGTCCTTTAAAGGACCACTATAGTGCCAGGAAAACATACTCGTTTTCCTGGCACTATAGTGCCCTGAGGGTGCCCCCACCCTCAGGGACCCCCTCCCGCCCGGCTCTGGAAGGGGGAAAGGGGTAAAAACTTACCTTTTTCCAGCGCTGGGCGGGGAGCTCTCCTCCTTCTCTCCTCCTCCGATCCTCCCTGCCGGCTGAATGCGCACGCGCGGCAAGAGCTGCGCGCGCATTCAGCCGGTCTCATAGGAAAGCATTTACAATGCTTTCCTATGGACGCTGGCGTGCTCTCACTGTGAAAATCACAGTGAGAAGCACGCAAGCGCCTCTAGTGGCTGTCAATGAGACGGCCACTAGAGGCTTTGGGGGAAGGCTTAACCCATTCATAATTATAGCAGTTTCTCTGAAACTGCTATAATTATGAAAAAATGGGTTAACCCTAGCTGGACCTGGCACCCAGACCACTTCATTAAGCTGAAGTGGTCTGGGTGCCTAGAGTGGTCCTTTAAGGCTGGCTGCTTGTAAAATAAAAATTGAAACAAGACTGCTACTTAATATGCTATCAGAATAACATTTTATTGCAACTGTAGCCAAATATAGTTCCCAATGATACGCCATATCTTTATGCAAGGTTGTGTTCATGTTCTTTGCTTTGACTTATCTTTCAATGTCAAGTACTTTCTATAGCTTGTGTAGAACGAAAGATTGAAGAAAAGAAAAAAAAGATAGAAAAAAAAAACAGTAAACAATTTTTTTAAATCATTATCCCCATCTTTGGAGCAGTCACAACAACCATGATCACAGTTAGGAGAGAGCAAGAGACTGTAATACAGTTAGTTTAACACCTACTACCTGCCAATGACCTGTTTTGATTGGTTTGGCTGAGAAGTACATGAATAGTTTTTTTTTTTTTCAATCAGGGAGCTCCTTCCCATCACACTTAGCCAATACGTAGGACTGGCTATAGGAAGGTTCTCCTACTCAGCATGTTTCAATAAACATAAAGTAAGTGATTGGAAGGTAGGTGACAAATTGAATTTGAGTTCATACATTGAAGTAGCAATATTTCTATAAACAGGAACTGTCACTTAACATATTTTTTTTCAGGTCTATGTATCTGTATGCTTAACAAATATGCATTTATGAGATGTAAAAAATGAAATATGTAGGAATCCACGTATCTTTTCCTGTAACTAACTCCCTGTTAATAATTGTTATAAACTTTGTCCTTTGTATCTTGCAGTCAGCGTAGGGAAAGCATATGGAGAGGAGGAGAAATTAACCTATGTATCCATTACTCCTCTACATTTGCAGTGTTTACCCTTGCGTTGCCTCATCTGAACTGGACTTTAAGATTTGCAAAATCCTTAACATAACTTAAAAAGAAAACAATATGAAAAAGATTATTTTTTAAATCCAAACTATTGTGACACCAGATCTAATTAGTGGCACTGGTCAGCGATCCACTGTTAGCCGCGAACACACCGCATGACACTGACTGCCATTCAATCTATAACAGTGAAAAAAGTTTTTTGTTTTTAAATGCAAGCTATTATGACACAAGTGAGTGGTGGCACTGGGCACCGTATCCACTGTTAGCGTAACACACCCGCTTTAAGGACACTGACTGCTATTCAATCTATAACAGTAAAAAAAGTTTTTTGTTTTTAAATCCAAGCTCTTGTGACACCAGATCTAATTAGTGGCACTTGTCAGCGTATCCACTGTTAGCGTAACACACCGCTTTAAGGACACTGACTGCTATTCAATCTATAACAGTAAAAAAAGTTTTTTGTTTTTAAATCCAAGCTATTGTGACACAGGATCTAATTAGTGGCACTTGTCAGCGCATCCACTGTTAGCGTAACACACCCGCTTTAAGGACACTGACTGCTATTCAATCTATAACAGTAAAAAAAGTTTTTTGTTTTTAAATCCAAGCTATTGTGACACCAGATGTAATTGGTGGCACTGACTGGGGAAATGGGCACAGTATGCACTGTGAGCCTGACACAGAAGCTGGCAGCAGTGGCAGACAACCGACTGCTATTCAATCTATAACAGTGAAAAAAGTTTTTTGTTTTTAAATCCAAGCTATTGTGACACCAGATGTAATTGGTGGCACTGACTGGGGAAATGGGCAGAGTATGCACTGTGAGCCTGACACAGAAGCTGGCAGCAGTGGCAGACAACTGACTGCTATTCAATCTATAACAGTGAAAAAAGTTTTTTGTTTTTAAATCCAAGCTATTGTGACACCAGATGTAATTGGTGGCACTGACTGGGGAAATGGGCACTGTGAGCCTGACACAGAAGCTGGCAGCAGTGGCAGACAACTAAGTGCATTTACATTACATAGAAAAAAAAATTCAAAAAAAAGCATACCCTTATCCCTAACCTAGCTATGCTTTTCCCTATCTTATGAACAGCAGCTACACTTTCCCTCCTCTTACTAAGCATGCAGCTTGAGAATGAATCTAAAATGGATGCTGTCCAGTAGGTGGGAGGGTCTGCTAGGAGGCTGTGCTGCTAATTGGCTGGAATGTGTCTGCTGACTGTGAGGTACAGGGTCAAAGTTTACTCAATGATGACGAATAGGGGGCGGGTCGAACCGCGCATATGTTCGCCCGCTGTGGCGAACGCGAACATGCTATGTTCGCCGGGAACCGTTCGCCGGCGAACCGTTCGGTACATCACTAGTCCCTATTTATCCTTAGTTAATGATAATAATTGACCAAATATTGTCCCTTTCCATTAAATGGGGACAGAGAGCAATTGGGGTCACATCTTCTTTAACAGAGCCTTTTTGGAGAGTGCTCTGGTTATTATTTTTTAAGCTTGAGTATAATAATATTTAATTTTATTTGGTATTATAGATTTATGTAATATTAAGGTCCTGATCACAATATTCTCCCTTTGAGCATTATGTTGACTTTATGTCTCCCTAGACATAGGAAATATCCAATGTAGTTGTAGCAACTGTTTTTAATGTATATGATATTTTTGATCAACTTGAATGGCTGCACATATTTATATGCACTTAGCATTTTCATTCACATATTTTGCATGTAAAGCTATGCACATTTTTTTGCACTGGCACTTTAAGTAATTGCTTTACATCCTCGAACAAGTTGTTCTGAGGAGATTTTGGGAATCACCACAGATAGAACCATAGAGCACGTTTAGCTGCTCCTAATATCATTGGATTTCATTATGCATTAAAAATTGGATTCCATTATGCACTAAAACGTATTTAGGTGTTTTGATATTAATTTGCACTGGCACTTTAATCTGGATCTGGTTTGAATTATTAGATGCACTGTGCACGTACACGAACCGGAGATCCAGTAATTAGATGTATTAGATAGTCATGTGGATGACTTATGTATACAGATCACTTGTAATATTTCACATCACTACACATTTTCTTCACTTATATGTGATCACAGACATCGATTGTGGTGGTCTATTTGTTTACTCGTTGCTATGGGGATGGAAGGACAGGTCCCGGATGATACGTCATCACTAGGGGAGGAGCATAGGTACACGGATGCGCATTGGTGAGGGCTGCACACCGGCACACAGGTGATC
>OW240912.1:38539188-38757144 GCA_933207985.1 Pelobates cultripes | reverse complement strand
AAAAAATTAACTAGATAACCAAATAGCATCCCAAGTCGATATGAACACAGACATACATTTCATTACTCTCAACTGTGAGACAACTCAAGACAGGTTAATGACCCCATGATACAAAAAAAGGGTAGACCAGAACAAAGTAGTAATGACAGCCTGATGTGACTGCAAACCAGGTGAGCATATGGATGAAAAGGTCAGCACCACAAAGAGTTGAATTTGTGCAATGCACTTCTGAAGTGCACAGGCTGTAACCCGAGAATATTCTTTGCACAGCACAAGCCTGGCAAATGATAAGTTCACGCTAGGGACAACTCCATGGTGTTCCCAGAAAGGAAGATATTATTGAACAAACCACCAAACCCTGAACAAATGGACCATCACATAAGTGTGGCATGGTATGGTATAAATATATATGTTCCCATCTCTGACAATGCTCCTCTCACAGTATTATATTATATAATATACACATATACATACACACACACACACACACACACACACCTCAAAAAAAATAAAGGGAACACTTAAACAACACAATGTAACTCCAAGCCAATCACACTTCTGTGAAATTAAACTGTCCATTTAGGACACTGGGTGACAATTTCAGATGTTGTTGTGCAAATGGGATAGACAACAGGTGGAAATTATAGGCAATTAGCAAGACACCCCCAATAAAGGAGTGGTTCTGCAGGTGGTGGCCACAGACCACTTCTCAGTTCCTATGCTTCCTGGCTGATGGTTTGGTCACTTTTGAATGCTGGCGGTGCTTTCACTCTAGTGTTAGCAAGAGACGGAGTCTACAACCCATACAAGTGGCTCAGGTAGTGCAGCTCATCCAGGATGGCACATCAATGCGAGCTGTGGCAAGAAGGTTTGCTGTGTCTGTCAGCGTAGTGTCCAGAGCATGGAGGCGCTACCAGGAGACAGGCCAGTACATCAGGAGACGTGGAGGAGGCCGTGGAAGGGCAACAACCCAGCAGCAGAACCGCTACCTCCGCCTTTTTGCAAGGAGGAACAGGAGGAGCACTGCCAGAGCCCTGCAAAACGACCTCCAGCAGGCCACAAATGTGCATGTGTCTGCTCAAACGGTCAGAAACAGACTCCATGAGGGGTGTATGAGGGCCCGATGTCCACAGGTGGGGTTTGTGCTTATAGCCCAATACCGTGCAGGACGTTTGGCAAATTCGCCACTGGCGCCCTGTGCTCTTCACAGATGAAAGCAGGTTCACACTGAACACATGTGACAGAACGTGGAGAACATTCTGCTGCCTGCAACATCCTCCAGCATGACCGGTTTGGCAGTGGGTCAGTAATGGTGTGGGGTGGCATTTCTTTGGGGGCCACACACCCCTCCATAGGTAGCCTGACTGCCATTAGGTACCGAGATGAGATCCTCAGACCTTTTGTGAGACCATATGCTGGTGCAGTTGGCCCTGGGTTCCTCCTAATGCAAGACAATGCTAGACCTCATGTGGCTGGAGTGTGTCAGCAGTTCCTGCAAGACGAAGGCATTGATGCTATGGACTGGCCCGCCGCTTACCTAGACCTGAATCCAATTGAGCACATCATGTCTCGCTCCATCCACCAACGTCACGTTGCACCACAAACTGTCCTGGAGTTGGCAGATGCTTTAGTCCAGGTCTGGGAGGAGATCCCTCAGGAGACCATCTGCCACCTCATCAGGAGTATGCACAGGTGTTGTAGGGAGGTCATACAGGCATGTGGAGGCCACACACATTACTGAGCCTTATTTTAAGGACATTACATCAAAGTTGGATCAGCCTGTAGTGTGTTTTTCCACTTTAATTTTGAGTGTGACTCCAAATTTGATTTCCATTTTTTTTATTTTTGTGTGATTTTGTTGTCAGCACATTCAACTATGTTAAGAACAAGGTATTTCAGAAGAATATTTAATTTATTCAGATCTAGGATGTGTTATTTTTGTGTTCCCTTTATTTTGTTGAGCAGTGTATATTATTTATATATATATATATATATTTGTGGTCGTGGCAATATAGCCGTATATGGAAACATAGCATATGATAACATATCAATATTGGAATTAGTCGGTTGTGGTGTGCCGAAACCGACAGAGGAGTAGGCCTGTAAAAGTGGGCCCACCTTAGAGGGTGTTTATAATAGAGGGAGTGGTGGGTGGGTTGACTCGCCAGACCATTACGGTAATGTGGGAGTGGATTGGCAGCCCTTTTAAAGGGAAACCAAGCCCCTCCCACAACTACAGGCCAAGCCTTTTAATTTGTGGTCGTGGCAATATAGCCTTATATGGAAACATAGCATATGATAACATATCAATATTGGAATTAGTCGGTTGTGGTGTGCCGAAACCGACAGAGGAGTAGGCCTGTAAAAGTGGGCAAAAATAAATTATCATAAGACGTAATACGTTGACCAAAACTTTATTTAGATAAATCACAGAAAGCTAGTCTTAATTCTTTAACAGGATTGGGTATGTAAAGAGTATAAGCGGAAGATTTCCAGCGTCCCATTGTTTTGATGATGTGCGGAGGAATGTGGTTAGCAGAAGCTGTAGATGCTGCTCCTATTCGGAAAGAATGACCCGAAAATTGACTAGGGTTCAAGCCGAGTCTAGTCAACAGCAGTCTTACATAGAGCATAAACTTTACTGTAGTTAGAACGTTACCGTGCAGTTCTAGCAAAGGTTGTAATGGTTGTTTGTGGAGTGATAAAAGATAATTGTCAAAATTTTGTACAGGGCACCATTTGTTATGAGTAGGGTATAAGGGGATCGTAACGGTATGACCTATGGCACTGGTTTTTGAGTGTTTTAGCGTGAGTAGGTAATGGTCGTTTTGTTTCTCTAAGTCCATAATTCTTAGGTAATCAGGGGACGTGATAGTCCTAGTTGTGAATTCGTTGGGACGGAGGAATCCATAAAAAGCAAGATATATGGCTGATTTTATTACCGTGTTTGTCCTGGGCTCAAAAGGAGAGGAATCTAACAAGTTTACTAGTGCATGAAATATGTGGTTATCAATAGGTAGTCGTTCCTCGGGGATATGTGTATCTAATTTCTTAATGCCTCTAAGAACTGTCTTGATTTGATATGAGGACAGGAAACTCGTGGTGTTGGGTTGTTGAATTAGCATGTGGTGTTGAATTCCCGTAAGGTATAGTTTTATAGTGTTAAATGATAGTTTAAGGTTGATGTGGCAAAAAGAAGTGAAACCCAATATTGTTTCTATCGTGAACATATCGTGAATGTGAAATTCAGTGATGAATTTTTTGAATATGTGAAAAGCTCTGTCGTAAGTGTTTCTAGTGTTTACAGAGAGTGCCATGTGAGAAATGTGACGTGCGTGATTTAACAAAACTTTTAATCCATTATCATGTCTGTGAAAAGTGGGACTGGAGTTGCCCGTCTGGAGGCGGTGGGTAGTGTCGTGAAGAATTCCTGAAAACGAAATCGAGACAAGTGATCAGCACTGATGTTTGTGCACCCTGGAACGTGAATACATGTTAGAAAGAATTGACAAGTGGCTGCTATCCATGTGAGTCGCCTCAATAGCCTCATAATTACCAGGGATGAAGACCGGCCTTTATTGACAATATGGCAAGTAGCCATATTATCAGAATAGCACCACACCGTGTGACCGGACCACTGGCGGCCCCAGGTAACGGCCGCAGCCACGATGGGGTACAATTCGAATAAAGCTGAGGTCTCTGTGAATTTTGTGAGTGATTTGACCTCAGTTGGCCATGGCCCCACGAGCCATATGTCACCCCATATGGCTGCAAACCCCGTGTTTGCTGCAGCGTCTGTCCATATTGTGGGTGAAGTGTCTGAGTGAGATGGTATAAACATGGCACGCCCATTCCAAGAAGTGAGGAAAATCCTCCACATGCTCAAATCGGATGTCGCATGTTTGTCTAGTGAAATGTAAGATGTGTCTGAGGTGAATTGTGGAAATAGTGATAGCAAATGTGAAATAAATGATCTCCCCTGGGGAATGATTCTCATTGCAAAATTAAGCGATCCCAGCAATGATTGTAGGTCTTTCTTAGTGCAACGACCTTGCTGTAGGTAGTGGTCAATACTTGCCAGGATACCCTCAATTTTCTCCTGAGGGAGGCTGGCCTGCATGTGTACTGTGTCTAGTTGTATTCCTAAAAATTGCATCTGGGTGGCGGGCCCCAGGGTCTTGTGTGGGGAGACTGGAACAGAAAGTGACTCAAATAATGCCAACATGTGTTTTAAACTTGTGGGTGGACTTGTGTTGTTCTCAATTGTGAGGAAGTCGTCTAAATAGTGAATCACAGAGGGACATTGGTAAACATTTAGCAACAACCAACATAAAGCCTCTGCAAATGTGTCGAAAATACGCGGGCTGCTCTTAGAGCCAAAAGTGAGACGAGTGAAGAAATAGTATAACCCTTCCCATTTAATGCCGTGAAGGTGCCAAAGTGTAGGGTGCATAGGCAGTAGTTTGAAGGCATTTACTACATCCGTTTTGCTTAACCATGCCCCTGTGCCAGCTTTAATGATAGCCCCGATGGCATGGTCGATAGTGGCGTAATGTAGTGAAAACTCTTCAGATGGTATCAGTGAATTTAGGCTAGGGACCGTGGAGGAATGTGGTGCGGATAAATCAATGATCAGCCTGGGTTTAAGTGAGTTTTTCCCCGTGACAATCCCAATGGGATTGGTTCTCCAAGAATTGAAGGGTGGTGAAAGGAATGGACCCAGCAAAAACCTTGTTTCACCTCGGTTGTGATAAGTTTAAGTACCAGCTGTGGGTCATCCCGTGTGGAAAGTAAGTTGTCACATTCCAGTGTGCCTGTGGGTAAATGTATCAACCCTGTGTGAAATCCTTCTGCTAATCCTGTTATGAGATAGTCGCTGAAGTGTCGTGATGGGTGTAGACGTAGCAAATTGGTGAATAAGCTGAGGTTCACGCATGTGAGATAGGGTTTTGGGAAAGCTTTATTTGGGCACATTGTCTTGGAATGAGCCCTGAAACAATGTGAACAAACATGCATTAGTCTACAGGAACTAAAACCACAATTGCCGGCATTAAAATTGTTACATACTTGGGATTTCCCTAAGAAGACAATATCTCTTCCTAGTTTGTCTTTCAAACCTTTGTTTGATCTTGGGGGGTAAGTTGCTGCTTGGTTTTGTTCTACCTCAGCTGTATTAGGGCAGAAATTTGTGCTGTGGGTTGCTGATGAGCATACTGCACAAGTTGGGGGCCTGAGGCCTGCAAAGTGCCTACAGAATAGCTCAGTGTCCAACTTGCTCCAATTGATGTTTAAGTTGAACTGAGCCAGAGCTGCTGCCACTTTTGCAGAGAAGGAACGGTGGTAATCGTAAAACGCTGTACCACCGTATTTGTGTCCCAGATCCACCAACTTGTGCATGTACGTATCCAGCTCGGCTCTTTTCCCTGGGTATACAGTGCAATATACATCCCTATAGATGCCAAACCCTAATACAAATTCTGGGATGTTCAATTTTTTGTTTAGGCGAGGGTCTCTAGCTCTAAGGACTACGGAAACATCCCCACAAGCAAAGGTCCTGTTCTCAAGGACATCCTGGGAGGCAATGAGCAATGAAGCTAGGTTAACGTCCTTGCCTTCCAGAATGTCTTTTTTAAGGTGAGCTGGGACCATATGTGAAGGATCAATGGATTCTATGTCAGCCGTAGCTGCCAGGGTATTACCGGGTAAGGTATTAGCAAGAGGCTGAGTGGTGACCGTTGCATTTGTGGACTGAGTAACACTACCGGCCTCCAATTTGTCCAGCCTGTCGCTGATTGTCCCTATGGATGTCATAAGGGACGTCATCATAGCATGAAATGCTGGTATTTGCGATCCGCTAGTGCCTTCCCCTGCATCGGAGTTGTCAGTGGTAGTGTATAATAGCCTATACAACTCCGCCTTCCTAGCTGTAGCCGGGAAAGGGATGCAGCGTCTTCTTAGTTCAGCTGTAAGACGTGGGATGGTCCATGATCTAAGGGATGCAGGGCTATTCACATCTGTACCCGGAACAGGGGTGGCAGGCCTAGCGGGTGTGCTAGGTAGTGACAGTTCTTCAGGGATATCAGGTGTTAGTGACATAACTGAAATTATAAATATAAACAGTTAGTCGTATGAAATGTATTGTGGGTGGGTACTGGTGGGCTAGCTAAGTACCAAGCGGTGAAACAATTAAACTTCTTTTGAGAGTGACAGATGAGACCCTGCTAGTTGCCAAGCGGCTTGAGAGGCACTATCTATGCGTGGGCCCGAGGGGAAGATTGAGGCCACCGAACGTTGTGGCGGGGTGTAGGCCTCTCGGTGTCATTTAAAGCATAAAAAAGATTGGGAGTGACAGGTGAGGCCCTCTCTGTATATTAATGCGAGGCGGCTAGCTATGATTTGGCCCGAGGGACGTATTACCTCCGAGTGTGAGGTTAGGGATGTTGGCCTCGCGGGACCACTAGCCTATGGATTAAGACCAGAAATATTTTAACTAATTGGGCCACCTAACCTAGGACCAGTACCCCTCAATTTTTTTAGGGTATATTGGGTTCTGGCGTAGTACCTGATAGTGAGTCAGGCTGATCTCTCAATGACGTAACTGTGATATTTGTCGGGTAGTTTGACCTGTAGGTATAAGATGATAAGTAAATATCTGGAAAGTGGGGTGGTAGTTAGGCCAGATCGTGGACCAGAACCTACCCGATAACTGCGGAGGAGATATAATCAAAAGAAACCGGCTCCTTGCTTGTAAAAGCTACCGTTCCAATGATTAAACCTAGGAGAGTAAATTATAACATTTTACCTAAAATCATATGTTTATATGGTCATTTATATGAATCATATGACAATGTTACCAACCTATAAAGTATAATTGATACCGATCACTGGGTCCCCAAATTTTAATATGAATTCTGGTAAGGTAACCTGTTGGAAGATGTCAGAAATCAGGATTGAATTAAGTGTAGCATAATTTAATACATTTTAATTTGTATTTTTTTTTTTTTGTATTTATTTTGGTGCTATATCATTATTGACCTGTAGGGGGCGAGATTCCACCTAAGAAGTGGATGCAGGATCTTGTATAATTAGTGAGAAATGCACGAATTTGAGTCGAATGTGATGATAGTATATAATGACTATTTTGTAAAGTAGAAATCCTAAGTATCTAGCCGAATGTAGCGTTCGTATGAAATTTAAAACATGAATTACATAGCTTAGCGGCGAAGTGTATTTAGGCGAAAATAACCGAATGCGTTTGAATGCGAATGGGGCTCCGCCGTGTAAGCCGTAAATGTGAAGCGGTTTGCTTTACGGCGGGCCCACTTACGGTTTTTTGGCGGCAGCAGTACCGGGGAAGCTGTGCAGTCGGCGGTGACGGCGGGAAAAGCGCCCTGGAGAGCCCGGAACCACTCAGGAGGGCACCGGACCAGGAGACCACGAGGAAACAGGTAAGAGGAATCCAAAATGGCGGTCTGAACCGGAAGTAACGTTTCAGACTCGCCAGACCATTACGGTAATGTGGGAGTGGATTGGCAGCCCTTTTAAAGGGAAACCAAGCCCCTCCCACAACTACAGGCCAAGCCTTTTAATATATATATATTATAAGAATGAGAAATTTAGAATCAGCACTTCAGAGACATATATTAACATAGTTTCATCTAATAAGCATCAGCTTAACAAAACACAAAAAAAAACAAAAAAAAAACACACCACTAAAAGGTTAGATTAACAATAGCTAAAAATAACCTAAAAAAACAAGAAACTAGCACGGTGAACCTGGTAACAAAATATTGTTTTATTTAATCCTCAGCATAGTAAGTTTGACATCTAAATGGTCTAAAGTTCTCTTACCAGCATTTTGTCAATTAATGTTTTCAGAATATTGGCCACATCCCTGGTTTTAGCAGCTGCATGGTGATATATCAATGTAGTCGCACCTCGATTCCAGTCAACACATATTACATTAAAGTCTTGAATGGAGAGCAGTTTCACTACAATGTCATGGATCCATATTGGTGGAGAACCTGTTGGCCTGTATCCATGGGTTATAAAAATGGTTTTCTTTGTGACATTTAGGTATTTAAAAGCCGTTGAGTTTTCAGCAATTAGATTCCCCGCGCAGTTTACATTTTCTCTTGTATAAAGTAACAGCTTTACTTTCAGGTCAGTTCCAAGAATTGCGTTATGAATATTGAGATCTGTAAAATTTTGACAGGTTTCTTCTGAAAAGAAAAAAGAAATTATCAGTCAGAAATTATTAAAAAAAAAAAAGTCAGCAGTATTCACTGCCACTCAATAATCCAATATGGTTTGGTAAAAGATAGGAGTATATTCACTACAAGGTCAAATCTAGAACCCAATCTTAGGACCAGGTCCACATCATCCTTAAACAGCTAACCAGTGTTCAGCATGAATGCTCAATTCCCAGCAGGATGGAGGCCACTGGGTGGTGTTACTCTCTACCTTACAGCATACCAATTCATACTAGGTTTTGCTGGCAATGATAGGTGGACAGCCCTTAGCTCGCATGTGGCATGGCATGAGGCATAGTAACTCCGCTGAATGCCAGGGACCAAGCATCTCTACTAAACAGTGTTCCAGCATTAAAGACTAATGCAAGACCTGGTGTCCAGAGACACCAAGCACTAAAACCATTTCAATCAGTTAAAGTTGTTATGGTACCTACAGTGTCTCTTTAATTGCAGTATGATGAGTAGAATTATGTATAAAAGCATGTTCCACAGAGTCCTGTACCTACAAACTGGCATCCTGTGACTCGGGATGCTGGTGGGAGGGGGGGGGAGAAAATGGGACATGTCCGTGATGAGATTGCTTCACTGGTATTGCTCGAAGGGGGCAGACTGGACCAGAAAGGGAACTAGGCTGCCAAAGCAATGAGAGGTTAGAATGGCATGAATGTACCAGGACAGGCCAAGGAGGGCTGACCCTGCAAGGAGCACTATTTCTGTGCTCTCTGCATTGTTCTAATGCAATGAGCATGGTGTTTAATGATGCACTCATGTAATGCTTGTTTGAGTCAGTCTCCTGGTGTCAATAAAAGCGGGACCCCAGAGAACGAAGCTGGAACAGCAGGACAGGACCTGAAAATTGTGGATGTCCCACCAAAATCAGAATGGTTGGGAGGCCTGGACTTCCACAAGCTGATACTTCTATAGAGTGTCACAGGGGGCTTGACAAAGGGAAGGGGGAAGGAAAAAAAAAATACATAAATTAAAATCACATTTAAGGCTAAAATAGCCATGTTATAAAATTTTAATATAGAACAATTGTAATTTGCAGAAAATCTGAGGCATAGTTACCAAGCTTTAAATGTTAAGGACATTCACTAGAGAATTGTAAATTTCACAGCTGACTTTTAGATTATTATTACTTTTTTTAATTTACTACTCTGGTCTACAAATTGCTATTCCTTTGCCCAGGTCTCCCAACTGTCGCAATTTAGGAGGTCCAATTAAACCATTCCTGGATACCAGGGAATTGTTCCCAAGCAGCACAGTACGAACACAACATTAGACATGCTCATGCTGTGCTGAGGGAACTAGGACCATGCAGATAGTGCTTCAGCAATGCTTTCTACAAGGTCTTCCCAGAATGGGTCTCATCACGAAGCTGTCAGTCTGGCATGTATAAACACCAGGCTGATATCCCCTTCTTGTGAGAGGCCCCAACACTTTTGAGTGTCTCCACCCCTAACAAGGGCGGAACTACCAGGGTCGCAGCTGCGACCGGGCCCATCACTCCAGGGAGCCGGGTTGTCCTGCAGACCCCTGTGACCATGGTGCCTGCTGGTCATACAACCGCTGGGGCAGCATTGAAGGGGCCCGTTGGGTGGCCCATGCTGTTAGAGCCACCTGATGGCAAAATATTTCCAGAGGGCCCGGTCAGCTCTGCAGTGCTTTAAGTGTGATGATCTCAGACGCTGGGAGGAAGTGACTGCCCTGGTCACTTCCTCTCAGCTATCAGAGAGCCGTGCGGGAGGAGGAAGGAAAGGAGGGAGTCAGAGTGAGAACTGACTCCCATCAGCTGGTGCCAGCCACTGGAACCCAGGGAAAGTCACCCTCCTGTACCTAAGTGGTAGGAAACAGGAGGGTGACTACATTTGTGTCTATATGTAAGAAGTATGGGGGGGGGAGGGAGCAGGGCAATCTATGCACCAGGGCCCTGTGGTTTCTAGTTACGTCTCTGACCCCTAACACAAGTTATGTTACTGTTATGTTAATAGCCCAACCATCTCCTATCCTGACTGCATGTGTCCCATGTTTGCAGGTAAGCGTCTGAAATTTCAGGTTTAGTAGATAAACCCCATATAAGATGTTATCAATGTACTGTATTCACACCTTTGCTATTCAGGCCCTTTAGACTGGTCACTGAGGTTTATGAAGTAGCTCATACAGCATTCCCTTGTTGTGGTTAGGTGACAAAAGGTCTATATTAATATAAAGTTATAATTATCTTGTTAATTTGTTACATGATTATTGTGGTAATGTTGAAGCAAACACATTGTAGAGGGGTAAAATATTTGCCAAGCAGCACTCACCTCCAGTTAACTCAACAACAACAAAAATCAATCGATCAATATGAAAGTAAAACAGGAATCCCGTTTCCCTGGCACTAGAGCATCCTGGAGTGCCCCCATCCCATGTCACTGAAGGGGTTAAAACCCCTTCAGCTACTTACCTGAATCCAGCGCCCGTGTCCCTCAACACTGGCTCAGGCTCCGCCTACGGCTGACGGCAGGGGAGACCTAATACGCAAGCGCAGCAATGCTTTCCTATGGGGAAAATTTAATGCTGGAGGTCCGTGAGCACGTCCAGCGTCAGATAACAGACCAATAGTCTGTTACGAATCAGGAAGCGCTCACAGTGGCTGTCTGTTAGACAGCCACTGAGGGCAGACTTAGAGCTGCAATGTAAGCATTGAAGTTATCTGGAACTGCAATGTTTTACATTGCAGCACTAAGTGCAAAAGGGACACAGCACCCAGGCCACTTAAAGGGACTCTCCAGTGCCAGGAAAACAAACCGTTTTCCTGGCACTGCAGACCCGCACGCGCATTAGACCTGCCCATAGGAAAGCATTGAATAATGCTTTCAATGCTTTCCTATGGGGATTTCAGCTATGCTGGAGGTCCTCACATAGCACATTTTCGTGTGCTATGAACCCTGAAGTGCCCTCTAGTGGCTGTCTAGTAGACAGCCACTAGAGGAGGACTTAACCCTGCAAAGTAAATATTGCAGTTTATGAAAACTGCAGTAATTACACTTGCAGGTTTAAGGGTAGTGGGAGTTGGCACCCAGACCACTCCAATGGGCAGAAGTGGTCTCAGTGCCTGGGAGTGTCCCTTTAAATTAGCTGAAGTGGTATGGGTGCCTACAGTGTCCCTTTAATGTTGGATTATCCCTTTAAAGTGGAGTATATTTTATAAATGGACAATAAATCTAAGTATACAATCTAACAACTTAATTTTGCCACACGGTATAAAAAAAAAAAAAAAAATAGATGAAAGTAATAAAGTATATTAAAACATCATTTACACATAGCCAATGCAATTATTACTTGGACAATTCCTTTATTTATTGCTAGGACATATGTGAAGTGGTATGGCAACTAAATGTCTATCGAGATGGGATTAGGCTAATCAAGTTCTCCAAGGGTTAAAAATGCTAGAACTTGGTTAAGAAATTAAAGTAGAAAGCCCTGTTAAAGGACCACTATAGTGCCAGGGAAACATACTCGTTTTCCTGGCACTATAGTGCCCTGAGGGTGCCCCCGCCCTCAGGGCCCCCCTCCCGCCGGCTCTAGGGGGAAGAAGGGGTTAAACCTACCTCTTTCTCCAGCGCCGGTCAGGGAACTCTCCTCTCCTCCTCCATAGCGACATCTTCGGCTGAATGCGCGGCAGGAGCCGCGCGCGCCTTCAGCCAGTCCATAGGAAAGCATTATCAATGCTTTCCTATTGACGCTGGCATCTTCTCACTCTTCTCAAAAAATCACAGTGAGAAGCGAGGAAGCGCCTCTAGCGGCTGTCAATGAGACAGCCACTAGAGGCTGGATTAACCCATTTATAAACACAGCAGTTTCTCTGAAGCTGCTATGTTTATAGAAGAAAGGGTTAAACCTAGCTGGACCTGGCACCCAGACCACTTCATTAAGCTGAAGTGGTCCGGGTGCCTATAGTGGTCCTTTAAAGGACCACTATAGTGCCAGGAAAACATACTCGTTTTCCTGGCACTATAGTGCCCTGAGGGTGCCCCCACCCTCAGGGACCCCCTCCCGCCCGGCTCTGGAAGGGGGAAAGGGGTAAAAACTTACCTTTTTCCAGCGCTGGGCGGGGAGCTCTCCTCCTTCTCTCCTCCTCCGATCCTCCCTGCCGGCTGAATGCGCACGCGCGGCAAGAGCTGCGCGCGCATTCAGCCGGTCTCATAGGAAAGCATTTACAATGCTTTCCTATGGACGCTGGCGTGCTCTCACTGTGAAAATCACAGTGAGAAGCACGCAAGCGCCTCTAGTGGCTGTCAATGAGACGGCCACTAGAGGCTTTGGGGGAAGGCTTAACCCATTCATAATTATAGCAGTTTCTCTGAAACTGCTATAATTATGAAAAAATGGGTTAACCCTAGCTGGACCTGGCACCCAGACCACTTCATTAAGCTGAAGTGGTCTGGGTGCCTAGAGTGGTCCTTTAAGGCTGGCTGCTTGTAAAATAAAAATTGAAACAAGACTGCTACTTAATATGCTATCAGAATAACATTTTATTGCAACTGTAGCCAAATATAGTTCCCAATGATACGCCATATCTTTATGCAAGGTTGTGTTCATGTTCTTTGCTTTGACTTATCTTTCAATGTCAAGTACTTTCTATAGCTTGTGTAGAACGAAAGATTGAAGAAAAGAAAAAAAAGATAGAAAAAAAAAACAGTAAACAATTTTTTTAAATCATTATCCCCATCTTTGGAGCAGTCACAACAACCATGATCACAGTTAGGAGAGAGCAAGAGACTGTAATACAGTTAGTTTAACACCTACTACCTGCCAATGACCTGTTTTGATTGGTTTGGCTGAGAAGTACATGAATAGTTTTTTTTTTTTTCAATCAGGGAGCTCCTTCCCATCACACTTAGCCAATACGTAGGACTGGCTATAGGAAGGTTCTCCTACTCAGCATGTTTCAATAAACATAAAGTAAGTGATTGGAAGGTAGGTGACAAATTGAATTTGAGTTCATACATTGAAGTAGCAATATTTCTATAAACAGGAACTGTCACTTAACATATTTTTTTTCAGGTCTATGTATCTGTATGCTTAACAAATATGCATTTATGAGATGTAAAAAATGAAATATGTAGGAATCCACGTATCTTTTCCTGTAACTAACTCCCTGTTAATAATTGTTATAAACTTTGTCCTTTGTATCTTGCAGTCAGCGTAGGGAAAGCATATGGAGAGGAGGAGAAATTAACCTATGTATCCATTACTCCTCTACATTTGCAGTGTTTACCCTTGCGTTGCCTCATCTGAACTGGACTTTAAGATTTGCAAAATCCTTAACATAACTTAAAAAGAAAACAAGGTTACCATAGGTTATAGACCTGGTGGAATAAACTTGATTTTTCTTTTTTTTACAAAAGAAAATAAATAAAAATGTAAAAATTACAACCCTAATTTTCTTGCAATATTGTTGTCAATATCCGGTACTGGGGTCAAACCTTAACTGGTGAAGAAGAGGAATTAGCCATGACATGGGTATCTAGCAACCATTTCTACTGCTACTATAATAAACCTAAGCGCTTAGGAGAAACCATTCAAGATATAAGTTTGCTTATAAGGTTTTAAACAAGTTCACACCAGTGAACTGGTGGAAGTCACTTAAGCAGTGGGATTCAGAAATTGTTAAAGTAATGATTTAACTATTAACAGCAGGGGTGTCTTCTGTTGGTGTTGAAAACATATTCTCTTTCTTTGGACTTGTTCATTCTAAACTGAGAAATTGGTGGCAGCCCTGTGACCGAGCTCCCCGTATTCCGACCAAATACCTCTGCCCAGTGCGCTTCATAGCCATTTTCAGGGATCCTGGAACACTTCAGTCCCATTCGCCAAAGCTTGACTGGAGTCCTCCACCCAACTAGACCGTAGCATTCTCCTTCTAGGCCGGTATTATCCCCTCTGCTTCTCCTTTCCCAAGAAGGTACCCACACCTCTGTCTCCACTGTGGCTCTCAGACATAGCTCTTTTTACTTGTCCCGGGCTACAGGGACCAAGCAGCCAGCCAACCGGTCTGTAGACTCTAAAACTGGAAACCCTGAACAAATCAACCAGGACACATGGTTGCAAAAGTAACTAACAGACACAGCTTGATTTTAATTCTGGACTAGCCCATATGCACATAACATTAAACTTTCTGTGACAAACTACATATAATACAACTAACCAAATCATACAGGAAATTATAATAACACAATATAGTTATGAAGGGGTGGGGATGACAATAAACACAAAATATCTCTCCTACCTGCAGACTTTATAATATACAAATTAATGAGCCTTGTTATTCAGGAAGTGCATTTAGCAGTTTTAAGATCTTCACAACCAACAGATGGTGCTGTACAGGTTCCAGCCAGAAAAATACTAGGTAGGAGCTTCCATGAGTTAAGGCCTGCACTACGGGTCTAGCTCATTGGCTTAGAGCAGGGGTGGGAAACCTCTGGTCCACGGGGTATATAAGGTCCGCAAAATCATTTCTTCTGGCCCTGCCAAGGCAACCGCAGACAGGACACAAACTTCAATAGCCCTAAAGACATTTAAATTATTTTTCCGCTCGGAATGTGAGTGAGAGTCCAAGGGAATTAAGAACGGAGGTGCTAGGGGCTGGTGCATTATAGCTGCCAGAGGGAGTTTTCTGTGCTTCTACCCTGTATTCAAGCAGCTGACCTTGCCAGCAGGAAACTTTCTAGCAAAATTCAGTGCCAGGTAGGCTTACTCAGAAACACATGAGAGTGAGCGTGTGTGTGTGTGTGTGTGTGTGTGCGCCTTCTAGTGAGTGAGCATGCGTGTTTGTCAATGAGCTTGTCTGCAGTGAGCATGTTTGTCAGTGAGCACGCGTGTGTATCAGTGAGCTTGTCTGTAGTGAGCATCACAAAGAGTTGACTGTACGACACGCAAACTTGGAAAAGCAGTTACATCTCACACCTCACTAAAGAGAAGCAGTTATAGCCATCACATTAGGAGTGAGTTAATTGACCAATTGCACAATGGTAACATGACCTTAACTAAAAGGAATTCATTTTTTTAAGAGATCCATTTTAATAATTTATTTAACATGTTAGAGAGCTTAAATGTATGCATTACAGAAACTCTAGTGTTCTCTTACTCATAAATGACGAGTGACTTCAGACACAGCCTCCTGTCTGAGTCACCGATACGGAATGTTGAACTTTCACACTGAACCCACTAATTAAAATGAGGTTACTGTACACTATTAGACTTCACTTATGACAGACCTGTGGTATGTCTGCCAGGTGAATCATACAGTACTAATCACGTGGAAGCATAGTAGCTGTGATCATTTTCTGCCACATGTTTCAGAGACAAACCGTGAAATGCAGACCACAGGATATTTTAATGAAAGTTTTTTTGAGGTCGGCTTTATATTATTTCTGTGGATCCTAAGAAAAAGAAATAAATTAAAAGTACTTTCCGTATGAAAATATGGCAGTCTGAACAAAAACAGAATTACAAGAAAGTCCTTTCAGTCCCTTAACTGCATGTCACCGGTCACAGACCGAGGTCCTCCAAGTACCATCAGACCACCAAGAAATGTAGCATCCGCCTACCTGATCACAGGCAAGGGCAAGGAGGGGGTAAAATGTTAAAGAATAAAAGAAAAATAAATAAGCTACCCCACACAACACAACCTATCTCAGCCCACAGTGCATATCGACTGGGAAGAAGCTGGGAGACCTTGACAACGGTCTACTGAGACCCTGGATGGTCTCCCCTGAGCACCCTGCACCCCACACAAAAACTGGTTTTATTATTTAAATTTAAAAGGGCTCTGACTTCCAGCACTGCACAGAGGTCATCGTTCAGTCTGGCGCCACTAAAAATGGCCACAACAATCAGGAGTCTTAGTTATCCATTGATACCCGGGGTTGGTGTTGAGAGCAGGGATTCAACCTTGCTCATCCTGATCTCTGAATAGGCATTAAAATGTCTAGTTAAAGAGCGGTTTCTAGCGCATGCCTCCAGCACTGCAAACAGCTCAACTAAAAATCTAAGGCCATAAAAAGTGGCCCCAGCATGCAGAAGGGAGCCAGTGGCGTACATACAGCAGTTGCAGGGGGTCGCAGCTGTGACCGTCCAAGGGGGCCACCATGCTGTTAGGGCCACCCGATTGAGATGGATTGTCAGGGGGCCTGGTCAGCGCTGGGCACTTTAACAGTGCAACCGGGCCCCCTGTGATTACATCACACGCTGGGAGGAAGTGACGGCACGTCACTCCTCCCAGCTAACACACACACACACACACACACACACAGAGCCCGCGCAGGAGGAAGCAGAGGGAGTCAGAGTGGGAACTCTGACTCCCATCCACCTGAGCCACCACTGGAAACCAAGGGAAGTCACCCCCCTGCACCTAAAAGGTGTGTGTGTGTGTGTGTGTGTGTCTCTGTCTGTCTGTCGGGGGGGGGAGGAGTTGTTGGGAAACCCACGGATCAGTTTCGCACCAGGGCCCTATGGATTTAGTGTACGCCACTGAGGGGAGCCCAACAATTCATTGATACATGGGGTTCCCTGGTGTGAGCAGGAAATAATGATGCACACACCAAGTATGCAGGGTGTTCTATGCCACCCTGCAGATCTCAAAGCCCACTTCATGTAGGACGGCATAGAACACCCTAACGTCTTTAAAGGATAAAACTCCCTGGATCCCCCCATTGTAAATAGCCTGAGAACAGACAAAAGCATAGAGGAACTCAGTAGCTTGCCCTTTGGTAAATCCCTGCTCAGGTTTCAAAATAGTTTTTGCTCACTAGTGGCATTACAGACTGAGCCTATAAAATATGCATATCAGACTGATCCCACTTATAAGGGCAATCCAGAACCAAAATGCCGGCAAGTTCTCTTTGCATGAGAGATACAGCAAACCCCGAAAGAAGTCCTGCATGGATACCAGGCACCATAACCAATACAGTGATTGGTTGTAGTTATGGTGCTTGAAATCTTCCTTTAATACATTTGGTGAACAAAAATGTGAGGAATTTGAGAATTAGGAGAAATGTGATAGCACGTTAAAGCTAGTCCATGCTTGCCCATGGAATGGAAACAAGTTTCATAAGAAAAAGCAGAATTAGGGAGTTTTTAAATGATGGTCTTGGATAGATACACTGATTACCAAAGTAAGGAATTGATGGCAGTCATCTAATATTTACAAACACACTGGTCTTGGCAGATTAAGCTAAAATAAAAAAAAAAGAAAATACATTAAGGGTTCAAAAACTTGTTTTGCCTGCTTGTTATCTCAAAAGCTGGAGGAGAGAAAGGAGCTATTAAAGCATTTTCCCTTTAACCACGTTGTTTGGGTAACTGTCAGCTATGTTGCAGATCTAGATTAACATTCCAAAACGACTATCATAAGTACACACCCCTCCTTACACCAGTAAAAGCAGGAGATATTTCTGTACAAATTATTCAATGGAATTCTTACTCACATGCAAACAATGGACATATAGTGCATGCACCCACGTAAAAATCTATATTTACAAAAAAGGTGCAACACCATCTCAGATTTCCACATTGATGATCTCCTGCCAAGCTTTTCATATATTTGCTATAATAATATATATTTATATTGCAAAAATCATATACATAGTGAAAATGGTTCACACAGAACACATTTGCATATAAGATTATCTTGCCTACTAGCCAGGATACACAGTTTAGTAAATAACCTGAAATATATTAAAATGACAAAGCGTTGATTAATAACTAGAATCGGGCCTGATACAAATTAGAGTTACTTCCTCGCAATATAAGATTTGCATATTTATCGAACAGAACTTCTGCCAGACTCTCCTAAATCAAACATCAGGTAAATTCACAAAATAAATGGCTTTTTCCAGGCACACTTTATCCACAACAGCATGGAAAATACAGAAATCCACAATATTTGCCAACTGACAGCACAAGAAGTCAGCTGGCAAAGGGTTCAAATAAATATTAAATTTATAATATCTATATTTTCCATTAAATACATTAATATAAATGTATTTGTGTTAACTATTAGCGTGTCATAGGTTCCTACATTGGTTTCCCATGAATGGGGACGCAATCTGGAACTTAAAGGAAGAACAGGGACATGCATCACATTACTGGTGCTGCATGATCCTTGTGCCCTGAGTGTAGCCCAAACGTGTCTAGTTCCCTGGTGTCCCCAAAAAGCAGGGCACCAAAGAACAAACCTAGGACAGCAGGATAGCACAAAAAACAAAAACGAACCCTTTCTTCTACAAAAATAAATAAAACAGTGCCAATGAAGGGTTTCTATAAGGAAAACTTCTATTAAAATGGGCAGCTGCCTGCAAATTCAATCTAAGTGAATAGACAGCATCTTCTATTCTAGTAGATGTGCTGAATAATGTGACAGCTCTCTCGATCAGTGTAGAGTTTCCCCAATATAATGGACACAACCAGTCGTATTGGGTAGAAGAAGAACTGTTTTATTAGGGCCAAGTTGACCACACACACACACACACACACACACACACCCACCCCAGCATGGGGACTTCAGGCAATACAACAGTAAACCTGCCCAGTGTCTGGGAGATAAGGGACTAGAGGTACAATACACCCCAAAATACAGATAGGAACCCCCACAAGTATTATATCCCCGGATAGCCTGGATCTGAGCGCCCAAGTTGTCTAAATAGTGCTCAGATCCATGTAATCTAGCCAAATCACCACCTGGGTAAAGTGTTGCCAAAATAGTTCCATAAGAAAAGAGGTAGCACCGGTCAACTTTCAGTGGTTCATAGACTAATGTAACTGAAGGCTCCCCCTGGCTTGTAGGGAGCGGACCGCCTCCTTGTTCGAGAGGGTCTTTTCCTCGAAAAGCACTCTCCTGGCTTGTCTGGGGACGGAGCAGGCAATGATGATATGATTTTCCCGGGGTTTGGAGGCAAAGTTACACGTACTTGACAACCAAGTACTGCTGCCTGCGTTCAGAGAGACAACACTTAAGTTAAGTGTTTCTGTGAAGGTAATGAACCGGAACGGTGGTCTGTGTTCAGTAATTAGAAAGTACTGTACCAAAAGGAAACAGGTGGGGTTTGTTTAGTGAAAGTTAAATAGGGGAGAATATAAATTAAGTCATGGCTTCCGTGACAGTGGACATTATAGTTTTCTACATCTAACCACTTGTAACACATACTGGTTACTTAAAGCAGCACTATCACTGTCTGGGGATGTTTCAGACCAATCACCAGTGACATCACCGCTGGGAGTCCAGTGGCCAGACAAAGGAGAGTTCAACTTACATGAATTTGCCCATCGCAGGCGCCATCATCTACTCCCGGATCCTCTTCAGCTCCTGGCGCTTTGGTACAAGGAGCATGTCTCACTGCTGTACACTTGTGCATGCGTGTAGAGAATTTAAGTTCATGGAGAATTCCAAGAGGCCACAGGACCCTACATAGATAAAGCCAATTCCCTGCGGTCAGCACTGGTGATGGCTAGGTGGATTGACACTTCGAAACCGGTAGTCACCCTGCCCAGTGTCAACAAGTGTCAGGCAGGGAGGTGAAAACAGGGTTGTACCATACAGTGCTAGTTTAATGAGGAGGATCAGGGGTTCTTACCACCTTCCATATTTGGTGGAACTTTTTTAATGAGGAGGATCAGGGGTTCTTACCACCTTCCATATTTGGTGGAATAAAGCCAATTCCCTGCGGTCAGCACTGGTGATGGCTAGGTGGATTGACACTTCTAAGCCGGTAGTCGCCCTGCCCAGTGTCAACAAGGGTCAGGCAGGGAGGTGAAAACAGGGTTGTACCATACAGTGCTAGTTTAATGAGGAGGATCAGGGGTTCTTACCACCTTCCATATTTGGTGGAACAGTCCCAATTTGGGGCACCTGTGTCATCACCTTATAATGGTTCACTGTCTGTTCTGCTGAGGTATATGGCATGATCCCATAGACACTGGTCAGTGTGTTACCATGGATAGAGTCGTTCATTCTGATAAATTTCTAGGAAGCAAGCCAAGAAATAGCCTTGGGGTATATTCAGGCAGTTACTGTTCTATGATGAGGTTAAATACAATTTGAGACCTGTTATTCCACCGCTAACAGAGTCAAAGGCCCAGCAAACCAGTTCCACAAAAATTAAGGAATTATCTATAATTTGACCTTAAAACCTTCCACTATCCTGGAAAGTATAGCTGTACTTAGAGAGGAATAAGATTTTTTATTTTTTTTGTGTGTGTTTGTTTTTAAGCAATAGTCTAGATCAGGACATTTTCACAGTAAAATCCTATGTAGAGTGCCTACCAAAATAAAGCCTCATCTGTCCATAAATTAAATAATATGTATAGACACATTAAATGAAAAAAAAAAGTCACTAAGGGATTAAATGAATGGAAACGACAGAGAGGTTTAATTAGACAGGTTATTTATTACTAAAGGGGCACCATTATCCAAAGGCATGGCAAAATGGAAGGTCTCCAGGAAAACAACCATAACCATGATAATCACATGGCTAAGATAGAACCAGGGCCAGACTGGGAAAATAATTTGTACCAGGCATTTTTTAATCACTGCAGCCCAGTGAGAAGTGTGCAGGGCAGGGCCGGACTGGGAGAAAAATTCGGCCCGGGCATTTTTTTTAACACAGCGGCCCACTAAAAAGGGGGCGGGGCAGAGTAGGTGTGTTTTGTCATCACCAATGACAAACACGCCTCCTCTCAAAGTGAGCATGTTGGTTCAATGCTCTTCCAGGGCAGACCATGCGCAGAGCTCTGCTGAAGAGCTCTAGCATGAGAAAAAAGTCCTGTATTTGTTCTGCACAGTGCAAGCAAATTTAATAATATGCTTGCACTGTGTTTCCTTGCAACTTGTCTCTGGTGTCTCTATAAATGGATACCAGGAGACAAAAGGCCAGGAAAGAGTATTGTGCATGTGTTTGGAGCCTTCTTGTGGTATTGCGTGTGTGTAGAGTGAGCTGGTCGTGGTGTGGTATTGTGTAATAAGGTCGGTTTTAGTTGTGTTGTGTTTGTGGTGTAATGTGATGCATATGTGGCTCAGGGACCCCCTCCAGCCCGGCTCTGGAAAGGGGTTAAAACTTACCTTTTTCCAGCGCCGGGCAGGGAGCTCTCCTCCTCCGATCCGCCCCGTTGGCTGAATGCGCACGCGCGGCAAGAGCTGCGCGCGCATTCAGCCGGTCGCATAGGAAAGCATTTATAATGCTTTCCTATGGACGCTTGCGTGCTCTCACTGTGATTTTCACAGTGAAAAGCACGAAGCGCCTCTAGCGGCTGTCAATGAGACAGCTGCTAGAGGCTTTGGGGGAAGGCTTAACCCATTGATAAACATAGCAGTTTCTCTGAAACTGCTATGTTTATAAAACAATGGGTTAACCCTAGAAGGACCTGGCACCAAGACCACTTCATTAAGCTGAAGTGGTCTGGGTGGCTAGAGTGGTCCTTTAAGAGTGTAGTGTGTGTGTGTGTGTGTGTATATATATATATATATATATATATATATATATATATATATATATATATATATATATATATATATATATTTGGAAGTATTGTGTATGTGTGTGGTGCAGTATGTTGGGGGGTTCTGTGTGTATGTGAGGGGTGCAGTATGTGTGTGTGTGAGGGTGCGTGTGTGAGGGGTGCGGTGTGTGTGATGTGTGTGAGAGTGCCGTGTGTGAGTGATGGGTGTGAGAGTGCTGTGTGAGAGTGCTGTGTGAGATGGGTGTGTGAGAGTGCTGTGAGAGAGTGCTGTGTGTGTGAAAGTGCTGTGTGTCATGGGTGTGAGAGTGCTGTGTGAGCGAGTGCTGTGTGTGTGTGAGAGTGCTCTGTGAGAGTGCTGTGAGTGTGATGGGTGTGAGAGAGTGCTGTGTGTGATGGGTGTGAGAGTGCTGGGTGTGATGGGTGTGAGAGTGCTGTGTGTGAGAGTGCTGTGTGTGATGGATGTGAGAGTGCTGTGTGAGAGAGTGCTGTGTGTGATGGGTGTGAGAGTGCTGTGTGTGCTGTGTGTGATGGGTGTGAGAGTGCTGTGTGTGATGGATGTGAGAGTGCTGTGTGTGAGAGTGATGGTGCTGAGAGTGCTGATGGGTGTGAGAGTGCTGTGTGAGAGAGTGCTGTGTGTGATGGGTGTGAGAGTGCTGTGGGAGAGAGTGCTGTGGGAGAGAGTGCTGTGTGTGATGGGTGTGAGAGTGCTGTGGGAGAGAGTGTGTGTGTGAGGGTGTGAGAGTGCTGTAAAATAAAAAAAATAAAATAAAAAAACAGTCATTATTCCCCCCCCCCCTTCTTACCTTTAGCCTGGGAGGGGGAGGGGGGTGACCGGCACGCTGGGACTGGGAGGCAGGGTGGCGGTGTTCCCTGGTGGTCCTCGTGGGTGAGTGAACTCTAGCCTGTGAGGCTAGAGTTCACTCTCGCGAGATCCGGTTGTTGCCATGGCAACGCGCCGGATCTCGCGAGAGGAACCCGGCGGAGCTGCAAGTTAGAGCTCCGCCGGGTCCTCTCTCCAGCCTGGCTGGCTCCCCCCTCTCTCCCCGCCGGCGGCCCCATGTGGGCCGGTCAGGGAGATCCTTGATCTCCCCACCGGCCCGTTGTGACAAACAGCGGGGCCGGCGCTAGGAGAGTGCCGGCCCTGCATAGACCGGCAAGGGAGATCCTGGGACCTCCCCTGCCGGCCTCGGCCCATGGCCACCGCGGCCCACCGGGCATTTGCCCGCTGTGCCCGATGGCCAGTCCGGGCCTGGTGCAGGGCCAGAGAGGGGGTTGTTTTGTCATAACCAATAACGAGCATGCCCCTTTTAAAAAAGTGAGCATGTTGGTTAAATGCTCTTCCAGGGCAGACTATGCGCAGAGCCCTACTAAAGATCTCTCATATGAGAAAAAGGCCCTGTGGTTAAGTTTGATTGCGCTGTATTTGCTTATGACTTGTCTCTGGTATCTCCATGGGATAAGTAGGATACCAGAGCACAAAAGGGCCATATGCCGATGGCCACTTGTGGCCTGGGTAGGACTTATCGTTTATGTTATAAAATGAGATAATCAGTCATCAATTGGTGATGATGTAAATAAACAAAAAATAAAATAAAATCTACAGGGTTATTTACTAAAGTGAAAATTCATGGTGAATTTCAAATTTAAGGTTAAAATAGCCGAACGGAAACATTCTCTAACTCAGCTCTGTTTTCATGTCAGCTACTCTGGCCTTCATTGGAGATTCATGTTGAATTCTCACATTATTAAATAACACACAAATGATTTTTACCCCACTAACTATATAGCCGATCCTGCTTTGCCTATGCTTTTTGTAGAGACTTATACTAATATTGCAATTTCATACACTAACATTTATTCATCTCTTTACTAAACAGTGTATTAAACTAAACAGTTTGCATGCCAATGATTGCAACATGACATTATATATATAAAAAAAGATTAACACTTCCACCACTTTGTCATGGTTTACAGATATGTAGTAAAGTGTGCCCATTCACTTGGCATCGAGTATCTTGAAAATGTTTACTAGACTTGTGGACAAATGTGTTTCACCTGGTACGAAACCAATGTCATTTAACCTGCACCCAAACAAAATCGATCTATCCGTGATTTACCAATGGAGACTTAATCCATGAAAATAGTAAAGCTCTGCAAATAAATTGTCACTCTGTAAATGCTAATAATAATAACAATAATCCACAGGAAAATTACAGGTAGGTCGATTTGTTCAAACGCAGGTTAACAAGGACATTTGATTTGTTCGTACCAGCTAAAACATATTTGTGCACAAGTCTAATGTTTACATAGAGATAATCCTGCAAAGGAAAATAAAAAGGTGTGACAGATTAGGATTTAATAGAAAAATGCATTTAACTCCTTCAGGAGGTAAAACTGAAAATACCTTTAAAACTCAAGGCATTCCTAGCAAGAAATCTGTCACGAAGAAGTTAAACATTGTACAGTGTTTGATAGAACGTTGTGGTATATTTAGATTTGTTTAAAATGTAACTAAGCTACCGCCAGGTCACTTTCCTTAATAATACACAAAGATCAATATTTGAGTTCTCATGCACAGCAGGTTTTCTTTGCCACACATAACTTGTGCTGATGGGCAGCATATGAAAAGTGTTGCCCTGCAATATGTAGTACTTGTATTCCTTAGGAAAGAACTTAAGGAATCAAGACAGTTCCTTTGGGAAACCTACAAAATTAATGAACCAACTTAAAGGACCACTATAGTGCCAGAAAAACCATACTCGTTTTCCTGGCACCATAGTGCCCTGAGGGTGCCCCCACCCTCAGGGTCCCACTCCCGCCGGGCTGGATGGCGAGGAAAGGGTTAAATCTTAACTTTTTTCCAGCGCCGGGCGGGGAGCTCCCCTCCTCCTCTTCGACTGAATGCGCATGCGCGGCAGGAGCTGCGCGCGCATTCATCCAGTCTCATAGGAAAGAATTCATAATGCTTTCCTATGGTCGCTTGCGTCTTCTCACTGTGATAAGCATGCAAACGCCTCTAGCGGCTGTCAGTGAGACAGTCACTAGAGGCTTTAGAGGTTGGGTTAACCCTATTATTAGTTTCTCTGAAACTGCTATGTTTATTAAAAAAAGGGTTAATCCTAGAGGGACCTGGCACCCAGACCACTTCATTAAGCTGAAGTGGTCTAGGTGCCTAGAGTGGTCCTTTAATCACATCTATGTGGAAAAAAAAAAAACTCTATAAGAGGGTTGTGCATTGACATATAGAGGTACTGTGACCAGTGAGCCATTTTGGATTTTACAACCATACTCTAACTCAATGCTGTGTGGCCTATGTGGGATATATTAAAAGCGTATCAATTAAACTGTTAATAGCTCCTGACTGATTCCTCTTCTGCAACTGTCACTAGTCTAATACTATCCTTACCTTTTGTATCACTTTACCCCACTCCCTCTAGCATGTAAGCTCATTGAGCAGGTCCCTCAACCCCTCTGTTCCTGTGTGTCCAACTTGTCTGGTTACAACTACATGTCTCTTCGTCTACCCATTGTAAAGCGCTGCGGAATTTGATGGCGCTATAAAAATAACAATAACAATAATAATATATAGAATATTCCCAAAATTCCTGTCATATTACAAAACCAACATAAAAAATAATTTAAAAATTTTTTTTTTTTTTTAAATTGTGTGATTGTGAAACTCATACAATATCAAAATTATCAAGCAGGTTTGCTTTTGTTTGTGGGTTATGTACTAAAATGCGAGAGTTTAGAAAACTAGACTCCAAAATGAAGGCAAAAATAGTTGATTTTGTAAAATTATTCAGGTCAGCTGATTCAGATTTTGTGAATTAACCCCTTCATAGTAAATATATCTACACTTCAAGTGATATAGAATGACACCAATACTGCTATATACACTTTACTTAGTAAGCTATAGAATGACACCAATACTGCTATATACACTTTACTTAGGAAGCTATAGAATGACACCAATACTGCTATATACACTTTACTTAGGAAGCTATAGAATGACACCAATACTGCTATATACACTTTACTTAGGAAGCTATAGAATGACACCAATACTGCTATATACACTTTACTTAGGAAGGTATAGAATGACACCAATACTGCTATATACACTTTACTTAGGAAGATACAGAATGACACCAATACTGCTATATACACTTTACTTAGTAAGCTATAGAATGACACCAATACTGCTATATACACTTTACTTAGGAAGCTATAGAATGACACCAATACTGCTATATACACTTTACTTAGGAAGCTACAGAATGACACCAATACTGCTATATACATTTTACTTAGTAAGCTATAGAATGACACCAATACTGCTATATACACTTTACTTAGTAAGCTATAGAATGACACCAATACTGCTATATACACTTTACTTAGGAAGCTACAGAATGACACCAATACTGCTATATACACTTTACTTAGGAAGCTATAGAATGACACCAATACTGCTATATACACTTTACTTAGGAAGCTATAGAATGACACCAATACTGCTATATACACTTTACTCAGTAAGGTATAGAATGACTAATAGATATGTAAGGTATAGAATGACACCAATACTGCTATATACACTTTACTTAGTAAGCTACAGAATGACACCAATACTGCTATATACACTTTACTTAGTAAGCTATAGAATGACACCAATACTGCTATATACACTTTACTCAGTAAGGTATAGAATGACACCAATACTGCTATATACACTTTACTTAGGAAGCTACAGAATGACACCAATACTGCTATATACACTTTACTTAGGAAGCTATAGAATGACACCAATACTGCTATATACACTTTACTCAGTAAGCTATAGAATGACACCAATACTGCTATATACACTTTACTTAGGAAGCTATAGAATGACACCAATACTGCTATATACACTTTACTTAGGAAGCTATAGAATGACACCAATACTGCTATATACACTTTACTTAGGAAGCTATAGAATGACACCAATACTGCTATATACACTTTACTTAGTAAGATATAGAATGACACCAATACTGCTATATACACTTTACTTAGTAAGCTATAGAATGACACCAATACTGCTATATACACTTTACTTAGGAAGCTATAGAATGACACCAATACTGCTATATACACTTTACTTAGGAAGCTACAGAATGACACCAATACTGCTATATACACTTTACTTAGTAAGCTATAGAATGACACCAATACTGCTATATACACTTTACTTAGTAAGCTATAGAATGACACCAATACTGCTATATACACTTTACTTAGGAAGCTATAGAATGACACCAATACTGCTATATACACTTTACTTAGGAAGATATAGAATGACACCAATACTGCTATATAGACTTTACTTAGTAAGGTATAGAATGACCCCAATACTGCTATATACACTTTACTTAGGAAGCCATAGAATGACACCAATACTGCTATATACACACTTTACTTAGGAAGATATAGAATGACACCAATACTCAAATCTAACTAGAAGTATTAAAATCGTATGTCAGTAAAGTTAGCTTGGAGTTCTATACACTTTGCTTACCTGAGTTCACCCAGCATCCCAGACAGAGGAAGATCAGGTACCATTGTAAACAGACTTTGTGGAGCATCAGTGCGACGTCAGCTGCAAGCAGGCATGTAACTGCTGGGGTCTGTAATGACTGATCCACCAAACTGTGTTCAGAGCCTGAGAATAGTGCTGGCAATCAGGAAGTACAGTAGAATTTCTAACATTAGCTGCAGTGACACATTCTCTCTACCTGGACTCCTCCCCATTAGGGATAGGCTGTCCTTGTAATGATCAGCTGGACCTATTTAACCATTAGTTTGCTTTAGGTACGAGTAGCTATAAATTGCTAAAGAGTCACACAGGGTTAGTAACCAAACTTCAAAGTGTAGGAAATTAATATCCAAATGATACAATTTGGGCCAAAAATAGCTAATCTGGAAAAATGCTCCTCTTTACCAATAGTTACTGCTTGGCTATTTTAGTCTCAATTTTTGCCTTTTAGATATTTATTCGCTTAAGTTACAGGTTCAAGAAATTAAGCTGTGACTCATTTAATAATCGCCGTAATAGAAAAAGTGTTTATTGTGGTTTTCATTTGCAGAGTTGCTGAACATGCGCTCTCCTGCTGGGCCAACTGGTATTTTGTAACAGCAGACGCTAGACCTCAAGCGAATGTACAACCTTCCTAAGTAACTAGGCAGGAGGGGTGGGTGAAAATAAATATTTACAAATGTCAAGTAATAAAATGTGTGAAGTCTGAAGTCATTATATTATTATTTAATTATTTATATAGCACCAGCAAATTCCGTAGCGCTGTACAATTATATACATACATAACACTCAGGCAGCTCTTCGCAACACTCAGCCAATTACTCACACATACACCCACATCACACTAAACCATACTCAGTCAGAGGACATATGTGATACACTCATACACTATGCGCATAATTGTCAAGTCTATTTACTAACATTTGAATTGCCCCATATCGAATGGGACAAAACTATCTGGTTGCCTACGGAGCCATTTGCACTTTTTAGAAATGTCTAGTTTTATGCGATTCTGGCTCAATGTTCAGATTGTAGCTGAACAAAAGGCTACCAGATGGTTAAAATCCATGCCCAGATTATAGATGTCCAAACTATTTGGCCGCTAGTAGCCAACCCTCAGAGGTTTGAAGGTTAATCTGTGGCAACTGACCAGCACTTGCTAGCCAGTTACCACCTTAAAAAGTTAAAGGGACTCTCCAGTGCCAGGAAAAAAAAAATATTTTCCTGGCACTGCAGGCAGTGGGTTATCCTGGTTTTGTGCTGCCTCCTTACCTTTGGGAATGCTGGGGGGGTTCTCCCTCTCACTGGGGTCTAGTGGGGCTGCTGGGCAGTCGGGCAGTCAAATTCTGGCTCCCGCCATCACTCTGCGGCGCGTGAGGGAGCTGAGCAGAGAGCTCAGGGGAAATTGCTCCCTCGCCAGCACAGCCCGCCTGGCTTGTCAGTTAGCCAAGGCAAATGCCTTTTTTGCCTCGTGGCTAATACGTCCCTGACTGCAGGTCCCTTCTCCCTCCTACACCCCATCCCAAGGTTTTAACCCCTTCAGTGACTTACCTGTATCCAGCGCCTATGTCCCTCGGCGCTCTGTCAGGGTCCACCTACGCTCCTCCCCCACGACGTCATCCGGCGGGGGAGACCTTTTGAGCATGCGCGGCAACTGGCGGGGGAGACCTAATGCGCATGCGGGGGAGACCTAATGCACATGCGTGTGCTATAAACACGGACGTGCCCTCTAGCGGCTGTCTAGTAGACAGCCACTAGAGGAGGAGTTAACCCTGCAAGGTAAATATTGCAGTTTATGAAAACTGCAATAATTACACTTGCAGGGTTAAGGGTAGTGGGAGTTGGCACCCAGACCACTCCAATGGGCAGAAGTGGTCTGGGTGCCTGGCGTGTCCCTTAAACAAAACAAGCCTAAGAGGGTCAGCAGGACCCACAGATAACTATAGGAAGGTTTAAAACCTCCCATATTCCACTTGCTAAACAGTGATTTTATTGTTAATAAAATTAGCGACTAGGCAGCCATTGTTGCCCATTTGCTACATTGCACCCATTTCACAGGGGCCAGAAAATTATTGAGGTGGGGTCCAGTAACTGGTAATATTATAAGGCAACGTCTTGCCTGTCAGAGCTTCCAAGCCAACCATCAGAGTGCTCTGACTCACAATTCAAAGTGTGAACCTCTATAAAGGCCTTTTCCACATTGAATTTTCAGTAATTGAGGAGACAACCAAGGTTAAATTTATTTTTTATATTGTTTTTGTAGAGTCTTTTTTTTTTGGTGTTTTTTTTTGTTTAATTCATGTTTTTTAATAGTTGTGTTGTGTTTTATGATTTTTGTTTACCTTTTTGAAGGAGGAGAAAAATTGAGAAGGTAAGTTTGAATTTTTTTTAATACAGTAATTTGATTTCTTGGACTTCCCTCACTAATATAAGGGCAAAGGTGATAGGTAAGGATCATTTAATGATCAAAGTGCACTGATCCCCCTTCCCCCACCCTTTTTTTCTCTTGTACTTATTATGAATAAGTAACCATTTCCTCTGTTTTGTATTACCATTTTGGTACCTATGATTTGGTGCTGTAGGGACTTTTAGGGAAGAGCTATAACAGCGCTCTAGTATAAGATATCACTGGTGTTCACCTTGTGAATGGACATTTTGTTAATTCTGTAAATACACTTCGGTGAATATATTTTAACTGTTTACATATAAATATATGTTTTATGTAGTGCCCCCCCTCGTGGCTGGAAATGTGCAGTACAGTAATACACTAGGAAATCATTCTGGAGACCTCTGCAGATTGTAGACAGGTATTACAAAGACCACTCGAGGATATCTGCATTTGGTTTTTTATATATTAAAGAACAGATTGTATTGCTAATGGTATTATTCAATGTTTATGGTTAGTGTTTTCACACAATGTAATATTGAGAGTACTGTGACCCTGAATTACCGTTTCAAGAGAACGCCTGCTAATACTCCCCTTAATACACTGTACTACCGCTCATTGGGAAGTGAGCATGAATTTCTGAAAGCATTTTTTCTGATTGTCTAAGTCACTAGCGCAGGCTGAAATTCTTTGCCGGGTAAAGAGGGGATGGCCTGCAGTAGCCCCAATACTAGATCTGCAGTATATACTCCCAAAGAAGCCATGTACGAGAAAATATATGCATAATTTCTTTGGGAATGTATCTAATAAATTGTATTTCGACACTGTTGCACATAGAAGGCTTATCAATAAATTGCAATATTTAAGTTTGGATTCCAATATTGTTGAATGGGTAAGGCAGTGACTGAGTGACAGGCAACAGAGGGTTGTAGTCAATGGAGTATATTCGAAGCATGGGCTTGTCACCAGTGGGGTACTTCAGGGATCTGTACTTGGACCCATTCTCTTTAATATTTTTATTAGTGATTGTAACGGATCACCTGGCACCCCGACTGGGTACCTCCATTGAAGGATGCTCCTAGCGCTTCCTGAGGACTCCAAGCACTGCAGCAGACACCACAAAAACAGAATCAGAGAAGCATATGAATGCTCTCAAGCATATGAATGTTGTATACAGCCGAATAGGAAAAACCATGCGAATAGGTTTACACTCCTAGCAGTCAAACTGGAACAGCATATAATAAATCCTCCCCCAATAATGAGACGACACTTCACTTTGAGGGTTAAGCAGGAACTGACTGGACTGGCACATATAGCCTCTTTTATTCCCAATCCACAAATTTAGTACTACCCACAGGGTTTTACAGAACAACAAATAGCACGTACAATACACTCAGACACTCCCACACAAAATCCTCCCCTCTGCCTGTGATACAATTACCTTACACAATGGGTAATCTAATTATCACAGACAGAGAAATACAGTTTCATAAAACACATCACAGGGACCCCAAAACATGCAATAACCCTTGGAACCGGGGGATCTGGGTGAACCACATATCCAAAATTCACACAGATCTGTTCAGTACTTTGGAAGATACAGTTTAATGCAGATTTTACAGAACATATGCAGGCTATATGAAAAACAATTACTGTATACTGTGTCCCCTGTTGTATAGTCCAAAACCACTGCACGATGTCTCTGTGCACCAAATACTGGCGAGATGGTACCGTGTTGAAAAGTCCAAACTGTGTCTGTGAGTTAAAATGGCCGCCATCCATTGTTCTCACCATGTGCTTCATCCATTGTTCTCACCGTGTGCCTCTGATACAGGAAATGGTGGCCACCCAGTAACTCCACAGTATGTCCCCAGATGGTTCTTAAAGGGCCAGCAGCAGCAGCACAACACAAATCCATTATGCCCAAATCATGTCTTTAAAGGGCAATACATCCCAGGGGCCATAGTCACATGGCAGGAGGCTGGCAATCAGTCTTCTCCAATGCCCACTGGCGAGGTCGGTTTCGCCACAGTGATATTGCAGAAGGACTTGATTGTAAAGTATGTCATTTTGCTGATGATACAAAGATATGTAACAGGGTTGATGTTCCAGGAGGGATAAGCCAAATGGCAAATGATTTAGGTAAACTAGAAAAATGTTGTGGCAGCTGACATTTAATGTGGATAGGTGCAAGATAATGCATCTTGGACATAAAAACCCAAGGGCAGAGTATAGAATATTTGATAGAGTCCTAACCTCAACATCTGAGGAAAGGGATTTAGGGGTGATTATTTCAGATGACTTAAAGGTAGGCAGACAATGTAATAGAGCAGCAGGAAATGCTAGCAGAATGCTTGGTTGTATAGGGAGAGGTATTAGCAGTAGAAAGAGGGATGTGCTCATGCCATTGTACAGAACACTGGTGAGACCTCACTTGGAGTATTGTACACAGTACTGGAGACCGTATCTTCAGAAGGATATTGATACCTTAGAGAGAGTTCAGAGAAGGGCTTCTAAACTGGTTCATGGATTGCGGGATAAAACTTACCAGGAAAGGTTAAAGGATCTTAACATGTATAGCTTGGAGGAAAGACGAGACAGGGGGGATATGATAGAAACATTTAAATACATAAAGGGAATCAACACATTAAAGGAGGAGACTATATTTAAAAGAATAAAAACTACCACAACAAGAGGACATAGTCTTATATTGGAGGGGCAAAGGTTTCAAAATAAAATCCAGAGGTATTACGTTACTGGGAGGGTAGTGGATGCATGGAATAGGCTTCCAGCTGAAGTGGTAGAGGTTAACATAGTAAAGGAGTTTAACACAGTAAAGGAGTTTAAGCATGCGTGGGATAGGCATAAGGCTCTGGCCTATCAGGAGTCCCAGTAAAACTTCAGATATCTGCTAATACTAATGAGGTGGTGAAGGACAATCCTCAATTTATGCATTCCAGCACTTGTGAATGGGAATCCACACAGTAGTAGAGCAGCTCACAGTTGCTGTTGCAGCTCCTGTCCTTGAACTGTATCTGGCTGGCCTGGTCCCCTCTTGAACCCAGGGAAGCCACCCACACTGCTAGATATACACAGAAATGAAGAATAACCCTCCCCTCATACAAATAATACGGACAGCCCACACACAAACATACACACAATTCACTTAAATGCAACACCACTAACAATCCACATACATGCACACAACCCCACATGCAGCCTCTCACATGCAATATCCCAAACAGCCCCCACACACTACCAAACACACAATTTGACATATCCATCCACACACACAATTCCACAAGCAGCCCCCAAACACAGCCCGCATTCATATGTATCATACACAATACCATAAACTACACATGAACATATACAATCTAATAGCGCAAATACGCACAAATGCAATGATACAAAGCAATTACAGTAAAAATAACACAAGCAGAATAAGGCAGCAAACACACTTCAAGTTTAAAAAAATAGGACCGGCACGCTACAGGACATCACAATCCTATATCAGCACAGTGCTGCTAAAAGGTTGCCTACCCCTGCATTAGAGTATTAACATACTTTACTTTAATGATATTGACCCTATTCTCCAAACCATTTGATGGTACAATACCAGCCTATAAATCTCCTCAGACCTAATTCAGGCAATAGTACACACATTATCTATATCTATCTTTTTTATGTACAGCCAGTATCTGAATGCTTGACCTGTGAAAGTCAAGCTCATGAGCTCTCAGAACTGGAGCGTACAAAAAGTAAAACATCAAACAAACAAAACCAAAAAAACAACAGTAATACAGTATAATCTTATAGGAGTAAACCTATAGACATCTCCATCATTTCTGATAATAAATGTGATATAATAAATTTGAAATTTGAAAATAGATCTGGAAGATAAATCTAAATCTGAATTTGAATCTAAATTTAAATTCAAATTCATCCCAACTTTCTACAAAAGTTAAATTTTAATTAGAATTTTTGATTTTATTTAAATTCCATTTAAATTTTACCTTTTGTGGGCTTTATATATGGGTCACAAATATGGGATTGTGCACTAAAGAACTGATTATTTCTAGGAAACCAGGTCTAGACTGGCCATTGGCAGAAATTCCCAAGCCGGTCCATGCAGGACCCGCACTATCTGAGCGCCGGCCCTGCTGCATTCCATGACGGATTGTGGGGAGATAAAAGATCTCCCTCACCGGCCCACTTCCACAAACATGCGGCCACCGGCTGGGGAGAGCGGCGGCTGGGGTGGGAGACCGGAGAGGACCGGCGGAGCTCTATCTTGCAGCTCCACCGGGTTCCTCTCGCGAGATCCGGAGCGTTGCCATGGCTAGAGTTCACTCACCACTAGCACCACCAGTGATGGCAGCACGGTCCCCCCTCCCAGGCTAAAGGTAAGAATGCCTGTTTTTTATGTTGTTTTTTAACCCCCCAACACACAATCCCTCCTAACATATACACACACACATCACCATCATACACATCACCCACATCACCTTCACCCATCACCCTCACCCACATCACCCTCACACAGCACTCTCACACACAGCACCCTTACACAGCACTCTCACACACACATCACCCTCACACACATCACCTTCACACACAGCACTCTCACACTCACAGCATCCCTCACACACACACAGCATCCATCACAAACACACTGCACCCATCTCACACACACACTTAACCCCTCAAACACACACATACTGCACCCCTCACATACACACTACACCCCTCACACACACCCACTGCACCACTTACACATACACACATAACCCCCTGACACACTGCACCACACACACAATCCTTCCAATCATATTTATATATATATATATATATATATATATATATATATATAGATAGATATATACTACAGCATCCCTCACACACACTGCACTCCTCTCACACATACTGCACCCCTAAACACATTACATTCCAGACACACATTGGATACCTTACCCAACTCTGGATCATCTACACACATACACACACTAGATTCCTATATACACTCTGAATCCGCTATATACACACGCTCACTAGATCTCCTATACACATTCTGGGTCCTTCAAACACACACTAGACCCCTATAAATACACACACATACACACCGCACCACCTACACACACACTACATTACATTCCTAACATACACACTCTGGATCCCCTTTACACACTCTAGATTCCTTGTGAGCAAACACATACTACATTCCCTAAACACACACTCTCTACAACCCCTACAAACACTACATCACCTATACACACACACTTCCTACATCCCCTATACACACACACTCTCTAAAGCCCCTAGCCACATATGCATTACATTACACAACAAACACAACACAACTATAACCAACCTTATTACACAATACCACATTCAGCTTATTACACAATCAGCTCATTCTACACACACCCAGTTCCACAAGCAGGCTCCAAACACATGCTCTTTCCTGGCCCTTTCGTCTCCTGGTATCCCATTTATAGAGACACCAGAGACAAGTTGCAAGGAAACACAGCGCAAGCATGTTATTAAATTTACTTGTACTGCGCAGAACAAATACTCATGCTTTTCTTCTGCCCTGGAAGAGCATTGAACCAACATGCTCACTTTGAGAGGGGGCGTGTTTGTCATTGGTGATGACAAAACACACTCTCTCTGCCCCGCCACCTTCTTAGTGGGCCGCTGTGATAAAAAAATGCCCAGGCCAAATTCTTTTCCCAGTCTGGCCCTGTAGGGAACCAAATATTTTTCTCTAATTCTCTGCCATCCACACCATACTTTATCATAATTCTTATCTCTCTAACACATCTTGGACTGTAGGACGGCTTATTTATTTCCATTTATATGCTATGCTTATTTTACCAGTTAAAGAATATGGATTATTACTGTGGGTTGAAACAACTCCACTTCCTCAGGAAGCATATGTAAAAGGTAAATTTGTGGCTCAAAAGGCAAAGTTATTCCCATTGTCAATGAAATCACCCCTTGAATTTGCCTCCAGTAAGAGTCCAAGCAGGGGCAACCACGTGTCAACAGTGATGCCTTATAATACATCATAATGTTTGGTATTCCCAGTCCCCTTTTGGTAAATGGAAACCACAACAGTTTATTTGCTACCCTTGGCGGCTTGGGGTGTGTCTGACAGCCGTCAAGAGAGGTCGCATGGAGTAGGAGTTCTGCACTTTGTAGGCTTATAGCATCTAATAGCTAAGTTTTTGACCGAGTAAGGACCGGGGAAATTCCCGGGAGACTGTCACCAGGTAGCTAGCACTTACCCGCACTTGCCTGAAGTCTCGATGGCACCATCAAAACAGCTTAAAATAGTGGACCCGGTCCGTCAAAGTAGAAAAGACCGGGGGCGGCGTGCACAAGAGGGCGAGGAACAGGCCGCACTATCCCCCTCCTCTGACAAGGACTGGACAAGGAGGCACCAGATCAAGAACTACAAGAACTAGAAGGCAATCCCATTATGGATATTTCCCTGCACAGAATGTTGCTACTATACAAGAGGACTTCACAAGCATCACTGTTTCAATCCACAAAGATCTGGAAAAGCTTGACAGCAGAACTTATCACCTGGAAAATAGAACGGAGGAGCTGTGGGAAGCCCATAATGAAGTGGCAAACAGAATTTTTAAGCTGGAGGAAGAAATCACCTCCCAAAAGCTTAAGATGGTTGATATGGAAGACAGAGCACACCACAATAACTAACGGTTTCGGGGGATATTGCGGATGATGTCTCCACATAGGCACTGCCAGCATATATTGTAATGCTGTTTAAAGCACTAATGCCCACAATGAAAGATACAGCATGGACATTAGATAGGGTCCATCGGCTACCACGACCTGCAAGATTTACCATGGATACACCTAAAGATACCATGGTACGTTATCATTACTACCAATCTAAAGACCAACTGCTGAATACTACCAGGAAGTACCGCTCTGCCTGAGCCATATCAAGCTATAAATATCTTTGCAGATTTATCTGCCTCAACTATGGTGCGCAGAAGAGAATTCTCTACAATTACCAAGACCCTGCGTGACACCAGCATTCATTACAGGTGGGGTTACCTAACGAAGGTATTTGTGTGGCGTAATAGTTACTAATGTTATTTCTGACCCTGATGCTGGCACAGTGAAACGTACAGAGTGGGGACTTCTACAAAAGCTGGACCAAGCTGGACCAGTCCAGGCTCCAGTAAAGAAAGTTCAGCCTGAATGGAAGATGGCAGTATCTTCGAGTCGCAAGTGTTTTTTATTTTTCTCTTTTTTTTGTGTTCCAGATGAAGATATGCCTGAGCAGTCGTTGGGTAGAGTAAATCTATAAAAAGCATTTTCAGTTTGTCTAAATGGGTAATTGTTTATATTTGCTACCACAGGCCAAATTTGAAGGTGAGCCTAATGCTAATAACCTAGAGCTCTAATAGGGGTAGCTTATATTCTACCCTAAAACTCCCGTAAGGGAACAAAAAGAATTGAAAAAAAGGAGAAAAAATAAAAAAAGGGAAAAAGAAATGGTAAAGAGGGGAGAAAAGAATACAATAAAAGGAAACCTTATTTTTAATTACAAGCCGATTATTTATTTATTTTGAGCTTATAAGCTCTAGAGTGCCAGTTTGTTCAACAATGGTTAGCACCCCGGAAATAATAATAATAATAATAATAATAGTAATTAATAGTAATTGTAACTGTAATTGTAACTGTAATTGTAATCATAAGTACGTTACTATATTTGAGAACTTTTATAGTATATTTTACAGTATTATGGTTGCAACGTATAGAAATAATTACTGAAGCAGTAGCTGTTTACTTGAGTTTATTTTATGCAAGCCATTGATAAAAGTGAAACAACAGTGAAGTCTTGAACTAATTACGGGCGGGAAAATAATGAAAAGAACTCAATAGGTATTGGGAAAATGATGGTTGAATTTTGTTCTGTTGAAATATGAGAGAGGGTCTGCAAATAGCGTAGCTGGAGAGCTGCTGGAGTGTCAGACATGATCACAGCGGCTTCTCTCAACGCCCGCGAGGCATTCATTTCTCCTTCTGCAGCAACAACCTGTGAAAATAAGTGATTAGAAAAACAAATGTAGGAAAATAATTGATCAAACATTGCTTTAAAAAATTCTTAATGGCACACGACAGTCTATGCCGTCAAGCAGTGCATGGCTTTAACGCCGCTTGACAGCATAGACCATCATGCAATAAAAGTACCAGTCAGTACTAACATCAACAGAGGGAATCCATAAAACATGGGATTAGGAGGATGGGTAAATACTTGGATTATAGGTAGCATTATGATTAGGATTAGAGGATGTATTATGGATTGGATTAGAGGTTTTATAACAGGTTGGATTATGGGAGTGATTAAGAGTTGAATTAGGGGTTGGATGAAGGCTGGATTTAGGACAAGATTAGGGGTAGGATTAGGGGGAGAATTTTGGAAAAAGGTATACCTGTGTATCATTGTAGTTAAAGGAACACTATAGTCACCTAAATTACTTTAGCTAAATAAAGCAGTTTTAGTGTATAGATCATTCCCCTGCAATTTCACTGCTCAATTCACTGTCATTTAGGAGTTAAATCACTTTGTTTCTGTTTATGCAGCCCTAGCCACACCTCCCCTGGCTATGACTGACAGAGCCTGCATGAAAAAAAACTGGTTTCACTTTCAAACAGATGTAATTTACCTTAAATAATTGTATCTCAATCTCTAAATTGAACTTTAATCACATACAGGAGGCTCTTGCAGGGTCTAGCAAGCTATTAACATAGCAGGGGATAAGAAAATCTCAATTAAACAGAACTTGCAATAAAGAAAGCCTAAATAGGGCTTTCTTTACAGGAAGTGTTTATGGAAAGCTGTGCATGTCACATGCAGGGAGGTGTGACCAGGGTTCATAAACAAAGGGATTTAACTCCTAAATGGCAGAGGATTGAGCAGTGAGGCTGCAGGGGCATGTTCTATACACCAAAACTGCTTCATTAAGCTAAAGTTGTTCAGGTGACTATAGTGTCTCTTTAAGAGCAGTTGCAGAATGCAAATATGGGGTGTTTACAGTAGTGGGGCATGCATGGTCTGGGCATCTTCCCCAAATAAAGCATGTGCATGAAAATAAACAATGTAATATTTGGACCGAGGTATGTAATAAAATTGCTAAATTAAAAGTGTTAACATGCTCTTTAATTGTTTAATAGCCTGGGGATGTACATTCTACAAATACATACTTTGTGTAGCGGTTTTGCATTCCGTGACTATAATCCATTCCTTCCAATATATGTTTCATAACTTCTAAAAGTGAATTGAAATCCTAGACTTATTGGACATTTTAATAATCAGAACTAATTGGTGAATCAGTAGCCACCTGACCCTCCCCTCCTTCTCTTAATATCAGACTTCCCAAAATTGGGAGGTCTCTATACAGTCATTTATAGAAACTGCAAACCGTCTACTATATTGAATAGAATTTTCTAAAACTAAATAGAGCACCTCCTATTCATTTGAATTACTAGAAACTGTGAAATTATTGAATAATCACAAACTGTGAAATAATTATTTAAAATGAAGCTCTATTCATATTTATGTCATATGACGCATGAATTATAATTAGTAAAAGAACTGGTGTAGGAAGACTTTATTTTTAAATTGTCCCTGTTTAACACAAGAAATGCGGATTAGTCTGATGAAGCCTTGCTGAGAGTAATAAGAGTTGCAGTCCACAGACTCACAAAGGTAGATACCCCTAATCCCAATGTAATTACGTCAGTTTATGTTACCATATGTACGAGGGATCTTTTTTATGTAAATTGCCTACATAGGAGCTAATTAACAATATAATAAATGATATAAACATAATGAGAACATACCTTCGCTCTGGCTTCTCGAGCGGCTTCAGCTTCAGCAGCCATTGCCCTTTGCAGAGACCCTGGTAACTTAACGTCTTTAATCTCCACACGTTCCACCTTAATACCCCAATCTTTGGTTGCATCATATAAAATTTTCTGAATGTAAAATATGGTGGTTTAGTACAAGGAATAAACCTTTTGAAGTGACAAAGTGATTTTGGATTCTAGAAAATGATTCTTGATAGCTACCATAAATAGTATTTGGCTTTTTAGAATACAAATGTCTGATTATGACGGAACCTTTATACAGAGAATATGTGCATTACTCTGTTTCTTCGAAAATACTTACGCCCATTTGTTCGGCCATCTCTTCGCGATCTACAAGGATTTCAGTTAGGCTTTTGGTACCCAGCATGTTTCTCAGTGTGGTCTGAGCCAGCATTTGTGTGGCTTTATTAGCATCATCCACTTTGACCACGGTGATGATCGGATTAAAGATACGGTAGAACACAACAGCATCAACCATGATAGTTACAGAGTCTTTTGTTAGAACCTGAAAATTAAAGACAGAACATTTTGAAGATATATGTAATGCAGAAACATTATAACTAGTGATGTCCCGAACGTTTCGCCGAACGGTTCGCAAACGGTTCGCCACGAATGGTTCGCCACGGACTCATCATTGAGTAAACTTTGACCCTGTACCTCACAGTCAGCAGACACATTCCAGCCAATCAGCAGCAGACCCTCCCTCCCAGATCCTCCCACCTCCTGGACAGCTCACTAAGAATGCAGCTTCAAAATGGATGCTGTCCAGGAGGTGGGAGGGTCTGGGAGGGAGGGTCTGCTGCTGATTGGCTGGAATGTGTCTGCTGACTGTGAGGTACAGGGTCAAAGTTTACTCAATAATGAGTTCGTGGCGAACCGTTCATGGCGAACCGTTCGGGACATCACTAATTATAACACCTGGTTCAGATATATACATATTTATAAATCTCAAACTGCAAATTAACAGTAATTGCAGGTTTGAAACCCTTAAAGGCAAATAACAGTGTATATACCATCCTAACACAATATTCTGTAAGAAATATATTCCAGAGTGGAAAGCACACTCAATTAATGACTGCATAGCTACCACGAGCTGCCAGAGATAAGTAAGCAGGGTATTTCCTGATACTATAAAGAGTTTTCGGGACCAGATTGTGATGACAGTGTAGGGTAATATTGGATCTTTGGTGGGTTCATTTATTGTAAGTGTTATTGAAAAAAATACATTTTAATGTTCAGTTTTGCAATATCCATCAAATGTACTAATGCAAATGTATCCACTCAACTGCCAAACCGACTCTATTACAGTATATAGAAATCACAGCTTGAGCCTTACTGCTCTCCCTTGATGCCATCATTGGACTGTTTGACAGAATAGCCAAAAGAAGAATTGGGTATGTATTGGTGCTTGTAATTTTGTGTAATACATGAAATGTGTACATTAACACAAGACATCTAACTGAGTTGCTAAGCACATAATTCTATTGTTTGGGTGAAACAAATTGGATATCAACAGAATTCCAACACAATTATACATTTTGTTTGTTGTTTTTTATGTCCAATCAGACTGTATCCCAGCAGGACAAACTTTCTTGTTATCTATATTTTAGGTTTTAGTTCTATACCTTGGACACCTTTGTGAATTAACTAAAAGTAAAACAATTGGAGCCAATATAGCTCTAACTGAACTCCATCAGGGTTAATCACTAAAGTGAGTATTCAAATTTAAGGCCAGTGTAGCCAAACTGAAAGCATTGCTGACTTAGAGATTTTTTTTCAGTTTGGCTTTTTTGAACTTAAATTTAAAATTCACTTTGAATTCTCACTAACACATCTGTGTTAAAGTATCGCAGTTTTGCAAATATCTTGTCAGTTAAAGTACACTCATTGCAATCTGGTTTTCTCATAGAAAAGAATTTCTTCATCAGACCACAAGATGGCAGGCAAAGCTTTCTGTTACTAATCCACAGAGAAAATGCACGTTTTTCCATCTTTTCAAAATAATTAATAAATAAATCATTAACAACAGCATTTATATATCACCAAACACCATAGTGCTTTACACAACTGGGATAGATATCAAGCAATTGACAAACAAAATAGATACAAAAGTTGAAGAGTATCCTGCTCAAAAGAAGGGAACTTTGGAAAACTGAAAAAGTAATGGAAGACTGAAAATATTCTCAGGGATTTGGTCCTATAAATTGAAATTTATAAAAATACACACCATTCATGCTTACTGCATAACCATGTGAAATTATTCTTAGTGCATGCAATGTATTCACAAACACACAAACCTCTGATTTTTCACCCTTTCCCTTCATATGTCTACTCACTTCTTGTGGAGGAACAGCGAAAGAGACGGTTCTCAAGTCAATTCGGCAGAAATCGTCAGTGCATGGCAGAATCCAGAATATTCCTTATTAAAAAAACGCAAATATTTTGTAACCTTGAAATCATATCTGTGTACAGTGAATATTCTTGCATGCACAACAAATCACTTGGATTACTCACTTATGGGTTCATTCGCTGAAACAGGAATTGTGGGTTATTGAGAATTTCAGGCCATGATAATTGTATGAGAGAAATTTGCCTGAAAAGTGGAGTTTATTCACTAAATGGTGACCTCAAATTAACTGAAAAACAAATTGTCCTTTCAGTCTGAAGTTTAACATTCGGTTTTCAATTCACTGCAATTCGTGGTTTAGTGAATAAACCCTGGGGAACAATGTACAGATAGCACTAATCCACAGGCAATTTAACATCTGATATAAAGACTCTTATCAGATAGCTCCTCATTCCCAGTAAAAGCTTTCAAGGCTATTGACATGAATTCAAAGAAAATTTCACATTTTAAGCAAAATAGCCGAACTGACAAGATGGCCGATTTGGATAATTATTCCAATAAAGCTAATCTGCCATGCAATATGAAATTCTGAAAATCTGTATGAATTCCAAACAAACACAAACATGTCCTTTCTCCACACATTCACTACAACCCAAATAGACCAATTTCCACGCACACTATACTACAAACAATCTCATCTAAACACACATACTCACGCACTGCACCACAAAGAGTCTCCACTACACACATACACAAACACAATCTCGCAAGCGGTCTCCAAGCACATAAAATACCACAGGAAACATCCCTACACATGCACAACACCCATTAACAAACCTGTCCCTCCTATGTCCTCTGCTATATCGCTTATGGGGACACAAGAGACACAGAGACAAGTCACCAGTAAACACGGTGCAAACATGTCATTCAATTTGCTCCTGCTTCGTTAAAACAAAGGGTCCTTTCCCCATCCATGGTGTGCACTGATGGGTCATCGAAATGACATGCCCACTTTGCCCACCCACTGATCAGCCTTTAAATACCTGGGCCAAATGTTTGTCCCAGTCCAGCCCTATTTGGTGTAGTAGGGCTGAAACAGAGCCAATAATGACATCAACATCCTTGGCTGCTCACAGATATAACATTTTTCTGAAAACTTTACATATTCTTTAATAGTAGCTGTAGCAGTAGACTTACCTGGTCCTTTTGCTCCAGATCTAACTCTCCCCAAGCGAAAAATGACTGCTCTTTCATATTCCTGTACAATCTACCAAAAAGGAATCAAATAATATATTGTCCAGCACTGGCTTGATACAATATTGTTTATTTTATATATATACTGCATTTCATCATAAAAGACAACACAGCTGATATCATCAGGATAATTCATTTAGGTTTACTAAAAGTCCTAGGTACCAGGGACAATAGTCATTAGGAGGAATGCTCAGTTAATTCACTTTTCACTTGTCATTATCTCTTTGGTCTTACTTAAAGGGACACTATAAGCACTTGATCTCAATGAAGTGGTGTGGAAGCCATGTTTCTGTATTTTTAAGTCTCCAGCTGCAGACATCGCCGTTCTGCAGGCATGCAGTGTTTACAGTGCAGGGTATAATTTCCCTTGAGTTTCTTCTACAGAAATATCTCAGTAAAACTTGGCTATTTCTATCACATGGTCTCATAGTGACCACCTGATTGGCCCAGCATTTTGCTGCACATGTACAATAGCCTCCCAATGCTTTCATATGCATTACCTATGCGATTTTAATGCTTTCAGCAATTGAGGTGGGACCAGTTGCTAAGAGAGCAATGCAGTATGGCAGAAAAGGTAAGTGAAGTAGCTTTTTAATGGGCTTGGAGGGTGACATACACCTACAAGGACAATACAGCATTGGGAATACAGATATATATACAATTGTGTATCTATAGTGTTTCTTTAAAGGGCTATTCCAAGCACCATGATCACTTCAGTGTTTTTAAGTGGTTATGGTGCTTGGATTCAGAATGAGCTGCATATCATGTGCTAGCTGCTGGAGATATAGTTCAACTTTTGTCAGCGTCATTAGCCAGCCCAGAACTCTTGATGTCAATTCTCAGCATATTTAGTGCACAGATGCTCATTCATTGCCTGAGTGCGCTTAGCTGATGCTCTCAGCAAATGAATGAGTGGCAGGATCTGTATTGGAAATCTTTAGCAATTATGATGCATGGAGTAATCTGTATTTCTAACCTTATAGTGCCCCTTCCCCACATTTTTACACTTACTTTTTAAACTTACCTGTTTCCAGTGTAGAGTTCCGTCAAACACATTAGAGCTTTCCCATAGTAAAAGCATTGAATCATGGCGATAATGTCTGTTAGAATGCAGGAAGCGCCTCTAGTGGCCACTAGTGGTTGTATTAACCCTGCAGTTTCTCTGAAACTGCAATGGTTTTGTTTGCAGTGTTTAGAGGACAGGGGCACTTCACCCAGATTACATCAATGCAAAGAAATGGTCTTAGTGCCTATAGTGTTCCTTTAAGCGTTATATTTTCAGATGCCATGAATGTGAATAACATTTAGGTGCACAACTTGGAGAAAAAGGTTCCAAACCTGAAAAAGGTAATCATTGTTTTTACCATTAAATCTCAAAGGTTCAAGGTTTAAAAACTTTAGCAAAATCAAAAAAGTATCAAATTATACATTCCTTTTTGAGTGTTTTGTGAGAAATGGTGATGTCTCTATTCAAATCCAGGCCTGGCATGACCCAATCAGATCATAAGAGCAGAGTAAAACAGAAGGCAAGGTAAGGATAGCCACTTAAAGAGCCATCCTGTCCACCTTAACCCCTTAAGGACACATGACATGTGTGACATGTCATGATTCCCTTTTATTCCAGAAGTTTGGTCCTTAAGGGGTTAAAGGACCACTATAGTGCAAGGAAAACATACTCGTGCCCCCACCCTCAGGGTCCCCCTACCGCCAGACTCTGGAGAGAGGAAGGGGTTAAAATCTTACCTTTCTCCAGCACCAGGCGGGGGACTCTCCTCCTCCTCTCCGCCTCTTCTCCTCCTCCTCTCCTCCTTCCTAGCGACGTCATCGGCTGAATGCTCATGCGCGGCAGGAGCCGCGGGCGCATTCAGCCAGTTCATTGGAAAGCATTTACAATGCTTTCATATGGACGCTAGTGTCTTCTCACTGTGATTTTCACAGTGAGAAGCACGCAAGCGCCTCTAGCAGCTATCAATGAGACAGCCACTAGAGGCTCTAGAGGCTGGATTAACCCTCAGTGTAAACAGAGCAGTTTCTCTGAAACTGCTATGTTTATAAAAAAAAAAAGGTTAAACCTAGCTGGACCAGGCACCCAGACCACTTCATTAAGCTGAAGTGTTCTGGGTGCCTATAGTGGTCCTTTAATAACCTAATAACTCTCTTCTCACTCTTTTTTCTATCCCTCCCTTTCTTATCCATTCCCTGACTGCCCTCATTATCTACATCATGCCTCTTATATTTAACGCCTTTAATTTCTAATCCTCTTCTCAGTATTCCACATTCCTTAAAGTGTCTCTGACAATTGACAACGTTTTGGTGATTCTTTCAAACATGTTGACACTATGGTTTCCCTGCTTTTCTCTACTACTCTATATGGCACAGGAAAAGAACCTGTTTATATATTGAAAACTAAATGTTCACTCGTGGCAAATAATCCTTTGCGTTCCAAAAATAGCATAGGGTATTTTATTTACCTTTATGCAGGACCAAATTGAAATGGGAAAGGTGATTAGGACCATCAAAAAAGAAATGAAGATCAAAATAAATCCAAAGCAGTCTACTCCTTGGTTTTCTAAAATTCACAAAAAAAATTGTAAAAGTTAAAAAAAACGAAATCATCTTATTCTGTTTGTCATTTAACAATACAGAGAATTATGATTTTTTTATAAATGTCAACATCAGGTAATTTGAAATGTCTCTGTAATATTTTCTGTTATTAGCATAATAAAATCGTAGTCAAATTTATTGGCTCAAAAAGGATTCAGCAAAAAAAATATGCAACGTACAGGCCTACGTGGCCATGCATGACTACGGCCATGTAGGCAGGAACGTTACATATTGTTACATATTTTTTGCTGTATCCTGTGTGAATCAATAAACTTGACTATAGAGCTCCTGCATTGTGTAGCCCCTGGACTATATTTGGCCTCCACCAATGTTTTCTTGATGGAGGTAGAGCTGGTAATAGTGTCCAGCCATGCACTTTCTTCTAGCTGGACAGTATTGCAGATAATGGCCTAATGGCTTCCTTTCATTTATTTGGCAGTGCTGGGCGGATGTGATTCACCTGGCAGTATCCTTGTGTTTGTCTGTCTATCTGGCTGTATGTTTGTATGTATGTATGTGTTTTTAAAAAATATAAAAATCTTACATAAAAGTTGTAGTAATGCCATTCACAGGTAGAGACCATAAGCACAACGCGTTTCGACAAACCCACTCGTCTTCCTCAGGTGCACTCCTGCATTACTACAACTTTTATGTAAGATTTTTATATTTTTTATAAATAAATGTGAATACTCATTTTTAAATTTGTGTGCCTGTTCTGCATTTCTAACTCTGAGGAACAAGCTTCATACAGAGGAATACCCTTTGGACCACTCTCTACAAACGCTATTACCTGAGACGGGCTCTCAGAAATGGGATGTATTATTGAACTTTCCAGTATCTGACTTTTGGCTACCGTCTGACCCTGTCAACAATTGTGGTATATTTTTGTGTCTTTTATTGGGTATATACACCTACACTGTGCATGCATTGCATCTCATTTGTTGTATTACATATTTGTGCTGCACACTATTTTGTTGTTTGTATTCACTTTTTGTTGTGGGATTTTGTGATTATTCCCATTAAGTGTGTTCTACCTGCTTTCTCTTAGCGCCATGGATTGTACTACTTTCTTTTTTTCTGTATTTTATGTATTATAACATAAACAATATAACACATATCATATGTCTAACTAGTCAGCTTTATATATATAAGAGGTGAGGGGAAGGAAAAAAATACTTAATCTTTATAAATTAAATTAATCATTATGTACAACTTGCTTGGCTATGCAATTCTTCTTTAATAATAAATAAATAAAAAGGCTAAACAATGTGTTTATCTTCTGCTTTCCAACATGTACAGAAATATTTTTTGCAAATAGTTTTTTTATGTTTTGACATTTGCTAATTTTAATAAACACATTCTCTCAACATATACATAAAAAGGTGTTGTGCATAGTATACAATCTGAAATCAATATATAAAACAATAAATATATAATACTTAAGATTGCCGTTTACCAGGCTGCGGTTCCACGTTACTTGAAGGTTCGGATTGTCCTGGTTTTTCTTGGTCATAACTTGGATCCATTTCTGGCTGCACCTTATTTGTCTGATAACATATCAAACTAGGAGATCCTCTTCCACTGTGCATACAAGCAGCATCTGCGGATCACTGTAATATTTAAAAGAAAAATGTAAGCTAAACTTTATATAACTCAGCTATCACTATCTGTTGCCTAATAATGTTGTTAACAGCAGTGCATCAGTCTTATAACAGATCCCTGGAAGAAGAGAAGGCACTAAGGTGCTAAGACATCATATGGATATTAGTTAAAGCTCTCGTAATATGAGCTTTAAACATGATTTTTTAAAGGTAACTGGATCTGCTAATAGTAATGAATGACAGCATCATGCTGAGAATTGAGTTGCATGTTTGTCAAAACACTTGACACAAACAAGGCAAACAAAATAATAAAACATGTGACGATGTACGCAATACAGCAAGTAAGGGTCTATCTTCTTTACCATCTGAATGACTTTTACGTTTCCATTTGGAATCTCCCTACTGTATTGACACCATAAGCTTTAAGTATGCTTTAAGACTTTAAAATAAAAAGACAATTTAGTAGATATACCCTCAAAGAAACATGCTTGTATTTTTCCTGCATGTTTGCATTGGGGACATGTGAAAAACAGCTTGAAAACAAAAAATCCATAGACCTTTTATTTAAATTTAAACAATGATAACTGCAGGGTTTTCTTATGTGCATTTAATACTTTGTTAATTATAGGAACTCTATTGTTATTTAAAGGAACTCTATAGTGACAGAAATACAAACTTGCTGAAGCAATGCATCTTTATGAGAAAAGTTCAGAGCCTCCATGCAGAGCTGTTGTTGTGCAGCACTGATCCAGGAAGCACCTGTAGTGGCCGTCTGAGTTACTGTCACTGGTGGCATCCCTAGTAAACACTGCCTCTTCATGCGAAAATGCATGCAAAGACAGGCTATAGACAGCAGAACAACTACATTAAGCTGCAGTTGTTCTGGTCTCTATAGTGCCCCTTTTAGGTACTGGGGGAACAGGTGGAATATTTCTTCTGAGATGTAAAATCTTGGTGGAGATTCTCTTCTTAGAAGCTTGTTTTGAAACATTTTATAAAGTGCAATACTGTATCTCTATCCAGTACAGTGACTAAATAGTTTGTGCATGCCATTTCAAAAAGGCAATTAACAGAAATAAAAATGTATGCCAATAAGGAGATCAAGTGAGTTTAGACACCAGCTCTTTGTGCTGAAATATATATTTCTTGAGAACTAGAGCAGTGATGGTGAATCTATGGCACACCGACCCCTCTCTGTGGGCACACCGCCATAGGCCGCCGTGGGGGGCCACTAGCGCTGGTTGGCAGCAATGCAGTGTAGTCACCTGCCTGCCCAAAATGGCAGGTGCCTACTCTGCTTTCGTATCAGGAGGACCCCAAGGCAGGGGGAGGTATCTGGGAAGAAGATCGCTCCTCCAGCAAGCAGGCTGTGTGGAGCGTTGCAGCGCGTTCCCATGGCAACATTCCACACAGCATTGCACGGGAGGACTGGAGAGCTGCAGCCAGAACCTACATACTTATGACCACCGGTCTAGTGGCGGCATATGGCCCTTATCAACAAGGGTTGGACCAGCGGTCCGTGGATGGGTAGGGCTGTCCCTCCCCTAGCCTCAGGTACAGTTGTGGATAACAGACGTGCCCACTGAGTTAATAAACGGCTAGTGGTTAGCATTACATCATGGAAGGCTGAATAAAAGACCTTGTACTGGTTGGAACGAGGGGGAGGGGGCAGCTGCCCTAAGTTGTGTTTGGTTGGTAAGGTGGTATTCAGTGACGTATATATTTACTGAGTAATTATGTATGTAGTGTTTATATTAAAGTTGAAGCTTTAATATTTATATATTTATAATAAAGCTGTAGCCTATTTACTCCAAAACCTGTTTGTTGTGTTTCATTTCGGGAATAAATGGAGGGCTTATGCCCATACACAGTTACCCTCTACCTACACACAAGACCATGAGGAGCCAGGCAAGGCCTAGGCAGAACAGAGACACGTGAGTGTGAGGGAAGTGTATACAGAGGAATGCCCATACACAGTTACCTTCTACCTACACATGGTTATTATTGTCAAAATAATTTTTAACACTATTTAAATTCCAATAAATCCAAAGACATACAGCCCATCTCCCACTGACATTGGGAAGTATCTATATGATACTTCCATATTATATTCCAACTCCATCTGTTCACATATTACTTTGAGGAAATAACCAGAATTGTTACCAGCTTATATGGGTACCACATCATTTCATATTGAAAAATACGTGGAACATTAGTTTGAAAAATAGTAAGCTACAATAGATGTTCAAGATAATGCACTTTTTAAAATGAGCTACAGAATTACAATAAACACATTATAGCTAAACAACAGGTATTATTGAGCAACAACTCTCCATTAATGATCTATGGTCCAATAACTACATAACTCCTCCAATAATCAAATATTTAACTGCAGGCTTTCTGAGGCTAAATAAGCCAAAATAATTACCTAGTGGATTCGCAACAGGAAAGGATTTATAAGTGTGTTTCTAAAGAACCCATGAAAATTTTCTTTACTGAACATGGCAAAACCATCTGGGACCATTTGGAGTGCAAAATACAGACATTGCTACAAGTATTTTACTGTGTCTTGATTTTGCGATTCTGACTCTGAATGAGAACGAACTGTGTCCAGATGTCAAGCTGTCTGACCACTGCCACAGCCAGTGAGTTGGAGCTAAATAATAATATGTGAAGGAGGGGGGGGTGGAAGTAGGTCATCATCCTACTGCCCTCATGCATGGGTGTCTGGCAGGGTTAAAAAAAATATAAACTGCAAGGGACATGATATAGACCATTATGGGCAGCAGGTGTGGACTACTAAAGATATGTCCCTGAACCCAAATCCATGTGCATCTGTTGGAGGGTTTATAATCTAAGGGGGGGGGTGGATATGTCAGTGGTCCATTCCTAGGGCAGGATTACAAGTCTATTGGGCCTGGTGCTGAGCATGACACGGCTAAATACTTAATCACATGTCTCACAAAATTTCAAATGGTCAAAGAGGGATGTGGCGGAACCAACCTCGCCACTGGCCACTGGAGGAGCCTGGTTGCCAGCCTCCTGCCATGTAACTATGGCCCCTGGGATGTATTGCCCTTTAAAGACATGATTTGGGCATAATGGATTTGTGTTGTGCTGCTGCTGGCCCTTTAAGAACCATCTGGGGACATACTGTGGAGTTACTGGGTGGCCACCATTTCATGTAGCAGAGACACATGGTGAGAACAATGGATGAAGCACATGGTGAGAACAATGGATGGCGGTCATTTTAACTCACAGACACTGTTTGGACTTTTCTACACAGTGCCATCTCACCGGTATTTGGTGCACAAAGACATCGTGCAGTAGTTTTAAACTATACAACAGGGGACACATTATATCGTAATTATTTTTCATATAGCCTGTATATGTTCTGCGGAATCTGCATTAAACTGTATCTTTCAAACTACAGAACGGATCTGGGTGAATTTTGGATATGTGGTTCACCCAGATACCCCGGTTCCGAGGATATACTGTTATGGGGTTATTGCATGTTTTGGGGTCCCTGTGATATGTTTTATAATACTGTATTTCTCTGCCTGTGATAATTATATTAACCATTGTGTTCAGTAATCATATCACAGGCAGAGGGGAGGATTTTGTGGGGGAGTGTCTGTGTGTATTGTACGGATTGATTGGTTGTATTTCAAAACCCTGTGGGCAGTACTATGTTTGTGGATTGTGAAGAAAAGAGGCTGTATGTGCCAGTACAGGCAGTTCTGCTTGACCTCAAAACGAAGTGTCGTCTCGTTATTGGGGGAATTGGATGTATGCTGATTGCCAGGAGTTTAAGCTGATTATATGCTTTTCCTGTTCAGCTGCTAACAGCATTCATATGCTTGAGAGCATTCGTATGCTTCTCCGGTTCGGTGGTTGTGGTGTCTGCTGCAGTGCTTGGAGTCCTCAGGAAGCGCTAGGAGCATCCTTCAACTGAGGTACCCAGTCGGGGTGCCAGGTCATCCGTTACAAGGGACATTATAATTTAAGCGGTGAGAGTGGGTGTATGGCCAAGGGCTGTTTATAGACATTTTAGTTGACATACTAAGACGAATATATGCAAATAAAATGTAATTTAAAGAAGAAGAATGCAACTTGTTTACACTGACTGATTCCTAAACACATTTATTTTAGTTTAAAGACACATTACTGTGAGTATTATTACTGTGGAGCTCTGTTTTACACTTACAAACTTCAACTACACCCTGTTCCAAATTATTATGCAATTTCTATTTAAGTGTCACAAAGATTAAATATTTTGTTTTTCAGTTAAACTCATGGTTGGCATTGTGTCTCAGGGCTCTATTGATCACTGAAAACAATCTTGGACAGCTGTGATAATTAGATTGCCAGGTGAGCCCAATTTAAAGAAAAACTACTAAAGGAGGGTGTTCCACATTATTAAGCAGAGCACCATTTTCATGCGATATGGGGAAGAAAAAGGATCTCTCTGCTGCCAGAAAGAGTGAAATAGTTCAATGCCTTGGATGAGGTATGAAAACATTAGATATTTCACGAAAACTTAAGCGTGATCATCGCACTACTAAGAGATTTGTGGCTGATTCAGAGCACAGACGGGTTTGTGCACATAAAGGCACACTGAGGAAGATTTCTGCCAGATCCATGCATCGGATCAAGAGAGCAGCTGCTAAAATATCATTACATAGCAGCAAACAGATATTTGAAGATGCTGGTGCCTCTGGAGTCCCACGGACATCAAGGTGTAGAGTCCTCCAGAGTCTTGCAACTGTGCATAAACCTTCTGTTCGGCCACTACCAAGCAATGCTCACAAGCAGAAAAGGCTGCATTGGGCAGAAAAATACATGAAGACTAATTTTCAAACAGTCCTGTTCACTGATGAGTGCCGTGCAACCCTGGATGGTCCAGATGGATGGAGTAGTGGATGGTTGGTGGACGGCCACCCTGTTCCAACAAGGCTGCGACATCAGCAAGGCGGTGGTGGAGTCCTGTTTTGGGCTGGAATCATGGGAAGAGAGCTGGTCGGCTCCTTCAGGGTCCCCAAAGTTGTAAAGATGACCTTTGCAAAGTATGTGAAGTTTCTGACTGACCACTTCCTTCCCTGGTACAGAAGGAAGAACTATGCTTTCCGTAATAAAATAATCTTCATGCATGACAATGCACCATCTCATGCTGCAAAGAATACCTCTGCACAGGGCCGCCACCAGAAATTTTGGGGCCCCTGACAAAGCACAAGGTCTGGGGCCCCCTGCCCCCTCCACCCGGCCTGCCCCCTAACCCCTGCCCAGCCCGCCCACAAGTCTGCCCACAGGACTCCTACCTAGTCCGCTGACAGTGATGCAGGACTGAATGTAGTGTGTATAATGGAAGTGAATTAGAATGTGTGTAATGGATGTAGTGTTTGTGTGTATTAGATACTGTTTGTGCAGTGAATGCAGAGTGTGTGTTTGTGTAGTGGATGTAGTGTGTATAGTGAACGCAGAGTGTGTTTGAGTAGTGGATGTAGTGTGTGTTTGTGTAGTGGACGTAGTGTTTGTGTGTACTAGATGCAATGTGTTTAGTGGATGCAGTGTCTGTAGTGGATGTAGTCAGGGCCGGACTGGGAATGAAAAGCGGCCCTGGAAAAAAATTCTATACCAGCCCCATAATGCATCACGCCTGCATAGTGTGCAGATATGGAAGTGGGAAAAAAAAAACACTGCACACAGACTGATGAATACACGCACACAGACTGGTGAACGTGCACAGACTGGTGAACACGCACAGACTGCTGAATACATGAACACACACAGACTGCAGTGAGGGGTGCAGTGTGTGTAGGGGCTTAGTGTGTGGGGAGTGCAGTGTGTAGGGGTTCTGTGTGTGGGGGGTGTGGTGTGTATTTGGAGGGGGTGCAGTGTGTGTAGCGGTTTAGTGTGTGTGGGGGGTAGAGTGTGTGTGTGCTGTGTGTGGAGGGGGTGCTGTGTGTGTGTGTGTGTGGAGAGAGTGCCGTTTGTGTGTGAAGGGGTTCTGTGTGTGTGAAGGGGGGCTGTGTGTGTGGAGGGGTGCTGTGTGCGTGGAAGTGTGCTGTGTGTGTGAAGGGGTAGTTTTTGGGGGGTTCTGTGTGTGAAGGGGTGCTGTGTGCTTGGAGGGGTGCTGTGTGTTTAAGGGTGCTGTGTGTGTGGAGGGGTGCTGTGTTCGTGGAAGTATGCTGTGTGTGTGAAGGAGTGCTGAGTGTGGGGGGTTCTGTGTGTGTAAAGGGGTTCTGTGTGTGGAGGGGTGCTGTTTATTATGTGTGGAGGAGTGCTGTGGGTGGGGTGGTGTAGTGTGTTTATGGGGGGGGTTTATAGCATTGATATATTTTAAAAATAAAAAAGTTTTATATTACCACCCCCCCCCCGTTATCTTTGGTCAGGGGAGAGGGGGAGCGACTATTCTTTAATGTTCAATCCCTGGTGGTCCAGTGGTGGCACGTGCTGTTCAACCTGCAGCTCCTCTGGCTGCAGGCTGACTTCTCTCTTGTGTTTATTTATTCATTTATTTATTTACTTGTTTATTTATTTTTAAATCAGTTGGAATATTCTAAGGTCTTTGGCCTGGAACTTCAGCTCCATCAGCCCTATCTTATTCCAGCCATGTCCACTTCCTGAAAGTCAGAATTAATGTCTCCCCCCCTCCCCCCATATAACAAGGAGTCCCCAGGCCCTTAGCCAGCCCATTATAATCCCCTCCTATCCGTCTCACCCTAATAATAGAGAAGGGGGCCCATTAAATCTAATACCTGTAAAATAAAAATGTATACTTGTTTTCAGCATTCTTCTTTAATCTTCTTTTCTTTAGCTCTTAAAAGTACAATTAAAGGGGTTTGTGTCACCTGATTTTTCAAGGCTTTTAGAAAGGTGTTGTGGTAGGGACAGGAATTGTGGACATCTATTTACTTTGACCAGTGGACTGGGTGATTCTGGTCTATACCTATAGGAGGATTGGGTAATCTCTGCCCTATAGCTAATATGATGTTATCTCTCACTATGGATATTAATATAGTATGGAGCTTGGGGACCCTTCTAAGTGTAATGCTGACAAATCCCTCAAGCACAGTAACAGATGGAGATGGATCAGTTTTGTAGTCCTAACTGCATCTGCTGGAAAATAAATAGTGTCAGTGTCCTCAGAGGAATACATGATCCCAGAGGCAAACAAAATAATCATGTACTGTTGGCAATCTAGAAAAGCCAAGGAAACAATATTTCAACAACGCTTCCAGCAAGCAGAGATAGTTCAGTTACCAAAGGTATGAAATGATTACAAACAGAAGCCAGCTGGCAAATTGTTACAAAAAATAATTTAACAATGCAAAGGTTAAAGGGACACTATAGTCACCAGAACAACTAGAGCTTAATGAGAAAAGGCAGTGTTTATATTGCCCCTAGGGACACCTCCAGTGGCCACTCCTCAGATGGCCACTGGAGGTGCTTCCTTGGGCAGTACTGCACAGTGTGCAGCACTGTTGTCCAGCGTCTCCACGCACTGCATGGAGACGCTGTACTTTCCTCATAGAGATGCATTGATTTCATGCATCTCTATGAGGAGGTGATAATTGGCCAAACCAGTGTTTAGCCCCACCCCAACCCTGTCTCTGTGTCAATTTCAGCCAATCCAATGCCTTCCCTATGGTGCTGGAAATAAGGTACGTTTTCCTACCTTTTAAGGAGGCTAGAAGGGGGCCAGCCACCTAAATGGTGATATTAACATTATAGGGTCCGGAATACATATGTTGTAGTTGTTAGGTGCCCATATGCCCCTTATAGAACAAGCAGGAGGACCTATTCTTCCCCTATGCCAATCCAGAAGTTGCTCAACCATGAAGTCTCCATCCATGAGGTGGTGGAATGGGACATTAACAATAATAGAAAAGGGAGGGTGGTGCCTGACTGCCATGCTGTCTGGCCGTGTGTGGAGTGAGCTCTGTGTGCTAAATTTTAATCTATAGAAACTCTCAATCTCTGTGCCTGAGACAAGCCAGATACCCCTCAGCTGAATTCTGTTGTTTTTGGGCGCACGAGTGCCGACCAGAACTTGAGGGAACTCTGCAGCCTACCTGGAAGTGCAGGCGGTGGAGAGGCTGCTGCTCTCCCTGCTGGTATTCCCTGTAACACTACTGACGGCAGAGGTGCTCCTGCTCCGCCCCCCTGCCAGTGAGGGTTATCCCGGCACCAGCTAATCAGCTTGGTTAACCAGCTGCTGAAGAGGTCCAAGCCCTGACAACACCGCAACAGTATGCGGACTGCACCAATGCTTCTGCCAAGATGGCGACCTGACTGCATGCCCTCACTACACCAGGTTTGCTGGAGTCTAGCTTGGTGTGGCTCGACCAAATATTTGCCAACTTCTGCTGTAGTTAAGCCAGGCATGTCATCCTGATACCATGACAAGACGCCACAAAAGCACAGCACAATACTTGCCTGCTGTTCACCAAAGAATTGGGGCCATAGCTGTCAGTCGACCAGTCACTGCTAACATGCGCCCTAAAAAGCATACCATAGACAGAATTATGACTTCCAGGCCTTTATCTGCACCCAACTGCTACTCCGTGTGGAGAGCCATGTAGGGATGAACCCCAGTGCACAACTCATGTGCCTGGAAAGTGAATACACGCTTTACCCAAAACGTGAATTACGGCACCGAAAGTGACTGGATCGGTGGACCATGCGGGTTTGCTCTTTCTGAGGCAAGGGGCCAGCGAAGTGGCTGGTACTGGAAGAATGGAACTCAGTGTACCTCTGGGCCACTCACAGCAAGCATGGAAATCGGGTGAATTATGTGTCTTAGGAGCTGTGGGAAGGGAATTAGGCTCTGTGCACTAGCCATTATTAGTATTTATGTGAAACAAGGTTCTCAGCTCACCAATCAGCAACGTGTTTTGTTTTTTGTTGTTTTTTTTCCCTCACCATTGCTTTGTTTTATTTTTGCTTTTATTTATCTCAATAGCATTGCTAATTCACTCAAACAGAACATGGGTAGCTATTCTTACTGAGCCTACTAGTTCACTTTTGTGACTCCACCTTTATTAAAGACGTATTCACTATAGTGGTCACGCTTGTTTTTTTACTATTAACATAAACATGTGCATTATTTTCAAGTGTCATGGCAATGTTCTAGCATGTATGATTGAAAAACGCTTGCATATGCTGTCATGGCATCTCAGTTCTGTTTGTTCCCCCTTGTATAATCTAAATAAAGAATAATAATAAAAAAAATAATAATAATAATAGAAAAGGGGAGTCCATGGTTTCTCCCTAACCCCAACCTCCCCATGCCCAGTGGTTGGAAAGATTAAATACGCTAGCAAATGCAGTCTTCAGTGTACCTACTCTTATAAAAAACAGTACCGTTACACCTGGCTACATCAGAATAACCCATACTGTGTGAAGTACGCAAACCACCAGCCATCGATACATGGGTAAAGAAGTGCAGGTAAATGTAATCGTTATGAATAAAGTCCCCCCTAGGTTAAAATTAATCCTTCAGAAATCTGCTGAACAAAAAAGGAAGAAGGTGGAAAAATACATATGAATAATACAAAAAAATGAAAAATAACTAAAGATTATAAAATGACAAATCCAAAGTATGGGTTATTTTGAATGCTTTCTTCAACCTTCGCAGTTTATCTTGTAAATATCTGACAAATTGTAAAAATATACATATATATTGTAGCTCTATAAAGTGAATATTGTGCTTTAAATGCCAAGACATCTTTTTGCCTCAGTCACGCTTTGGCCTAGTATGGTTGACTATTCATATGGCCTCCACAGGAAGTATTGCCATGATATACACATCCCATGAGACCCTATTAGTAAAATACCCTGCCTCCTACTTAAGATGCTAGATCTAAGTGGTCATAGGGATCTGTTTCCTTCATCTTTATAATGGAAGAGAATCTGCACTATTTAGTTATAAAGGGGTTATACTGGCCTAGCAGTAACTAGCCTGCCTACACATAGCTCAACACTTGTACTGGCAATTTTAAAAATTATTTATACCCTTGCTGCATGTGCTGTCAGCAGACATATAGTATACATTTTAGACATCTGCTTACGATAGACATTCATGTCCATCGTAAGCAGATTGCAAAACCTGGTTGTGGAAAAATTGTATAAACAATGCTCATTTTGGTTCACAAATGACCCCAGATGTTCTCAAATAACTACAACACTCTGATACTAAGAGGGCAGAGCTCATGAGAGCCATTACATGAGGTCTGCAATCAGTGGGAGGACACCAGAAGCTCTCCACACTGGACCACCATGGATCTAAATGATGTCACCTGCCTACCCTAATGTAATCAGAGAGAAGGGGGTATAAACTGCATTTCACTATTTTTTTTACAATCTTTATTTTTCAAGTAAATACAAGAGAGATGACACAGAAAAATTAGACACTAAAAAGACAAATGGCACCAATGAGACAGCATATGGAATGTCAAGTCAAGAGCATTACCCAATATGTCAACAAATAACCAATGAAAACAGAGCATCCTACTGTGACATGAGTTGTACCCAAACATGCAGGAAGAGTGGAAACCAACAAATTATCACTTTATTTATCTTTAATTATTTTTATTTAAACTTTAATTATCACTCTATTTAATAAATATATAATTGTGAGGTGGGAAAAATTAAATTACATTTAGAAACTCACACCTCTTTATCCTGCAACTGGGAGCCGCCATCTTAGCTCTCTGTCAATCATGGATATAAGCTCTGTCCTTAGCAGTCAGCATAGTGAAAGCTTAGAGGAAAAGTAAGACAGTAAAAAAATAATTTGCAATGTTTGCCCTAAGCCTTATCTGAACTGGATTGTAAAGTCGACTGCTAACAGGGCTTTTCACCAAAGACCGGATTTTGTCCAAAATTACAGAATTCCGACTGCAATGGCAATTCTCATATATACTAAGCCAAATACAATAAGAATCTAGTCGTCAGAGTAAATCTGCAGCAATCACCCGGATGCATTTAGTCTGAATTAAAATTTGTGCTTTTGCATCCGAACCCTATACAAAGTATAGGATTAGTATAGGATTCTGAACATTACATAGCCCAAATTTTACTAAAATTCAGAACTTAATATTTCCCAAAGGATGCCTATTCACAAATTATGGTTAATTCGCTTTTTTCAAAGGTTTATGATAATTTTAGGTACTATTTGTCCTAGTACTATAATAAGCTGTAAGTGGTCCTGGAGTAGCGCCTTTTGGCATAAGTTGGAGTTTTATAAATAATAATAATCATATTAGTGAGATCCCACAGGTTACAGATGATTTTTACATATTTTTATTCAGTGATAAAATTAACATAGAAGTGACATTTCCCCTTTAATTCAGTGGAGTAAATACAAGTAACAATTTCTCTTCCATTATGTATCTCTCTGTCTGTAACAATGCATATCATCAAAGCTCACAATGTTATAAAAAGAAACCCCTCTAGATACTTTGTAGGAACGGTCAAATGAATGAACAAATCGTTACCCTCTAAAAGTCCCCCCACCCCCCTTTTTTTTAAGTTGCTAGTTACTGTGTGAGACCAGGTATCAGCCAGCTCTGCTGTTGTTGATGGCTGAGCATCATGAGAGCAGCAGTCCAGAATTCAGTAATTAGTGGTAAGGGATTACACAGAGGGCGTGCAAGCCACCTCCAAACAAACCTATCCCTGCCCTGGCTTTGATGGTAATAAAAAAACTCTATTATGGGAGAGTCCCAGCCATTCACCCTGTGGTCTAAACTGTCGTAAAACCAAGGGGTGTGCCTTCACTTACGGCAGGCACTCAGACAGGCTGGTGTTGCAGTGTGCTTGTCTGCTCAGAGCCATGCAAGGCTAGTGCTGTGTGTGTGAGTGACCATGTTAAACAGACAGGATGAGGCGGACAGGACCCTGTTCGTGGGGAATTTAGACTGCAATGTCAAGGAGGAGATCCTCTACGAGCTCTTTCTGCAGGTGATGGGCAAGCAGCAGGGTTGTGGTGTGCAATTGGAGAGATGCCCCTGTGTGGGGGGAGGAGGAGGGGGACCTGGCAGTTGTACCATGTAGAGGGTAAGCAGTGTGTCCAGTCAATCTGAGGTGGCACAGTGTTTATGTGTTATCTTTTATTTTTATTGGGGTTGGTTATCTTTGGGTTTTGTTTTTTTTTACTAGAGTTACTTATGGAAATATGCTCAGGGCAGGGCTGCTTTGAAAACCAAAACAAAACTTTGATCCCCTGCATGTTAATACACCACTGAAAGCATCAGTATGTTCCTGTACATTGGATCACATGTTAATAAAAGCTTAAAACAAGACATAAACAGAGCAAAACACAGCTCTCAGCATGGCAAGTTTTGTGCAATACACTTCCTATAATCCTAAATCACCACTTGGCTGGTTAGGGATGATGGTAGTTCTGTTGGTTTGAAGTGTGTGTGTGTGTACATATATTTGGACTTTCTACTTTTTTTTTAATAATTTTTTTTTTATTTTACCATTGTGTGTGTGACAGATTGAATATGATGAAGTTAAGTCTTTTATTTCCAGCTTGTGAACTCAAAGTGAATTTCAAATTTTAAAGGGGGGGGGGGCTAGGGACAGCCAGGTTGTGGAATTATTGATTTTGATATTTTGGTTTATTACAATATGCAATTCCAATGTTAATTGTCCACATTTTTGTGAATACACCCCTGTTTGTCACATATCTATTAGTAAAACATCAACATTTTCTGTAGCACTGTAAACTCCCTCCCCTCCTCATTTCATGATCAGGGAAACAAAACACACACAAACCAAAAATATGAAAACATTAAATATATCTTTAAATGTTTCTAATTTGCAGCAAATTCCCAAAGTATGCTATGTCTTTGCCATGGTTCCTCTTAAAAGAACACTATAGCATTTGGATCAGGTATCTAGATAGACCTGTATTTCGATTGCAGTAGTGGCCCTGGCACCAGATTTATTGACCTGTCCTCACCATTTGCCATAACCATTAATAATATATAAAGGTTTTACTCCCTATTTCCCAAGGCTGATACTCCCTCTGCGCTGCTTACATAACCACCTCTCGCCACATCATTGAAGAGGTGTGAAGTGGTCTGGGTGACTTTAGTGGTCCTTTAAATTATTATTATTATTATTATTATTATTTTATTATTTATATAGCGCCAACAAATTCCGTAGCGCTGTACAATGGGTGGACTAACAGACACATAATTGAGATCAGACCACTGACGTACAGGAACAGAGGGGTTTGAGGGCCCTGCTCGATGAGCTTACATGCTAGAGGGAGTGGGGTATAGTGACACAAAGGGTTAAAGTAGGGGAATTAAATAGTTTGTTACAGAAGGGTTTATTGAGTGCTTGGTAGGTCATTTTTGACAGGTGAAGGAACGGAGTCATGGGGTGGGGGATGAGAAACCTGCTGACAGTTTAATTGATACGCTTTAATAAAGAAGTGAGTTTTCAAAGATTTTTTGAAGGAATGGAGGCTGGGTGAAAGTCTGATTGAGGAGGGAAGGGAGTTCCACAGAATAGGTGCAGCCCTGGAGAAGTCTTGAAGGCGAGCATCAGAGGTGGGGATCCGGGCAAATCATAAATTATAATCTAATTTAACTACTGTTGAGCACATATACAAAGCAAACGCAGTCAATGGTTTTTGTTTTGTTTTTTTCTGATAAATCTACATACATACGTTGATTTTAAGCTTTTTGACCATGTATTTATTTTATGAATGAGACCTACAATTACTTGTTCTTTTGAGCATATGAGATTTTGCTCTGTTTAATTTTCAAGGCAAAGCTATGATCAAGTTGCATGTATTCCATAAATCTTTGTGCAACCAGTGTTGTGGACTGTGTTAGGTATCTTATAAAAAATTACTCTATCTACATGCTAAAAGAAGTGTTTTGTGTCAAATGCTTGACCAAGATTTGGCATGTTCATGCACTGTCCTCACTGACTCCATGGGAATAATAGGAGTTTGAGGTTGCTGTATCTCTCTTGTGCAGAGGGAACTTTAGGGGTCTGGTGTGTCACATTAACCATCAAATGTAAGCTAATTCGAGCACGGTCCTCATCAACCTATTGTTTCTGTAACATTTTGTAATTGTCTAATGTATTAAATTTCCACTTTTTATAATATTATAAAGCACTGCAGAATAAGATATTATGTAAATGTCAATAATAACAAAAGAAGCATTTGCAAACAGGTTTAACCATTTGTTATGCTGATTACATTTTGTTTGGATTGGTGTGTGTGTGTGTGTGTGTGTGTCAGTGTCAGGAATTGCTTCAAAATTACAATTTATCATATTGTCCCACTGTGCAGCTGACTCATCTTCCTCTTTCATTTTTTTCCCTGATCATGTTCAATTGCATTTTGCTAACTGCTTGGATTAAAATGCTGACCTGCATGACTCTGATTGAGCTGGCAGTGGATAAGTCTTGGAAGGAAGGTAGACTTGGTATTGTGTTACTTTCTAAGTGTTCTTGGTAACCTTTACATTTCTTGCAGGCTGGACCATTGACCAAAGTAAACATTGCAAAAGACAAAGAAGGCAATTTTAAGTCATTTGGTTTTGTCTGCTTCAAACACACTGAATCTGTGCCTTATGCTATATCCTTGCTGAACGGCATCCGTTTATATGGAAGACCAATTAAACTTGATTATCGTTTTGGTAAGTTGGATAATACATTGAATGAAGGAAATACATTGAACCTTTCTCATGATGCTCATTTTTTCTTTTAATAATTATATTGGATATTTACCAGATTATACTTTAATCCTAGCAGCTTCTACTAGATAATGTAGCACGCTCTCAATAATAATGTTGAGAACAGAAGCTGAGGAGAAACAGTGATTCTGCATTTCCATAGCAATGTCACAATTTAAAATCAAGCTTAGTATGACTGTTTGTTTTACCTCTAGAACAAGGCTGATGAGTTCAGCTCTAGTGAGTTACTTGAGGGGTCAGTCTGCGCAAAATCTGAAATCTGACCCAATAATATTTTGAATGTATTTAAATAATGCATAAAAAATATTGGTGTCTGTAAGCTGCAACTTATATGTTTGGTAGCTGCGACTAGCACCTGGCAAACCCTAAGTTAGCAAGTAGTTTGACTACTTAACATATAAAAGTGCCAGGACATTATTGGCTCCATAACCACTACTGTAGTGCTGATTGTACTTGGAGTGTTCCTATTAATATTTCACTAGGGGAAAATAAAAACTGACGAACACCTCTGAGAACAGGTGAGGGATACGTAAACTGCTTTACTGAGAGATTAGGTTGTTATATTTCTAAGACAATATTCGGCTTAGAAATATGGTCAGTGTAAAGTTAATAAACAGTAAAAGAGGAAATGTATGACAAAAATCAAACAACGGGGGGCAGTGCTAACTGCCGATCGACGCAGACGCACATGCAAAGAGCTCCTGCGAGAGCATCGCAGGTAAAAACCTGATAAAACCATCCGAAATTCACCCAAAAGACGCCCAAGCACTATGGGGAAAAAGGCTAAGCTCTGGAGAAGCGACACTGCCTCCTCATCACGAGATATCGGCACTTTGCTGAGGGGGACCCTGCAGCTGAGGCACACCAAAATGGCACCAGCGAGGGAGGACTATGATATTACATCGGAGGAGAGCGGAACAGAAGACTTATCATTCCCCAGCAAAAAAAAGGCAAACTCTGAACCTCTGCACCTACCTGGAAGTCGGCGGGCAAACACCAACCCTAGCCCAGAACAAACGCCGGTGAGCAAGGCCGACATCCAAAACCTGCTGAAAGAGATGAAAGTCCTGTTTGCTGCTGACATCGCATTGGTCCTTAGGTGGCATAACAACTAGGCTGCAGGCGCTGGAGGACTCTGTCCTGCCTGCTTTGCACAATTTCACCAATCAGCAATCCAAGATAGACAAGCGCAAGCAAATCTCCTCATGTAAGGTAGACTTGCAGCGCTTGAAGACTTCAAGCAACAGCGCAACCTCAGGATTCTAAGTGTCCCTAAGGACATCAGACACCGAAGTCCCTCATTATATCCAAGGCCAAAGCAATCATGCTGGAGAACTTTCAGATTCCCAAATCCTCTAGAGCCCCGGAAGGGGTCCAAAGAGACTTGCTGCCATGCTTCCAATCGATACGGAGTAAGCAGCTTGTACAGGCGGCTGTTTGTGAATCACCAATTCACCACTTTGAAGGTGCTGATCTCTCCTTCAATAATGACTTGACTAGGTCCACTATGGTCTGGCGACGAACTCTCCACCCTGTCACTCAGCACTTGAGGGAACGTGGAGTGGTGTACCGTTGGGGCCCCGGCTGCAAGTTGTCAGTGCTCCACGACGGGCAGAGGACCCATCTACTGTAACTGTCAGATGCAGGGAAGTTCTTTAAAACCCTGGGACTGCCTTTGCCACATACTGTTCTGAATGTTACTCTGGGTGAAAGCCCCCAAGCCCAGGTGTGGAATGAGAGCAACCCAGACCAGCAGCAGCCGAGGAAAAACCCAGCTGGCACCTGAGAAACATCTCTAAAAATGGCACAAGGACAGTTACCACTGGTTTACTTATGTTTGTGTTTGTTGCTTTCCATACATTAATCTTTTGTTATAAATGTTTCACAATTGACCTTCTGTTAATGCTCTTGAGAGAGACTCATACCCCCACTAGAAGCCGAATGTTCCAGCATTTACATTATCCATTATAAAATGTGCATTGTCCATCAGATGTTCTATCACAGGGATAGGCAACCTTCAGCACTCCAGATGTCGTGGACTACATCCCCCATAATGTTCTTACAACCATAATGCTGACAAAGCATCTGGAGTGCTGAAGGTTGCCTATGCTTGTTCTGTCATTTTCCAGCTTCACTGCAATGTACTCAATATTATCTGTTGTTGCTTTCTACGACTTGTTGGTGAATGCACTCAAAGTAGCATGTTATACCTTTACCGAGTTGTAAGATTACTTATGTGCTACAATAAAATATAAAATAAATAAAACCACCGTCCCTCTTGAGGTCAGAAAATTTTAATTGTAGAATAAGGTCTAGGCATAGGGAGTGTGATAAAACAGTACAAAGAAAGTAACAGGTGTGGTTTATAGGTATGAAAGGGGCACAGCTGTGCAGATTACAATTAAGGATTCCCAGGTGTTGCATTAGGTGGTAACAAACAAGTCTCCGCGCAGCTCAGCTCAATTTCAAAGACCCCAATGGTATATGGGAAACCATACAGGACCAAACAAAAAAAAAAATTTTCCAAGCAGCCACTCGTGTAAATAGATCATTGTTGTTCTAATAGCACGTACACAGATTCACCATGATTCAGGGAGATAATGAAGTTTAGTTATGCCTATTTTTGTCTTAAGTGGAACAATGACCAGAATGTTGTTGTTTTTTTTTTTTTTTTTTTTACCACATTGACTGTGTAGTGAGTTTTATACCTTGTAATTGAAAGGGGCACTATAGTCACCAGAACAACTACAGTTTACTGTATTTTTGTTCTGGTGAGTATATAATCAGTCCCTGCAGGCTTTTTGCTGTAAACACGATCTTTTCAGAGAAAACACAGTGTTTACATTACAGCCTAGGGATATCTCCACTGGCCACTGCTCAGATGTCTGTTTGAGGTGCTTACTGGGACAGTGCTGCACAGTGTGACTGACATTCAGTGTCTCCACCCTCTGCATGAAGACACTGAACTTTCCTCATAGAGATGCATTGATTTAATGCATCTCTATGAGGAGATGCTGATTGGCCAGGGCTGTGTTTGGCTTCTGCTGGCTCTGCCCTTGAACTGCCTCCTTTGCAAGCTCTGCCAATCCAGTGCTTTCCTATGGAAAATAATTGTGATTGGGTAAGATTATTACTTCTGATGTCAGCCAAGAAGGCAGATTATGAATAAAGGTGATATTTTACTAAAATTAGAGGTGCAAGGAAAGGGGTGGGGGGGGGAAGCAGGGAGCAAGAACACTATAAGGTCAGGAATACATGTTTCTGTTAATCACCCTGTAGTTTTCATTTTAAAGTGGAGCTGTCATTTCATGATTTAGATTTTTTTTATTTATTTTTTTATGGATGAATAGTTATTCTCCCAAAATCCGTTCCACTCATTACTTTGGTTGAGTGGAGCTGCTTTGTAAACTGGAACAGTTCTCTGTTTACTGAACTTGAGTGTATGAAGTTCTTGGCAGAAACACAGACCATTTCTTTGCTCTGTTTCGTAGGAGGTGGGATAGCTAATCCCAAATTTTGCATGTGGCATGCAAACTCCCACTCCAAACTTAGACAAATATAACACTTACCTCCCCACCCACCCCCAATATATTGATGCTCATGTACTGTATTTCTTTTTTTTTTTTTTTTTTTTAAACAGATGAGTTTTCTTTGTGGTTTAAACTGAAATATGAATTGATTAAAAGAAAGGTTTATATCTTTTTACTTGGTTTATTCATTTATTATTATTACATCTGTTCTTGTTACGTGCTCCATTTTTACTATAGCAAGTCCCCGTTTAACGAGTATCACTTCCCATCACTGCGAATGATATGACCATGTCTGTTCTTGTGGCTTTTCTTCTGCGGTCTGTAATTGTCATAGAAGTGTCATTATGAGTGAGACATTTCACACTGTCACATATATTTGTTTTCTAAGTGATGGAACATGGAGAATATTGTCTTATCAGTCTTATACTGGCTGTACGTTTACTAATATAAAATTCTTTAACTGAGATATATTAAAAACATTGTTACATCCTTTGGCATTATATCTGCTTAACCGACTATACCATGGCAACACTGCTTTTTGCCTTTTTTTATTTTATTTTGTATTCTTGTTCTAGGTAACTCTCGCTCTTCTGAATCCACCAGTCCCTTGCAAAGTCCAGAGAATGGTTTTGTTGCCAATACACCTGGCTCTGGGTGAGTGTTTTCTTTACAGCTGTTAGATTATTCAGGGATTACTGGCAAACTTCTTTTTTTTTTTTTTTTTTTGACACTCTGAGCTCTCTAACCACTAAAGTGCATTAGCAATAACGATTCTCTCCATCTTTGGGTGGAATTTATAGGCTGCCAATGGTAAATTTCAGTTAAAATTAGACAAAACTAATGCTGGAGTGAATTAATGCTTCAGAAATACCTGTGAACATGGGCCAGGCCATTGGCACCTGGTGTACTGAGGTTAATTGTTTTGAATCTCAACAGTCGGATGGTACCAGTGTCCTTCTGGTACCATAACCACTGAATTATACTGCAGTGGTTATGGTGCTTAACCCCTTAAGGACACATGACGTGTGACATGTCATGATTCCCTTTATTCCAGAAGTTTGGTCCTTAAGGGGTTAAAAAGACACTTTAATAACACATCCTAAAGTATATTTTATTAACCGTACACGGCTGAAGGTTAAAATCATATGTGCAATGCTGACATTCTGCTATCTGGTTCTTATATCAGTTTGACAATTTTCAGAGCAATTCATCAGTCCGGGGCAAAACCTTATTTAAGTTCTGAGATTTCAGTTAAAAACACTCAATTGGAGCTTGGGATAAAAATTGTATACACAAGGCCATTTTATCCATTATATGTGTGGTTCAAATCTGACCACTACAGTTACTCTTTACTTACTCCACTATATATGTGTAAAACACTACAAACAACTTAAATTGTATTTTTTTTTTGTCATATTTTAATCTTGACTTATATTAACATGATCTGCTTTAAAAGTGTTATTTTCTTTTTCACTTGCAGCATGGTCAGAGGTGGAGACAGTTATCCTCTGTCGCCCTCAATGGCCGGTATAGATAATGGCTATTTGTCACAGGCATATTTATACTTCTGTAGTATGGTAAGTTCTGTGATTCTCGTTTGTTTTTATGTTTTCTAATGTATTTTTTGTGCAAGAAGCCGTACAATTTCAAATCTCTTCTTCCTAGTCTGTTGTAAAGACTTGGTTTATGTGAAATGTTAGTACAATTATTAATGTACTGAAATTGCTTTTCTCAAACCTCTGGATTTTGATTATTTCTGATGACTTAAAGGTAGGCAGACAATGTAATAGAGCAGCAGGAAATGCTAGTAGAATGCTTGGTTGTATAGGGAGCAGTATTATCAGTAGAAAGAGGGAAGTGCTCATGCCATTGTACAGAACACTGGTGAGACCTCAGTTGGAGTATTGTACACAGTACTGGAGACCGTATCTTCAGAAGGATATTGATACCTTAGAGAGGGTTCAGAGAAGGCCTACTAAACTGGTTCATGGATTGCGGGATAAAACTTACCAGGAAAGGTTAAAGGATCTTAACATATATAGTTTGGAGGAAAGACAAGACAGGGGGATATGATAGAAACATTTAAATATATAAAGGGAATCAACACAGTAAAGGAGGAGACTATATTTAAAAGAATAAAAACTACCACAACAAGAGGACATAGTCTTAAATTAGAGGGACAAAGGTTTAAAAATAATATCAGGAAGTATTAGTTTACTGAGAGGGTAGTGGATGCATGGAATAGCCTTCCAGCTGAAGTGGTAGAGGTTAACACAGTAAAGGAGTTGAGGCATGCTTGGGATAGGCATAAGGCTATCCTAACTATAAGATAAGACTAGGGACTAATGAAAGTATTTAGAAAATTGGGCAGACTAGATGGGCCGAATGGTTCTTATCTGCCGTCACATTCTATGTTTCTATGGGTGGTATTTTGTGTATTCCTCATTCTTGGGTCCTGTACCACAGGCTTGGTAGACTGGGGATTCTGCACTTTTTATTTTAGCTGTTCCTAGAACAGGGATAGGCAGCCTTCGGCACTCCAGATGTTGTGGACTACACCCCTCATAATGCTCTTACATCCGTAATGCTGGCAAAGCATCATGGGGGGCGTAGTCCAAAACATCTGGAGTGCTGAAGGTTGCCTATGCCTGTCCTAGAACATCTCAGTTGGCCCATCTGTAATCTTCTGAAGCCAATCTCCCATCAAAATTCCATGAAACATCCACATTTTAAACATGTTTACTACAGGAAAAAGGACATATGTTCTATGTCGACTAGTTTTTTTTTATTATTGTGTGTGTTATTATTATTTATTTATTTATATATATATATATATATATATATATATATATATATAATGTGTATATAAATTTTTTATTTTTTTTTTACTTTTTCCTGTAACAAAATTTATAAACACACTGAATTGCTATTTTTTTGTTGTTTTTGTTTTCTTTTTCCCAGATGAACCCGTTTTTAGCTTTTCAGAATGCTGCTTATGGATTAATGGCCCAGGAATCCCCAAATTACATGCCAAGTCTTCAATGGAACAAGGACAGTTTCTTTCAAGCCTATGAAAAATCAGGATCTAGTTCCACTGCTGGACCTAGTTCTGTCAACTGGGGCCAGACAAACCCAAACAACTCCAAATGGTGCCAAAGACCAGAGGACACTAGAAAAAGAAAAGCAGATACAGAAGCCAGGGAAACCAGTAGTGACGAATCAGTCTGTAGCAGCAATCCACCAGAGCAAACTCAAACATCTAAAAAGCACAATGCTAAAAGAAGATGTTGATTTTATGTTGCACTAAATCCAAGTAGTCCTTGATCTGTTGTAGGACTGCAATTTCTATGGCGCTTTGCTAGCTTCAAAGTTAAGAAAGCCCCATGATGAGTTGTAATTCTAGAACAGCTGAAGATGTACCTGTTGGCCACCCATGTAGTAAAAGATGATTGTCCAATATGTAGAATTCTGCTACACAATGGACCAAAGCTAAAGTATCCGGTGTTAGAAGCTGTGAGTTATGACTATATTTTGCTATTTATGCAAATCTCCTCTGCACTTTCTATGGGTCAAAAAAATATTTTAGTAATGCAAGAATAGACTAAAATCTTGTGGGATTTATTCACTAAACGTGTTGTAAGGAATTGAAAACTAAATTGCAAAATTGAAGCTAAAATAACACTGCAATTGTTGCCCAGTTAGAGAATTTTTACAAAATCTGAATTTTCATCTCTAAATTATGCAATTTGTTTTTAATTTGCTGCAATTCAGTGTCTAGTGAATAACCTCTTCTGAATGCACAGCATAGACTTTGCATTATCGTGTTTCTCCTAAGATTATACAGTTACGGCTTATATAGCACATTTTGTTTATGAGAGGTGAAATATAGCTACAGTTTTTCCAAGTACACATTTAGAGATGCAATTTGAAAATATCTATTCACATGTTTGTTTATGTCACTATTTGTTTCGGTTGAATATTTAAAATTGTTTGCAATGCAGCAAAGAGTGGTTTGTAACCACCATGTTAGGGTTGTATTCTTTAGTATACTGTACGTCAATTTGATTGTAACTCTAGATATGCTGTATGGCTCTTTATAAGTTTGTTGGTTTAACTAATATTTAAATAAACACATACAGGGGATTATTCATTAATGGCTGACTTTTTAATCAAATGAGGTTTAGGTTCAAATTGTGTCACTTGCCCTTCGTAGGACAAAGGAAGACAACAGGGGCTGACCTTTTGCATAATTGTGTTTTTATATATTATGAAAAATAATTAATTTAAAAAAAATTCTTACAGATCATGGAGCTAGTTTCAGCTTATTTGTAGGTGAACATTTAAAGGCTCTCTTCAGTGTGGTAATTTAATTATCAACTACAAAGTTAGCGCCCGTACCGCTGCTACCAAGGATGTAAAAGTCTTCAATCAGTAGATTTGGGTGATGACTGTCCTCATGTGTAAGCAAAGCAAACCTGTGTTTAATTCTTTCACAACAACTGTTATCATTCCAGTTTGCCTTTATTAGTCTCATAATTAATTGCAGTCTTTTCCTTTTTCTCTGCTTGTGTTTTTTTTTTTTTAATACTTTATTTTTGTTGTGCTCAGGTCAACAATAAAGGCTTGTCTAGCCACAACTGCATCCACAAGCTTAATTATAACAATTATTGGTGGTAGTGTGGTATTTCGAGTTACAGTTGTGAAAAATCAGTTGTGCATTAAGTAGCATGTAAGTAAATAGTAACATGTCTGCAAGAGTGTCCAGTACAGGTATCAAGTCATATAATGGTAAAAGCATGTTAAGGGCAGCGCTCGTTGTACAAGAAACAATGAATAAAACTGCAAGCTGCGCGCTTGCCATAAACTTCATGCTAAACCCGGATGACATGAGTGTAGTGTTAGGCTAGTATGGTGGGATAAGTAGTAGATTGTCATATGTAGCAGACTAGGCAGAGCAAACAAGCTAGGTAGGAGAGCACATTGAGTGCCATAAGTTGCTGGGCAAGATACAGATTGAGACATAGCTTAGTATAGTTCAACTCTGTGGGAGACACCCCTGTGGGGGACATAGAGAAACCAATACGCTGTGTGTTGGCCGCTGGGTAATAGCTATGGGAGTTGGAGTCAGAGTCCAGAGTGTAGTGCTAGCAGGGAATTGTCCCGTAAGACTATTAGGTCTGTGGAATTCCTGCTGTCTGTCGACATGGTGATTTAGCCGATACCTGGGGGGGGGAGCGTGTCGGCTCCTAAGTGTGGTAGTTTAAGGCAGTGGGGAGGGGTGTTGCCGACAGTCCCAATGGGCTGTTGATTGTTCCATGCCCTCTCACCTTCTCTAGCCTGGATCTTGCAGGGATCCCGTGCTTCTCTTGAAGGGATCTGCCGGCTTGTCGCTGGCGTAAATCCCGTGATCTCGGGCTGCAGTGTATCCTCCTCGTGCGCGTTCTACAGGCTGGTGTTCGGGGGCCTCTTAATCCTCTGCTTGGGAGTGGGGTGCCATGCCAGAGCTCTGCCCGTCGGTTGTGTCTTGGAAGCGGGTGTAGTCGGTTGCCGACTCCGTGCCTCCACTCTCCTCCAAACCTGCTGGCAGATGTTGTTGAATGCCATCAGGAACTGAGTTTCTCAGTCCAGGGCAGGTACCCCTTCCTCATGCTGAGTAGCTGGGTTGTCTGCTGACATCTTGGACCGCGTGGGTGCTTCTTCCACCAAGCGATTTTGTGCGGTGAGTTTGTTTATGTTTGCCTCCGTGTGGACCGGGATAACCCCCACCGGTCTGAGGGGGGGGGGGTGCCCTTTCCAAGAGTCTTTGTTGATTGCAGCGGCGGGAGAGTGACCGTCTCGCCGGTGCTAGCTGTGCTTGTAGGTTGTGTGGTCGGGACCGACAAGAAGATTGTCGTGTTTGGCATGAATGGGTAGCCTTGGGTCAGTGGGAGCTTGCTTCGGTCGGTAAGTGGGTAAAAACCACCTCTGTTGGTGTTTTTATCTTTTACACATATGGGAGGGGCAGGTTGTGTGTGTGTGTGTGTGTGTGTGTGTATTTTCATATTTTCCCCCCTCTTCCATCTCTTCCTTTGCCTGGGAGGGGGGAAAGTACTAATCCCTGGTGGTGAGAGTGAACTCTAGCAACTCAGGCTAGAGTTTACTCACGCGAGATTCTGAGTGTTGCCGTAGTTACAGCAGCAATGCTCCTTGCTTGCGAGAAGAGAACCCGGCGGAACTGCAGGTTAGAGCTCCATCGGGTTCTCTCTTCCACAGTTCCCGATGCTATAAAAATAGCACCGGTGTTCTATCAGTTTGGTATACCCCGTCAGATTGCTATACCCACGTCACTTCCGGGGAGGGGAATCAGCTGTCTCCTGTGCTGCACATGCGTGTTAGCACTCCTGCTACTCCTCCACAGCAAGGTCCTGGAAGGTAAGTAAAACTAGTTTGACACTTTCATTATAGTTAGTGCATTCACTAAGCTTAGGACATGGGACATTTAGGGTTAATGTTAGGGTTCAAATTAGGGTTAGGATTAGGGACTTGTTCCTATTTAGTGATATTTCACATTTGGGGAATATCACTAAATAGTGATTTCTCACACTTTATTTTAACCCTTACCCCAAGGGTTAGGGTAAGAATAGAGTGTGAGAGAGGTTAGAATCACTTACCTAACCCTAATTTGTACCCTCACTTAACCCTAAATGTCCCGTGTGCCTAAGCTTAGTGAATGCACTAACTATAATGAAAGTGTAAAACTAGTTTTACTTACCTTCCAGGACCTTGCTGTGGAGGAGTAGCAGGAGTGCTAGCACACATGTGCAGCACAGGAGACAGCTGATTCCCCTCCCCGGAAGTGACGTGGGTATAGCAATCTGACGGAGTATACCAGACTGATAGAACACCGGGAAAATATCTTGTGTGTCGCCCCTGTGTGCCCGTCCGCGACACAGTGTTTAGGAACTGCTGGTTTACCCCCTGTAGATATGCACCATGACCGCTTCCATTTAAAATTGCCTTCAAACTATTCCACTACTAAAATCAATTGGGCTAATTTATAAAAAGTTGCATGGCTGTTTTTAAGCCAAAATTATGTTTTTCCATTTGCACCAATAGTTTACTTTACCATTGTCATATTTTTCCTTCTGTGCTTTTTTCGTAATTTTAATCAGACAGGAATAGTGCAGTTGTGGTGTCCGTGTTCCTTATTTTTAGGTTTTTTTTACAACTTTTTCTTCCATTGCAACATTGTTCCTTTTTCTCACTAAAGTTATTCTGATCACTCTGTCTCCGAGACCCTGTGTTTGAAGGGACACTATAGTCACCAGAACTACAGCTTATTGTGTTTTGGCGAGTATAACCATTCCCTTTAGGCTTTTTGCAGTAAATACTGTAGTGTTTACATTAGTCTTGTGATAACTCCACTGGCCACTTCTTAGATGGCTGCTAGAGGTGCTTCTTGGGGCAGTGTTAAACAGTGAGCAGCATTTAGTGTCTCCCTCTTTACCTCCCTCCCTCCCTCCCCTAGGTACGTCCGCGGCAAATAGGAGCCCTGGACTTACCTAGACCAGCAATAACAGTCAGGGGGGCCTGCCAGAGACCCCAACAGTCCCCCTGCAGCAACTCTGGCCCTCCAGGGCCATATGATCACATTGCCACAATAGGAGTCTAGGCGCTGCCAGCAGGGGGACTGTCTGAGCTGTCATATTGACCCTGTAACTTTCCAAAACACCATAAAACCTGTACATGGGGGGTGTTGTTCTACTCGAGACTTCGGTGAACACAAATATAAGTGTTTAAAACAGTAGAACTTATAAGGATGATGAAATCACCAGTAAAAGTGCAGTTTTTGTGTTTAAAAAAAAAAATGCAAAAACCATATATGAACGCTAACGTTGGCAAGCGTTTGTGGCTACAAAAGACTGGACATACATCATTTTGAATACCGTGGGTTGTCTACTTTTACAAATGGTATGCCATGATGGGGTTAATTTTCATTCCTGGGCTGCTATACGGTCTCAAAGGCAACATAGGCCCAGCAAACCAATCTGGCAAATTTCGATGTGCAAACATGGAAAAGAGGAAAGCCCTACATTTGACCCCTGTAAGTTTGCAAAAACCCATGAAACCTGTACATTGGGGGCACTGTTGTACTCGGGAGATGTTGATGAACACACATTGGGGTGTTCTTTGTCAGTAACACATAATAGGAACTGAGAATCCCTAAAGTGCAATGTGAGAGAAAGATAACACAAGAAAATGGCTACGAAAAAGGTTGACAAAGACTGGTGGTAGGATTAGTGCATGGAAAGTGTTAAAATACCACCATTTGAAATACCCTAGGGTGTCTACTTTTAAAAAAATATATATGGTTTGATGGTGGTAGATTACATTGGCCAGCTTCAAAAATTACCCAAATAGGACATGGGAGCATGATGACCAGCTGAGAAAATTCCAGGTTGGAAAACTGGAATGCGCACCCTCCAAATAAGGTCTTTTAGCCCCTAGAGAACTAAACACACCTATACATGGAGAGTATCACTGTACTCAGGAGATGTTGCTAAACACCTATTGGAGTGTTCTTTGGCAGTAACCCTTAAAGTTCTCAGTACATGTATTCTTAAATTGCTATGTGTGTAAAAAAAAAAAATATTATTTTTTTTTTATTATTTTTTATTTGGCATAGATTGGTGGTAAAATGGTTACATGAAAAGAGTCAAAATACCCCAAGTTTAATACTTTAGGTTGTCTTCTTTAAAACATTTATACATGTGAAGGGTTATTCAGGGATTCCTGACAGATATCAGTCTTACAATGTAACTTGTGTTCATTTTTTTGGGAGAAAAAAATGGTTTGGAAAAATTAGCAAAGTGCTACTTGTACTTATAGCCCTATAACTTTCCAAAAAAAGCTAAGAACATTTTAACATTGGGCATTTCTAAACTCAGGACAAAATTTATAAACTATTTAGCATGTGTGTTTTTTGGCAGTTGTAGATGCATAACAGAATTTGATGCTCAAAGTTAGAAAAGGTGTGTTTAAAAAAAAAAAAAAAATTTATGTAGTAAATTATATGATATGAAAATAATGGTATCTTTAGAAAGACCATTTAATTGGGAAAAACTGTATATAATAGGTGTGGGTATATTAAATGAGCAAGAGGAAAATTACAGCTTAACACAAAAAACGCAGAAATGTAAAATGAGCCCTGGTCCTTAACGGTAAGAAAATTGAAAAATGGTCTGGTCACTAAGGGGTTAATAAAAGAATGAAGGTTTTTATGCAAAAACACAACAGTGTCTACGTAATTAATATCAAGAGCATAACGTAACATTCTTCTTCTCTATGAGCAGGGGGGCATTGCGGTCAGAGTGTTTTTAAACACAAGACACTTGGTACATAACAATTCCACGAAAGTATGTTAAAAGTACATTCCACATATAATGAATTGCAGTTAAGCTAAAAGTTCTAAAACTATATACAGTGATCATTGGAAAAATATATGTTTCAGTATGTAGTCCTTCAGTTTTAACACTAGAGGGTCAGGAATACATGTGTGTGCTCCTCACTCTATAGTGTTCCTTTAACAGATACAGTGATATTCCTTTTCACATTTAACACTGCAACATTTTGTACTATAGGCTATTTTTTTTTATTTTTTTACATTATTTACTAAAGTAAAATGGCTCTGCCTCCATGGCTGAAATCACTCTTGATGACCGCAACAATCTAAAGCATTGTAAGATTGTGCATGCGCTGCAAAATGCTGTGCTGCGCCAATCGACATCTCCTCATAGAGATGCATTTAATCAATGCATCTCTATAGGGAACATTCAGAGTCTCCATGCAGATCATTGAAACGCTGGACGCCAGTGCTGTACACTGTGCAGCACTGGACAAGGAAACACCTCTAGTGGCCTTATGAGTGACTGCCACTAAAGGTGTTCTTAGGCCGCAATGTCCGGAGTACGGATTGAGAACATTCCTGTCCCCCCAAAAGGAACACCCACATTGGTGGGAAATTTAATTTGAACCCTGTCTTGGACGAAGGTTTCCAGTGTTTTATATTGGTTTTTAACAGTTACTACTTTTAAAAAACATTTATATTGGTTTATCTTGTTGAAATCAACACCAATTAGTGGTTCCTTTCTGACACACTGCATCCTAGGTTTCTAAGAGAGCATTGTCACCCTATACAAGAAAGGGATTATTAGGGACTCACTATTATTAAAAGTAAAAATTAACTCTCCAACAACCTTTAACTAAGACATGCAAAAAAGACAAAACAGTTTGGTCTTTTTTGCCATGTCACCCTATATTTAACACTCTATCTACAGACTTGGAGCCAGTCAACTAAAGTGAACACATTACTTTTGGTTTATTTGTTTTATTTCTGCAAAATATACTGAATGTAAATTATACGTTTACAGCCTTTATTCCTGAAATACTAATCCAATTGTTTTATTCACTCACCTCTCTCTCTTTCTTTTTTTTTTGTTTACACAGCGTTGCATTATTATTGAGCTTTTTGTATTTTCCTACATGGTTACGTGGATGGGGCTGATCACCTAACCACTGAGCGATGTGAACACTGCTCTTTATATTGATAGTATGCAGGGACAGGTTATTGAGACCAGAGCCCCTATATTAAGCTGTAGTGGTTCTGGTGACTATAACGTCCCTTTAAGCTACTAAGAAAGTTATTAAAAGGACCTTCAATTCTTCATTATTTTGCATCTTCTACAGGACTAATATGGCAACTCAACTATCATGACTGCCTATCATTTTACTAATTACAGGGTTCCCTACTTTTCCTTATATTGTATTGCCAGAAGTCCCAGAGGAGAGTGACTAATGTTCCTATTTTTACAAAGAGGAGTATAAGTTACTGCTTATTCAGTGCTGCGTGGTATCAGAACCTTACCTCTATATTTAATAATTCCACAATCAACAATGCTGGAGCTTCCATGGGTTAATGAATGAGCGGTGGGAGGAAACCACACGCCATCTGCGAGCAACATTCTATAAGCACTTACTGAACACTGCAGCAGAAAATCCATGTTAATAATATTCGGTGATCTATTGTAACTAAATGTAACAAGAGTTAAACCAGCATCACTGCAGCTCAGACACATTCCTAGCGAGCAGCACGTGCTGTGTGTACAGGACAGGACCCTGTGATTGGCTGAGAGGCATGTCTTAGGCTAACATGTAATAGGGAAGGTGGAGGCTCTGGATGACAGACCCGGAAGCTGTGTGTAAGGGCAGTGAGCTGAGACTGTGCTCTCATCACAAGAGAGACCTATTCACAAGTCCCTGCAATCCCACCACAGAGCTTAGTCCTGGATCATGTTTACCTGAGATTCTGTAGCCAAGTGTCACCTTTATCCAGACTCTGCATTGGATTGCTTCACCCCCTGGTTAAAGCAGGCACATGCATGACAGGTGATTTCTACCTGTGTTCTTCTACCTGGAGTTGACATGTTGAAAGCACTCACAGGAAGCAGTGCAGGCTATGAGAGGCTCTCTGACAGTGGGAAGGTGAGTTCTCATTGTGTAAAACATGTCAGAAGTCTTAAAATGTTTTCATTTATTACAATCAAATCAAATCACATTGTGAAGTTTCATATTTGACACATACACAGTATCATTCTCTACCAGTTGGTTTCACTGATTCTTAAAAAAATTGACTACATCCTGAAGAAGATACAAATCCCACCTCATGTCCTTGAAAGGTGATGATCGCTGTTTCTTATTTACTAATCACAAACTGTGTTTTGTAAATATCATTTCCAGACACTCTGCTTACTGTACAGATAAGTGATCAGTCCCTATTAATACTGCAAAGAGTTCTCATTGTCCCAAGTAATCATATATTGATTTTAATTCTATATCTAAACTCCAGTCATAACCTGCTCAGTAAATAATTAATTGTAATGCTTGTTGGGAGCAGTTCTCTGCCTCCTCTTATGTTGTGTAATGTCACTGAGGTCTAGTTCATTGATAATTTACCTTAATGATCCTCCCTAGTCTAGCTGTCACAATCTGCAATACCTGAAATTGCCTTATGTTTCACCCCACCCACAATAAAATGAAAATGCTGTTAGGAGTTCTATCTATCTATCTATCTATCTATCTATCTATCTATTCATTGGTAGTCCCTACATAGCAGTTTTTATATAGATAGAACATATTGTTATTTTTGGGCTAGTACAGATTAGTTATAGATGCCATGGTTTCAGTTGCTGTCCAATTACTTTTAGCCTGCTGATCATGTCTCATCTAATCTTTCAAATAGGTAGCTGCACTCACGGATTTTAAAAGTCCAAAAGTTATCGATTAAATGTTAAAAGACGATCAACGTTTCAGTCCTGCACAGAGGACTTTTATTAAGAATTCAGCCAATAAGATAAATTCTGCAACTATTTCTTATCAGCAATGTCTCTCCTCCCAAACACAGCAACCATGCTCCTAAACAATTTTTAGAATGAATAGAGAATGAATGTAATTACTTTGCCTTGTAACTGCTTAGCCCCTTAAGTAAAGGCTAAAACTGATTCATCATAACTTTTTTTAAAAGGATGATGGATGTATTAAATGTAAAGTATACAATAAAAAATATACTTGACCGAGTGTGTCCATCATTTGGAACCAATACCAGGTTCTCTTCCTGATCTGCTCAGAGATTTTCAGCAGCACTAATTCCCACATTGATTTCAGTGGATGTACTGCACGCAATCTAAAAACAAATGCATCCATATTAGGGGTTACTATTTGTTAAATAGGCAAGATATTCACTTGGTCAAGTAACTGTGTACAATAAATACTTGTATATTGTAGCTGCGCTATCTTCAGACAGGGGAGGACTGGCAAATATCTGTCAGGGGGCAAATACAAACATGGCTCTCAAGCTGCGAAATATAGTTTTGACAGAAGGAGGCTGCTGGTCTTCGAGAGGGGACCTAATCTATGTTTGTGTTATCTTACTGCTGTACTCTTTTTTTGGTGCCAGGTGTGCCCTGTGTACTTTGACAAAACATTTAAAAAAATGTTTTAAACTTACCTGGTTTCCACTGGTCATCTGCAGCCACATGCCATGCTTCTCCTTGGAGGAGAATCCAGTTAGGTCCCCTGAGAAAGCAGGGCCATGCTTATTGGTTGGGAGCATCCACTCTAAGCCAAAGTGCATGGTGCTGTATAAGCCATGCTTTAACTTTTTGAAGACATCAAGCTTCTCCTGCAGGACATGCCTCATGGGCACCTAGAGGATCCTGATAAATTGACCAACCATCCTAAAATGCATTGACAAATTGCATTGTGATAGGCCAGGGCACTCCCAGCACCATAACCACTACACTGGGCAGTAGTGTCACTAATCTGACGACAAGATATTTTTGTGATATAAAAGAGTTAAATTGTTCATTTCTTTAATGCCATGGTAAGCAGACATGCATGTAGGATTTAAGTGTGTTAGTGTATAGTAACACATCTCTTATAGTACCAGAATAGACAACAAACAGTTTGCCTGGCAGTTTACTGTTAAATATCAATATAATTTCAGCAGTGAGATATGCCATACTTTAATAAAAGTATCATAGTTCAAGGCAATCTCACATTTAAGGAAACGTCTTAAAATCGTGTCAAATATAAACCACATGACAAGTTTGAATATCACATGGTGTTGACTTCCATATATTTTGTGTGTTTACTTTTTATTCGGTAAATCGTTTTACAGCTTAAGAGAAACTTTACAAAAACAATTGGAGTAGCTTTCACTGAAAATGTATTCCCCCCCATAACTGTAATATTCCCATCGGGCATCTATCGTTACATTTTAAGGACAGGTTGAAGGTTTTATGGAAGTAGTGAAATTGTGGGAAAGAAGGGTAATAAATGTGTTTTTAAGAAAAGTGTAGGTGATTAACCCCTTAACCCCTTAAGGACACATGACGGAAATATTCCGTCATGATTCCATTTTATTTCAGAAGTTGTGTCCTTAAGGGGTTAAGGACCAAACTTCTGGAATAATAGGGAATCATGACATGTCACACATGTCCTGTGTCCTTAAGGGGTTAAGATAATGGACAGTATAGCGTATGTCCATTATGAAGATGGCCATGTTACCCAGGTATAAGAAGACTTGCCCAAGGATCAATGTATGTGCACTTAAATCTAAGAATACTTGTAGGATCCTGTGACAAAATTAAGAAAGTTTTAATCTGGTTTGGTTCTTAAAAGAATGAAGACTAGAATGAAGGTTCCCTTGTCCAGTTCTAGGCAGCTCGATTTGGTAGTTTGTGGTTTTATGTGGACTGCACAGATCACTGTCATCATAACCTTCCCATTCGTTCACTTTGATGTGAGTTTTGCTGATATTCTGTATCAGAGAATTTTTAGTAAAGTGAGAATACAAAGTGAAATTTAAGTGTAAGTCCAATATAGCCGAACAAGAAAAATTAACAACTATGTTCCGAGCGGAGCTGCTTTCATTTTAAATTTTAAATTCACTTTGAATTATCACTTTGGTAAATGACCTTGTAAATCTTTTAATCAGAAACCAATGGGATTCTGAGCGCCTGCGTCTATCTATGCCTGGACCAGGTGTGTAATTAATAACTAATTAGCTGCACCTATCAACCTTTATTTGTTTTGCAAGATGTAGCTATAATGAACAAGTTGTAAAACACTCCACATTCTAAACCTGATCATGACTAACTTATTTTTTAAAGGGTATTTCTATGTAAAGTCTGTGAATTACATTTATGCACAGTATTGTACTTTTATTTTGTATTAAAAATGTTTTCTCCACTTTTTTGCTATTTCAGAAGGTCAATCCTGAGAACAATGCCTCTTTCTTCAATAGGATCACCTACTCTTGGTATAGCAGGTACTGTTCAAATCATAACTGATTATGATAAGGAGTAACATGCGCTAATCTGATGTTTTAACACATCCCCCTCCAAAACTTTTATTTAAAATGTAAAAAAAAAGAAAAAGATCCAGTTTGCAATAAGAGCCAAAATGAAGCAAACTATGAATAAAACACGTCAAGTCCCTCTATTGTATTATTAGGACAGAGGCAGAAAAGCACAGAAACATCAGATATTTGAATTGTGGACCAGAAGACGTAAGTGTGTGCCCATTCTTGTGAAATTAGCGCAAGACTGCAAATCCCCCAGTGTAACCTGAATACACAATGTTTATTACCCCTGCACCAAGAAATTAACACAGAGTGCTTAGTTAGTCAAGAGGACTTTTTAAGGTGACGTGTGAGTAAGGAAATGAAAGATATTAAATGTTTCAGTTGATGATAATTTAAATAGGTTTTCACAGTGATTACCTATCACCTAAGTGGATGCAAACTCCCATTCTTCAATCTCTGAGATAACGTGGGAGGCTCAGCTTCCAAGCTGCGCTAACCTGCCCCAGTGCTTGCATCCAGTCATTGCTGTCCATGGTCAGCAGCCTTTGCATAAGTAATGCAGCAATGAATCTTTGGGTGCCATGGAGAACCCTGATGTCTTTCAAACTGCTCCAAAATGGTTTAATGTAGACAGGAGGGTCAACTGTCAAAGACCCATGAGCTGTAGTGGTTATGGTGTTTTGAAGGAAGTACTGTTACCCCAGTTCCTTTGTGATCCTCTGACTTTGTGGCATTATGTTGTTCTGTTTATTGCAAGGTTTGAGCATTTAGAGTTGGGAAGGTTCCTTTAAGAATTCACTACCTGTTATTTTCTTGCAGGGTAATAAGTCTTGGCTATAAGAAACCTCTCGAAAGAGACGATCTGTTTGAGTTAAATGAAGATGATTCCTCTTACAATATCTATCCTGCTTTTGAAAATTCCTGGAGAAAAGAAATCTTGGAACATGACAAAAAGGTACATTTATTTCTCAATAAACCCTTCATTCATTTTCCTGTCTGCTCGCACCTCCCACACGTCCCCGCTCTGTCAGTCCCTGCATTGGCTTCCAGTTAGATATAAGGCTCAATTTAAAATTCTGGTGCTTGCTTACAAGTCCCTACACAATACTGCTCCAACCTACCTATCCTCCCTAATACACAAGTATGCAGGGCCGCCATCAGGGGGTGACAACCATGACTGTTGTCACGGGCCCGGCGGCCCTGAGGGGCCCGGACTGCTCTGGCAGTCCTGGGCCCCACTTTCTTTCTCTGTACACATAGATAGCGAATATCGCTATCTATGTGTGCAGCCGCAGGCCCCCAGCTCCCTGTTACCGCAGAGGGGCCCAGGCAGCACACAGCTTCTCCTCTTCTCTTCTTTCTTCTAATAACTCTCGCGAGACCCGGTTACCATGGCAACGCTCCGCGGGTCTCGCGAGAGTTATTAGAAGAAGAGAAGCTGTGTGCTGCCTGGGCCCCCTCTGCGTACGGTAACAGGGAGCCGGAGGGGCCCCCATGCCACCGGGCCACCACAGATGGAATCTCCCCCCTCCCTGGATACAGGTAAGCAGGGAGGGGGGAGAAACATTTAATTAAAAATTAATGTTAAAATGCCCCTTGCTCCCCCCCCCAGATTGCACATTTACACACACACTGCATACACTAACACAACACACACTGCATACACGAACACAACACACACACACACAGCATACACTAAAACAACACACACACAGCATACACTAACACAACACACACTGCATACACTAACACAACACACTCTGCATACACTAACACAACACACACACTGCATACACTAACACAACACACACTGCATACACTAACACAACACACACACACTGCATACACTAACACAACACACACACTGCATACACCAATACAACACACACCGCATACACTAACACAACACACACACACTGCATACACTACACACTAACACACACACACACTGCATACACTACACACTAATACACTCACTGCATTCACTACACTAACACACACTCTGCATCCGCTACACACTCACACACTCTCTGCATTCGCTACACATTAACACACTCTCTGCATTCATTACACTAACACACACTCTGCATCCGCTACACACTAACACACGCTCTGCATTCACTACACATTAACACACACTCTACATTCACTACACTAACACACACTCTGCATTCACTACACATTAACACACACTCTGCATTCACTACAAATTTACACACACTCTGCATTCACTGCACTAACACACACACTACATTCATTACACTGACACACTCTGCATTCACTACACACTAACACACACTCTGCATTCACTAAACTATGCATACACTCTGGATTCACTATACTGACACACACTCTGCATTCACTACACTAACATACACTCTGCATTAACTGTACACACAGCATCCACTACACAAACATCCTGTATTCACAGTACACATACTACATCCACCACACATTGAAACACTCTGCATTCACTATACACAGACACTGCATCTAATACACGCACTACATCCACTACAGACACTGCACCCACTAAACACATTTCATCTAGTACATACAAACACTACATCCACTACACAAACACACACTACATCACTGTACACACACTATATCCACTACTCAAACACACTCTGTGTTCACTATACACACTGCATCCGCTACACAAACACACACTCTGCATTCACTGTACAAACAGTATCTAATACACACAAACACTACATCCATTACACATATTCTAATTCACTTCCACTATACACACCACATTCAGTCCTGCATCATTGTCAGCGGACCAGGTAGGGCGTGGGCGGGCCCGGGAGGGAGGAAGAGGGGGCCCAGAACTTGTGCTTTGTCAGGGGCCCCAAAATTTCTGATGGCGGCCCTGCAAGTATGTCCCATCAAGGCCCCTACGCTCTGCCAAAGACCTACGGATATCCTCTTTCTGTACTCCCACCTCTAACGCTCACCTCCAATACTTTTCCAGGGCTTCACCTCTTCTGTGGAACTCCCTTCCCTTCTCCGTAAGACTTTCACCCAGTCTCCACTCATTCAAAAAATCATTGAAAACTCACTTCTTCAAGAAAGCATATCAATTAAACTGTTAGCAGGTTTTTATCCCCCCCCACCGTGACTCCTTTCCTGCAACTGTCAAAAATTACCTACTAAGCCCTCAGTGGATACTTTTCTAACAACCTACTTCATACCCCTACTTTTACCCTCTGTGTCACTATACCCCACTCCCTCTAGAATGTAAGCTCATTGAGCAGGGTCCTCCACCTCTCTGTCCAGTTGTCTGGTTACAATTACATGTCTGTTAGTCACCCATTGTACAGTGCTACAGAATCTGATGGCGCTATGTAAATAATAAAATAATAATAATAATTACCAAAATGTAATGTTGTATACGATCACCAAAGCATGTTCAAAATTTAAAATACCTATATTATCTTGGTGAATTAATAAACAGCAGATGTAAAAAAAGTGTTTATGGAAAATTGATGAAAATTTTAAGTGCAAATGCTAAATTGAGATGTATAAACAAAGTTCCAGCCTTGCCTTTTCTTTATTTTTCCATTTATATATTCAAATATAAATGTAATTTAATGTAGAGTGCACAATTCTTTTAACATTTACGATATGTTCATTGCATTCGTGGGAGTGCCAGATTTGTTTTAAAGGTGTAACCTCAACCTTTTGCCTAGTACGTTCCATATCCTGATAATGTAGAGCGATATCTCAAAATGAACTGAAAAAAAATGATCTATAAAGCTTGATTTGTCATATGGCTAATAAGCCCCGGTCTGTCTCTTTGGCCCATCATCATACATGACGTTTATTCCACAATGGTTGGAAAGTTACCTGTTGGCTGCCTCAGGTCTGTGATTTATGAGGCTCTGAAATTTTTTAGCAAAATTAAAAAAAAATCTGAAATCTAAATATATGATATAGTAAATATATTATCCTCCAAATTGCACAAAGCCACCACTAAATTTTCCAAAATTTACCTAAACTGGAGCTTGGTCGAAATTAACCATGCTGGTCATAATCCGGGATCTTCCTTAGGTTTTGCAATTTAGAGGCACATTGAAACTCCAGTGAATAAAAAAAATATATATATAACTATCAAAGGCATTGAAACTTCCAAAATGGCTACCTAGATTATCTCCTAATGCACATTCTATGAAATCTGCATCTGAATGTAGGTTCCACCAATTCAAGTTGCGGCATTCATTGCTATAACAGCACGCACGTAAAGGTACACTATAGTCACCAGAACCACTACAGTTTAATGTAGTGGTTCAGGTGTCTATAGCCTGTCCCTGCAGGCTTTTCAATGTAAAAACTTTTAAAAGTGATCTGAGGGGGGCTGTTTAGCTGAATAGTTAGTTTAACAATATAGTGTTAGGAATACATGTTTGTATTGCTGGCACTATAATGTTCCTTTAACTGTGTGAATGTAAATACAATGAAAGTTATTGGTGCCATTAAAACTGCGGTCTTCTTTATGTATCAACAGGGCTCTAACTATCGGAGAGCGTCTTTACTCTGGGCATTATGGAATACGTTTAAATATTTGATTGTCCAGGCTGCTCTGATGAAAGTAGTAGCTGATATTTTGGCCTTTGCAAGTCCTCAAATTCTAAAGTAGGTAAACTTCTCTGCAGACATTTTAAGTTAATTTTTATTATTATTTAATCACACACAAAGAGAGCGGATAATTGTACACTGGATTATGTTTGTGGTTTATTTTTGTAAAATGACAGGGCATGTGTATCAAATCTACCTCTGCTTTTGTCTTCAGACAGATGATTTTTTTCTGCGAGAACCAGTCAGACAATGCGTGGAATGGATACATCTTTGCTGTTGCTCTTCTTGTGGTCACTATTTTGCAAACATTGGTTCTGCAGGTCTACCAGCGCTTTAATATGCTCACGGCTGTGAAAATTAAAACTTCAGTTGTTGGACTTATATATAAAAAGGTAAGGTAAAGCCAGCAACAAAATCAGATATTTAACAAATCATCATTGTGTGTTTTTTTTTTTTTTTTTGCATGGTTCTAACATTTGGTTCCACTGAGGGCTTTTTTGGAGTTCGGTAGGATTTGTTCAGGGAGCCGAGGATCCACTTGGTAGAACTTTAATTAAAGATGTAGACAATTGTCCTATAATAAAATAAGTTTGAATACAATCAGAAAGCACTAAAATCATTGAACACATAATATGAGTGTGTACGGAACTTAATTTTAATACAAAAGTCCAGTCTAAAGGTACCAGTCCAATAACAGTATAAATTCTGATTTGTCTTTACTTGGATTTCTAAATTGTAAAAATGCATTATGTATTCAGAATTCTTTTCAATACATGTATGTCCTATACGGTCCTCTAAAGATATTCCCTACATTGTATAATTTAATAGATAACTTATTGTGAATGCTACAATGTGTGTTTAATCTGATGATGTACATTGTATACCAACCTTTACGTGTAATCTGATGTTACAGTGGTTGGTATATAAACAAGCCCCATCACTAATGAACTCAATGAGCTGGTTCGATGGGTTCACTGTGAAATGTTATCAGCATGCACAGTACAGGGTAAACTGGTCTTGTGTAATATGTAACAGATGAAGCTGATACAGCATTTTCCCCCCACTTTATATAATTCTTTATTTTTGTAATGCACGTCAAAGATAACATATTCGCAGTCTGGGCATTACATAATGACATAAGAAGAAACCAACATTGCAGCACAATGCAAGACAAGGAATCTGCACAATTTTAGGTATAAACAAGTTTAAATCAACATGTGAGTTTGTAGGACATAGTCTCCAGGTGTGGGAGATAAGTACTAGGCTGAGGAGCAGGCTTTAAGAGAAAGAGAACAAACAGCTTAAAGGGACACTATAGTCACCTGAACAACTACAGCTTAATGTAGTTGTTCAGGTGAGATATACAGCTCCCTGCAGGCAATCTAATGTAAACACTGTATTTTCAGAGAAAATACAGTGTTTACATTGATTGATAGGAATACCTATCCTATTGATAGGAATACCCACCAGAGGGACTTCCTATCATGTATGGCCCTAAAAAGGCCATGTACACGTCAGACGTATTAAAATACGTAATCAGCAAAGCAGCTGTCCATGTCCCCTTGGAGGAACTAGGCATGGGACTCCTGCAATATTCACTTTAGAGGTGCATAGTGATCATGGTTTGCCCTCAACTAAACAGAAATCGGATAATTCTACAGGCTTAAAATAGAATGAAATACCAAACAAATAATTGGGTTGGGAAGTTGAATATAAAAGTGTAATCACAGTAAGTGAGGATGATACAAAAAAAAACCATACCCTCGGTTGTAATAAACTGGCCAACACAACACGTTTCCAACAGTGAGCTGGTCTTTCTGAGGTCCATTACCTGAGGAAGACCAACTCACTGGTTAAAATGCATTGTGCTTACCTGTTTATTACTGGAATTTTACTATTGTTCTTTTTGACGTTGTTTAATGTAACAAAATTATTTTCAATTTTATTATTTTGGTTCCTGGTTATTAATTGTAATGATAGTGGAATGTTCCTGTGGACCTGAAATTGAACCAAGCAGGTTTACAAGACTCTAATCTAGATGTGATATTCTACCTGCATAGTTCATCCTCATAATAGGACTCATAATAGGCTCTAAAGATTCTGAGTTCTTCCCATAGCACTCCAAATTGCTGCTTTATATGATATATTGCACTAAATGTCTTTTTATTCTTATGGTTATACAGGTATTACATACACGAATTTGTAACAGGAGCCAACTATAACCATTGTGCGCCATTTTAATATTTTTAATTATATTTACTACAAGTATAAAGGAGTAACAGTACACTTGGGTGTTTATTGCTGCACTGGGTTGTATTTTATGAGAGCCAATTTTTACCCTTAATATAGTACAGTATAGACATTTATTGACTAAACCCAGATTTATAAGTGCAGAACACAAATGAAAGACTATATTTTTTTCTCTTTTTGCCTCTCTCATTTCCCTCCCTCCTTTTTCACACATTAAATAACTTTTTTTTAAAGATGTAGACAGCCCATGGGAAAACTAAAACTGTTATCAATTTTTATTTTTTTATTTTTGTATCATACATCCCATTTAATTCATTTTTCTATTTTTGAGCATGGAATATTTTATTTCATTAATTTTCTTTTTAAAGAGGTAAACAGTCTTGTATCAGTATGCAGAGGGATGACTAAATAAAGAGTTACCTCCTACTTATATATTTGAAAACCTTTCAAATATACCACTCATTTTCCATTACACCCCAAACCCTTCCCCTGGATGGAGGGGTCTGGGGTTCTTTTTCTAGTGATACTAGAGGGAAAAGCTTAAAGCTTCACTGTGCTCGAGAGGTAAGGCACAGATTATGACCTTATCCCAGTACTCTCTTTCCATTATATGAAATATAACAGAGGTGACCCAGACTGGACACATTTGTTCTTCCAGGGTTCAGATGAGATCTTCTTCTCCCTTTGACCTTAGTTGTTACATTAACGAGTCTCTGAATCCTGCTACATTTAGGTCCATTGATGAAAACAGCTTGTGGAACATGTACTGCTATATTTCTACTTTAGAAATTGTATTTTCTGTTGAATTAGTTTTTGAATTGCAGTATCCAGTTAACAATTCATTTAAGAAATAACCTGAGCCCACCTCTGAAAGCACTCATATATGCATGTTTGTTCCTAATGATCCTAATGGTCATTTTATTTATCTCTGTAATGCATATGTGAAAATACAATTAACTACTGCAAGCTCGTGATGTACTATTTAATTCATGTGTGTATATTACTAACACTTTATGTTTTTTTTTTTTTTAATTTTTAAATTTTAGTCTTTGAATTTGGCAAATTCTTCACGGAGGAAATTAACAGCTGGGGAGTTGGTGAACTTGATGTCGTCTGATGCTCAGCAGCTCATGGACCTAATGGTCAACTTGAATCTCCTGTGGTCAGCACCGTTCCAAATTCTTATGGCTATCATTTTCCTGTGGCAGGAGCTTGGCGTTGCAATATTAGCTGGTGTAGCCGTACTGATTCTTATTATACCTCTGAATGCATATATTGCTGCTAAAGTAAAGCAGCTAAAGGTAGACTCAAAAGATATTGTTTTCTTCTAAATTATATTTGCATAAATAATGTTTTAAATGGCTATTCTCCATTCACATGTAAAACTTGTCAGTTAGGCTCTGTTACTGTTATGAGATCAATGATACATCTTAAATGTTTCTGTTATATAGGTCACGCCTGGTACATAATAAATAACTTTCCTTTCTGTTTTATGTTATACAGAAAAGTCATCTAAAGAGTAAAGACCAGCGAATCAAATTATTAAATGAAATCTTGCATGGAATAAAGGTATTTTTTTTAAATATAATATTGCATTAAGCTGTTATCGTTCTGGTGACTATAGTGTTCCTTTAACATTTTCCAAGTATGCATCTTTGATTTTAATAGTGTTTTTTTTGGCCCAAATCACTTCTCCCTATGTTGTATCCTAGTGTCTCTTATTTTTTCTGTATATGTGTGTATAACCAAGATCTACAGCAATATATCTTTAAACTACAATAAATGTGTTTATTTGTAAAAAATATATTTTCATCCTGTTCTATATTACATTTTCCTGATGATGGGTATATGGCATGCATCCATTTGCATGTTCCAGGATTTAACGCATTTTAATATGAATAAAATGAGTAATGTACTGTGTAAATTACTTATCCAGTCTAATACTCATTTTCAGCATGATTAGTGAAAAAGTAGAGAATATTACTAAAAGTGAAAATGTGGAAATATACTTGATATTTCTTGCTAAATCAACATATTTTGCAGATTTTAAAGCTGTATGCATGGGAACCCTCTTATCAAAAGAAGGTTGTTGACATCCGGGAAAACGAGATGGATGTATTGAAATCCACCGGTTACTTGACTACATTCTCCATGCTGACATTAACATGTATTCCTTTTCTGGTAATCACTGTGCTATTTATTTGTTTCATTCTAATACAGTACACATACTATCGTTTTATAATAGATTGTTTTCTGTTATGTCCACACCAATTACTTACTGTGTATGTATATCTTTGCCATTTGGAAAGAGATTGTGTAATACAAACTTGGTGTTGTATGCTCTAAATGGTTAGTTTATATAATTTAACAACTATATAGTAAAATTCATGTTATGTTGAGAGCTGGACGAGGGAGGTGCTGAGTGTTTCTGTGTATCTAGCATTATGTATCTGTATATGTGCCTGAAAGAGTGTGTGTCTGTGTATGTGCATTTCTGACCGAGTGTGTATGTGTTTCTGGCATTTTGTAACTGTATGCGCACGAGCATCCTTGTCTGTGTCTGTGACCATATGTTTGTGAGATAGTTGCTTGTGTTGTGTGTAAGGGGGGTTGCTTGTGTTTTGATTTTGTGTTTTGTTTGTGGTGCGGCAGTGTTCCATATGTGGGAGTTGACTATGTATAAAGATGACTAATGTAATAGAGTTGAGGGGTGCATGTTAAAGGGTTAGAGTGGTAGGTTGGTGAGTGTAACAAGGTTGGGGGTAATTGTGATGGAGGGTGATTCTTACAAGATTAAGGGGTGAGTGTGACAGACAGTGCTGCAAAGTAAGGCATGGTGAGTCTGACAGGGTTGTGTGAATTTTGTATGGCTGTGCAGGGAAATCTTTTGATCTCCCTGCCGGCTCGCATGGGGAGGAACAATTAGAGCTGGAGCTCCTGGGCTCTGCCTGGGGGACACCTTGGTTAACTAATGGGTAATCCGGCCTTGGATTCATGTCAATAGAGGAGGATTGGGCTGGAGGGAGAACGTATCCTTGGAACTGTTATAGGAGAATTCTAAAGAAGCCACGTACAGAGAGTCCGGACACAGGTCAGTTCAGGAAGCAAAGGTCTTTATTCTCACTGATCGGGTCTCAGCTGAACTCATGTTCAAAATTTTTGAGCACTGAGCACATGGAGTACAGGCTTTTTATAGCTATTCATCCCCCATCTGTACCCTTACACCAATCAACAAACAGTATTTACAGCATTACCTTATATGGATAGGTAGTATGGCACTAGGAGAATGAAATGTGGTTTTTCAAATCCAGCACATGCTCAGTACATGGATGACAGTATCTTAGCTACACGTAACTAACTAACAGATACCTGTACTTGTATATGCCACATGGAGATTTTAGACCTACTAAGTTTTGGGCTTAGCTGAAATCTCATCACAGAACTGGAACGGGCGTGAGGTTTACCTCAGAGAGACTAACTAGCAGAGCAGTGCTCATGAAAACACTGGATTTTGGTTGGAGTAGTATTTTCAGTGGCGTACATACCAGGGTCACAGGGGTCGCGACTGCGACCGGGCCCGTCCCACCAGGGGGCCCGGCCACCCCTGCGACCCGGTATGTACGCCACAGGGCCAGCCTCTTCCCCTGGGGGGCCCAGGAGCCGACCACCCCAGGGCCCCCCGAGGCTTGCCCTGCTGTCACCCGGCACGTGGGCGCGCGAGGGAGCACTCACTGCTTCCTCTTCAGCTCCCTCGCGCACCGCACTGATACCGGAAGCCAGAAGATGACGTCATCTTCCGGCGCCGACATCCCTACGCGGCGCGCGAGGGAGCTGAAGAGGAAGCACTGAGTGCTCCCTCGCGCGCCCGCCTGCCCGACCGGCCACCCGCCCAGGAGCCCAGCAGCACCACTGGACCCCAGGGAATCCCCCCAGCACTCCAAAAGGTAAGGAGGCTGGGGGGATTACATTTTAAAAAAAACGTGTTAGTGTTAGTGTGGGTGTTAGAGTGAGTGTTAGAGTGAGTGTTAGAGTGAGTGTTAGTGTGGGTGTTAGTGTGGGTGTTAGTGTGTGTTAGTGAGTGTTAGTGGGTGTTAGTGAGTGTTAGTGGGTGTTAGTGGGTGTTAGAGTGGGTGTTAGAGAGTGTGTTAGTGAGTGTTAGTGAGTGTGTTAGAGTGAGTGTTAGTGTGTGTGTCTGCTAGTGAGTGTTAGTGTGTGTCTTACTGAGTGTGTGTGTTAGTGAGTCTGTTTGATGTCTGTTAGTGAGTGCGTGTTTGTCAATGAGAGTGTATGTTTTGTAAGTGAGTGTGTATGTATGTCTGTCGCTGAGTGTGTCTCTGTCAGTAAATGTGTGTGTCTGTTAGCTAGTGTGTATGCTTCTGTAAGTGAGAGAGTGTGTGTCTTCAGCACTTACCTTTCTCCAGCGCCGGACTCCCTTGGCGCTGGGGATCCCTCAGCCTCTCAGCTCCGAATGCGACCGCGCACGCATTCAAACCGCCCATAGGAAAGCATTACTCAATGCTTTCCTATGGACGTTCAGTGTGCTCCTCTAGCGGCTGTCAGTGAGACAGCCACTAGAGGCTGGATTAACCCTCAGTGAAACATAGCAGTTTCTCTGAAACTGCTATGTTTTCAGCTGCAGGGTTAAAACTAGAGGGACCTGACACCCAGACAACTTCATTGAGCTAAAGTGATCTGGGTGTTTGTAGTGGTCCTTTAAGTGTGTGTGCATCTGCATGCACTGGCGTACATACCGCGGTCGCAGGGGTCGCAGCCCTGTAACCCCTGCGACCAGGTGCCCACCGCCATGTGTTGCGGCCCGGCCCACGCGCGGGGGGGCCCACGGATCAATTTTCGCACCGGGGCCCCATGAGTGATGTGTACGCCACTGAGTATTTTAAATATTTGTCAAGCCAAAGAATTGGCACAAACATAACAATTCCCTTGTCAAAGTGCCACTTTTCACTGCTTATTGATTACCACCATAATAATACTTTAGTTGGGAAAAGTGCATAAAGCAGTGTAAATGAACTTTTTTTTGTTTTACCCAAATTTAGCATTTAAATGGCTTTTTCCACGTGGCATGCTATAGTTTGTCAGAATATTTGATTTTTGACAATGCTTTTCTAAAATTGGGCAATCAAATATTTAGTTTTTATGTATAATGAAACACACTAACCCTTTATGTGATACGTGCACACCTTTTATATGCACATATTGGTTTATATGAAAATCCTTGATCTTACAGTTTATCTATTATTTCATCAACTACAGTTTTACAGAAGATGTCTACCCGAACATATTTCAGAAATTAAAAGTGAATTTAAAATTTCAGGATAAAATAGCCAACTAGAAAAACAAATTCTCCCGTTTTCAGTTCGAAAATGTAAAATTCCAAACAATGTACAATTTAGTGAAAACCTTTGATGTTGTCTACGCCTTTGTTTGTCAGATTTTGTGTTTGACTCCAGCTGTGTCTGGGGGGAAAACATTTTTTTTACACAAAAATATAACAGAACGAGTATATTTTTTTCCACTACAATAACACCACAAAAAAGAAACAAAATGGAGAACTGAACAATCCAGAAATAGATGTTTTTAATATACAGCTTGCTAAATCCTTTCTCTCCCCTAATCCTTTCTCTCCCCCAAACCTCTGTTTTGTAGGTATCCATAGCAACCTTTGGTGTGTACTTTTTATTGGATGATGCAAATGTTCTGACGGCCTCCAAAGTTTTTACCACTATTTCGCTGTTTAATATTTTGCGCCTCCCGCTCTTTGACTTGCCCACTGTAATCTCCTTGGTAATGCAGGTAAATATATACATTTTTATATGCCAACGTTTTCTTACTTTTTGCTAAAATAGATGTTTTGTTAATTTATAAATGTATGCCCTGAATACAAATGTATAAAGATCTCGTAAAACGCTATCTGGTGATCTGTATAAAGATTATCACACAGTAAGAGAAAAGGACAATGAAATTACAGCAATGAAAGAATTTTTAAAGATATAGAAATGATTGATTTCAAATCCCAAATCGTCCTTTTTAAAAACGGTCATGACAGATAATGTGGCAGGACCATCACAAGTACGGAAATGGACTGAGTGTATTCCCAGCAAAGGAGAATGTACAGTTGGAATTATTCTAATTAACAGTGTTAATAATACCTCATTGATCAAACAAGATATCAGATAATCAGAATAGTTATTTTTTAAGCAAAATATGGAATGGCTTCAATATGAGTCAGTAGGAGTAATGTGAATGCATGGAAGGTTGAATTTGAGTTAAAAGGACACCCCGAGCTGGAAATAAACACTTGTTCTTTTAAATACAGTATACTTTACTCCCAGTGTCACTAGGAATGGTAAATAAATGAGAATTTCTACAGCATGTAGTAGTCTGTTACCATTTGGAAACAGAAGTTGAAGATAAATTTACACATTCCTAAAGTTTTATCAGCAGAATGTATTTGTTTAGCTTTAATTAATTTGCTCAATCTGAACAATTTACAGCATGTATATAAAGCAAGGCAAGTTGTGTTACCTTGTATTTTAATATTCCTGCTTGTGGCTCAGGTGTATGAATTAAATTTTTCAGTCTTTTATCAGCCCTTCTCACTGTGTTACTATATTGTATGCCACCAAATGTCTTGACTCCATCTGGACAAATTGTTACTGGTGTTTTTTAGCACATTATATTTAAAGCATTTTTAACACATTTGTATAATCCTGTCAATTTTAAAAAGCCGAAACACATTTTCAATCTGGTCACAAGAACATTTTTGAGTATTATCAAACTCTAGTCACGGAATAATCTATACCAACATGGAATGTTCTGTAACCTGATGACAGGTGTGCTGCTGATAAAGGAACACTATAGACACCATAACAACTCACCTGAAGTGGTAATGGTGCTTGGGTCCCCTAGCACTGGTTCTCACTTCAATGTTCATTTTTGAAGGGTTTAACATTGAATGAGGGTCACCAGAGCCATTGCTGATTCTGGGTATGGCTAAATCACAATTATACTCCAGTTTAGCCATACCAACGCTTACTAGCTGAAATAGGCTTTCACGACTGCCTGTCATCACTCAGGCATATATGTACGCATGAACCCAGCTATTTTTGGCTGTTCTAAGTGATCTCATAAACTCTTGCTTGGGGAATTAAGGAGTTAATATTCTTTTCCTATATAATGCGTATATCTCTTTTAAAATGTGGTTGATACTCTTTTAGACTAAAGTTTCCCTTGGTCGATTGGAAAACTTTTTTTGCGGAGAAGAACTTAATCCAAATTGCATTGAAACTAATTATAATGGAAGTAAGTAGATTTTTTAAAATAAAGCCCCCACCATTTTTTCTGTCTTCCTACTTGCTATGTTATCTATACATGTTCGTGTTTTTGTACTACTAGATCACTCTGTGGGTTTTGTTGGTGCTTCTTTGCAATGGGATAAGACAGGACCTTGTACTTTAAAAAAGTAAGTAGTTTAATTTTATAAGTAGTACTGAATCTGTATTCTCTACATTTTTAATAATACAACGTATGCAGAGATCTGATTAAACAGATTTTGATGCCACACATGTAATTTGACTCCCCATTCTTTTTCTAATAATGAAATGTTAATTCTTAATTTGTTTTTGTACTACGGAGTGTGCATTTTCCATCTTCCCTTGAACTCGTCAACTCTTCAACTTTTTCGGTAAAAAACAAATGTCCTAATATTACCCTAAATTTGTAATAAATATAATTTTACTTAATTGGATTGTTGTGGTACTACTACTGGAATCTTGTTCTGCCTGTATAGGCACCCTTGGGCTTTACATAGAGAGCCTGACACGGCTCTGCATCATATCTAAGTTTGATCCTAAGACCTCTGCTAAAAATCAGTATAAGTATTTTTATTTATTTTATGTGTTACACTTTTGGTGGTTGTATTAGTGCTTATTATTTTTACTATTGTATTCTCTAGTGCAAGGGGAGCACTTTGTAAAATATACACATAATCAATATTTACTCCAAGAAGCGACTAGATACACTTTTTCCTTGTTATTTTTAGTAAATTCAAATCTCTACAAGATCAGGACAGCAAAGTCTGTTTTATTATTTGTAAAGATAGAGTACATGCCTCAAATACAAATACCTAAATAGGTTTCTGTTAGGAGCAGTCTACAGCTTGTATTTGGAAAAGTAAATGCTTTATTCCACCTAACTTTAAGAGAATTTTAAAGTTTTTTTATTTCTGTAATAACACAAATCATTTGTATTCTTTAGTTTAAATATGAAGATTCCTGAAGGATCATTAGTTGCTGTGGTGGGCCAAGTAGGATCTGGAAAATCCTCTCTGCTTTCTGCTATCCTTGGAGAAATGAGCAAGTTGGAAGGAACTATTCAGCGAAAGGTAAGAATATATTGCAGATATATATGGTGTGGTACAGGGCCGGACTGGGAAGAAAATTCGGCCCGGGCATTTTTTAATTACAGCGGCCCACTAAAAAGGGGGCGGGGGCAGATAGGGTGTGTTTTGTCATCACCAATGACAAGCACGCCCCATTGCAAAGTGAGCATGTTGGTTCAATGCTCTTCCAGGGTAGACCATGCGCAGAGCTCTGCTGAAGAGCTCTGGCATGAGAAAAATACCCTTTATTTGTTCTGCACAGCGCAAGCAAATTTAATAACATGCTTGCACTGTGTTTGCTTGAAATTTGTCTTTGGTGTCTCCATAGTTGGGATACCAGGAGACAAAAATGCCAGGAAAGCATATTGCGCAGTGTGTGTGAGGGTGCTCTGTGTGTGTGTGTGTGTGTGTGTGTGGGGTGTAGTGTGTGTGAGAGAGGGGTGCAGTGTGTGTGTGTGAGTGATGGGTGCTGTGTTTGCGTGAGGGTGCTATGTGGGTAAGGGTGCTGTGTGTGTGATGGGTGCAGTGTGTGTGTGCTGTGTGTGAGTGGGTGCTGTGTTTGCATGAGGGTGCTATGTGCATGTGAGGAAGCTGTGTGTGAGGGTGCAGTGTATGCATGTGAGGAAGCTGTGAGTGTCAGGGGTGCAGTGTGTGTAAGTGAGGGTGTGTGATGTGCGTGTCAGGGGTGCAGTGTGTGTGCTGTGCGTGTCAGGGGTGCAATGTGTGTGTGTGAGGGTGCTGTGAGTGTTAGGGGTGCATTTTGTGTGTGCTGTGAGTGTCAGACGTGCAGTGTGTGTGTGAGGGTGCTGTGAGTGTCAGGAGTGCAGTGTGTGTGTGAGGGTGCTGTGACTGTCAGGGGTGCAGTGTGTGTGTGAGGGTGCTGTGAGTGTTAGGGGTGCATTTTGTGTGTGCTGTGAGTGTCAGGGGTGCAGTGTGTGTGTGAGGGTGCTGAGAGTGTTAGGGGTGCATTGTGTGTGTGCTGTGAGTGTCAGTGGTGCAGTGTGTGTGTGACGGTGCTGTGAGTGTCAGGGGTGCATTGTGTGTGTGCAGTGTGTGTGTGAGGGTGCTGTGTGTGTGTGCTGTGAGTGTTAGGGTTGCAGTGTGTGTGTGTGTGTGTGTGTGTGTGTGTGTGCTGTGAGTGTTAGGGGTGCAGTGTGTGTGTTTGTGTGCTGTGAGTGTTAGGGTGCAGGGTATCTGTGAGTAAGTGAGACTGCTGTGCCCTGAGTGATTATATCCCCCCTCCCTGCTTACCTTTAGCCTGGGAGGGGGGATCCTGCTGCTGGGGCTGCCATCCATCCCTAGTGGTGAGTGAACTCTAGCGAGACCTGGAGCGTTGCCATGGCAACGCTCCGACTCTCGCGAGAGGAACCCGGCGGAGCTGTAAGTTAGAGCTCCTCCGGGTTCCTCTGCTGGCAGGCTGGCTCTCTCCCCGCCGGCAGCCGCTATATCCTGCATGTGGGCCGGTGAGGGAGATCTTTGATCTCCCCAATGGCCCGCCATGGACTACTGCAGGGCTGGCGCTCAGATAGTGCCGGCCCTGCAAAGACCGGCAGGAGAGATCCTGTGATCTCCCTGCCGGCCTCGGCCCACGGCCACCGTGTCCCACTGGGCCTGATGTGGTAGCTCTGTGGGTACGCATGTATATGTTTTGAGGAAGGGGCTATGTTTACTGTGAAGCAGAATGCTAAAAGTAGAATTTTTGTTGAGCTCCAGTATTAGCATTTAGCGTTATGGTTGCTTTTTTCACATATACCTGTAGTTTTTCGTTAGTTATTGCTCGTTACATTAAGAATGTTTGTGGAGCTATACATGTACGTCTAACCAACCTGTTTTTAATTAAACACAGGGATCTGTGGCCTATGTTTCACAACAAGCCTGGATACAGAACGCTGTTTTTCAAGAAAATATCCTATTTGGGTTGACCTTCAATAGACATTTTTATGAAGAAGTCCTGGAAGCTTGTGCTTTGTTGCCAGACCTTGAATTATTGCCAAATGGTGACCAAACTGAAATTGGAGAAAGGGTGAGTCCTTTATTCAAGTGTTAGAATTTCAACACGAAATGTGCAATTTGACGATTTCTGCTGCTTTTTTTTCTATCAGGGTTATTTACTAAAATGAGAATTAAAATTGAATTTCAAAATTATGTTCAAAATAGCCACACTGAAAAAATTCTTTAAATCATCTATGTTTCCAGTCCAGCTATATTGGCCTTAAATTCAAAATTCTGTTTGAATTCTCACTTTACTGAATATCCCTGAATATCTGTTTTGATAATATGCCATCCTGTCCTAAATATGGTTTTATGTTTTTGGCAGGGAGTGAATCTTAGTGGGGGTCAGAAGCAGAGAGTAAGCCTGGCGAGAGCAGTTTACAATAATGCCGATATCTACCTTCTCGATGACCCCCTGTCTGCGGTTGATGTCCACGTTGGGAAGCATTTATTTGATAAGGTCATTGGTCACAACGGCCTGCTGAAAAATAAGGTGAATTTTTTTAAGCCACTAAGTTTTTTTGTTTTTTTTTAAATGAGTAATGTTGCTTAACCTCTAATACCAGTTTATAATATGAAGTTTTAAAACAATCTAAATAAATCACTTTTGCTTTGGAACCAAAACGCTCAAGCACTCATTTCAAATTAATAAAGTAACCATGTTTATCAGAGATGGACATCAAAGGGTACTTCCTCTACCGTAATCCATAGCAATTTACCTGAACATTTAATCACTGCCCACCGAAGCTGAAATTTATAGAAGTGACGTGTCCAAGATGAACACCTACCATATGCTGTTGAGAAAGGTTGATCCAGATAACTCTGTTGTGGCTTGTGGTGTGAATATATCGTTGTAATATTTCTATGTATAATATTTCTATTCATATAGATCAGTGGGTCATAATCATGTGATAAAACCATAAATTGTGCCACATGCTGTTTCTCTATTCATAGGGTTCCCATATGGTAGGACTAACCACATCATTCTTTACGCAACGGAATGCAATAAATTGTTTACTGTAGCTGTGCTGACTCCCCCACTGCTATTGAGAGATCTCTGTGATGTCTGGGACAGAATTTCAATGTTTTGCAGACTTTATGTTATAAAATATGCTGGTATATGAGAATGGCTCGCTGGCCTAATTTTACATTAGTAAAATGGATCCGCAACTTAATAGTTGCTATACTATACTATATACTGTTATATACTATAACATATACATTTTAATTTAACACAAGTAATTGTGACTATTGTATTGTGTTAACATTTTTTCCATACCTTGCATGAATTTTTTGCTCGGCTAATTTATTCTTTCCTCCCAGACCCGAATTCTTGTGACCCACAGCCTGACTGTCCTTCCACATGCAGACCTCGTTGTGTTAATGGAGGGAGGACAAATAGTTCAATTTGGAACATATGGCGATCTGATCTCTAAAAGGCAAAACTTTGCTGATATGATTCAAGTTCTGAATGCAGACGCTGAAAAAGAAGGTCTGAATAAAGAAGAATGTAAGTAGTTTTTTTTTTGGTGGGGGGGATCCTAAACAAATCCCTACAACATGCTTAGTAGAATGTCCCACTGCTACTGGTTTGTATCACCAAATGTTCTTTAAAATCAGTTTTTCCAATGAGAATGTTTTACTGGCTTGTGAAAAAGTTGCTTACATTTTTCAGTTTGGTTTTTAGTTTGGCAGTTTTATTCTGAATAATGTATAAAGAAATTATGTTTATGTTACTACTTCTTTGTGTCACTTTTCATTTATTTATTTTTTCATTGACTAAAATAAAATCTGATCTTTGTTCAGCAAGTCCCTTGAAAGCCAGAAATGTGAAGAAGATACCACAAAGGGATATTTTGGCTCAAAAAGAGAGGTATGTAGTGTGTTTTTTTTTTACAATTAGCAGACCAATTACACACAGAAATAAAATTAAAATGTAGTGTTTGAGATCAAAATATTGTTCTCTTTTGAAATCATGGCCGGAATAGTTGCTGTTTACTCACCCCACGTCAGTGGTTATGGTGCCAGCTGGTCACTGATGCCATTCCGTTGTACTGCGTTAAATCGTGTTTGAGCAGTTTGACACAAACTTAGTCACGCAGGTGCCCATGGCTCAGACCCTGGCTGGTGATATTGCTAATGATGTAGCTACACTTATCAATATCATATTTGGACAAAATTAATTGACTTAGCTGACACACTTAGCCAATCAATGCCAACCAAACCTGAACAAAATTGACATTGCTAATGCAGATGTCCAATGCAGATTTGGAATGTGCCAAGGCCAAACTAGCACCAAAACAACTACACCAACACATAGTGGTTGTGGTATTAAGCTATCTATGTTCATTATGCTCTTTGAAATATTGTCTTTTAAATGGGATTAAACTACAACTCCTATAAATATCAGCCAATCAGAAATATATGTAACTGCTGTCAGACTTGTCTTTAAAAGTTAAATGCAGGCTATACTTGGATTATGGAGTCTGGTTTCATGTTAATATATTAATTACATTCAGTAAAGCGGTTCTGTCATTTTTTTTCCATTGAATTTTATTTTTATTAAGTCCTCATAATGCCCCACCTGGCTCTATGTTGTCTGTCATGACATCTATCACCGTGAAATGTATTGTTCTGTTATTGACGGTACTTTATAGCTCAACCCAGGATATCATGCATTAAGCTTCTCTTGACCTTCTGTGGCAGCGAATGAACTTGCATGTAGAGCAAGAGATTCGGTATTCATGCACACTAGGACTTACTGAAGTAGGAAACACCACATAGGAACAAGCTAACACAGTGTGTAGTATCACTGAATATCCAAAACTGTCTTAAGGCACATATCCGATTAAAAACACATATACAATGTTTTGGACTGTAGCCTTAATCACGCATATCGAGTTTCAGTTCTTTACTCTTTCAACGTGTTTCCTAATTAGCAAATTTAGATGTAGGTGCCATGCATGTATATTTTGAGAACAGTTATATTTAAACTTGGGGGAAACTACATTAACCTTACTTATTGAGTATCTATGGTGTGAATATATGAGTGAATAGGTTTAAACATAGAAACATAGAATATGACGGCAGCTAAGAACCATTCGGCCCATCTAGTCTGCCCAACTTTCTAAATACTTTCATTAGTCCCTGGCCTTATCTTATAATTAGAATAGCCTTATGCCTATCCCACACATGCTTAAACTCCCTCACTGTGTTAACCTCTACCACTTCAGCTGGAAGGCTATTCCATGCATCCACTACCCTCTCAGTAAAGTAATACTTCCTGATATTATTTTTAAACCTTTGTCCCTCTAATTTAAGACTATGTCCTCTTGTTGTGGTAGTTTTTCTTCTTTTAAATATAGTCTCCTCCTTTACTTATGTGTTGGTCTAAGCAAAATAATCACTACATGTGACATCTCAAACAATAATTGTTTTTGTCTAAATTAACAAAAATACTAAGAATACACTCATGCTGTACGTTACAAATGTTCTCCCTTCCCCGAAGACTGCAGCTTCCAAAACTTTGACAGACGCAGTGTCTTTGGTCTAATTCGAAGGTTTATCTGTTGAGGTTGCTCAACTCTTTGGGAGCCAGAATGATGACCAATTCCATTACCGTTTTAAAACATATGCTTACTGGGGCCATGCGTTCCTTGGCAATCTTATCAACATTGACATTCAAAATTAAAAAAAGATTTTTGTACAACAGATTTTTTTGTGTGCATTAAAAAACATGTGCTTCAAAAATAAATAAATAAATAAATACAAGGAGTTTAACCTAAGTTGCCAGAGTGAAAAACAAAACACTAAACCATTGAGGCTGTATGGTAACACATGTAGTAACAAAGCTAAGCTCCAACACTGTCTGTCTGTCTGCTGATAATGTGTTGTGACTGCCTATAATTTATCCTCTCTACCAGCAGTGTGCACTGTCAATGTGTTCCCCAATCCCATCCATGTGTGTGTCTGAAACATGCTGGTAGATTATTTCAGATTTCCAGGGACAGTTCACACCATTGTTATCTTTGTCCTGAATTCTCAATTCTTCTTCTTTTTTTTTTTTTTTTCTGTGCTGTAAATTAATCAGGAGATGTGGGGATGGGTTCTCCAGAGAGTCCAATTCCATGGGTAAAGTCTCACCATTTTTAAACGTCATCACCTACAACTGCCCTCCAGGGTCACAAATGAAATCTGATTTTCAGGACAATGCCTGGCACATTGGTCGGTTATTTACTTATTAACTGTTTTGGTTTTTGTTTTTTTAAACAGGCCATCATTTCATGCTCAGAAACAGACTACAATAGGTAAAGAAAAGGTGGCAACTGGAAATGTAAGTAAATATATTTGCTAATGCAAATGACACACATGTATTTGTGATCTGTTCATTCTGGTTTTAATTGGTGGTCACATCCTTTGATGTTTTGCAAATAGAACAGTTTTTAATTATATTCACACGGTGAATGTCTACCATCTCTGTTTTTTTAGGTTAGCAATATGTTTGGTAGTAGCATTTGTCTTATTTATTTTTTTTACTTTTCAATCTTTCACTTAAAGTCATGGGAAATAGGACACACACCCTCTTTGCATTCTGTTCTTTTACACATCAGGACATAATACCGGATACACGGTGTAATATGTCACGTGTTGTTGTTCATCTGATGATATATTTGCCTAATTGTAAGACCTGCTAACAAACAGATGATTGTTATTATGTCCTGTTATGTAAATTCAAAGAGGGTGTGCTTTCTTTTTACAATGACTGTAATATACATATATTGTATGAAACTATAAACATGATTCAAGTTTTTTGTATGCACAATCAAACAGAGGTGATTCACTTTACAATGATGGCCTCTTGAGAAATTAACTCACTTTATTAGCAAGGTATGCCTGTACACTTGGCATTCCACTAAGCCTTAATATACTAATTGTGAATTGACCCTCAAAGTTTGTTCTAAGCAATGCTTGTAAGTATAGGACACAAACAAAAATGGAACATTGGGATAACTGGTAAATTCTTACTGAACATGAATGGAGAAGGGTAATACAGAAGCACTGTTAAATAATTAGGCCTAATATAAATGATTAAGTCCAGGCCCATAAAGACTTTGATCTAGTACTGGTTACTTGGTACTTGGTAATGGCTTGATTAGGTGATGCTGGATGCTCTTCCTGGTGTATTGAGGCCCTGATGATAACACATAACAGGTGAACGATTGCAGGTGAACAGTCTGACATTGGGAGAGGCAAGATAAGGATAAAAGTTAAAAGGACACTATAGTCACCTGAACAACTTCAGCTTAATGGTTGTTCAGGTGAGTACAGTAGCTTCTGCAGGCTTTTTCATGTAAACACTGTATTTTCAGACAAGTGAGTATGTCAGAGAAAATACAGTGTTTACATTAGAACCTGTGTGAGAGTGAGTAAGTGGGTGAGTGAGTGACTGGCTGAGTGTGAGTGAGAGGGAGTGTGAGTGAAAGTGAGTTAGTGAGTGAGAGGGTTAGCGAGTGAGAGTTAGTGAGTGAGAGCTAGAGAGTTAGTGAGTGAGTGAATATGTGAGAGAGAGAAAGTGAGTGAGAGAGTTAGTGAGTTAATGAGTGAATTAGTTAGAGAGAGTGAGAGAGTTGGTGAGAGTTAGTGAGAGTGAGCGAGCGAGAGTGAGAGAGTGAGTGAGTGATAGTGAGTGATAGAGTTATTGAGTAAGAGAGAGTTAGTGAGTGAGAGAAATAGATACAGAGACACAGCGATAGATACAGAGAGATAGATAGATAGAAAGAGATAGATATAAATAGATAGAGATAGATAGAAATAAATAGATAAATAGAAATAAATATATAGATAGAGATAGATAGAAAGAAATATATAAATAGATAGAGATAGAAATAGATAGGTAGAGATAGATAAATAGAGTGTGTGTGTGTATGTTTACAATATTTAAAATTTGTGTGTTTTTGGAAACACACAAACTTTGGGCTGAGGAGGGTTGCGGTAGGAGGAGGCAGGCATAAACAGCGAGCTGAGCTGTCAGTCACCTCAGCTCTCAAACGCGCATACCGCACACATGCGCAGTAGAGCACTTAGTTCATTCATAGAGTGGCATTCAATGCCGCTCTATGAAGAACGCGATCAATTAGAACCATCTGACTGAGTCCTGCTACTTCGGCATTTTTACGAAAAAGGGGGCGTGGCCTGCCGAGGAGCTTGGCACTGGAACGGAGGTAAGTTTAAATCATAAAAAGCACTCAAATTTGTACTTCTTTTTAATGGGAAACTAATTTAAAAGCAGGAAAGAAGGCTAGGGGACCTGTATTTTTGCTTTTATATGTTGACTATAGTGATCCTTTAACTCATGCCTGATGTAGGTCTTGTCTGTTCCTGAAAAGTAATCATGGATCGCCTTGTATTGACCTTCTAAATCTTTGATAATGCTTTGGGTACAGCTTGGGTTTAAAAGTTATTTAATTACTTAAAATACGCCTATAGACACTTTAGAATAGTGATTGATACTATCAGATATTATGTAAGAAGAGGATTGCCTGTCAAACTGGAAACTAGCCTGAAATCTTCTGACTGCCATATATTTAACATTATTTTACTTTTTCATAGATGAAAATGTCTGTTGTGATGAAGTATCTACAAGCGTTTGGATGGTTTTGGGTGTCCTTTACTGTAATTGCATATGTTGGCCAAAATGCCATGGCAATAGGTCAAAATGTGTGGCTCAGTCAGTGGACAATGGAAGCCAAATTAATTAAAGATGCCAATGAATGGACAGAACTAAGGAGCAATAAACTTGGAATATATGGCATTTTAGGATTTGTACAAGGTATGATTTGAATGCATTGGGCTTTTTTTATTATTTGAAATGAGTTACACCGTTCACGTTTTAGACTTTCTACCAATAAATCTCATAAAACATTTTTGACCAAACTCTGTGATTCTTGATTTCCATGTCTTGTTAAAGCTAGTAGTTTGAAACATTGTACACATTACTACGTGTTTAATTGTTAATGTTGATCCTTTTGTTAACAGGTATTTTTGTGTGCTATGGTGCATATGTGATCACAAGAGGAACAATTTTTGCCTCCCGATCATTGCATAACCAGATGTTGGATGATATTCTGCATCTTCCTCTTCAGTTCTTTGAAACAACACCAATGGGTCAAGTGCTAAACAGATTTACCAAGGTAGGCAAGGGACACTTTTTTTCTGCAGCTTGTTTCGATGTACCTTTGGGAGTCCTGAATATGCATTACATTCAGGATTCAGTCTTAACGTACGGGAAATAAGTGGTTAAAATGCGGATCTCTATTTTCACATTAAAGGAAATAGTCACCAAAACAACTACAGCTTACTTTCAGGCGTTTTCATGCCTTTTCAGAGGTCCCACCGCATTCTGCCTCATTGACGATTTGAGCCAATCCAATGCTTTCCATATGGGAAAGAATTAGATTGGCTAAAAATTGTAAATTCTGATGATGTCTCCAAGCAGGCAGATCAGTAAGTTTTACCCCTTCTAAGGAGGTTAAGGGGGAATAAGCCACCTAAATGATGATTTTAACACTATAGGGTCAGGAATACATGTTTGCGTTGCTGACCCTATATTGTTCCTTTGAAGTTGTTCATCACATGAGGTGTTTTGACCAGTTTTTGTCTCTATGTCTGCCAACAGAGTACTTGACTCTAATCAGAAAATATTATTTGTGGCTGGATATATTTTTAAAGGGACACTATAGCATTAGTAATACAAACATGTATACATGTTGCTGTGTTATACTATATGTTTGGATTAGTAAGAAAAAAAGCAGATTTACATAATCTATTTCACCCTATGCCAGGATCCATGTGTTTGTCCTGCCTCTGCTGGCCAAGATCATTAATATTGATAATCTCAGTTTATCCAGTGTTTCCCCATAAAGAAGCATAGATACTCCGAAAGTCGTTCTTGCATTTTTTTATTCAAACGTTAGCAGTTTATTATAAGTTATTATAGGATAATAAACATAAAATAAACATTCCATTGGCACATTGCATCAGGAAGCAGCCCCAATAGCCATGGGAATCCCTCATTCTAAACTAACTTTAGATGAGACATCAGCCTGATGAGTTGGATGTAGTGGTTTCGGTGCCTATAGTGTCCCTTTAAAAACAGAAGATATATTAAGATAGGAAGATTTAAAGGGAAACTGTAATTCCCAACTGTTTTAATATTATGTTTACTTATCCCTCTATTTAACAGATATATATGTATTTGTAATGTGTGAAAAATGTCCTCTTCATTTGCAATATTTGCCCTGACTTTCCTTGCCTGAATTGGATTACGATGTAATTTGCTACACGTGTAATGTAAATGTAAATGTAAAAGAAAATGAAGCACCTTATAAAAAAGATTAATACACATTATATATGATTTTCAATGTTTTATTCAATAGTGTAATTTCCAGAGAAGTCTTTAATAGCATTTTCATTTAGGATACAACCACAAAGAAAAAAAGTTAATCTCCCCAGGTCTCCATATTACAAGCTGGTTACTAGATATGTGTACATTAGAATTAGATTGTCCTTCCCACTGATGGACCTCATAGTGTGCAGCTCTTGTTATGCTACAAGCCTCAGACTAGATGTTGGATGCTTTAGCCGTTCTTCATAGCTGCTCAGCTTAATAAATGGTGATCCGGAGAGTCTGGCCTGCTTAGTTGTCCTTAAATAAATGTCTGTGAATATCTCTAGGTGATTGGGCAGATTAATATTTCAAGTTTGGTCTTTGATCTTATCTGCTCTTGCAAGTGGTGATTGAAAAGCTGACGTAAGATAAGTTCACTGTCTTAAAGAGGAACTGGGACTCCCAGAGAAGTGTCAGTTCCTTGTTTCTCCACTCCAGTAAATGCTATTATAGCATTTATTGGGGTGTTAAGAGCAGCAGAGGTAAGTAAAAAGCTTACTTACCTCCGCTGTACTTTGGCATTGCTGAAGGAATGCCCATGATGCCTCTGCTAGCTAGAGTTTGCTAATTTGACGGGCACCTGGCCGGCAAAGTATTTAATTTAAACTAGAATGAGCAAAAAAATAATTAAAATGTTTACTTATCTAGTTGTGCTAAAATTGAGGAAGTGACAGCTCCTTTTTAAAGGACCACTATAGGCACCCAGACCACTTCAGCTTAATGAAGTGGCCTGGGTGCCTGGTCCAGCTAGGGTTAACTCTTTTTTTTATAAACATATCAGTTTCAGAGAAACTGCTATGTTTATAAATAGATTAATCCAGCCTCTAGTGGCTGTCTCATTGACAGCCGCAAGAGGCGTTTGCGTGCTTCTCACTGTGAAAATCACAGTGAGAAGACGCCAGTGTCCATAGGAAAGCATTATGAATGCTTTCCTATAAGACTGGCTGAATGCGCGCGCAGCTCCTGCCGCGCATGCGCATTCAGCCGAAGAGGAGGAGAGGAGGCGGAGAGAAGGAGGAGAGCTCCCCACCCGGCGCTGGAGAAAGAGGTAAGTTTAACCCCTTCCTCCACCTAGAGCCTGGCGGGAGGGGGTCCCTGAGGGTGGGGGCACCCTCAGGGCACTATAGTACCAGGAAAACGAGTATGTTTTCCTGCACTATGGTGGTCCTTTAAGTTAATCAAGGTTACACTATGATTATTGTATAAATAACAGGTTTTGCCAAAATTACTATTCAACAATTTGTTGTTGCAGGATGTGTACGTGATTGATGAGCGGTTCCATTACTACTTGCGCACTTGGCTAAACTGTATGCTGGATGTTCTAGGGACGGTTTTAATCATCATCTATGCAACACCCCTTTTCACATTGGTTATTATCCCACTTGCTTTCTTCTATCTACTAATTCAAGTAAGTGACACATTACAGATTCTATGTAAAGGAACACAGCAAAACACCTAAAGATTAATATCACATAATGCTTTGAATAGGTCAGGGTTATTGTATCAATGTATATTGACCATGTCTGTGAGCAATAAAACGTAACAATTAAGAATCACCTTGGCAGCTGTTTAACCCCTTAAGGACCAAACGTCTGGAATAAAAGGGAATCATGACATGTCACACATGTCATGTGTCCTTAAGGGGTTAAGAAAGGTTATTTTGCAAAAAAAAAAAAAAATAACAATAAGAAAGCTAGAAAGAATAGATTTAAATAGTCAAGAGATAAATGAGGAGAACATTGTCAGTTGCATTGTAACAGATCAGAATGAAAACGGAGTTTGATATTTGCATTATCACTTGTATTCAGGAAGGAATGTCAATGTATTTATTCCTTTATGATAGATGACTTTTCAAGCATTTTTCCGATTACAAAAGATATGTCTAACCCTCTTCACATAGGGGTAAATATTATTTGCTTAGGACCGGTTTGATATTCACTAAAATTAACTATTCAATCAAACCTGTAAGAACTGTTCTAAAAATGATATTTATTTCTATGAACCCCAAAGTTGTTTTAACAATCGTTTTTTCTGTACATCATCAGCGGTACTACATTGCAAGCTCGCGGCAAATCAGAAGACTCGATGGGGCATCTCGCTCCCCAGTAATCTCCCACTTTGGTGAAACACTGTTAGGGGTTTCTACCATCCGAGCTTATGGTCATCAGGAGAGATTCCTGAATCAGAACAAACATGTGGTTAATGAAAACCTTGTGTGCTACTATAATAATGTCATCTCAAATAGGTAGGTTATCGAACACACAACAGATTGATTACAGTAAAAATGTGTCATAGTCTGCAAAATGTGTGACCCAGCTAATGTAATTCATTAGTGACCGTCTGATGTAGATACCCAAGAACCATTCTCATTCCCTTTGTAGATCTTCCCATATAGACAAAGAAAGAGAGCAGCTCCAGCTACATAAGGTGATAAGCTACCCACTAAAGTAGACGGGGTTAGCAAGAAAAGAAGCTCAATGGCAGAAGAACTCACTGTATGGCCAAACATATGCAGGCACCTAATAAAAGAACATCTAATTGAAACCTTGTGGGCATTCATATAAAGCTGATCATCCTTAGCTAGAACAACTTATAAATAACATTGCAATTGTGTAGTATATGATCTTGACGTTACTCACAGTGAAGTTAGAGGTACATTAAATTATTAAAGGGACACTATAGTCACCTGAACAACTTCAGCTTAATGAAGCAGTGTTGGTGTATAGAACATGCCCCTGCAGCCTCACTGCTCAATCCTCTGCCATTTAGGAGTTAAATCCCTTTGTTTATGAACCCTAGTCACACCTTCCTGCATGTGACTTGCACAGCCTTCCATAAACACTTCCTGTAAAGAGAGCCCTATTTAGGCTTTCTTTATTGCAAGTTCTGTTTAATTAAGATTTCCTTATCCCCTGCTATGTTAATAGCTTGCTAGACCCTGAAGGAGCCTCCTGTATGTGATTAAAGTTCAATTTAGAGATTGAGATACAATTATTTAAGGTAAATTACATCTGTTTGAAAGTAAAACCAGTTGTTTTTTTCATGCAGGCTCTGTCAATCATAGCCAGGGGAGGTGTGGCTAGAGCTGCATAAACAGAAACAAAGTGATTTAACTCCTAAATGACAGTGAATTGAGCAGATAAATTGCAGGGGAATGATCTAGACACTAAAACTGATTTATTTAGCTAAAGTAATTTAGGTGACTATAGTGTTCCTTTAACTTCACTTAGGCGAAATCTGGGGAGAGGTATTCTTCTGTATGCTGCAGAATTTGAAGTATTCCCTGTTTGGTGCCTGAGTTGGGTGGCTGATGTGCAGATTTATACAATCTCTACAGCTTTTAACTGATGGCCCTCTGATTTTTTGTGAAACTCCACTTCTTAAGGCCGCAGGTATCAGTCATGCAGAAGCTGTTACAATAAACTGCTGCTTTTGAAGAGAATGGAAGGTTCTCTGTTCTCTCCAGCAGTGTGAGGTCTATAGCACACTGACCATGGCTGAAATTACACCTGTCAGGGCTAAATTCCAACTTGTCATTGGCTAGTGGACAAGTGAAAATTGTGAGCCCTGACCATTAAAACCACAAAGTAGCAACTGATAATACCTCCAGATTGATCCTCGTTATATAGTAAGCAGTGCATTATATAATGTTTGCGATGGGTAGGTATAGAGATAATTGGTGTAAAATTACTAAACACTTCCTATCTCAAGCATATATACAATAACAATACTGTATTAAAATTACACTTTTAAAATGTCTACAGTTAGATACCATGATAGACTGATAAAACAGTTTATTGTATTTGTTTGTTTTCCTGGCTGGATATTTCCTCGATGAATAAAACTGGGAGTGACATTGTAACAAGTCACAAGCTGGACATTCCAGTCTAGTTGCAGCATCCCAAATTATAACGTATCACACCCAGGGATTCTGGGATACAATGACTAGATTAATGTGAGCAACATAAATGTATGTAGAGCTCTATATTACGCACAAAACCACCATATATAACTGCAGATTCTTACTGGGCTGACTTATTAAGATACACATTGCTATGAGTTTTATGTCTGTGACTCACGTGCTTTCATACACTTCACATACAACTACCTTTACTTAATCAGAAAAGTATACCTAAAGAATGTTTGCACAAACGGTACACTTCTTGCCTCAAATACATGTCCTTTTTTACAACTCTCATCCCATGTGGACAGGTGGCTTGCAGTAAGATTGGAGTTCCTGGGAAATCTAATGGTTTTCTTTGCTGCCCTGTTCGCTGTTCAGGCTGGTGATAAGATGACTTCGGGCACAGTGGGTTTATCGATTACATATGCTCTAAATGTGAGTATTTTCGAGAAGCAACCTAATGGACAGCATTTTCAAAGAGTTCTACTGGTATTATATACAGCAAGCTGGGATCATGGCAACACTGACCTGACCAATAATAGTTTTACTTGGAACTGTATATACATTTCATACAGAATCCTGAATAAGTCATTCAATTAGAATAGAAATTAAATTCATATATATGTTTACCACAAGCTCATTTTACCAATCCTCACTCCAACCAATCACAATAAAGTAAAATCTCTATCTATATGACTTTTACTGTTTTTGTTGTAAATACTGCATATGCTGGTCCTGTAGACCTGTTAATTCTTTTTGTGTGTTATTGATACTTATTTTAATATCTCTACTTCTATGCCTTTTTCTACTGGCTATGTTCTGTTTGTTTCACCAAGATATTGATACATTAAAAACAGAGCAGCTGCAACATTATTGGAATAAACACATGATCCATTTGGCTGCTTTGTTTCCAGTTATAATACTTTTATCATGATATAGTGTCAAGAGTCTCGGTTATTAGTTATGAGTGGTTTATAGTGCTGTGGATGCAGCGATTACATTGGGGGAATGCAGCACCCAATAGAATGCTTCATATAGGGAGTAATTTCTAATGATTCCATATGGAAGCTCTCCACTTCCTAATATAACCAGCATCCCTCCTTGCTGTCAGCTTCACTACTGGATGGGTGTTCCTAAATTAATTTATAAAAGTGCTGATTTCTCTTGAAACTTGCACTTTTATGAAACTGAACAAAGTGTGGGAGGGTGGCGGGGCATGCAGTAAATCCCTAAAGCACCTTAGGTTTTGGGGTTCCCTTCATTGAAGCAGATTACTACACTGTATCATATAACTATACCTCATATAACTATATATTTGACTGTGAACTTGTCTGTGAGTTGTTCCCCTTCCCCAAGCATTTCAAATGCTTCCACCAAGGGTTTACTACAGACACAAGTCGCTATAACTAACTCCGCATTACCAGGTTACACAAGGTACAAGCAAACACCGCCCACTTTATTCAGTTGCAGTAGCCAGCAGCAAAACATGACAGAGTAGTCCATTCACACAGTAACTGCAGGTATATCAAATGGCTTAATGAGTGCTTCAAAGCAGTATCTTTCACTGTCCAGCCAAAGATTGCTTTTCCTGTACACCAAACATTCTTTTGTTGCCTCCTGTGTGACAAAGCACTAACCTTTATTTTAGTATATATATATATATAATATCTCTGTATTTTAATGTGTACATAATTTTATATATTTAGTCAGTACAACGTTAAACAAATATCTGCACACCAGTCAAGCTATAAGACTTGCTTTTCCCACAGAATTTGCAGCAATGATACTACCGCAAAGGATTCTGTGTGGGCATATTCAAATAAGTTTAACAAAGAATCACATTTTTGCCTCATTCCATTTTAAACATGGATTCCTTTGAGTCTGTGTTTGCTGTATACAACAGTGTGGAACACAACTTAGGAAAAGATGCAAAGCCAGTGAAACAGTCATGGACAGCTGTTTCGTTGTTAATGCAAATCATCAGCATGAGGTTGGTTAGTGGCTTGCTATTGAGGCTTGGCAGTACTTGCAAAGCAAAACCCCCAAAAATTATGGTGGGGAAAAAAATTGTGATTGGAACCCTTTCCACCTGAAGTCAGTGGATAGTTAATACAATGTTAAACAAACATCTGCACACCAGTCAAGCCATAAGACTTGCTTTTCCCACAGAAATCCCAAATCAGCAGTGATGTTACAACCGCAAAGGATTCTGGGTGGGCATATGCAAATTAGTTTAACAAAGAATCACATTTTTGCCTCATTCCATTTTAAACATGGATTCCTTTTAATTTGTGTTTGCAGTATACAACTGCTTGGAACACAATTTAGGATAAGATGCAAAACCAGTGAACCACTCATGGACAGCTGTTTCGTTGTTAATGCAACTCTTCAGCATGAGGTTGGTTACTGGTTTGCTTATTGAGGCTTGGTAGTGCTTGGGAAGCAAAATCCAAATAGGTTATGGTGGGGAAAAATTGTGATTGAAACCCCCTTCCACCTGAAGTATGTAGATAGTTAATACAATGTTAAACAAACATCTGCACACCAGTCAAGCCATAAGACTTGCTTTTCCCACAGACTTCAGGTGGAAAGGATTTTCAATCACAATTGTTCCCCACCATAGCTTTTTTGGTTTTTGCTTTATAGACCAGTTTGTTTCAATGACAGAGTTATTCTTACTGTAAAGTTACTGCTTTGCACTTTTAAAAACAATGTACTGAATATTCATCTGTTTCCCAAAAGCAGCAGTTACGTGGATATTTAGAGACCTCAATTTTTTGTAATGAAAATAACTTTCATTAAACATGGAAAACCTTTTTATCTTCTATCTAGATTACTCAGACGTTGAACTTTTGGGTTCGAAAAGCCTGTGAAATTGAAACTAATGGAGTTGCAATTGAAAGAATTTGTGAATATGAAGAAATGGAAAAAGAGGTGAATGAAATAAATGGAACTAGTATTATACAGGCCAAAAATCTTAAATAGCCAACTTTGTAACCTAATTTGACAGTGGCACATATAAAGTGTAAGAAATACTCAGCAAAAATGTAACATGTATGCACAAATCCCATTTGTTTCCCCCTCACCACAAACATTGACATAAATTGGTGAAAAAAGTGTGACAAGTTAAGTCACAATATACACCATAATAGATACCCTGGGGTGTCTGCTTTATCAAATGGAAGCCCTTTGTGGGGTTATTTGAACAGTCAAACAACCATAATATCCCAAAATGAGACATAGGCCCATCATATCCATCTATGAACATTCTAACTATAGAAACTGAAATAGCCTTGTCTCTTATATGGCATTGTAGCTTCACAGATTAGTGCCAAAGGCATACAATGGGGGTATCGTCATAATCAGTAAATTTAGCTGAACACAATATAGGGTTCTGTACAGGAATAGCACACTCCAGGTTTAAGAAATACACATTACAAAAACCTTGTTATATGTGTAAATGCCAAAATAGAGAAAAAACACAATTTTACTCCAATATTTAGCAGAGATTGGCGATGAAATGGCTACGTAAAAAGTGTCAAAATAACCTTAGGTAAATAGCCTGTGATGTCTACTTTATGTAAATATATACTTTTGTGTGGCAATTTTGTTTTCTCTGGTGGCTACTAAACCTACAAGACAAACATACCAACTTCTAAAATTGTTTCACATTGACATTTTATTTTAGTCCTTTTATTTTGTGACCTGTAACTTTCAAAATAAGCTGAAATCCTAAAATTTACTCTATAAATCAAGACACATAAATGAATTTATTTTGAATTACTTTTTGTAGGCTGGACATATTATGCACACGCTATTATTGCCAAAACTGTGAAAAAAATGTATTTTTTGGCATATGTTTTATAATTAATGTGAATTTATCTATGTATATGTGACATCAAATGAATGCCCTTTTTGCAATCTAAAAAAACGGTATATAATATGTGTTGTTGCAATAAATGACTGAGATGCAAATTGCGTTTGAACACAAACAGCAAATAATGCAAAAATAGCTTGTATCCTTAAGGGTAAATCCAGTTTTTGAAGCTGCCTCCTTAAGGGGTTAATGACTAAACTGTGAATTTTGTGAGAGAATCGTCAACTTGGTTGGGTGAATAAACCCCTTTCTTTTAATTTTGGAATGAAATATATATAAAACCAGGGGAAAAGGTAATTTTGTAGAGTGTAACGAAAATAGTGGTTCATGTGTATAATAAATGTAATGCTAATGTAATAGGAATTTAACAGCACATAATCCAGTAGAAATGACACACAAGAAATACATCATACAGCTCGCCACTTATTCTATGTTTTTTGTTTTTATTTTCCACTTTGGGAGATTTACTGTTTCTTTAAGTCTGCCCTCTATCCATATGTCATCTTGTTTTCAATGTATTTCGCTCATTTTATTTATAGAAGAAAGATGAGTAAGATCTGCTGTTATTTTATTTCAGGCTCCTTGGGTTTTGACAAAAAGACCCTCAATGAGTTGGCCAGACCAAGGCATTATAGAATTCACAAACTACCAGGCTCGGTATCGTAAAGATCTTGACCTTGCTTTAAGAGATGTAACGTTTCAACTGCGCTCCACAGAGAAGGTAAAATAATGAAAACCTACTATTTATAGGGTGGTCCCTGTTCTTCTGTAGGAGTACTGGGGTGGACAGAATTAATAAGAGTACAACTGCTGAAATGAAGCATAGTCTCCAGGTCTTTGGTGGATGGGTATAGGATGTTATATATATATTTCTCTCAGACTTCTCCTGCAAATTCATTGGATCGAGACTGGGAAATGTCTGAATCCTGTCCCACCCATAGTGGGGCAACAATAAATAATTTGGATTTTGTGCCTCTTTTTATATTTTTTAAATGGTAAGTTAAAAAATGTGATTTGTTGAATAAAAATGCATATTCCTTACTATTAATTATGTAATAAATGTTGAAACATAATTCCAGAGTGCACACGCACACACCTATTGCCCGGAGGTGCTTACACAAATTTGTCTACATTTGTGGAACTCCCCTTTAATGTTTTAATTGTCATATTAAGTGTTTGTCTTACTTCAGTCTCTGACTTGCACCCCCTGTTCCTCTTTGCTGATGTAGTCTGTCAAATTATATCCTATATATTTAGTGTTATGATTGAAACAAGTTTTGTGACTTGTGTCCTGCTATGTGGGCACTGACTATAGGGCTTTTTTGGAATGTTGATTGGCACACATTCCATATGATGTCCCAAAAATGTTAACTAACCCTTTATGTAAAAATGACTATTGCATAGTGATTTTACTGCTTGAATACATTATGTATTTCTAAAAATGTACACAAAAATAAAAAGATGTCTTCCCATAATCCATTGATATTAGGTCGAAAAGCCAAAAAAAATAAAAAAAGTTAATACAACTTTTTTTAGTTGACATATGTGATAAGCATAAATCCAGCTTTAAAGGAAACCAATGTGATAACAAACTGCTGTTTTGGGTTAAATAATCTCAAACCTGTATTTAATTCCAGTGTAAGTGACACCTGTCAAATAGTGCACCAAGAAAAACCTTACAAACATATGATCTGATCACCTCAACTACAAAGGAAGATTATCTCACCAAGATTGACACTATCGGCCAATGAAAATCCTTGCAGTTCCTCGAAGGCTAGAATCCGCTAATAGTGACTAATCATACAAGGACTGAATGTACTATGCTACGGGTACCTCAGCCACTAGGCCTACATTTACTGCTATACAGATATTCGAAAAGGCTATCGAAAGTCTGCCCAAAAACTCGCTCAGACCACAAATAGCTCTTAAAAACATGTAAAAGCTAGACATCTAATGTACCTTAACTGTATAGCCTAACATACTGCTACACTGGACTGAAATATAGGCCCCCGTTGAAAATAATAAATAGTAAAACCGTAAAATTGTTTCCTAACCCATAAAAAAAAAAATTAAAAGAAAAATATAGCCTGAAATGCGTTTCTGTCATGTCTACTCAGGTTAATAATATGTCTTTGATGAAGATGCATTAAATAACAAAAAAAGAAGGTATTTTTGATGCACTATTTGACAGACACCGCTTCCCTTGGAATTAGGTGCCTGCCCGAGATTACTTAATGCAACACTGAAACGTATTTAGCCTCTTATAATGGCTGTTTAACATTGCTTTCCTTTCTTAGGCTGGGTCTGCGATATTTATATACATATTGACAGTTCAATCTGAATTGCCCTCTTTTCCAAAAACACCAGGGTTTAAGTTGCAAATCCTTCTGTAAATGGGGAGTATACAGTCGAGCTTCCTACAAGCGCCCCACACAAAACAGAGGGTTATTAACTAAAGATTTATCTGACAAATATGTTGCCAAATATAGCTAACTAAAAAAATCCAAATCTGCTGAGTTTGATAATTTTTTACAAAGTTCTTTCTTCTGTTTTGTGAGTTCCTTTGAGTCGTATAATGGTACTGTAGATGAAATCCAGTGTCTGTGTATCCCATTTGTAGGTTGGCATTGTAGGACGAACAGGAGCCGGGAAATCCACGTTGACAAACTGCTTGTTCAGGATTGTGGAGCGAGCCGAAGGCAGTATTGTTATTGATGGAATTGACATAGCAACCATTGGACTCCACGATCTAAGATGTAAACTGAATATTATACCACAGGTAAAGTTGGACAGAGTGATACATGGAAAGAGAGGAAAGGTTTCTGCAATTATTTATTCTGTGGTTCTTCAATCATAGTTACTTCTGGGGCAGATTATTTATACTGTGATACAATTGCATCCTGGCCCTTTAAAGACATCAGTTGAATTTCACAGCCAATTCTAGGTAGTACTTACCATATATTTATAGTTCTTACAGTAAATAAACAACTTTTGTACTGGAGTTTGTATCTTCCGTCTTGGAGTTTCAGTGAATGACCTCGTGTTTTGTACAAAATTTTCTGTACTTTAGACCCCCTATATTGACACCACCACTCTCGGTCCGGTGAATGGGGAGTCAGGCAGAGGTGAGATTTACTTCCCCCAAGCTGCCCCTCATAGGTGCCGCCATCCTCTTAATGTCACTCCTCTTTGTCTCCTGGCGCTTCAGCTGCCAAGAGTGGACATCAGCACTGTATTCTCGTCATGCTCAAGAATATAGCATTGAGGTCTATGGAGGATAGTGCAAGACTGCGGGATTCTCTGTAGAAAGAGCTGATTTCCCTAAAGCTGTCACCGATGACAGCTGGGGGAAATGACAAGGCTTGACGTTGGTAGCTCGCTTTGTCAGGCGAAGGAAAAATACTGAGACAAAGTAGCCATTACAAAGTCTCAGTGAGATTCCAATACAGTCAATCTGAGTTGATAGGGTATAGATATTCTACCTTTATGAAATACTTAGTTTGGAGGGGGTGACAGTGTTGCTTTAATTAATAGGTAACTAGAAAATGGTTCTTATTGCCCATGTATTTGTATGTATAATATTGCTTTCCTTCTTAAATACACTGCTCAAAAAAATAAAGGGAACACAAAAATAACACATCCTAGATCTGAATGAATTAAATATTCTTCTGAAATACTTTGTTCTTTACAAAATCACACAACAATTAAAAAATGGAGATCAGATTTTTCAACCAATGGAGGCCTGGATTTGGAGTCACACTCAAAATTAAAGTGGAAAAACACACTACAGGCTGATCCAACTTTGATGTAATGTTCTTAAAACAAGTCAAAATGAGGCTCAGTAGTGTGTGGCCTCCATGTGCCTGTATGACCTCCCTACAACGCCTGTGCATGCTCCTGATGAGGTGGCGGATGGTCTCCTGAGGGATCTCCTCCCAGACCTGCACTAAAGCATCTGCCAACTCCTGGACAGTCTGTGGTGCAATGTAACGTTGGTGGATGGAGCGAGACATGATGTCCCAGATGTGCTCAATTGGATTCAGGTCTGGGGAATGGGCGGGCCAGTCCATAGCATCAATGCCTTTGTCTTGCATTAGGAGGAACCCAGGGCCAACCGCACCAGCATATGGTCTCACAAGGGGTCTGAGGATCTCATCTCAGTACCTAATGGCAGTCAGGCTACCTCTGGCGAGCACATGGAGGGCTGTGCAGCCCCCCAAAGAAATGCCACTCCATTACTGACCCACTACCAAACCGGTCATGCTGGAGGATGTTGCAGGCAGCAGAACGTTCTCCACAGCGTCTCCAGACTCTGTCACGTCTGTCACATGTGCTCAGTGTGAACCTGCTTTCATCTGTGAAGAGCACAGGGCGCCAGTGGCGAATTTGCCAATCTTGGTGTTCTCTGGCAAATGCCAAACATCCTGCACGGTGTTGGGCTGTAAGCACAACCCCCACCTGTGGACGTTGGGCCCTCATACCACCCTCATGGAGTCTGTTTCTGACCGTTTGAGCAGACACATGCACATTTGTGGCCTGCTGGAGGTAATTTTGCAGGGCTCTGGCAGTGCTCCTCCTGTTCCTCCTTGCACAAAGGCGGAGGTAATGGTCTTGCTGCTGGGTTGTTTCCCTCCTATGGCCTCCTCCACATCTCCTGATGTACTGGCCTGTTTCCTGGTAGCGCCTCCATGCTCTGTACACTACGCTGACAGACACAGCAAACCTTGTTGCCACAGCTCGCATTGATGTGCCATCCTGGATGAGCTGCACTACCTGAGCCACTTGTGTGGGTTGTAGATTCCGTCTCATGCTACCACTAGAGTGAAAGCACCACGGGCATTCAAAAGTGACCAAAACATCAGCCAGGAAGCATAGGAACTGAGAAGTGGTCTGTGGTCACCACCTGTAGAACCACTCCTTTATTGGGGGTGTCTTGCTAATTGCCTATAATTTCCACCTGTTGTCTATCCCATTTGCACAACAGCATGTGAAATTGATTGTCACTCAGTTTTGCTTTCTAAGTGGACAGTTTGATTTCACAGAAGTGTGATTGACTTGGAGTTACATTGTGTTGTTTAAGTGTTCCCTTTATTTTTTGGAGCAGTGTACATTTTTCCTAGTGTAAAGTTCTGTTTCACTTTTTTCCCAGGACTCTAAATTTGGTGGTCTTTTCTGAAGTGGTTATTTCTACTACAAATGACTTGCAAAGAAAAGATAAAACTATTTTAGAGTAATTTAGAAATAAACATTTAATAGACTTTAAATTAAGTCACTTTTCAAAAAGCTTTTATAAATCTCCAAGATAGCTTTATTTTTTCAGTAATCTCCAGGTCCACAATTAGACAAATCCCTTGTTATTAAGACAGTCCTATCATACCACTGGTCAGATAAAGGATTGTTGTATTGTTTTGTAGGATCCAGTACTGTTTTCAGGAGCACTTCGGATGAATTTGGATCCACTAGAGAAACATTCTGACGCTGAACTGTGGGAAGCCTTGGGAATGTGCCATTTAAAGGACTTTGTGCAGTCTCTCCCGAAAAAGCTCTATCATGACATTTCAGAAGGTGGTGAGAATCTAAGGTAACAATTGCAATTTATCTAATCCTGTGATGTAGCGATCTGCAAAATAGCACACTTTTAGCCATGTGATGTATATATTTATAAAAAGCAATATGATCTAGACCTTTTAATACCTATCGCCCACTTTTGTATCTTTGTTGATGGCAAAATTTCCTTACCGCCCACCAGTGCCACAGTCACTAATTTTATAGCGCAAGTGTGATTTTATATATATATATATATATTACTTTATTTAATCTATTTTTTTCAATTCTGCTTTTGTGTCTGTGAGGTGATGTGCGTGTGTGAAGGGGTCAGTGCGTGTGGAGTGTGTGTGAGGGTGCAGTCTGTCTCAGGGGGGTAGTCTTTGTGTGTGAAGTGTGCATAGGGTCTATGCTATGTGTAGGAGGGTGAGATGTGAAAATCTATCTTAATATCTCGACCCCTCCATTCTTCTTACCTTTTACCCAGAGAGGGCTTACAGCAAGGCTGGCTCTGCACGGGCCAGCAGGGGGGATGAAAGGATCTCCCCTGCTGGCCTTGGCCAGCGAGGCCCGCTGGACATTTTCTGCAGAACCCACCACCGCCCACGTGAAATCCCAAACCTCCCACTATTGGGCGGTAGGGACCAGGTTGAATACCCCTAATCTAGACACTTAAGGTACAAAAGGTCGCAGATTTATTTGGAGAATCAAAACATAAACAGCAATGATTCGACCTCCAATGAGGTCAAGGTAACACCACAATAACACAATCCATATTTAAGGCACATAATTTACCATAGATACAAGGTAAATTGCAAACACACACTTCATTATTTGCATGAACTGCATCAAGATCTGTCTTTTGTCTATGAGGATACTAATTAATGAAATTTTTGGCTATAAGGCTCACCCAATGGGAACTTGATGCAAATCATGCAATTAATTGTGTGTTTGCAATTCAAATTGTATCTTAATGCAATTAATAATGTGCTTTTTATATATATATATGAAGTGTGTTATTTTGGTGTTACCTTTTATAAAGGGTTTTTAAGCATATTTCTGTAACATTTTCTATAGCTACTATAACACTATAATGGTCTGTAGTTTCTAAAAACTATTGGAAAGCATCACATTTCTTTATTTTTGATAAACTATTTAATTTTATATATTTTTTAAAGCATCACATTTCTTGATGGGGCTGGTATACTTTTTTTTATTATATCATTAATTTAATTCAAATGTTTTGCTTTCTATTATTTATTTTTTAGCGTTGGACAACGGCAACTAATCTGTCTGGCTCGTGCATTACTCCGGAAAACAAAGATATTGATTTTAGATGAAGCAACAGCCTCTATTGACATGGAGACAGATAACCTGCTACAAACTACAATCCGCAAGGCGTTTTGTGACTGCACTGTACTTACGATCGCTCACAGGCTGCATACTGTTCTCGATTCTGAAAGGTATGGTTAATAATGTTTGGGTTTTTTTGGAACTATTTTGCATTATATGGAACGAAAACAACTGTAAACCGTAAACTTGACAGTTAGCACTGCCTTGAAAAATACACACGATGTCCATAAGATGAAGCTTTTCACATAATATATGTTTAGGCATTATATATATTTCATTTTTGCTACCTGTTATTTGAAGTTTAATGGTACCGGGTTAATGATGAGGATAGGAGTAGTGTTATGGCTTAGATTATTGTTGGGGGAAGAACAAAGGTTTAAGAATTAGGAATAGTGTGTTAAGGGAGTGTAGAGAGTGTAGCTATGGGTTAGGGGTATTGTATGGTGGAAAGTGTATTCTCAGTGAATACTTGCAAGGGTGAATAGGACAAAAACAACAATGAGACTGTAACTAGACCACTTCACTGAGATCAAGTGGTTCGGGTGCCTATTGTGGTTCTTTAAATTTCCACCTGCTTACAGCAAGTAGACAAGTGGACTTTTGATCCCTGCATTTAAAAAATAAATATGTAAAATAATATATATTATGCTTAAGTATATGGTATTATCTGAGTGTGAATATAAGAAATAGTATGCAATTATATATGCATTTTGATATCTTTGTTTTAGCTTAATTCAATAGTTTGTAGTCACTCTGTTAGTTGGTGTTTAACTCCAGGTAATGCATCGGTCATGATCACTGTAACATCTGAGAGATACTTATTTGCCAGGATCACACACCTCCCAACAGTTCCAACTTCAGCTGGACAGTCCCTATTTCAGATTTGTTTTGCTGTCCCAGCTATGTTCCTTGAATCCCGCTTTTTCATGGTCCTCACTGTGTGATTTCCAGTCAACCTGGGTTAGATATAGACCAGGCTGACTTGTCCCAACTTTCCAGACAGGTCTGACCCCTTTGCACAGTGCGTGTGACCATACTGGTTGGCATATGATGGATTAAAATTAATAAATAACCTGGTAAAGTTTATTATCGTATTATCTTTCAACAGGGTCCTTGTTCTGGATGCTGGTAAAGTTGTAGAATTTGGTGAACCACAAAAACTAATCCAGAAGAAAGGTGTTTTCTCAAAGATGGTGACAGAAGCTGGGATACTTTTAGGCACAGAGCCAGCAAAATAAAGCATTATTACATAGTTTGCTGAGACAGCAAACATTCTGTCTGATTTGAAAGACTACAGGTAGTTACAGTAGTAGTTTGTTTTGTTTTTGAACCATTTTTAGCTGAACCATTCAGGGAGATTTTGTAATATTTCCATTTCCTGACTTGGTGACTTAAAGGGATTCACCCACCAAAAACCTTGACACATCTTTCATTAGTGGTCCGTTTCCTATTAACCTTATTGATCTTAAAAATCACCATTCAATCACAACCAAAATGAACAGCAACTCTGTATCTGTAATATTTGGCATATGCTAGTTTACTATGCGGAACACAAGGACCCAGTGAAAAGCACTGAATGATTTTCCACCTGACATGCTGAATATATGATCTTCAAATTATTGAAATAAGGACGATCATTCCTAATATCTTCAAGTACTGAAGTCCTGCCCATGTATAATTCCTCACATTTTGCCCCATTACTATTTATTGAACCAGATTTATTGTAACCCTTTCAGGTAACAGTGTTTGACAGACATTCTTGTTGTCTTAGAAACACCAAGTTAACATCAACACGGATGAAATAAAATAACTTAGGCAAAACATTGCTTTTAAATATTCAGTGTGCATTTGAAAGATCTTTACAAAAAAAGCAATATTTTACTAAAAAATACATGCACCAGATACTCTTGAAGAATATTTTTTTACACTTATAGTAGTAGTAAGTTTTATCACATGTAAGTACTAAAATGAGTGTTGTGGCCAAATGTGTACTAAGTCAAGTTAGCTCTTGACATTAATCTACCTCTTTTTTTCCAAATTAAAAATAATATATATTTATGGTGATTGTGAAATGTAACAGTTTAGCATTGTGTGCATCAAACAAATGTGCAATACATATAAATAGCACTTTGCCTAGATTTTGAGAACATCTAAAGAGCACCAATTTCTAGACATAAGTATTGTACCTCCACAACTTGAACGATTACTTTAATTTTATTTTTGTGGTTAAAATCTGCAAATATCTATTTAAGCAGAGAGAAGCATTATTTGCAGATTAAATAAATACAACATGCAAACTAAACTCTGTTTCTGAGTTCAAAATCTCACTGTTTTTATTCACTCAACTATAAATTGAATTGAAAAATGTAGGCTACAATCGCAAAGTGTTTGTCTTTACTTTGTAATTTGATTTTTAATTCACTACAATGTGGTATTTAGTAAAAGAATCCCTTTCTTTTTGTCATCTTGATAAAAAAAAAAATGGACCAAGGTGATACGTGCAAAAGTGAAATATGACATGCTCTCAACCATGTGGTTTTTATATTTATTTCATGAAAAAATATATATTTGTACGGTATTTTTTTTATATCATAGGAATGTTTTTGAATATTGAAATTCCATCTGTGACTAGGAAATATTTTTTGATACACTTACACGTGAACTCTGTAAGGCAATAAGAAATCTACAGTATTTTATTATTTAAAGGGGTACTCACAATTATTTTTAAGTTGCACATAAATTAGATACAATTTGGTTATATAAATTTTGTGATCCAGTTGCTTACCTGTACGGATTCATATACATAAGACATTGCTCACTAAAGGTGACAAAGTTAATGCAGTTTAGCAGATAACCTTGGCTGTATTTCAGTTTTCATTTGGTTTTAGCTCCCACTTCTAAAAAGTTAATTTAATAAACTACATCGCCTGCACAATTTTCCCTTTATGCCCTAAAGCAGCGATGGCTAACTTTGGCAATGAAAATAATGGTGAACTACAATAAAAATAATCAAAACAGGAGGGGCATATTTTGCTTTTGCGTAAGTACATCCAGGAGACTTGAAATTATTATTACCCAGCTGAATGGTATTTATGTTATTGACATTGGAAGGATGGCAGTTCAAGATGAAGCAGCAATGAATGAAATTGCAGATTAGAGCTCTTATTTAAAATACAAGAGAAACAAAACAAAAAAAAGTTTTGGACTGCATATTATTAAAGGAACACTATAGGGTCAGGAACACAAACATGTATTCTTGACCCTATAGGATTAAAACCACCATGTAGGTGGCTTGCCTCCCCTAAGCCTCGTTAGGTGTTAAAACATACCTTATTTCCAGCGCTATGTAGGTCTGCTGGCGCTGGCCTCGCCTTCTTGGTAACATCAGACTTTACGATTTTTTGCCAGTCCAATGCTTTCTCTTTGGCCAATCAGCACCTCCTCGTAGAGATGCATTGATTCAATGCATCTCTATGAGGAAAATGGAAACGCTGAATGGCAGAGCTGTCTACTGTGCAGCACTGCCCCAGGAAGCACCTCCAGTGGCCATCTGAGGAGTGGCTATAAGAGGTATCCATAGGGGCTATGAAAAGGCAGTGTTTACATGAAAATGCCTGAAGGGAATGATTGTACTCAATAGAACAAATACATTAAAGGGACACTCCACTGCCAGGAAAACAAATCGTTTTCCTGGCACTGCAGGTCCCCTCTCCCTCCCACCACCCATCCCATGTTGCTGAAGGGATGAAAACCCCTTCAGTGACTTACCTGAGACCCCCGCCGATGTCCCTCGGCGGTGGTTTCGGGTCCGCCTATGCTCCTTCGGGGGAGAGCTAATGCGCATGGACGTCAAAAGCGCCCACATTAGACCTTCATAGGAAAGCATCGAACATGCTTTCAATGCTTTCCTATGGGGAATTGAGCGATGCTGGCGGTCCTCAAACTTGTGCTATAATCCAGGAAGTGCCCTCTAGTGGCTGTGTAGTACAGCTACTAGAGGAGGAGTTAACCCTGCAATGTTATTATTGCAGTTAATGAAAACTGCAATAATTACAGCTGCAGGGTTAAGGATAGTGGGAGTTGGCACCCAGACCACTCCAATGGGCAGAACTGGTCTGGGTGCCTGGATTGTGTCTTTAAGCTGTAGTTCTTGTGACTATAGTGTCCCTTTAAACATATCTAAATGAAAGACACTTTCATCAATAAATGCATTATAGTCCACTGAATAAAGAACACATGATATTACAATTGATATGCAGGTTTTAGCTGTAATTTGTCTCCATGTAACGTTTTTGCATGTTACAACAAGGTTGTGACTCCACTTTAAAAAAAAAAAAAAAAGACCAAAACATATGTCTGTAATGTCAGTATTTAAAAGTCTGATTCTCAGCAATAAAACTAATGGAAGGTTGTAAAATGTACATATTCCATATCACGAGAAGAAGAAAAAAAAAAAAAAAAATCCGTGGGCAAACACTAAATAACTAATTGAGGGTATTTAAAAATAGTAGAACAATTGGATGATTTGACTGGTTGACTCCTCCTGTTACTTGATTACCGATGTTTTGTTAGATACTTATTAATACAGTTAATTTAATGTTGAAGATTACTTGTTGATTGTAAATGTCGGCTGGTACTAGTTGCAACTGTTCATTATTGTATCGATAATATTATGTAGTTGTTTATTTCTCTGGGAAAATGCTTTTAAATGACAACCGATCATCTCATCTTGTGTAATGTAATCTTACCCCAAATTTGACATGTACTGGTGCTGCACTTTAGCAAATGTCAAGATTGTTTTAAAGAAAAAAAAAAAAAAAAATTGTATAGTTTTTTTTCCCCACTTACATTTGAGATTTAAAAATAAATAAATAAATATATATACACTTGTATAAATGCCTCTTTTAAAATATAACTTTGGTTTTTCATAAATATAAAATGATTATTTCCCACCCTCCCCCTGGGGCTAAGGAAGAAAGACATGGAGGGGATGGGGTCTAGGAAAGAGAGACACATGGGGTCTAGGAAGAGAGAGACACTGAGGGGCTGTGGAGCTAGGGAATGAGACACACGGAGGGTTTAAGGTGGGAAAGACACATGGGAGGGCTGCAGGACAATTTTCACACAGGGGCCCGGTGGTTTCTATTTACACCTCTGGATGCAGTGTATGCCATGACATTATTCAAGACAAAGTTACACATTTCTTTAAATTATATAGACACACAAGTAATCAGAAAGTTAAATCACTTTATTTTGAAGACCTGATTTTATGAGAACCTTACATTTTCACATTCCTGACTATTGTAAAAACATTTTGCAAGGTAGAAACTCAGCAATATATTTCTAGAGCAGTTCTACTCAATGTGAGTAAGAGTTTGAATGTGTAAACAGAATATAAATTCCAACATTAATACTGCCATGTACCTTTCCCATACACGCATGTACAAATACAAAAAGATTTAACATTACTCCAACACTGCTTAGAATAAGAGACATCTCTATAAATCCTAAAAAGTGCATAACTGCATTATAAAAAAAAATAATAATAAAAAAAAAATATAAGGCTATATAAACTTTACCCCTAACACAGATTTTTTTTCGGAACCAAAACAAATGCCCATGTTATTGCACAATAATAAAAAAATATGAGCTGTCACAAATATGTGAACTCAGTGTTTTCCTTTTGTTACACCGCAAAGCTAGTTTAGGCGGCTGTAAAATTTGGTTGTTGGTATGAACAATTGCTTTTATATGGTTTTAAAAAAAAAAAAAAAAACATACAAAAGACCAATTCTATGAATGTATAACTGTATTTCAGTACCTCAAGTAATGAATTGGTATATCTTATACCAAGGACAAATTAAAACTGCACATAATATGGAATACGTACTGCATCCAAATACATTTCTAAGTAACTCTACATTCTATTGTTTAAACCTTTTTTTTTTTTTAAATAAATAAAATTTTCCCCAAACCAAATTTACAATAGAAATAAACAATAAAATAAAATAAAATAAAAAAGGCTGTTTACGTATACATCCCATTTAATATATTTCTGAAAAAAAAACAAAAAAAAACAGGAACTGAAAAGCATTCAGTTGAAGTTCGTTTTCCGTAAATGTCTATTAGGAATTTCTATAGCACTGACTTGCAGTGGCCAGGAACCACCCATAATTCCTGCCTGAATTGCAACTCCAGTCACCACTGCTAAATCTGGGTCTACTGAGGTGTTCGGTTCCTTACCAAAAAAGTCCCTAATTACTTGGCGTATGCGTGGAATACGAGTAGAACCACCAACTAGCACAATTTCATCAACTTCCTCTTTTTCGACATGTCCTTCTCTTAACACACGTTCTACCGGAACCAAAATCTTTTTGAAAAGGTCTTCATTCAAAGTCTCAAAAAGTTTGCGAGAAATTTCTATTTCAAAGTTTACTTTTTGGTCTAGGCTGGTCTTCTTATGTTGAGATTCTTCTTGAAAATAGGGTTCATTGGGATTTAACATTCGTTCTTCTGTGGACTTGTCCACAAGGTTTTCCTCTGGTTTTCCCATTAAAGAATCTGATCGGGCCAACGTTAAAGGCAATCTAATCCATGATGACTTATGTATTGTCAAGTTCAATTTTATGGCTTCCACAGACTGTCTTAGTCGGTGGATTTCTTCTTTCTTGGATGGCAATGACCCATATGTTGAATAAATATTATCATAAATATATTCTAAGAGTCTCTGATTGAAATCCTGTCCTCCAAGCTTATTGTTACCTATATGACAAATGAAAAGAATTCATGGATCACAAATTGTGCTGAACTCATGTTAAAATTGCAGAATGTGTTTCGGCTTTATATATACACGTGAGAAAACAAGGGGTTGGTTGCACTCACCTGAACATGCTTAAATGGGGTGCTGTTGGGGGCCAGTAAGTACACTAAAAATTTAAATCCAGCACACTCCCTTATCTACTAAACAGCTACTTTGGTGCTGACCGAATTTAATAGTTTATTAAAAACACCTAGGCAAATTATAATGGGGGTTTAGTTAAATTGTATGATCATACATTGCATAAGCCTGCCACAACATCAATGTACCCCATCTTTGGCCGATCCTACTTTAGCAGCCAAATATCTTCTAAATGAATTACTTACTTGGGGAAATACTTCCATCTTGAGTTCTCTGCGGTACAAGGCTAAATAGGGTCCTGGGATGAGGCACCTGTGACAGGGAGGGGTGCAAAACCCAGGAGCTGGCTGCACTCACCTGAACAGAGAACTCGAGATGGAAGTATTTCCCCAAGTAAGTAACTCATTTAGCACATATTTGGCTGTTAGAGTAGGACACTGATGTTGTGGAGGCTTATGCGATGTATGATCATATAATGTAACTAAACCCCCATTATTATTTGCCTAGATTAGGTGTTTTTAATAAAACTAGCAAATTCGGTCACCACCAAAGTAGCTGTTTAGTAGATAAGGGAGTGCGCTGGATTTTCCAATATATACACACACACACACACACACACACACACACTACTATTCTTGAACCTATAAAAAGGAAGCAATTTAGAGTTCTATGTCACAATTGCACAGATTTCAAACGCACGTCCCACTAGAAGGTTCACAGGGTTGCAGAGACCAGTCTCGACTATGCCAGCAACAAGGAAGTTGCACATACTATCGTTTAGTATGTAAAACAATGCTTCTCATTATTATTATCAGTTGATAATGCCAACATATTGCATAGCTCTTTATGGTAATACACTAGGGATATAAAACAATTATTAACATACAAAGTAATTTCGACAGTGCCAAGATGTTCTGGGGACACTATGTGCCAATAATGAATAGGACTGTAGTATATATTGAACTTAAAACAGATTTAGGTTACTTTTTGCTTACCTGCCATGGCTCGTGTTAAAAACATCCCTCCTTGTTTATTTAACAGAGAGACGTCCAGTGTACCTCCTCCCAAATCCACCACTAGAACATTAAAGACATCAGCTTTATGGAGCCCATAAGCCATTGCGGCTGCAGTTGGTTCATTTATAACTCGTAAGATATCCAGACCTGTAGATTTAAAAAGGGAGAGTACAGAAAAATCAAAATGGATTGGTGTGAGACTGGAGTAACAGCAGTGTTTGTAATGAGTAATACCCTGCCTCCAAATTATATTTATTTTTAACTTGAAAATAAGAGTGACCATTAATAAATACAGGACACATAATTTCCACACTATATATGAAGACATTTTAGCTTTGTTAGTTCAGTATTGTTGATGTAAATTAACAGATGAAATTATCCAACACCTTGCTCAAATTGCAAGTGAAAAAAAAAAATAATCACCATTATATATATACATATATTTGTGTGTATGTAGGTTTCTACTACCATCTCCTCTGCTCAATTTTTTTTTTATTTTTCTGCTTACTTTGTGATCCTTATACAGAATATTTACATCCCTCTGGGAGAATTTTATCCATATTATTTTTTCCCCTCTTAGCCTAATCAGACCTGTGTAATATCTGCTCTGATGTGGCTTTAGCCCCAGTATTAAAAGTGAACACTGAATTCTAAGTGTAGCTTTGCTTAGGAATGCTTTAAAACTTGAGAAAGGGAGGATCTGAGCCAAACCCTGGATTTATTTCCTTGTTTACTGAGTCTGTTCTACGTTTCACTAGAGGCAAGGTAGTAAAAAAAAAAAAAATATAGTTAAAGGGACACTATAGGCACCAAGACCACTTCAGCTCATTGTAGTGGTCTGAGTGCAGTGCCCCCGTCAGTTTAACCATGCAATTGTAATTAAGAAACTGCAACAATTACCTTGCAAGGTTAACTCCACCTCTAGAAACGCTTCCAGGTCTTTATGCGACTTTTGGTCACCTAACAGACACTGGACGAACTCACGCTATGCATGAGGACATCCAGCATCAACTAAAACCAAATAGAAAAGCATTGATGTAATGCTTTCCTATGGGGTTGTCCTAATGTGATTGCGGTGATGGACGCGCTCGCATTAGGTCCCTGATGACGGCGATGTTAGGGGAGGAGGAGCGGAGACGGAGCCTGGCCCAGCAGCAAGGCCGAAAGGGGCACTTTATGGTACTATAGTGCAAGGAATACAATTTTGTATTGTTAACCTATAATTTCCCTTTAAAATACTTTGTGGTTGTTACTGAATTTAGACAAACATTCCGAGTCACAACTAAAGTGAATAGGGCGTTGCCAGCCAATGGCTAGCCGTTTTGAGACGAAATAAACCATTTTGCTGGCAACGCATGCAGCCGTGAACAATAATTATCTTTCATTTAAACAGAAAATGTTATGTTTCTATACCGCACATTTAAATAAGTAACCGTAGGAAGTTGTATTATGACACTTACCTGCTAGATTGGCAGCTTTCACTGTATAGTTCCTTTGCCTTTCATCAAACTCTGCTGGCACAGAAATGACAGCCTTAGAAACAGGAATGCCAAGGTAGGTTTCTGCAATATTCTTTAGCTTTAAAAGGAGCTGGGATCCAATGTACTCTGGTGTTACTGTAAAGGTTTCATTGGTTGTGATAGAGTATACTACATCTCCATTATTATGTAGAACCTAGAATTAGAGTGATAAACAAATGTAACACACACTCTATTTTCCCCCATTTGTTTAATGCATAAAACAGGAGGCGGTACAGACCTCATTTGACCAATTGGCCTAGTTGACCAATATGATTGCAAGCTAAACATCTGCAACAAACTCAACCTCACTTAAAGCAGGTTTGAGATAAAAAGCATGTGTTATTTAAGTACAGCAAGTCAGCTATTTACAAGCAACTAACTAGAACCCAGTGCTTTCTAAAGAGTCAGAATGCCAGAGCATACATGTTTAGTTTTTTGTTTGTTTTTTGCTTCATTGCCATGCTGTTGGTTACATACATGGAGGGTCAAGAATTGTGAAATGTCACTCAAATTCTTTGGTGGCTGCATTCAAAGCAGTTCATTCCGTAAGACTATTTTAGATGTAAGGAAACCATTTTCAGTTATGTATATAGAAAAGGCAATACCTTGTGAAGGTGACAGCAAAATTAAAAACACTAATTAAAGTTTATGGCGCTTTCATAAAATGAATAAATGTTTGTACAAAGAAGTACATCTTGGTTTGACAGTCCAGAGAGTGAGCGCGAGTGTGTGTGTCAGTCCATTTTCTGCCTGTAAGGCGTGGGTTCACACTAAGCATAATATGGCCATACTGTTTAACACAATTATAGCATTCCTCCTTTGAACACATTTGGGTAATTTAATCATTTAACACCATACTGCACACAACTATATTTAGTTGCAAAATTACGCTAAAATAACCAAGCTATACCTTTTGCTAGGATAATTTCAAGTTACTATAATTTGAAGGTTTATTAATAAACTCACATACAAAAAAACTCTACGGGAATGTATGGGGCTCGTTAGATACCATTAATTTAGCACTGGTAGCAAGCCGGGACAGGGAGTGACTCATAATAAGAATTTCAGAAGAATATTAAATGTCACTAACCTTGAACGGATACCTGGAACTTTCCTTTTCTAATTCTTCAGTATTAAAGATTTTTCCAATGTATCTTTTAGCATCATATATCGTGTTTTGAGGATTAGAATCAGCAAGTTCAAGACCATCATATCCAACAAAGACATCCTTTTTAGTAAATGAGACAATGCTAGGGATACTCTGATGGCCATCTTCGTCACTGATAACTTTTACTTCGCCCGTGCCAGCGTGAAACACGCCAACTGAGCAATACGTGGTTCCAAGATCGATACCAATTACTTTTGGTGTTGGCATTGGCAAATACTGTTGTGCCAAATATCCAGCTAATAGGAGTGCTAGGATAGCAGAACCTAAGTTGGTTAGGAAAAAAAAAAAAATTTTTTAATTATATATATATATATATATATATATATATATTTATTAATAAGGCAATCAATCAAACACATCACTGAAATAAAGAACAAGAAATGGCTACATGATAATGTACATATGTGGCATGGGAATGAATGTTTTATTTAGCACTGGAAGATCATTAAAGTCAAATGTATAATAAAACCACACCTTGTATAGAAAAAGGTACAATGTGCAACTAACCAATACTCCACCATTTTGCATTTAAAACAGTGCCTTGCCAGACTGCTGACACCAGTTCCAAGTTAGATAGGCAGAGAGAGGTTATTTGGGGTTTTTAAATTTGAATTCTCTTCTAACAGGTTGTGCATAAAACAAGTCTAGCAAGTTTGACAAACTTTTTTTTTTTTTTTTTTTAAATCATAGGCACGGAAAATAACTGCACGCTGAGTTCACACATAAAACCAGTTTTATAAGTGCGTTTTCTTCATATTAAATGCATGAAAGCAACAATATTACAAATTGGCTGATGGGAATTAGATATGATTTCTTTTTTCACTATTCAGGTGGAGAACCCAATCTCCCAGAACAGTACAACAAAAAAAATTATATGTTTGCACTATACCAGTACAGTTCAATTCACAGAGCAAACACTGGTGTGCATCATTTCCTACTTTGCAGAAGCAGCTGGTCTGTGACGCAACAGCACAACAATACGTACTTATAATTTGGAAACAGTAGACAACAATAATTTCACCTGGATAATAGGCTATTATAATCTAAATATTTAGGAAATCTGTACATAATTTTGGAGACAGTGGTTCTGAGTTAAAATGTAATTTTTACTTAGAAGTCAATGCAGAACAAACTGACATATGTTTAAATCTCTGCTGCTGGGGACGCTGAATTGTAAGAACGCACCAGGGCACGCTAGAAACAATAACTTCAACAAGATGAAATAATTACATTGGCTTACAGTGTCCCTTTAATAATTAAAAATGGTTTAACACTGAATAGAAGCATGGCACCAGGGAACGCCAAACACTATAAGCACTTCAATGAGATGAAGCAGTCACAGTGTCTCTTCAACTGTGCTTATATGGCTGCTTTTAAAAAGGCCACAAACCCTTTTATGAGGAATCCTAATAATGGATTATGCAATATAAACTGGACACGGGATATATGATATATATTAGATTGGGATGGATTATTATTGGGGATGGATTATATGATATATATATTAGATTGGGATGGATTATATGATATAGATTAAATAGGGGGTGGATTATAGGATCTATATTAGATAGGGGGTGGATTATAGGATCTATATTAGATAGGGGGTGGATTATAGGATATATATTAGATAGGGGATGGATTATAGGATATGTATTAGATAGGGGATGGATTATAGGATATATATTAGATAGGGGATGGATTATAGGATATGTATTAGATAGGGGATGGATTATAGGATCTATATTAGATAGGGGATGGATTATAGGATCTATATTAGATAGGGGGTGGATTATAGGATATATATTAGATAGGGGATGGATTATAGGATATGTATTAGATAGGGGATGGATTATAGGATATGTATTAGATAGGGGATGGATTATAGGATATATATTAGATAGGGGATGGATTATAGGATATGTATTAGATAGGGGATGGATTATAGGATATATATTAGATATGGGGATGGATTATAGGATATATATTAGATATGGGGATGGATTATAGGATATATATTAGATAGGGGATGGATTATAGGATATATATTAGATAGGGGATGGATTATAGGATATATATTAGATAGGGGATGGATTATAGGATATATATTAGATAGGGGATGGATTATAGGATATATATTAGATAGGATATGGATATTATTAGATAGGGGATGGATATGTATAGATATGGAGATGGATTATAGGATATGTATTAGATAGGGGATGGATTATAGGATATATATTAGATATGGGGATGGATTATAGGATATATATTAGATATGGGATGGATTATAGGATATGTATTAGATAGGGATGGATTATAGGATATGTATTAGATAGGGGATGGATTATAGGATATATATTAGATAGGGGATGGATTATAGGATATATATTAGATAGGGGATGGATTATAGGATATATATTAGATAGGGGATGGATTATAGGATATATATTAGATAGGGGATGGATTATAGGATATATATTAGATAGGGGATGGATTATAGGATATATATTAGATATGGAGATGGATTATAGGATATGTATTAGATATGGGGATGGATTATAGGATATGTATTAGATAGGGGATGGATTATAGGATATATATTAGATAGGGGATGGATTATAGGATATATATTAGATAGGGGATGGATTATAGGATATATATTAGATAGGGGATGGATTATAGGATATGTATTAGATAGGAGATGGATTATAGGATATGTATTAGATAGGGGATGGATTATAGGATATGTATTAGATAGCGGATGGATTATAGGATATATTAGATAGGGGATGGATTATAGGATATATATTAGATAGGGGATGGATTATAGGATATATATTAGATAGGGGATGGATTATAGGATATATATTAGATAGGGGATGGATTATAGGATATATATTAGATAGGGGGTGGATTATAGGATATATATTAGATAGGGGATGGATTATAGGATATATATTAGATAGGGGATGGATTATAGGATATATATATATTTATTAGATAGGGGATGGATTATAGGATCTATATTAGATAGGGGATGGATTATATGATATATATATATTAGATTGGGGAAGGATTATAGGATATATATTAGATTGGGGATGGATTATAGGATATATATTAGATTGGGGATGGATTATAGGATATATATTAGATTGGGGATGGATTATAGGATATATATTAGATAGGGGATGGATTATATGATATGTATTAGATAGGGGATGGATTATAGGATATGTATTAGATAGGGGATGGATTATAGGATATATATATATTTATTAGATAGGGGATGGATTATAGGATCTATATTAGATAGGGGATGGATTATATGATATATATGAGATGGGGGGTGGATTATATGATATATATTAGGGGATGGATTATAGGATATATATTAGATAGGGGATGGATTATAGGATATGTATTAGATAGGGGATGGATTATAGGATATATATTAGATAGGAGATGGATTATAGGATATATATTAGATAGGAGATGGATTATAGGATATATATTAGATAGGAGATGGATTATATGATATATATTAGATAGGGGATGGATTATAGGATATATATTAGATAGGGGATGGATTATAGGATATATATTAGATAGGGGATGGATTATAGGATATATATATATTTATTAGATAGGGGATGGATTATAGGATCTATATTAGATAGGGGATGGATTATATGATATATATATATTAGATTGGGGAAGGATTATAGGATATATATTAGATTGGGGATGGATTATAGGATATATATTAGATTGGGGATGGATTATAGGATATATATTAGATTGGGGATGGATTATAGGATATATATTAGATAGGGGATGGATTATAGGATATATATTAGATTGGGGATGGATTATAGGATATATATTAGATTGGGGATGGATTATAGGATATATATTAGATTGGGGATGGATTATAGGATATATATTAGATTGGGGATGGATTATAGGATATATATTAGATAGGGGATGGATTATAGGATATATATTAGATAGGGGATGGATTATAGGATCTATATTAGATAGGGGATGGATTATAGGATCTATATTAGATAGGGGATGGATTATAGGATCTATATTAGATAGGGGATGGATTATATGATCTATATTAGATAGGGGATGGATTATATGATATATATATATTAGATTGGGGAAGGATTATAGGATATATATTAGATTGGGGATGGATTATAGGATATATATTAGATTGGGGATGGATTATAGGATATATATTAGATAGGGGATGGATTATAGGATATATATTAGATTGGGGATGGATTATAGGATAAAGGTGGTCCAGCTGTCAGTAAGTTAGTCCCCAGGATGCATCATGGGAGATGTAGTTCTATCAGAGAGGTGACCTACGTTTCGGCCACAGCCACTCACCCAGTATAGTCATCTCCCCGGCCATGGAGCTGTCCGTGTGACGGTCTGTGTGCAGCCGGTAACAGCCGCTTCCTGTGTGTCACACTGCGGGATGCTGACTGTACCTAACTCCCAGCCCAGCCACTATCGCATCCACTCCGCGAACGGCATGCCGGGAAACAGAGTCTACTGCGCTGACTGGGAGAACCACCGCACGGCATGCCGGGAAACAGAGTCTACTGCGCTGAATGGGAGAACCACCGCACGGCATGCCGGGAAACAGAGTCTACTGCGCTGAATGGGAGGACCAGCGCACGGCATGCCGGGAAACAGAGTCTTCCGGCCTGGCTGGGAGGACCAGCGCACGGCATGCCGGGAAACAGAGTCTTCCGGCCTGGCTGGGAGGACCAGCGCACGGCATGCCGGGAAACAGAGTCCTCCGGCCTGGCTGGGAGGACCAGCGCATGGCATGCCGGGAAACAGAGTCTTCCGGTGTTCTAGCAAAATCCCCTAACTCGTCACTTCCGGTGAGGGGAATCAGCTGGATCCTGTGCTGCACATGCGTGCTAGCACTCCTGCTACTCCTCCACAGCAAGGTCCTGGAAGGTAAGTAAAACTAGTTTTACACTTTCCTTATTGTTAGTGCATTCACTAAGCTTAGGCACACGGGACATTTAGTGTTAATGTTAGGGTTCAAATTAGGGTTAGGAATAGGGACTTGTTCATATTTAGTGATATTTCACATTAGGGGAATATCACTAAATTGTGCTTTTTCACACTTTGTTTTAACCCTTACACCAAGGGTTAGGGTAAGAATAGAGTGTGAGAGAGGTTAAAATCACTTACCTAACCCTAAACCCTTAGGTAAGTTTGAACCCTAACATTAACACTAAATGTCCCGTGTGCCTAAGCTTAGTGAATGCACTAACTATAATGAAAGTGTAAAACTAGTTTTACTTACCTTCCAGGACCTTGCTGTGGGGGAGTAGCAGGAGTGCTAGCAGGCATGTGCAGCACAGGATCCAGCTGATTCCCCTCACCGGAAGTGAGGGTAGGGGATTTTCACGAGTAGGGGAATGTGATAGAAATTGCACCAAATTCTAAAAAGGGGGAGAGCACTTTGTAGTAAATGAATTAGAAGTGACGGGAACACAGGACACATGAACGCGTCAAAGGGCTCCCACAGAGGGACCAGATGAATAATATACAAACAAATATGTCAACTAAGTAGTTTTTGCGTGATCAAGTTATCCTAGCACATATTTCCAGTCCCTGAATTGGATGTAGAAACATAGAATGTGACGGCAGATAAGAACCATTCGGCCCATCTAGTCTGCCCAATTTTCTAAATACTTTCATTAGTCCCTAGCCTTATCTTATAGTTAGGATAGCCTTATGCCTATCCCGCGCATGCTTAAACTCCTTTACTGTGTTAACCTCTACCACTTCAGCTGGAAGGCTATTCCATGCATCCACTACCCTCTCAGTAAAGTAATACTTCCTGATATTATTTTTAAACCTTTGTCCCTCTAATTTAAGACTATGTCCTCTTGTTGTGGTAGTTTTTCTTCTTTTAAATATAGTCTCCTCCTTTACTGTGTTGATTCCCTTTATATATTTAAAAATGATGTAGGTAGACAGTGCCTTTCCTATTGATAAGTTCACATGGACTGATTATGTACACTTGTTTGCCGGGACATTTGGCATTACATAACACCATCTGCTGCAAAAACAAAGGTGCTGGGTTTTACAGTAAAAGAGTATGACTTGTGAGGAACTCTATACATTGTGGGACTTGACCATCATGTTCCAAACAGCAAAATCTTTAAAACAACCTTAGATCGCAAAAAAAAAAGGCTACAAACGGTTAACTTAAATGGTCCAGTATCCGTCCTGTTCCTTTGAATAAAAGGATCACTGATTTGTATTTGCCAAATAATCAAGGTTTAAGTGTGTGAGAGCCGCAAAAAAACAAGAACTTAAATTTTCATAGAAACGTAGGTTTATTTAGAAAAGTACAGTATAAAAAAAACCAAACAATAAAATTAATGTTTTCTTCTCAACATTTGGCGTCTCTTTCCTGCTTCTATCTTTCCTACTTCAAATCTTGTTCGTACTGATCACTTTCAAAACTGACCCAAGGTAAATGTCTGCAATTCTGGATCTGACAAGAGACTTATTTCCTTTCTTAAGTGAAAATAACTGCTCGCACCAATAAGTACTTCCAAACGTGGAAATAATTTCATATGCAAATCTTCGAGTATGTGCAAACCTGGCTGGCAAGTATTTGTAAAATTCAGGCATGCCAACTTCATTTAATTATGCTTTACACTTTTTCTCAATTACCTCCATTTGCATATGATTACGTATTGATTCTATATTTATAGAGAAAATCTAAGAAAACCTGTCTGCCAAAGATTTACAATCTGCAAACCTTGTTTCAAATTCAGTTCTAAGGTTTAAATTATTTTATTTTTTTTGCATGTTTTTGATTCGGTGCAGTTTTACGTAAAATTGATTTGTTCATGTTACATGTTGAAAAGTGAGTTAAATCTTTATTTTCAACTGCTTTTACCAAAGAACTATCTTACATTTGAATGCTTTAACTTGGTCATACATGTTCGTAATGATCTTGTCTTTTCAAGGCAGTTTTAAATTGAAATCGTATAAGTGTTTTATTATATCAACCATGAAGGATAAATCTTGCAACCATACTGGATCTGAAAACTAGCTTGTGTCTTGATTTTTAGTTATTAAAAACTGACATATATTTCTTCTTTCAAGTCCAAGAATTGTTTAGTAGGACAAACCGGAATATTTGCTTTCTAATTCACTCAAGAGTTTTTTTTTTTTGCGCAGTAATGCCACAAAACCGTTGTCTTTTTCCAATCATTAAAGGAGCTCCATCTGTAGCTACAGAAGTTATTTTTGACAGAGGTAGATTGTATTTTTGCAAAGGTTCATAAACACAGTTAAACATATCTTGTCCTGTAGTAGTGCTGTAACTGCAGGTTGTTCCCTTATTTACCAATATAATGTCTTAAAGCATAGAACTTAGTAGGGCTAACCATACAGATATCTCAGCCATAATTTTATATAGTTAGTAAGAGATCCTCTATTTAACATATATAAATAATTGAGAATACAATATAAAATAAGGATTGTCTTGGAAGCAATAGTTTTGTCTTTTTGGATATTTATTATATAAAAATATAAATATAAAATCCATTATAGCAGTTTATAAGATTAAACTAAATGCTTGTGTAGTAGATAATTTACTGCAAACCAATTAGTTTGAATGACTATCTGTTCCTGTCCAAATTAAAGATAATAAAGTTGCGTGCACGCAGAAGTAAATTCACACTGAGACACAAAGTTCAGGTTAATGAAAGAACTTCAGAGAAGTTTAATGGCTTCTGACAGAAAATGGGTGCGCAGACCCTTATAAAGGCATTATTACATCATTGAAGAAAATCAAGATATAGACAAATAGACATTGTTAATTGGCTTAGGTGCTAAGATGTTAGTAAAATGCCCTCCCTATTCTTAGGTCACTATCTACGTAATTTCTTAACTCCTACAGGTTTTAGCGCCATTTTGCTAACATGAGGAGTTCACTCGACGGGAGGGGCCTTTTGGCAGCTATCCATTTAGAGCGTAGCTGGCACTTGTTAGTTTCTCAAGGTTAAGTTTCAAGGCTTTTAATAAATACACATTTTATCAAAGCTATTTCTTGCTGACATGCAAATTCTATGTTCTATAGACAAAGCTTTCTTGTAAAACTATGGGGGCCTCTTAGAGGTATAGCAAGAGGATTTAAAGGGGCCTTACAGACTTATAGAGGCCTAATAATTCTACAACAGTCCCCCCTAAAATGTTTTTTGCTAAAAGACAAAACTTTATTTGTTAGTATCAGAAGAAGTATTAGCCCAAAGACACAGAAACCCCATGACCGCTGACTTAGTGTTAATGCAAAGTGCAAGTCTATCCCTCTCTTGACCCTAACAGGCTGCAGCACATCCGTCAGTACGGTTCAGGAACACTCTTCACTCCGCTGGTAACCCATAGTGGCTTATCCACTACTTCTCCGTACGGCAGTCTACCCATAAAGGCGGACGCTGTCCCTGTACTGTCCCTTCCTAGACTTTCTGCACTTCATCAGTATAAGGGAGAGTTTGTAGCGGAATACAGGGTGAGATGAGGTCTTGATCATCGATTGTCAGATGAGTGAAGGTTGGTGTTGCTTGGTCTACAGTTTTCTGCAGGAATTTCCTTAGGCATGGGAGGACACAACAAATGAGAAGAGCGAGAATAAAAAGAAAAATTAGTAAGGCAATACCAATCTGGACTAAAGCTCTCTGCCAACCAGTCATCCAACCAAACCATTTTTCCCAGGGATCAGTAACTCCAGAGTTTCTCTTTAACTCTTCTGAGAGTCTATTTAATTTAGCTATGGCCAGAGTGACTTTACCATTAGGACCTGTGTTTTCTGGAATGTAAGTGCAACAAGTCATAGTGTCGGGAAGTATTTTACAGACTCCCCCTTTTTCGGCTAAGATCATGTCTAAGGCCAGTCTGTTCTGGAAGGTCATTTGGGATGTGGCCTGTAATTGCTCGGCCAAGCCCTGGAGGGCATCCCTGGTGTAGTTCACGAAGCGCTGTTGGTTGTAATAGATATAATTAATCCAATTAAGGTTTTTGTTGGCAGTGACTATGGTAAAAAGTGATTCAAAACCTGCAGCTACTTCATCTCTAGCTTTAAATTCATTAGGTACCCCCCTAGGCACCCCAATGGCATCTATGTAAATGTGGGGGTCAAAACTGCCTTTTACTGGGGTTTCGCGCCTTACTCTGGCTGATGTATGTGGAGGGTCGTATGTGTCATGATGATTATCAGAAATAATATGAATGGGCATGATAACTTTGGCCAGGGTACACTCACCCCACCACTCAGTTTCCAGCCTAGATCTTAACTGTAGATCCCCACATAACCAGTAAATATCCCCCAATGACCTGGTATGGTGTTGCAACAGGCGTATAGGAACAGTTCTGTAAGTGGCGCAATAACCTTTAGAAAAGTTACCCATGAATTTACCAATCCCGTCATACATGGCATAACAAGTGTAATTACCTCTATAGACTGTGATTCCATCTGGTGGCTTAACATTTTCAACTAAGAGAGGGTATTCTGCCGTCCATGCCATGCAGAGGGACCTATTAAAGTCATATTGGTAGGCAAAAAGGCTTAAGAAGCAATCTTCTATCTCTAAAGGGAGAGTTAGGGGGACGGTGCCAAGGTGGGGTCGGGCACCGCCACATACATAACATGCTGTTTTATTATGTTTGTTAGCATTATACCTCATCCATTCTAACCACAAATTAATGTCATTGAATCCAGTTTCAGCGGCCATGGTATCTTCAAAAGTGGGGTTAGCGATGGCCATCATATCTTTAAAGGACTGGATATGTGGTTTTAGCGGATTTGGGACCATATGATCAGCCCCTTGCCACTCTGGAGAGTGGTACATATCTCTGAGGTAGAAATGACCTAATTTGTTGTAGGAACCTTTCTTCCAATACATTCCCATTACATATCGGTCTGCATCCTCGGGGCCAGGATGTTCAATATTTAACATTAATTTCATAGGGGTACTTCCTCCAGGCTTTCTTAAAGTCATTCTTTGAAGGAGGGATCTACCCTGATTGTCTATCTTAGATAAAGCACTTTTGGGTTTATAACCCCAGGCAGGCCCAGTATTCCATCCCGCAGCCCCCCAGTAGTTACAGTCATAACCCCATTGTTCATCTACTACACAAACGTAAGGGTCTTTTGCTTGTGGTATATCTTTATAAATGGCTTGAATCTGTGACTTAGGGAATGGGCACTCTACAATATCACAGTAATCAAAAGTGAATGTAGCCACATGGGTACATGATGAATTATACCAGAAAGTGTACCCACTAGCATCTTTGGTGATGGCCACCTGCTGGGCTTTAAGGAGGCCAACTAAGGAGATAATGTACCAGAGGCACATGGTTGCATAGAGTTAGCTTCCTCTGGGGCAGGTGTCTTCTTGCAATGGGAAGCGTGGATCCAGTTAGGCCTTCCGGCCAATTTGACAGAGGTAGGGGAGATCAGGAGAACTTGGAACGGTCCGTCAAATCTTGGTTCCAGGGTGTGTTTTCGCACAAATTTCTTGACCAGAACCCAGTCACCGGGGAGCAGACTGTGGTTGCCTGTGTCAGAATCAGGATCTGGAATTGAAGAGAAAACTTGGGCATGGATTTTGTTCAAAGCATTTGCGAGTTCAGTTACATAATCTACTAAAACATCAGTTTGAAGTTGTAGTTGTTGGGGAAAATAGCAACCTAGCCTAGGTGCAGTCCCAAATAGAATCTCATATGGGGACAGTGAGGTAGTAGTTTTGTACAAGAGCATTCATTAGATCCTTTGATAAATGTGCAGGTCCGTGTGCCCATTGTACGACTGCTGGGTACAAATTCTTAGGGAGGCAGAAATTGAGGTTGTTGGAGTACACTCCATCCTTCAGAACTGCCCCTTTCTGTTTCCACTTCTGTATTTCTTCAGGGGCAACTGTAGCCTGTTGTTCCAGCAGGATTTTCAGGTCAGTTGGAAGAGTCTGCAGAGTAAATATGGGAGTTTCTTCATTTCCGGACACTCTTCTTTCCACTTCCTGTGGTTCTTTTGCAGCTTGTTTTGCAGCCTGATCAGCTAGATGGTTGCCCTTTGCTTCATCTGAGTCCAACTTCCCATGTGCTTTTATCTTCAAAATAGCCACTTCTTCTGGGAGTAGGAGGGCGTCCATCAGCTCCTTGATTGCGGAACCGTGCTTGATTGGTGTACCGGCGGTGGTAAGAAATCCTCTTGTTTTCCAAATTAATCCGAAGTCGTGAGCCACGCCCAGTGCATATCTTGAATCCGTGTAGATATTGGCGCGCTTTCCTTCAGAGATCTTGCATGCTGAAGTCAGGGCTTGCAATTCAGCTTCTTGTGCAGACATAGTTGATGGTAAAGATGATGATTTGACAATTTCATCTGTTGTGGTTACGGCATATCCTGTATGGTATCTTCCTTCTTCATCAGCATATCTTGAGCTGTCCACAAACAGGGTGAGATCGGGATCTACCAATGGGTCTTCATGCACAGTTGGTAGATGTGTTGTTTCCATTTTCATCTGTTCAAAACAGTCATGAGGTGTATCTGGGTCGTAGTCATTCACTATGGTTAAATCTTGGAACTCATTCTCCAGGAAATGACGTGGCCATGCTTTTAGGTGGTCAGTTGTTGGATATTTGACAACACCATTTTCCTGTAGCTGTGATTCGTCCATAGTGGCCCATGCTTTTGCCATAGGCCCAAGATCATTCCATGATATTGTTTTCAACTTGGTCACAGGGACATGTGGAATGGCAGTGTCCCAATGACGGTACAAATGCTTGAGTTCCGGAGGTAGATGAATCAAGACCATACTGTTGCCTTCAGAATCACAGTAGAAGTCTTGTGCAGTGAGTTTTACTTCGACCAGATGATAGAGTTCATCTTCATAGCAGGGTTCAGGAGTGATGTTTGATTTGTACCACATGGTACAGAAGGCATATCCTGCTCCGTCATGAAGGAGTGCTTGTCCATCATGAAAGGATAGGTTGGGATGCATTTCCTTCTTGATGGTGCCAGTGAGAAGAAAAACATAAGTTTCGTCCATGATGAATCCGTAGTATACACCCCCCTCAGGGAGTGGCAGAAGAGTGGACGGATTGAGAACTTGACATCTTTGGAGGGTAATGTTGTCAGGCAACAAAAGATGACATTGAAGGCGAAGATGCCTAGCAGGAGTAATATGCTTAAGTTGGACCTGGTTGACTATGGCAGAAATGTCATGGGGGGCCAGGACAACCAGGGGGTGGCCAAGGACAAGATCTCCAGTTCTTTCAATGAGCTCTCTGGCAGCAAAGACGGCCCGAAGGCAAGAGGGACGTCCTCTGGCCACAATATCCAGTTGGCAGGAGAAAAATCCAATAGGCCTTTGGCGGCCTCCAGGACCATGGGCCTGAGTGAGCACTCCTGTTGCATGGCCTTGTCTTTCAGAAACAAACAATTTGAAGGGTTTGGTATAGTCTGGTAGGCCAAGAGCAGGAGCAGAAGCAATAGCACGTTTGAGAGAACAGAAGTTATCAAGGGCTTCTGTGGACAAGCAAAATGGGTCTGACTTGAGAGCATCATAAAGAGGTTGCATAAGGAGCGAGGCTTCTGGGATCCATGCTCGGCAATAGGAAATGAGGCCTAGGAAGGCGTGTAGTGACTTTGAGGTCCTTGGAGGTGGAATGTCCAGTACTGCTCTAACTCGGTCACGAGTGAGATGTCTGGTTCCCTGAGACAGACAATGGCCAAGGAAGATAACAGTAGGTTGGCAGAATTGCAGCTTGAGACGTGAAGCTTCACATCCTTGTTCTGCTAGATAGTAAAGAAGATTAATTGAGCATTGTTCTGTTGTGGGTAGATCATCTCCACAGTAAAATGGGAAGGGAACAAAGAACTGTAGTGTCTTTTCGTGACAAAGGTGTATTTAATTGAACCTGGCCGACTGCAGTGAGGGTGATGGATGCTTGGAGGCGGGATAGGACATCAGCACCAACACAAGAGACATCGGTGTCAGGCAGGAACGATGAGTCAGGCAGGTCTTGTTCTCTAGGAACACTGCGGGATGCACCTGTGTTAACCAGGAAACCAGGAAAGCAGTAGGGTGACCTTCAATAGGTAAAGTTACAGTGGCTAGTGGCCCCCCTTGTTCCCTGTAGACACTGCCATGGCAGGGGCATTAAGCATCAGCGGGTTTGCTCTCCTCTGTATGGGCTGTGTTACTGACTCAAACCCCTTTCTATGTCATTAGCCATAGCTTTTTGCAGTCTGAACATGTCTATCATTATAAATAATGGTTAATAGTAAGTGAAGTAAAGTTCCTATATGTCTTTGGATAAAACATTAACTATTGCGGTACTATCATTTATATTAATTAGACTATAACAATTATACCACCCTGTAACTAAAATAAACAACCAGTAGTGGCTGGGTTAATAAAACATGTCACTAATCCTTCTAATGCTAAACCATCATGTAAAGTAAAGGATGTTACTGTAAACATAAGATCTGTAACTAGCAAGATTCGATTAAGTAAAGATACAATGTTTAAAATAACTTGCATTATTTGGCTATTTCCCTTGTTGCAAGATGAAGCTGGATAATCAGCTGTTATGCTCTTATATTCGTGTCCAACAGATTTCATATGTAGGTCACACCACATTTGCAAATTACATTTTAGCAACCTTCTTTTTTTTTATATCACGGACAAATTGCTGATACAGGGAAACAAATGGCATGATTGTTTTAGTAATTATAATGTTTCAGTTCATAATATGTAGAGTGTAAGGAAAACAACATGTCTCTAAATGGGACGAGCATAATAGGGGTAGGCCTCATGATGGAGGCAGCCATGACAGGGGCGGGGAAGGAAATGACAGCAAGGGAGGAAGTGAGAGGGGTGACGTCCATGATAGGTGTGGGAAAGGAAGACAGGAGGTGTGGGCATGGTAAGGGCGGAAGTGACGTCACTTTAGAAGCAACCGTGACTGTAGATAGGTCACGGGACTGGCAGGGTCAACCTCCTTCTGTACTAGGCGCCATCTTTAGGGTGGTGGCTGACGTACTTTCAACCATACACTATATTAAAACTATTAAAATAAGTCAGAGAAGCAACATTCTGTTCTGCAAAATGAAATACTAAACTATGAACAGACCTGGCAGGTTAAATAAGACAGTTGAGAACATTATGCATTTAACAGCCCATACAGCTGTTTCTAGAAACATGTACTTTAAAATAACTTTAAAATAATAAAATGATGCAAAATAAACTCACGGAATTCAACCAATTTCCCTTATCTTCCTCAAACCATTAATCACTTTCCTCCTCTTATACTGACTTAACAACATCGCATATTCCCTCTACACCTTCCTAAATCCCGTATTCAACACTGAATGCAATCTTGTGAGCTCGTCACTCCCACAATCCTCAGTACCTTATACTCTTATCAGTAGAAATGCAGGCAAGCGGGGAGGAGAGGGGGGGAGAAAGTTAGACAGTGCAAAAAAAAAGGGAGTGAAGCTGCAGGCATGAAGATTAACCATGTGAGTGCTGGAAAGTAACAAGACAGAAGGACAGAGACTTATACGTTTGGAAACCAGAAATCTTTGACGGGAGAAACGGACTGGAGGTGCAGGGAGCTGCAGAGAGAGGATGAGGGTGACGAGATCTGTAGGACTGATGGGGGGGGGAGAATAGGGATCCATCAGCATCCAGTAACACAATTATTATAATACACAAACAATCTTAAACCTTTGTGATCAATATCTTCCTCAACCTATCCCTTTTGCTGAATAGCTCTTGCTACTCGGTACCAGGCTTCTGCTGTACAAACCAAATCTTGGTCCGACAGCTTCCCTTTCTTCTCTGTCAGTAACTTACGCCAGCTCTCTGGCTACAATCTGCCGCACAGAGGTACGGTAATTCCACATACTTTAGCAATCTTACTCACTTTCTTAACCATCTCTTCTCCTTCTCTGTCTTCCACTAGATCACATGCTAACCAACCCTTACTGGGTTTATCTAACTTCTGTCCCATCCTCCCTATATAAGGCGTCCCAGATATAGAGAGAGAAAGGAACAGAACGTCTACCGTGCTCGACTGCTACTTTAAGAGCAAGCTCTTTAAGTACGTCTTCCCAAAACGTAGACTAGTCACTGATTCCGCCTACCCGTGGTAGCCGCGGATTGGAGCGTGGCGAGAAGTGTGTGACCAATCACTTCTCTCAACAGAGAAAGAGAAATAGGAGGGGAAAGTGTAAATAGTACAGTGAGTAAGATAGAAGTAAACACAGGAATCTGTGTGACAGACAATTAAGACAATAACATTTCAGTGTAAATACAGTGCATGCATCACAGTTCAAATAAGTTCAACAGTTTTATCCCTTGCCTTTACTCGTGTGGCCAAAAGCCACCTCCCTCAACCTCGTAGTGTCCCTGTTGCGGACCCACCCGCAAGTCTCACTACCAGCAGCCACAGGAAACAGCAACAGCTTCCAACCCGAATCCTGTATAGCCTAAAGAATTGGAATCTTACCTGCCTCAGCGCTCGAGGCTGGAATTTTACCAAGAAGCTAAGCGGTCAAAATGACACTCTGGGGAACCCCTAGGAAGCAATGAGTCTACATCATCCTCCACAGATTCCCCCTACTCTTTTTCCTTACAGCCACAGCCACGTGGCTCCTAAAAGAGTTAAACAGGCAATAGAGGACCCCCAGGAAAACTTCCACAGGTCCACCCCCCTTTTTCCTTACTACCACAGGCATGTGGTACCTAAAAGGAGTTAAACAGGCACTTACACTCCCCGGGTACTAAGTTAAACACATACCAATACAAACACCCAGGCAACAGATAGTCAACATGCAGGTAAACTAGGTATCATTAACAATACAAAGACTCTGGGCAAGTTATTACCTGACTTTGATGTCCTCTTGGCAGCAGTCACAGACACTGGAACAGGTCAATCACAGGGGTAGGAACATACCGGCTAGGTGCTGCAGCAATCTCTACCGTGTACTCAGAGGTGATCAGGCTCTTTTCCTTCCCCCAGGATTCACCCCCCCAGCATCTTCTTGGACAGCTGCCCAGACAGGACATAGCCCAGAGCCCCACGTTGGAAGCGCCAATTGTAGTAGATAATTTACTGCAAACCAATTAGTTTGAATGACTATCTGTTCCTTTCCAAATTAAAGATAATAAAGTTGCGTGCACGCAGAAGTAAATTCACACTGAGACACAAAGTTCAGGTTAATGAAAGAACTTCAGAGAAGTTTAATGGTTTCTGACAGAAAATGGGTGCGCAGACCCTTATAAAGGCATTATTACATCATTGAAGAAAATCAAGATATAGACAAATAGACATTGTTAATTGGCTTAGGTGCTAAGATGTTAGTAAAATGCCCTCCCCATTCTTAGGTCACTATCTACGTAATTTCTTAACTCCTACAGGTTTTAGCGCCATTTTGCTAACATGAGGAGTTCACTCGACGGGAGGGGCCTTTTGGCAGCTATCCATTTAGAGCGTAGCTGGCACTTGTTAGTTTCTCAAGGTTAAGTTTCAAGGCTTTTAGTAAATACACATTTTATCAAAGCTATTTCTTGCTGACATGCAAATTCTATGTTCTATAGACAAAGCTTTCTTGTAAAACTATGGGGGGCCTCTTAGAGGTATAGCAAGAGGATTTAAAGGGGCCTTACAGACTTATAGAGGCCTAATAATTCTACAACACTTGCAAATATCATTAATAGGTTAACATACCCTTCTGAACATGTCAGCCTCTCTGTCATTTTAAGATGGAGCAGCGTCTGTCGCCAAGTCTCTCCTCTGTGTCTTAACATTTAAAAGTACACCTATTTATACCTTAGGTGTCTCCATTTTAGGGTTACCGCAGTTCATATATGATAAAGTAACACTTTTTACTTTATTCATTTTAGGACCTCCCTTAATTTGGCAAACATACAAGGTCATAACTAAAGGGTGTATACGTCATGGAAATTTTCCTGACTTAGTTCAAGATGGCATCTTAAAGTCTGACTAGCTTATCTGTTGTTTATACTAAGTCGTAAGTTCGCAGTCGTGGGAGATTCCCGGATTTGGGGAAGTTCCATTAACTTGGGGTTACCACAGTATATTGTGTACTGAAAGAGTCATAGTATAGCCTTGAAGCTTGTTTATGCATTATTGTTATTGTAATTCGTCTGGGACAAAATGGCGCAAACATATTATGCACTGAGGTTATTGCTTAAAGAAACAGTTATGAAAAACAATATGTTCAATTTCTAACACCTTGTCAACTTGCAATATCTCTTAAAGACAAAGTACACAGTTTAAGAAATACATTTAATTCTAAAACTTGTAATATTTGCATTTGCCCATAACAGTGCCATGCATCGATGATAGTTCTACTAATTCCTCCAAAATGTGGAAATCCATGTCGCAAGCACAAAGAAACACAGCTAATCAAGCTATGCCCTCAATGTCCGTACTCTCATCACAGGCAATGGAAAAAGCTTTGAAACTAGATGATTTTGCTTTGATCTGATCAATTAAATTGCCGGCCAAATCAGTAACTCTTTCCGCAACTGTATTTCGAGACAATGAGATTACTTGAAAAGCCTTCACACTTCCAGGACAAACAATTTCTGCAGCTTTAATTAGACAATCCTTGATGAAACCACCTTCAGTAAAAGGTTTTGAGTGTAGCTATCAATTCTGACAAGATGTAGCTTGCATGCACTGCTGCTCCACTTTCTTGTGATACTTGAGTAAACACAAACTATTTTTTTAGTCCCAACTTGAGCACTTTCAACATCCCTTGTCTCATCAATCCTTCGTAATTATCATATTTTGATTCACGTTGTTCATAGTGAAGTTTAATGTTGTATAACTTTGGTACACTCATAGCAATATTACAGATCAAGCAGATTATTTTATCTTTTACTTCACAATGAAAATACTCCAATTCCCACTTTTCTTGGAAATTTCGATGTTCGTCAACAATTTTTCGTTTAGTTTTACTACTACTTGGTTTTGAAAAAAGAGGTACTGGATACAAAGGGCTGAAACAAATGAGTAATCGTTAACACAAAATAATAGAACTTTTTTCATAAAAATCAATATTATTTCTGGAACATTAACTTACCAGAATTACTGCACAAATTAATAAGCATAATGTAAATAAACCTATTGTTCTTGTTCTCCGAAAAGCAAAATATTTCCTGTTAGGCGCACCAAGCAAGTCAGTACAATACTAATGGCGTGGTAGGTATTATTATCGGCTGCTAAAGCATTCGCTGCTAGTATTAGTGGAGGTAAATAGTGCACCTACGCAAAATAGTAATCGGTCATTTTTATTTTTTATTAAAACACTTCTTACATACAGGCATACCCCACTTTTAAGTACACAATGGGACCAGATCATGTATGTAAAACGAAAATGTACTTAAAGTGAAGCAATACCTTTTTTCACTTCCCAATGTAGGTACTGCATTGCAATAGTCATTTACAGGCATAACTGATACTGCAACTGCAGATTTCCAGTGATTTTATTCCCAGTGATTTATTTAGTGATTTCCAGAGGGCTTTTATTCAGTTAAAACAAACAGTCAAAAGAAAAATCTCATTCCAGATTGTACCATTTATCTTTCATGTTTTACACATCTGACAACCTTAAACTGGGAGGAAAAGTAAAATAATCCTGCCCACTGGGCCATTTTCTGCCAATACAGTGCCAATTTGTATTTGTTAGCAGCTTATTTGCACTCTTTGTTTAGAAACACCTCTTCATCACTTTAAGCATTTATGGTTTAACTTTGAATCCTCAGAATTGTGGCTAATGCAGCTAAGCTACTAAATCATAGTTATAGAAAATGGCAGGGTAAACCCTTTCACCGGATGGCAGACGATTGCAGAATATGGACAATGTATGGGCAGAAAAAAATATATATTTGTTCAGCTAGGAATAGGCATTATAAATTTGAGATGATTAACCTGTGCCATGTCAGAAGGTGTGAAAAGTTCTTGCCCCAAAGACACTGAACTGCTCTGGGCGAGAATAGAACCTTCCATTTCCTGTTCACTCATGGACAGAAGAGGTGTGGGAATGTCTGTACTCGCGAGGCACCTTCACGTACACTCGCGGGTATGTCTGTACTCATGAGTGTACTTAAAGTGAGTGTATGTAAAGCAGGGTATGCCTGTACTGTTATTTTGGCTGGGCCGCAAAGATATTTATTGTGGGCCGCGAGTTTAGCATGCTTGCCTTAAAAGGAACTGCCCTAAAATTTCAAAATGTAACATTAGCTCAAAAGACTTACAGTTGCAATTTAAGAGTAAGGGCTACAGTAATCATTATTTTAAATAAGCTATTCATAGAGTCCTATAGTCCCAGAGGGCAAATTTGATACAAGAAAAATCTCCTAATATGGACAACACTAATCTTATTTGCTGTATCGGCATGATGATACAGGATGGGACTATATGAAAGACTAACAGAGTTTGTCCTCTTATATATTAAAAAAATAATAATTTTACCAAATGTGAAAATTTCTGTATAAATTAACACTTTTATAAACTAACTTTGCTACACCCCCTGGTTGTCAATCAGACAACCGGTCCTTCTGCTTCCTGATTGTTTAGTGGAGCTCAACTCAAGAGGTAGGCTATTGCCCAGAGCACTGGCATTGGGAGGTCTGTGATTAGACAGACACAGAAAGTCTAGGCTGGGGCATGTGCAAAGGCTGAAGGGAAGAGATCTGTAGCATTTGCTGTTTTTAGCTTTTCAATTGCATGCTTTTTCTTTATTGGGGTAGGTATGCTAAATGATGTTTTAAAAAAATAGTATTTGGGCACTGGAGGGTCTATTTAATACAATGACGTAGAGAGGGTACTGGTCATTGCCATAAGAAAAAAGAAATTGCATCAGGATTGTACAGGGTCTCAACATGAAAACTGAGTGAGCACAGAGAAATATCAACATATTACTGGTCCTTAGGGGCAGGGCTTAACTTATGAAACAGAGGTAGAAAAGACAAGCCAATGTCAAGGTATAAGAGAATGACAACAGTGTGGATAAACAGGCCAAGGTCATGACTGGAGAAGTCTTGATGGTCACAAAACAGTTGAATTTGAAAACCAAAAATAACAAGAGAGTACAGAAACACTCCCTGTCTAGTATAGATTACGATAGGGCACAGGTATCATGGCAGACTGAAAATATATTACCCCAGTGTCTGCATCATTTTAGGTATAAAAGAGTCTGGAGTGGAGCAGGCGGTAGAATTATTTAAGGTTTAGACAGAGAATCTAGCCAACATAACCACCGCTTGAGCTGCAGTATACTTATCATTATGATGTTAAATTGCCAAATATCATATATAAGTTATTTATTGATCATTTAATGACAGTAATTTACTAAGCATGGTATAATCGTGATGTAGGTGAGCTGCTCTTTAAAATTGTCATGTTTGCTAGGTCTCTTATGAGGAAGTTATAATTGTAATAAGAAACAACACGTTTAAATTAATCTGCTTAATGTTATGTGAAAAATATATAACTTTACGTAATATTAAATGGATTTAAATTATTTGTAAGTGACGAAAGCTAGACCCTACATTAATGTAGATAGATAGTATTAATTAAGTGATAAATTAATGGCTAATAGATATGATTACACACAGTAATTATTTCATTATTCTGGTGGCACAGTAATATCCAAGGTTTTAATCTGCCCATCGGTCCTTATCATTTTATTCCTCTCCAACACCCTCTTATGTCCTTTTTGACCTTCACATGGAAGGCAGTTATAGAAAATACATTATTAAAGGACTGCAACTCATATTAGATATCAAATATAAAGCATAGTTTCTTACTTTTTCAAGCTTTGTTCTGCTGAGTGATTTTTGTCTCTATGTCACCATCCTAATGGTTTCTAAAAGTATAACAACTTTGTAATGGCTTCTGTCATGAAATAAACACTACCAATGATATAAAAATATTGTTTCCCATTATGTACCCACAAACCATTTTTCAATATAATAAATTCTTTCCTGTCCTGGAAACTTTCATGTCATCTAAATTATCTGCATCTGTTAAAGTACTTTCGAAAACACAAAATGTTTTGACTTTTGATGCATATCTACGTTCTTCCTCTTTTCTAAGAACTGCATTTTTCAGGGTATTTTTTTCTTAAAACCACAAGATATCTTGTCAACTTTTCATTAACAACTTGATCAGACCTCTAAAACGATCCTGTAATTTAGAAATTATAGTTCTGTTTTATCCATTAATGTAATGCAGTTGGTTGAGGTTAGATTGAAAATGTAGCTCTATAGATTTTACCAGACACATTTTATCCACTACATGTAAGATATATACAGGGTGGGCTTGAGGAGTCAATTACTTTTTTCATTAGGGAACCATTTTCAATGAGATTACATACAATGAATGCTTAATGTAAGGAGACTTGTTTGACTTGGTACAGAAGATGACATCTTTAAATGAGCTCCATTTGTCGCTTTGCAAAGTTTGGCTCCTTTGATTGCATTGTTTATTTTATTGTTTGAGGCTGTTTGAGTTAATGTTTAAGGCTGAAGTGCTCAAATGTCTCCCTGATAACTCCCTGCGAGGTTACCACACACCAGACAGTACATTTGGCAGGGTATAGTTGGTGCTGATGAATACCCGTGGATTTTCTAGACATGTGCAATTCGTGTCGTTCCAAATGTATATTCAGACGAATTTCGTGAAATTCAGACATTCGAATTTTGGAAGTGCCAAAGTACATCGGAAGTGCCGAACCTTGCCAAAGTTCTAAAGGGCTTTGGAATTAGGGGTAGGGTTAGGGATGCTCCTGAATGTCTGAAGTACTGAATTTCGGAAGTGCCGCAGTTCGGTACTTGGGAAGTACCAAACCGACTTGCCGAAGTTCCAAAGTACCGAATTGCTGAAGTTCAGTAGTTCTGAAGTGTCAAACCAAACCGAATGCCATTGGCGCGAATTGCTGAAGCAGACTAATTTTTTTTACTTACCCAAGTTACCGAACCAAACCAAATTTATTGCCCATGCACTTTCCTAGGATTTTCTCTTCCCCAGAAACTACAGTTTTGCTTATTAACGAAGCCATTTAAATGAGCTTTGTTAGATATCCTGAGTTAATGAATAAATTCATTGTTTTCTCTGGGTAATTTGTTGGTCCTTTAATAAGTTGGTGGGGAAACAGGAAGATCATTATGCTTAATGGACGCATAAGAAGATGGAATTGAGTGTGGGGTCATGAGATTCTAGGTCTATAATGGAATGCAGGTCTGGCTGAGATTTTCTTTTTTTGGGTAGTCTAGAAAGTCTAATATTGTATCTTTTTAATGTCAATGCTCATAAGAACTATCTTACTAGTGAGATAGTAGTAACGCAGAATTGTTTGCGGAAACAGTTCCATATGAAGTTGGACGTTTATTGCTGATTTATAAATGAGAATAGAGCGACATACAAACAGACATTGTTAAAGAGATATGTATATACAAACATGACTTTCACAGTGCGTTAAAGTGGCAAGTGACAATTAAAAGATTACTTCCCATTAGGTATAAAAACACAGAAGATCTCAAAAATCTTCCACAAATGCCAATATATAGAGTAGGGGTATCCTATCAGGTGAAAAAACAGTACAACATAGTGCAACACTGTACAATAAAAAAAAGTGGTCTAATATAAGAGCCAATTGGCCACTCGCAATTTTAAAACAGACCAAGAGCCTTCAGAAAAATGATGAAAATCTTCTCCAGTCAGGGGCGTTTTAGCCGCGAAGCAAACAAGGCATTTGCCTTAGGCGGCATTTTTCAGGGGGCAGCAAAAAAACGCCGCCCCCCAAATGCCCAGGACAAATGCCTTGTTAACCTCGCGGCTAACTGACATGCCGTGCTGGGCAGGCGGCCGGCGAGGGAGCTCTTCCCTTGAGATGTCCGCTCAGCTCCCTCGCGCGCCTCAGAGTGAAGCTGGGAGCCGGGTTGATGACGTCATATTCCGGCTCCCCGCCTCACTTTGCGGCGCGCGAGGGAGCAGAGCAGACCGCTCAGGGGAAGAGCTCCCTCGCCAGCCACCCGCCCAGCCCAGCCGGCAACCACTGGACCACCAGGGAGGTAATGAACCCCCCCCCCAGCACTCCCAAAGGTAAGGAGGTGGGGGGGGGGTAAATAAAAAAATAAAAAATGTGTTAATGTGAGTGAGTGTGTGTCTGTTAATGTGTGTGTGTTTTGTTAGTGTGTGTGTCTGACTGTGAGTGTGTGTCTGACTGTGTCTGTTAGTGTGTATGTGTGTGTCTGTGTGTCAGTGAGTGTGTGTTTGCCTGTGAGTGTGTGTGTGTGTGTGTTAGTGTGTGTGTGTCTGTTAGTGTGTGTGTGTATTTGCCTGTGAGTGTGTGTGTCTGACTGTGTTTGTCTGTTAGTGTGTATGTGTGTGTCTGTGTCAGTGAGTGTGTGTGTGTCTGACTGTGTGAGTGTGTTTGCCAGTGAGTGTGTGTCTGTTAGTGAGTGTGAGTGTGTCTGTTAGTGTGTGTGTGTGTGTTTCTGTTAGCGAGTGTATGCATATCTGTCAGTGAATGTATGTGTGTGTGTGTGTATTTAGAAGGAGGGTTGGGGGGGTTGGCACAGGCGGGGTGGGGGGGGGGGACGCGCCTGAGTTTTGTCCTGCCTAGGGCAGCACAAAACCAGAATACACCACTGTCTCCAGTGTTAAAGAGATACAGAGCTAGAGGACAGGTAGAACTGTATAGAAAAAAAGGGTGAGAAAACTGACATATACTGTGAAAATAACAGTGAGAAGCGCGGAAGCGCCTCTAGCAGCTGTTAATGAGACAGCCGCTAGAGGCTGGATTAACCCTAATGTAAACATAGCAGTTTCTATGAAACTGCTATGTTTACAGCTGCAGGGTTAACCCTAGATGGACCTGGCACTCGGACCACTTCATTGAGCTGAAATGGTCTGGGTGCCTATAGTGGTGCTTTAAGGACAGAAGCAATTGTATAAGTTAGAATCAAAACACAATCAAAACAAAACCTGAAATTTGACTAGATATCTGTTCAACCATTATTTACCTCATTCATAATCAGTGCACCCACTCTTATACATCATTTTGTTCAGGAGAAACGGGGCTTTCATTCACATGAAATATTTATATATGAAACATAATTTAACATAACTTAAATAGAAAAGAAAAAAAGTACAGAATTGCCAGAAAGGAGGGAGAAGAAAATGTCTAATTGAAATCCCTTTGGAGGCTCTTGTACTGTTACAGCAACCCTAAGTAGTCCTAACAAATAAAATATAACTTTTACTCCAATTGATTAAAATAAATAAAGTAAACATAAGAAAATGTGAAAAGAATACATAGAGGTCTGAGGGGGATGAAAAAACGAGAAAATAATAGCTTAGCCCGTGTTACCCCTGTTGGGTGGTAACATCTATAGCACAGGGATACAGATATAGTAAAGCTAAAGAGAGTGGTATCGATTTCCCAGTAATCGTAGCGGCACAAACTCCTTCCCCTATGCAAACAAACCGGTAGCCAAACTGTCTAGATGGCTACCTATCTAAATGTTAGTAAAATCATACAGCAGGGTGGCTAGAACGGGGAAAATAAAAAATAAATATCAAGGCTGCAGTAAGTCCCCTGTCAACCCCCTCCAATACTAAAAGTCCCGACGCGCGTTTTGCCGAGTATCGACTCTTCCAAGGGAACCGAATCAGAACTGTTCAGTAGTTTAAATATCCCGCCCTTCAACCTGATTGGCTGAAAATCTCACCAACCGGATGGGGGGGATAGAAGTTCAAATTTAACCCTTCACACCTGGGTGCAAAATGAAGAAATACATTTTAGAAAAGATATATATTCACCATTGTTAAAGAGATGTAAAATTCTAGGCAGGTAATGGGAATTTTTTTTGTATTGTCATGCTGGGTACTTAATGTAGTTAGTGTTTCAGTGAAAAAGGTCTAATTTGAATCATCCTAAACTGCTGCTCAAACTGAGCTGTAAATTATTTATAGCAAGAAAGATGTTACAAGCTTGCTACAAATTGTTACTATGACTGATACATATATAAGAGAATGTATTCTAGGTTTTTAATAGTAAATACTAAAATTGTACATGTTTTTAACTCCTGTTTAAAAAAAAAAAAAAAAAAAAAGGGTCTGGTTGGAATCATACTGAGCAATTGCTCAAATGTAACTGTGACTTAGTTGTAGCAAGAGAAATATTTTAAAGTTACCAATGTAACTAATACACAGATAAGAGAGTATATTGCAAGTCTCTACTGCTACATACTCATATAGTCTATGTTTTTAAGTGAAAGGGGACTGGTTGAAATAATACTGAGCAAATGCTCCAAGTCAACTATGAGTTATTTTTAGCAAGAGAAATGTTATAAATTTACCAACTTCTTCATAATGCCTACATAGCAAGAATATAAAGAGCTAACCATTAGTCAAAGGTGTATCAACACCTACAAATCACTCAGTCTCCTTATATTTTATATTGTGATGATTAGTCTGATCCCCCTTATTTGTTTTGCGCAAGCCACAAGTTATTATTATGTTATTTATATAGCGCCATCAAATTCCGCAGCACTTTACAATGGGTGGACGAAGAGACATGTAGTTGTAACCAGACAAGTTGGACACACAGGAACAGAGGGGTTGAGGGCCCTGCTCAATGAGCTTATGTGACGAAACGCCTTTTGTCACTGGATTTTCCCCTGGCTGTTGGAGGAGCCTGATTGCCAGCCTCTTGCCTCATGACTATGGCCCTGGGTTATTTGGCCCTTCAAGTACAATATTTGGGCATATTGGATTTGTATGGTGCTGCTGCTGGCCCTTTAAAAACCATCCCTGGACATATTATGACTTTTAGGAACAATGTCCCTTTAAGACTGTGTAGCAGATTGCATTCAGGCGGTCTGCAATATTATATATGCTATTATGTGTTCGGTAAATTGGAAATGTGTAGGTTCTATGTGATAAATGTAACAGTATGTATTTTTATGTCTTTTGTTGTCCTTTGTCTGCCATGTGGCTAATGGAGTTTTGCCTCTGTCCTTGGAGATAATTTCATTACTTCTCAATTATCTCCAGAATAGAAGACTCTGAAACCAGTTTGGGCCAGATATCCACGCTGCCAGCCAGGCCCCAAAAGATACTTGTGCTAACTTCTGAACCCCTGGTCTGATTCAGGCCATTTTTTAATATGTTGTTCCCCTGAATGGATTGATTGTGAATATGTAGTTTTATGTGAATGTGATGTATAGTTTTAGCGTTATGAAAGTTGGGTAAAAAGTGTGTTTTAAAATGTATGGATAATTGGGTTACCTCTCAGGCTAAGGGGAGGAGATGTGTGGGATGTAACCATTGTGTGATTGGTTGTACTGTGTCCCACCCAGTGGGATGTCCCCTTGCATGGGGACCTGCATAAAAGAAGGTTCTTTGTGTGCCAATAAACAGATCATCTTGTACCTTCATGAAATTTCGGATCATGTTTGGGGGATTGGAGAAACTACACTCTGGGGATTGCTATAATCACTATACTCCCCAGGGTATAATCACTAAGCTCTGCTAAGAGCTTGTTCCTGTTCCTGCTCTCTGGAATTTGGAGAGAGGTCGACCTGCTGGAAGCTGGACCCTGGTCCTGGGTCCAGAGTGGGTGGAGACAGCGAGATCCCAACCAAGCTGCGGCGGTTCGTGGGGTCTGCAGTGGTTATGTTGTCAGGCAGAGTGCTTGGAGTCCTCGGAAAGCACTAGGAGCATCCGTCGGCGGAAGGTACCCGGTCGGGGTGCCAGCGGTTCCGTTACAGCTTACATGCTAGAGGGAGCGGGGTAAAATGACACAAAAAGGTAAGGATGGTATTAGACTAGTGACAGTTGCAGAAGAGGAATCAGTCGGGAGCTATTAACAGTTTAATTGATACGCTTTTATGAAGAAGTGGGTTTTTAATGATTTTTTTTTAAGGAGTGGAGACTGGGTGAGCATCTAACGGAGGAGGTAAGCGAGTTCCACAGGAATGGTGCAGCCCTCAAGAAATCTTGAAGGTGAGCATCAGAGGTGGGGGTAGGGACAGAAGATAGACATACGTCTTCAGCAGATCGTAAGGGCCTAGACGGGACATACTTGTGTATAAGGGAGGATAGATAGGTGGGAGCAGCAGTATGTAGAGATTTGAAAGCAAGAACCAGAATTTTAAATTGAGCTCTATATTTTATAGGAAGCCAATATAGGGACTGACAGAAGGGTGAGGCATGGGAGGTGTAGGCGGACAGGAAGATGAACCTCGCTGCCGCATTCATTATGGCCTGTAACGGTGCAAGTTGGGAGCAGGTAAGACCACTGAGAAGCAGATTACAGTAGTCAAGGCGAGAAAGGACAGTGGAATGGACCAACACCATAGTCGCATCTGGCGTTAAGTAGGGGCGGGTGCGTGCAATGTTTTTGAGATGGAAATGACAGGATTTGGCAATAGATTGAACATGAGGCTTGAAGGAGAGGTCAGAGTCAAAGAGAACACCTAGGCAGCGAGCCTGCGTGGTGGAGCTGATAGTAGCACCATTGACTTGGAGGGAGACACACACAGGAGTAACACTTGAGGGAGGAAAGACCAGAATTTCAGTTCTGGTCAAATTTAATTTAAGTTACACAAGTTACATTGCTAGGTTGAAATGTATTTTGTAAAAAAACACTATAGGGTCAGGAACACAATAGGTTCATTAACCTAGTTAGTTAGGAATAGGTTAGTCTTCAAACTAAAAGAAATTGGTCTAGATGAATATTCTTGTTCTTGGGTAGAACATTGGCTTATGGATAGAGTACAATTAACCGTAAATTATCAAGCTGGACAAAAGTTCTGTTGTGGGACTGCTTCCATTTAACATATGTATAAATGATCTTGCAACAGGCATTGAAAGCCATGTTTCAGTGTTTGCAGATGACACAAAACTTTGTAAAGTAATAAAATGTGGGCAAGATATTGCTTTGCAGCAGAGGGATTTAGATAGATTGGGGTAACTGGACACTAAACTGGCAGGTGAAATTTAATGTAGATAAATGCAAAGTTATGCACTTCGGGGTCAAGAATGCACAAGTAACTTAAACCCTAAATGTTAGTGAATTAGGGATAACCCCACACGAGAAGGATTCGGGAATTGTTATAGACAACAAATTAGACAGCAATATGCAATGTCAATCTGCAGTTGCTAAGGCCAGTAAGGTTTTGTCATGTATAAATAGGGGCATAAATTCTCAGGGGTGAAAATATAATTTTGCCTCTTTATAAATCACTGGTAAGTCCAAACCTTGAATATGCTGTGCAATTTTGGGCACCTGTTCTATAGAAGGATATCACGGCACTAAAAAAAAGTGCAGAGACGAGCTACAAAATTGATAAAAGGAATGGAGCATTTTAGTTACGAAGAAAGGTTAAAAAAATTAAATCTGTTTAGTTTGGAAAAACGGCACCTGAGAGGGGATATGATAACTTTATACAAATATATTCGGGGCCAGTACAAACCTTTATCTGGATATCTAATCATAAACAGGGCTATACATAGGACATGAGGTCACGCATTTTTTACAGTAAGAACTATAAGGATATGGAATTCTACGCCTGAAGAGGAAGTATTATCAGAGTCCATACAGATGTTTAAACAGCAATTGGATAAATACTTCCAAAAACATAACATACAGGGATATAATTTCTAATTAGTGGGGTAAAAGAAGATATCTGACTGTCATTTTGGGGTCAAGAAGGATTTCCTAGTTTGTTGCAAAATTGGAAGCGCTTCAGACTGGGTTTTTTGCCTTCTTTTGGATCAACAGCAAAAAGATATGTAAGGAAAGCTGAACTTGATGGACGCAAGTCTCTTTTCAGCTATGTAACTATGTAACTATATAACAAATGTATTCCTGACCCTATAATGTTAAAAACACTATCTAGCCCCTCTGCCCCACCCCCTTACCCCAGCCAAGGAGGCGGGCCAGGGGCAGAGCCAAACTCACAGATATGCATTTTAGAGATGTATCAGTTCTTTATGTTGTTCAGAAAAGTTTAATAACTCTTGAAAATTTAAAAAAAATATTGTATTAATAAAATGTTTTAGAAGAGTAAATTCTAATTATTAATCAAAATTTGTTTTTAATTTATAATGTCATCTGCCTTGTGATATTGCAACATGCACAATAAATATTATAATATTAAAACTCCCAATAAGAAATGCTTATTACAAATTTAAAAAACACTTTATAAATCTGGGTTAATCCTTGATCAGAAAAAAATAAATAAATAAAATCTTACATTAACGATTTGCCTCAAATCCTTGTTGATTTTAAGTATGATGAAATGTAAATAGTTTATTATTACATTCTAATATTGAATTAGAAAAATATCAACTTTGAAAACAGATTACCAAAATATATTAATAATGAAACAATAATAAATAAAAAATAATCCTATATTCCATAAGGTTATATTCTTTGTGTAATTTCTGATGCCCTGCTTTTCATTTTATATTAATCTCCCTAATTTTTTTGTCTTGTTTCTGGTAAAATGTAATAGTTTGGTGCAGATTCTATTTTATTTATACTTCACATTGGGCTACCCCAGTTTGGGGAGTTTAGTTTGGCGACCCGCGTCTTGTGGGGGCCGCCTGTAGTCTTGTTCCCGTGACAGGCAGACGGTAACATGATTACATATATTTTTTATTGCTTAATTTGAAATATGTTCTCTTACAGCTATGCTTAACATTTCACTATTTTGGCCTAACATTTGAAATTCACTTTGAATAATTTTTAATTCCCCAAACGTCATACATTACTGAAGAAATCTGGATATTTAAGAACATGAAACTTGTGACATTAGATTTGCATACTCTTAGCTGTAAATACTTCTTAGGAACTACTTTTTAGTAGGCAACTGTCTAGTGAACGAAGACTAGAAACTGCTGCCTTGTGATATGTATGTTGGAAACATACATCAATGGATGCCAGATGTCCTTTGACCACACATTAGAACTTTCAATTTATTTTACACTGGAACACTCATTGTCAACTCACTCCAAGCCCCTATAGCACTTAAGCTTGCCGAATTACTTTATGCGTGAAGAGTGTGTCCCCTTTTCATTTTACAAAAAGTGCAAGTTTTACTTTTATAAATTGACCTTGATACAACTTCCTGAATTTATGTTTTCATTTGGGGGTATATCTAATAAACAGAGATTTATTTATATATTTTTTTTAATGGGTAGTTGAGTGTCTTTAACAGAATGTTGAGCTGGATTGAGAACAAATACTTTCTGGTTAGAAATGTCAAGTAGGACAAAATAACTTCAGTAAAGATTTTTTCCTTTTTGAGTCATTAATGTCATTGATCCAATTGTCTCAGCCAGATAAAATACATATATCAATTTTTTAAATCTTTTTTTAAAGGACCACTATAGGCACCCACACCACTTCCGCTCAATGAAGTGGTCTGGATGCCAGGTCCATCTAGGGTTAACCCTGCATGCTGTAATAGCAGTTTCAGAGAAATTGACAGCCGCTAGAGGCGCTTCCATGATTATCACTGTGATAAGAGGCCAGCATCCATAGGAAAGCATTGAGAATGCTTTCCTATGGACTGACTGAATGCGCATGCGGCTCTTGCCGCACATGCGCATTCGGCGGAAGAGGGAGGAGAGTCCACCATGCCGAGGGAGCCCGGCGCTGAAGAAAGGTAAGCCTTTAACCCCTTCCTCCCCCTAGAGCCCGGCGGGAAGGGGGCCATGAGGGTGGAGGGGACCTATTAACACTATAGTGCCAGGAAAATGAGTTTGTTTTCCTGGCACTATAGTGGTCCTTTAAACTTCTTCACTAATATGCCCCTATATAAGAATACATCTTTTTATTTACATATGATGATTAATTTGAGCTCTGTAAAGCCAGTAGATGGCACTCACAGTAAATATAGTGCGCAAAATACTATAGAATCCAAGTAAATAATTAAAAATCATGTTTGAAAGAAGAAAAGCCACTTATATTATTTCAAGTACTTATCACTTACATTTAGCAAATATGTATTTTTGAGTTGTGAAAAATAATATTAATGTAAAAATGTAGAAATACACACCCCTGTATCCTGTAACTGGGCGCCGCCATCTTGCTCCTCGTCAATCGCTGTTAGAAACCCTGTCTTTTGCCCTTTACAGTGAGCATACAGGGAAGAGAAAAAATTAAATGGTTTCTATTTCTTCTCATCACTTGTAATGTGTGCCCTAAACTGGATTATAATTGTCACTTACTTAATCTCTAATAAGAATTTAAAAGAAAATAGTGCATCACTCAACAAAAAGGTTATAACAAACTGCCAGTGTTTTTCAATGTTTTAATCAATGCCGTAATTATTTCCAGAGAAGGGATGATTTCTTTTTTTAACACTTATTAGAACACAGTTTGTAACTAGACCTCAGGCTAATGTTGTAAATGTCACATTATAAATAGTATATGCAGGTTACTGAAACCTCAGAAAGAATATAAAATGAGACGTTTTATAAATTTGCGCAATGCTCTTTAATGGAAAAAAAAAAACCCGTTTACTAGAGAACTGCTTTATTTACAGAATTGCTTACTCGGAGATAAATCTGCCTGTACAGCATTTTAAATCCATTACATTAATTAGATTTGTTAATTGGACAAGGATCTGCATACTTAAGCTAATGTTTGACCAGACCGATACTTTTAAAGACATACTGAAATCTGTAAGGAAATAAGCAACACCACAACGTTCATACATTTAAATTCTAAATATTTAGATGTATCTTTTGCAAGGCCTACAACAAAATAAATTCAGCATTCTTCATCCCATCTCGCCTTTCCTTCTTGCTGGTAACAGTAACTATTTACAACTCCCTTTTTGACCCTCTCACCTATTCCGCAGCGTTTAAGACACTGTTTTACGAATTTTCAGGAAGAACTAGAACTACTAGAATTCCTTGTATTTATGCTGTGCGCAGAGAGATTTGAATTTTTCCAATAACATTACATAGACAGGTCACACTTTGAACCATGCATCACTGGGTTAAACATACACTGATCAGCCACAACATTAAAGGGGCGCTATAGTCACCTAAAGAACTGTAGCTTAATGAAGTAGTTTTGGTGTATAGAACATGCCCCTGCAGTCTCACTGTGCAATTCTCTGCCATTAAGGAGTTAAATCACTTTGTTTATGAACCCTAGTCACACCTCCCTGCATGTGACTTGCACAGCCTTCCTAAACACTTCCTGTAAAGAGTCATCTAAAGTTTATCCTTCCTTCACTGCAAGTTCTGTTTAATTTAGATTTTCTTATCCCCTGCTATGTTAATAGCTTGCTAGACCATGCAAGAGCCTACTGTATGTGATTAAAGTTCAATTTACAGAGCAAGAGATAAAAAGTTTAAGGTAAATTACATCTGATAGAAAGTGAAAACTGTTTTTTTTTTTCATGCAGGCAGTGTCAATCAGAGCCAGGGGAGGTGTGGCAAGGGCTGCATAAACAGAAACAAAGTGATTTAACTCTTAAATGGCAGTGAATTGAGTAGTGAAACTTGAGAGGCATGACCTATACACTAAAACTGCTTCATTAGGTTAACGTTGTTTAGGTGACTTAAGTGTTCCTTTAAAACCACTAACACTAACACATGAACATTGTTCATGAATGGGTTAAGGAGCATGACAAAGAGTTTGAGGTATTGTCTTGGACTCCAAGTTCCCCAGATCGCAAGTCAAAAGATGGGCTAGAAAAGGGGTAGGCAACCTTTTAGCAGCACTGTGCTGATATAGGATTGTGATGGCCCGTAGCGTGCCGGTCCTATTTAAATTATTTTTTTTTTTTAACAGAAGTGTGTATGCTGCCGTATTCTGCTTTTGTTATTTTTACTGTAAGTGCTTTGTATCATTGTATTTGTGCGTATATGCAGGGCCGTCTTTAATAGTGACTGGACCCTGGGCAAAGCATTTGCTTGGAGACCCCTGGACCCTGTACCCCCTCCCCAGGCATGCAATCACGTCCTCCACCTCAACGCAGTGGCACACCTAAAGTAGAGAGGTGCAAGAATCTTTGGGGGTCTCCGTGTTGCACAGGTGATTAAAAGGTAGATTCCCATCTGTCGTGCAACTCCAGAAATGCATTGACAGCTGGGGCTCTACCATTTACCCATGTTTGCAGGTCTGTATTTAGCACTAAGCAGTTTTTGTGTGTTTGAAGGTAAACAGGTGTTTGTATGTGGTGTTGGCGTGATTGCAAGCATGTATTTGTGTAGTGTTGGTTTTTGAATGCAGGGGTGTATTTACATATAATTTTGGTGTGTAACACAGACATGTGTTTGTACGTAGTGTTGACATGTGAATGCAGGGGTGTATTTGTGTGTAGTGTTAGTGTGTGAATGCTGAGATGTATGCACATATACACACACACAGATATATATATACACACTGAAATGCGCACACACACACAGATACACACAAAGACATACTGACACACACAAAGACATACTGACACACAGACATACACACACAGATATGACACACACACAGACATACTAACAGACATACACTTTAAAACCCACCCTCCAGTTTCCTATCTTTCCTGCTGGTGGCTGAAGGTATTGGGAGTTGGGGTCTAGCACTCTCGGCCAGCCCCCCTCCAATCTGCCTACTCTTCTTTCCCGCGCGCTCCACTCTTTATGGGAGGAAGTGATGCGCGCACGTTACTTCCTCCCAGCCTGCTGCCGAAAAGCAAGGGGCCCGCTAGCGCTGTTAAAACGCCTCAGCTTGTGACTGGGCCCCTGCTGACAGAAGCCCACCGGGTGGTCCTTTGTGCATGGGCCACCCGGTGGGCCTCCTTAGTGTGTGGATTACCGGCCAGAGGGTTAGAAATAGTTGAGGCCAGCAGGGCTCACGATGCAGCTGCCCAGTTTGCCCCACGTTAAAGAAGTCCCTGCGTATATGAGCTAATATATTGTTTATGTTCATGAGTAGTTTATGGTATTGTGTGTGATACATATGAATGCGGGCTGTGTATGGGGGCTGCTTGTGGAATTGTGTGTGTGGATGGATATGTCACAGTGTGTGTTTGGTAGTGCATGTGGGGTTGTGTGCATGTATGTGGATTGTTAGTGGTGTTTCGTTTGTGCGGATTGTGAGTATGTTTGTGTATGGGATGTCCGTATTATTTGTATGAGGGGAGGGTTATTCTGCATTTCTGTGTATATATAGCAATGTGGGTGGCTTCCCTGGGTTCCAGTGGAGACTAGGCCGGCCAGGTACATGTCAAGGACAGGAGCTGCAACAGCAACTGCGAGCTGCTCTACTACAGTGTGGATTCCTATTCACAAGTGCTGGGAGGAAGTGATCTGAGATCACTACCTCTACGTGCTGCAATGCATAAATTGAGGATTGTCCTTCACCACCTTTTTGGATTAGCAGATATCTGAAGTTTTACTGGAACTCCTAATAGGCCAGAGCCTGTTTGGCTCTAGCAGCCTTGAGTGCCGTGCAAAGACACCGCAAGTGCCGTGCATGGCACTAGTGCCGTAAGTTGCCTACCCCTGGGCTAGAACAACAAATCCGACCCACTTCTCAACTTGCAGGATCTAAAGGATCTGCTGCTAATGTCTACCAAGAACGATACCACAGGGCACGTTCTTGTGGAGTCCATGTGTCAATGCATCAGAGCTGTTTTGGCATCACGAGGAGGACCTACACAGTATTAGTGGTATTAACGTTGTAGTTGATCAGTGTATTCAACATTTCACATTCCATAGACCAGAATAAGAGGCTTTTGGGTGTGTAAGCTGAAGATGTAATGTGCAGAGATTTGAACAAAAGGGAAATAAATTATCTTTTATTATTTTTAATTGTTTTCTGGTGTGTATCTTCTCAATGTGTTATCTATATAATGTCACGGTGCACACAAACTTTGGTTTGATTAAAATTGATAAAGATCATCAATAAAATTGTGCTAGCATAATTCATAGCCAATGTAAAGATAAAAAAAAGAAGCTATATTTAATTATGATTCTGAAGTAATTAAATATATAATTTAATAATGACGGATTCTAGCCTAGAGTGCCCCTTTATGTGTTAGTAAATAATGCAGAAAGACAGAGCTATATAGAGAGCTATAAAAGTTGAGAGACATAAAAGGCTGATGTCTGCATGTCCCAGGTGTGCTGGGACTCCGCACGTTAGATAAACAAATGCAAGAATATTTTCAGCAATAGGTTTAAATTGAACTTAGGAGCCACTATAGTGTATTGCTTGGACATACTATTCCCTATTAACTATATAGTTCACAATTGCTTCAAAATTTACCAATATTATTTTTATCTGTTTCCCGATGGTTCAGTCTAATAAAGAACATACACAGTGTTCATCCACAACAATGTTAATTTTACACAAAATATATCCACTATTTCAACAACGCAAGGCAGAACTTATTAGATCTCTTTATTAGGAATTTTAAGTTAGAAAACAAACTATACAGATTAAGAAATGCAAACATGTAAACAAATTAATTCATGTTCAAGGACATTTCTAATGTAGAATATGACACTGCAGTAGTAACTGTCACAACAATAATATTATAGATCCCTGTTAGATGCTTAGAGAAGTGTTTGTAACAAAAATGCACAATTAACACAAAACATTTTACAAAGAAGTTATCACCTTTTTAATTTTTGTTATTTTTCTTCTAACCTTTTTCCATCACAGATACTCTTAAATGTATAATTCAAAGTGATTACCAAATTCCATATTAACGAAAGATTGTCAACTTCTGAGATGTTTTCACCTTATTTGCTTACATTTAAGTGATGATCAGTTCGTAGAGCATTTTCCCAACTAGATTACGTTTAAGCAAAAAATGTATCACATGATGTGCCATATTTGTGAAAATACAAAACATGTTAAAGTAAACTAAAACTCAAACTTGTGTAAAGTTAAAAGATTTTGAGCAACTCAATCAATGCTTTAAGTGTTAGTGAGTGAGTGTGTGCCTGTGTGTGTGTTACTGAGTGAGTGTGTGTGTTAGTGAGTGTGTGTGTGTGTTAGTAAGAGTGTGTATGTCAGGAAGTGTGTATGTCAGGGAGTGTGTATATCAGGGAGTGTGTTACTATGTGTGTGTCTGTTAGTGAGAGTGTATGTGTGTCTGCTAGTGACTGTATGTGTCTGTTAGTGAGTGTGTGTATTTAGAAGGGGGGGGGGGGGCACGAGTTTTGTCCTGCCTAGGGCAGCACAAAACCAGGATACACCACTGATAACATGGTTAATTTATAAAAGTGCCATTTTCTATTGAATTCTGCACTTTTTGTGAACTGAAAAAAGAGGACCCACTCACACTCTCGTCACACATAAAGCACTTAAGCATGCTAAAGTGCTTTACGTTTTTCAAGTGTCTCTTTAACAGCTCAGTCTAATTATGGCTTTGTGTTAATATTTTTGGAAAAACTTTTAAAAAGATTTAATTTGTTGAAAAATATTTTAATATTTTGATTTATTGGCATGTTTATTGATTTTTGTTCCAAATTATTAAATCAAGCCCTATATTGCGTCAAATGTCCTTTTGCCTGCTTCAAGTCGAGTTAAAGAAACTGTAACCATTTTGGTTGGATAATACAAATATTGTTATAACTGTACACAACCAGAGCCCAACACAAATCTAAGCTTTAAAAACACAAAGCTTTACATAACAAAGATAAAAAATGTTGTTTTTACTGTTTTTTTTATTAATCATCCTTAATACATCTCCCAGCTCTGTGTGAACCCAGGAAGAAAAACACTGAATGTTTTTTACAGGAATAAAAAATTGTAAACTACCTTAAATGCATATATACAATATAAATATGAAGAAATATTTACAAGTTAAAAACAATCTTGCAGAATATTTTGCTACAACATATTTCTAGAAATAAAGATGTTTTTCTCTTGCACCTTGTCCTTATAACATGTGAAAATGTACAATGAACCACACACGCACATGAAACAAACAAGAGCTACGTGTAAGTAATGCATAGCTATCAAACAATGCAATATAACTCAAACTAAGGTTACGTGACAAGTGGTTGTATATTGCATTAGATAATTAATTGCATTAGTCTGCTTTTTAAAATTTTATTTAGGATGTTCCTTCTAATGATGATTGAATGTCAAAAAGGTAACTGATTTAGTAAAGACACTCGTTACTTACCAACCGGGTTCCATTTTTATGACCCGGTCATAAAAGAATTGGTCGATAAGTGAGGATGCGTGCAGGTCTATGTTCGGGGAAATTTCCCCGAAAATAGACAAGTGCAGAAGAGCAGGAAATCCATCTAATCTATGTCCAGGGAAAAATTTCCCGAACATAGACCAGGCAGGAAATCAGTCTAATCTATGTTCGGGGAAAATTTCACAAACATAGACCAGCTCTCTAAAGTGGGGAATCCCTTAAATCCCCATACAAGAGAGCTGGTCGTAAGTGCAAATCATCATAAAACTGATAGATCGTAAAGTGAGCACCACCTGTATTACAACATATTAGTAATATGACATTTGTAAAGTATAAACGTTAAGCAAACTTTGGTTTTATTCATATTGCATGTAGCACCATTGAAATCAACTGATCTCAAACTTTCAGATAGTTGAAAATGGTATTTGTTCCCACTAGCTCTTTAGGAGACCCGTCCAATTTGGATATTGTTTATTTTTTGGTCCCGATTCATAATGGACAGCATGAACCTCCAGACTGAACTAATTTCTCTTCATCACTAAAATATAGGATTCTAAGTTCTCTACCCACTGTAAAGCAAGATGGGCAGAAGTTGGGTATGGAATGGGTTTTCCTATCTTTTTCTTCTTTGCTGAGAGGACTAGGATGGTGTGACTTAACCCCAGCATATTTCAATCTTTAGAGGGAGCCAAAACCAGACAAGTTCTAGTTTCCCTTCAAATCACATCTTATAGGACCATTATGCATATGCTATTGGAGTCTTTTTGGCGTTCTGCCTCATTGGCATCAAACATATCTTTAGTAAAATGGGCAGAGGCTGGCAATATTCACAAGCAAGTTCACGCTCAACAAAAAATCCCAGTAATATATTCCACATTCATAGTTCTTTATTAGGTCAATAAATGTTCCTGTACTCGCCCATAAAGTGGGAGCAACAACTTCTTGTACTCCCTAATAATGTCTATTGTGATTGTAGAACAAATGTATGGACTATTGTGCTGTACACTAACCCTAGAAAACCTCCCCGGACAAGTACCTATTGCAAACAAAATACTCATCTACCCCGTGCATGTCAGACACTCCAGCAGTCAGCACATTTTAATTTCTTATCTAACCAAAGAAAAAAAACACTACCTTAAAATATAGCTTAATTTCACTCAGATAATATATTGCAATGTTATGTTCTATATTTATAAAACAAATTGTAAATATAACAAAACTTGTTGATTATGGAGATTTATTTCATTCTCAAGTCAGAGCTTTCCTGGAGAATGTCTCATTTGACCTAAACATTTTTGAACTAGACGTTTTCTTCCAACAGGGGAGGTATAAATGCTTCAAAATTAAACGTAACTATTTTATGTTTGTGAATGGATAACTCGTGTATTTTGAAGGACCACTATAGGCACCCAGACCACTACAGCTCAATGCAGTGGTCTGAGTGCCAGGTCCCCCTAGTTTTAACCCTGCAGCTGAAAACATAGCATTTTCAGAGAAACTGCTATGTTTACACTGCAGGGATAATCCAGCCTCTAGTGGCTGTAGTGTCTGTCTTACACAGAGTAAATCACACTTTTTTGATACTGAACGTCCTTGCGGAGTCCAGCGTCAAAAAAGATCCCCGTAGGAAAGCTGTCTTATGGACTGGTTTCAATGCACGTGTGCCTCTGGCCGCACATGTGCATCCAGCTCAATGGAGGAGGAGAGGTCACCAGCACCGAAGGAGCCCTCTGCTGGATTAAGGTAAGCAAATAATTGGTTCATTAACCATTACTCGGCGCGGTACCAGGCCCTAGTCACCTAAACAGTGACTAGGGCTCTATAGCTTTAGGAATACATATTTGTATTCCCAATGCCATAGTGTTCCTTTAATACTGTTACAGAGAGTAAGATAAGTAAAATTAAACAATGGATATGATATATAATTTTATATTTTGTATTTTCAGATTATGTAGATTCAAGTCAATGCAAATATTCCCATAATTACTGGGGACTAAATTCTGCATGTTTTAAACACAGAATTTTTTTCTGTGACATCTGGACAGCACCTATCTATCCTCTGTATTTAGTAAGGTGAGGTGTCTTAATTTTGGTTATATGTATGTAAGTATTCCAGATGCTTAGAGTATCACTGTATCACCGTAAATGTACACTGCTCAAAAAAATAAAGGGAACACAAAAACAACACATCCTAGATCTGAATGAATTAAATATTCTTCTGAAATACTTTGTTCTTTACATAGTTGAATGTGTTGACAACAAAAGCACACAAAAATGAAAAAATGACAGACACAGCAAACCTTCTTGCCACAGCTTGCATTGATGTGCCATCCTGGATGAGCTGCACTACCTGAGCCACTTGTGTGGGTTGTAGACTCCGTCTCTTGCTAACACTAGAGTGAAAGCACCGCCAGCATTCAAAAGTGACCAAAACATCAGCCAAGAAGTATAGGAACTGAGAAGTGGTCTGTGGTCACTACCTGCAGAACCAATCCTTTATTGGGGGGTGTCTTGCTAATTGCCTATAATTTCCACCTGTTGTCTATCCCATTTGCACAACAGCATGTGAAATTGATTGTCACTCAGTGTTGCTTCCTAAGTGGACAGTTTGATTTCACAGAAGTATGATTGACTTGGAGTTACATTGTGTTGTTTAAGTGTTCCCTTTATTTTTTTGAGCAGTGTATGTTACAATTATGGTTTTTTAATGCAGTCACACAGTGCAATTCTTTGTTTATGTGGATGTGATTTGATATTTCATACCTTTCAAACAATGTATTGTGTAACTGGATGTGCTTCAGATTTAATTGTACCTTGCATGAAGGAAGACTTCAGTGGTAATTGTACCTTGCATGAAGGAAGACTTCAGTGGTAATTGTACCTTGCATGAAGGAAGACTTCAGTGGTTTTGAACACTTGTCCTATAATTTTATTTAGCTGCCTGGATGTGTATCAGAACTGTGTTGCGATATTCAATAAACCAAGAGAATAGCAGTTTTTTTCTTTTCAAAATAGCTGATTCTGAGAAAGTTTCCATTTAAATTACAATAAGAAAATCCCTTGTTGGTTTTCTACAATTCTTGGTTTAATGACTAGACCACAGGGTTATTCATGGGAACAGGTAACTATTGGGTATTGACAGGATGTTTCATCCCACCAAGGATAACATTTTATTTTATTTAGCGATTTTTCCTGTCCTTGCTTCTTTGACATAAATTTGGAATTTTCTGGTTAATTTTCCACCATAACTTGTGAAGTGGACGATCCTTCCATTGTTTTTGCTGGTACTATTGCAAACGTGCATGTCATCATAAAATATTGTGAATTCAGTTAAATGACATATACAGTCTGAACATCTGTGTTTTTTGTACATGTCCATTCGTGGAGACACCGAGTCTCGATAAGTTACGTTTACGCGGATTCTGTAATGGTGATTTTTGTAACACTTTCACACAAAGCGTCAGACTCCACATCCTCTTTGTTGCTTTCTGAATTTTCCATAGAAATGTAACACCCTGAATCTCTAGGACATTCTTTTAAGTCATATTTACTTGCAGAAATGTCAGTAGTCACTGTTAGGGCCCCAGATGTATTTTCAAGCTGTTGGTCACCTGTCAAAAAAAAAGAAACAAACAAATACATCATTTCGCATACTGGACCTTTTCCACAACTTTAAACACATTTTTTATATCATTGTACATGTAAACACAGTTTAATATTCTTGGTTATTTATATAGCTCCAACATATTCACAGCACTTTACAATTATAGAAAGGGGGATATGTGACAAGAAGAGAGCTCTGCTCAAATAAGGTTACAATTTATGTGGATTTGAGGTAGACCCATATATGTTGTTAGGCGCTTTGCTAATGGGCAGTTACAGGGTTGTTTTATTGGGATCTGAACGTGGGCTTCCTGGTTCTGAGGTAGTGACGTTACCAATTATCTAACCAGCAGATAGGGAATCACACTTGGAAAAAAAAAGTATCAAAAAATATTTGTCTCCCCAACTTTTTAAAGTAAATAGTAAATAAAATGTACTGCTGGATGTACTACTGTTACCAAATATAGAATGCATATACTAGTGCACTTTGAAATTGCTTTTAAAAGGACACTCCAGACAAGTAAATAATGTATTTTGATCCATAAGCCCAACTACCTTTTTTTCTCAGATAATATAATACAATAAAAAAAGAATGGCTCAAGTTCAGCCTGTGGTGGCCATTACATTTCTAGGTAGTAGTCAGTGATCCTGACCTAACATAAGAGCAAATTTAAATGAATCACCTTAGTGTCATTACTGTGCAGTATATAATAATTCCAATGATTAAAGGACCACTATAGTGCCAGAAAAACAAACTCGTTTTCCTGGCACTATGTAGTCCTTAGGTCCCCCCCACCCTCGTGGCCCCCTCCCGCTGGGCTGAAGGGGTTAAAGCCACTTACCTTTATCCAGCACCGGGCTCCCTTGGCGCTTGTGACCTCTCCTCCCATTTCGACGTTGGCTCCCGGGTGGAGCCGAATGCGCATGCGCGGCCAGAGCCGCGCGTGCATTAAAAATGCCCTTAGTAAAGCATTACTCGATGCTTTCCTATGGACGTCAGCGTCTTCTCACTGTGGATTAACCCTCAGTGAACCATAGCAGTTTCTCTGAAACAGCAATGTTTTCAGCTGCAGGGTTAAAACTAGAGGGACCTGGCACCCAGACCACTTCATTGAGCTGAAGTGGTCTGGGTGCCTATAGTGGTCCTTTAACGTCAGTTTCTGATTCTTCTAGTCTTAAGGGGCTATTATCACTTTAATTGTTTAGTTTTGACACTGGCATTTTTTAAATTGCGTTTATCACATTAAATTTGAAAAAAAATGCTCTTCCAACAGATTATTTAAACACACTTTAGCTTAATTAGTACTTGCACTATTTCATTTGTCTCCCATGTCTGCATTAGTGTAGGACCCAACGATATTGGGGGACTGTGAAGCAGTGATGGGTCTAACACAATATGATCAAATGGTGGAACAGAGTGGGGGGGGGGAAATAACTTGTTACTTTGCTTGTTCACACTCTCTTACTAGAAAGGGTTAAAATAATGAACATTCACTTATTGTGTATACATTTGATTTAACAGCATTATTTCTTCAACATTGAAAGTCTGCAAAGGTGAAGATACACGTTAATACCTCACTGTGAGACACAGGTAAAACTCAACTTCATGAACTTAACCAAACCTACACCTATAATCCCATGAATCCTTCTAATGCTACTTGTGCATCCTTAAATTAGCTTCCGTAGGATATACTGTACCACCCAGGAGGCCATGACCTATAAAGTGATAATCCTGTTTGTGTTTTCAAAGTCAACATGCTACCTTGGGTTTTAAAAGATTTATTCTGTCTTATAAATCCAAAGAGTCTGTAAACTGCTGTGCATGAACAGTCACATATCATGCGTACAAATACAATAAACGCAGTTGAATTATTCGTCGTAACATCTAACACTAGAAGAAAGGGTGAATATTGAATGTTGTACCAAATTAAATGTAAAACCTAAAGTCCCTCGAGCCTTAAAACTTCAAATCTTTAAAAGTTGGCTAGAAGATCCTGAAGCAAAATCAGGCATGGCATTGTTTACTTCTAAACCAAAAAATAGTAACCACACAGGCTGTTACAATGAACAAACAAACAGACCTCTAAACATACCCATTGACGTGGCTAATGCTCATAAACCACGCATCATTGGAACTCCAATTAAGGTGTTGATCTGCCCCCTTTGTAGTTAAGCAATGAGATGCAATGCCACATTTGAGGTGCCAACGATAACAATCACTGAACTACAGTCCACATAGTAACTTGGGTGAGGAAGAGAGGCTAAAGAAAATCTGGTCTGAGATGGTAACAGCATCCCAAAATGTACCAAAAACATGTCTGTCTGAAAATCAATGAACCAAATAAAATGTGATTAAAGGACCACTATAGGCACCCAGACCACTTCAGCTTAATGAAGTGGTCTGGGTGCCAGGTCCAGCTAGGGTTAACCCTTTCTGCTGTAAACATAGCAGAAACAGAGAAACTGCTATGTTTACCTATGGGTTAATCCAGCCAATGACACTGAACATGGTTACACTTTGGAAACATTGGAAACACTTTCCCAATCATATTCAATGTACACAGTCAGTGCTGAACATTTTAAGCAGAGGCCATTTTATTTGGAGTTAAAAGGGTCTATTACACTGGCTCATTGAGAAGATCTATTTTGATACATTTGAAATTTTATTTTGGTAACAGTTGACATATGTCAGCTACTATTTGACGATTTGATGAAAATTAAGGTCTTGTGCTCTAATTTGTGTAGGATAGGGGTAGACAATCTTTGACAATCCAGATGTTGTTGGATCCGATGGTATATAGATATCAGATATATGTGAAAATGCAAATAAATAAGGTTAAGAAACTTTGTAACTAAAACTTTGATACTCTTAACTGGTTCTCTCAACACATATATTAAAATCTATTTTATCCTCAACCAGTATTCCTGTACTTATCATTCTAAGCCAAGAGAGGGTTATAAAACTGCTGTCTGCGAAAGTTATGGCTGTTCACACCTGGAACAGAAGGAAACCTACACCAAAAAGTACAAGTGTTCCAGCTGGTCTTTCTTATTGTGCGGGCATAAGTCTCATGGCAATTTGAATACTACAACTATTAATACCAGAGTATACAGCTGAAATACCTGGAAACATTTGTAATTTAGAATTTTGTATCTCCTTTTCAGTTAATAGCCTTCTAAACCCTGCAGGAGCCGACTGAGTGTGATTAAAGCTCAATTTACAGAACAGTAAATAAAAACTTCTAAAGTTAGTTAACATCTATTTGAAAATGAAACCATTTTTTTAATGCTGGCTGGGTGAGTCACAGACAGGGTAGGTGTAGCTAGGGCTGCATAAACAGAAACAAAAGTGATTTAACTCCTAAATGACAGCGAATAAGTAAGTCTGCATGGGCATGATCTATACACTAAAACTGCTTCATCAAGCCAAAGATATTTGATGCCTATAGTATTCCCTTCGGGAACAATGTACGGGAACCACTGATATAGGCAACTGAAAATCATTTATTCTAATCTCTACTACACCTTTCCATACAGTAACATTATCTGGGTGCTAATATTATTGTTTAAGTCTTTTATAATGTAGTGAAACTTACTCTCACAGTCTTGTAAGTTTTCTATGGCAACCAGCATTCTTGTTCTATCTTCGGGGTTTGTGATGTTAAGTTCAGAGAGATGACTTTCCTTTAGATCCTTTAAATCTTCTAGTGTTTCATATCCATTGAGCAAGAGGCTTGATATATAATCCTATAAAGTACAAAGTGGTAAACATAAAATAACATAAAATGTGTGTGTTCTGCCAATTTATTTCCAGCCTCTATGTTCAACCTATATGATATGAGCCCCACAATGCATTAATATCAAACCAGAACAATTGCGTTTAGATTTTTGCTAGCTTACGCATACATCCCTAGATATTATTAGCTTACATATCGACCTTGGAAGGATAACAAAATTTGAGCTTGAAGAGTATCATCTCTGGGAGACTCTGCAACTGGAGCCCTATCCGCTAAGCAATCTTGCAAATAAGCATATTTACTAATTTACTAATATTTACTTATATAAGTTGTAAGTCAAGAAAAAAACAAACTATGGGATAAAAATGATCCCCGGTTTCGGTAATGCATTTTATATATATAAATAAATGGAGTGAAGTGGTCTGTGAGCAGCTATAGGCAAAGACACATGCGGATTGGCTTTCTATGGGGATGACAGAGAGCTCATCCCAAACTGTGCATGCACCAATTAGACAACATTTATATCGGTATTCTTGAACTGAGCCAGCTCTCTGCAGCTGAGAGTAGGAAATGGTTGCTCTGTAAACCATCAGTTATGCAAATTATACAGAGTTTTTAGGTTGCATAAAGTTACTCTTTAATGTCAATTTGCATACGGCCATGGGCATAGTATAAAAAGAAAGATCAGGGTTATAGTGCCCTGCCAGGCTACATAGGGGAGAGGTGGTGCTCTCCAGATGACTGTCAAAAGGGTGGGCTGGGAAACAGAACTTTGCAGCACACCCTCTAGTAGTTAGATAATGTAATGGGATTGCATTTAAGACCTAACTGTGCAACACATGCGTGTTTTCAGGTATGTTTTCATTGAGGTTCCAAAGAGATTCAGCAGCATGTTGTTCATAGGTAGTAAGGAGGGACATAAAATAGAATTGTGAGGTATGTCACTGTTAGTGTATGGAGCATCATATTTCCTTTGGGCATAAAGGGATACTGTAGTCACTATAACCATATCATCTCAATTAATTAGTTTTATTGCCTGAAGCCCCTGGCACTGTCCCTTCATTCAGTGTTAAACCATTTATGATCAATGTAACACTGAATGTGGGTCCCTGGCTTCCCATCGCCCGATCCCACAGGAGGTGTGACTAAGGCAGGGATTAGACATTCCGAGCCATACCTGGTCATTCCTGAAAGGACACTGTGATAGACTTACACTCTCAGCCAATCACAGCCGCCCATTGCTGCTCAGGCTCATGACCCCTCATTAGCCCAAGCAGTACAGAAGAGATGGGCTGCTGAGGGCTCTCGTACAGAATTAAAACATTAAAAATGATTTAATACTGAATTGAGGAATGGTGCCAGGCGACTCTAGACACTGTAGGCACTGTAGGCAACGAGACGAAGCAGTTACCTTTCCTACAGTGTCCCCAGATGACCAAGATCCAGATGTTTCTGGAATCTACCAATCCTCCTAGCATACAGCATCTATGCTAGAAGCAAAGATATGAATAATTCCACTTTGTTATGAATGATAATTGTGCTGAGTTATGATTAAATTATTAAAACATCACAAATGTTCATTTAAATTCATAGATTGCACTGTTAGAACAGAAAATGAAAGCTATGATCTCTGACCCTGTAAAGAGCACATATTGCTGGTCTAATAGAATCCTTGCATTATTTAGCGCAAATTAGACAATAGAACAGCTTACAGTAGTTTGTCTCTACTGCTGACATGACAGATGGAGTTTCCGTAGCAAGTAGTGTAGACCCTCATATGTGTACAGTTATCTATTTCACAGAGGGGGTTTCCAGTGGCTATTGGACAAGAAACGCAAAGCTTACGTGTTATGTGTCAGAAGTTATATTCTTCTGTTCTATCATGCCACATGTTTTATATATATATACAGTGTATATAGTATATATTTGTCTGGAATGATAGGCAAAATGTGATTTATAATATCAGATCTCTCAGGGTAATAAACTAGGACTAAAATCCTGTAGTGAGCAGATTAAACTTGGGAAAAGAACTAAAAATGATTGTTGTTAATCAGAAAATATAATTGTGGAACCAGAGCAATCACAGTTAAAATCCAAGCCATGTAAGAAGGGTTGACAACAGGCCCGGACTGGCCATTGGGCAAACTGGGCACGATGTCTCACTCTCTACATTTACTAACCACACATATTGCACAACACAACTGAAACTGATCTATTTACACAAAACCCAACACCACAATTAGCTGACTCCACAAACACAATCCCACAAGCAGCCTCCACATGTACAATACTTGAAGTTCCATGTGGGGTAGTGTAAGGATATGGACAAATAAAATATCTAAAACCCAATGTGTCTATCCTATCCTGGATGCTGTCTTTTATTAGAAAGACCTAGCAAGTCTTTCTGTTTATTTGCTCACACAATATGGTGTAAGTGTAAAAAATCACATATATCCATTGTGGACAACTAGCTCATTAATAGCTATGATTAGTGATGTCCCGAACGGTTCGCCGTACGGTTCGCCATGGACGGCGAACATAAACTTTGACCCTGTACCTCACAGTCAGCAGACACATTCCAGCCAATCAGCAGCAGACCCTCCTCCCAGACCCTCCCACCTCCTGGACAGCATCCATTTTACATTCATTGTGAAGCTGCATTCTTAGTGAGCTGTCCAGGAGGTGGGAGGGTCTGGGAGGGAGGGTCTGCTGCTGATTGGCTGGAATGTGTCTGCTGACTGTGAGGTACAGGGTCAAAGTTTATGTTTATGTTCGGCGTCCGTGGCGAACCGTTCAGGACATCACTAGCTATGATAAGTGCACATACTATCCTTAAAGTAGACGGAACGTGTCCAAGTATACACAAACTGTATCTGCGGCTCTATTAACTCCAGCAGCAGGTGTCTTAGCATGCGGGATGTTTCCAACTACAACATAAACTAATGTTAACTAAAACTGAATTGAATTTAAACTAAAATGTATCTTAACGAAGTGTGTGAAAGTAAAATACCAAACCGATCTCTAATTTAATAGACTAAGACTGCTGAAAATCATTCATTTTGTCAGCCGTAACTCCTGCTACTTAGAAGTAGCTAAAAATCATAGACCAGGGATAAACCTTCCGTGCTCAACTCCTAATGCTGTGGACTACATATTCAATAATGCTCTTACAGCCATAATGCTGGCAAAGAAATCAGGTGAGATATAGTCATTAACACGTAACACGTGTATCAGGAAAGTCACAACTTATATCAAAATCATATCAAGGTTGGTCTCTAATTGATAAAGTGTTGGCACTATGATAGATTTGATTGGTTATGGTAGGTACAAGGTAAATTTGATAGGACAAATTAATAATAAAGAAGGTTCTGTATTTGTAACTGAAACTCATACTTTTGCTTGGTTTTCTCAAACATATATTTGATTCTATTTTGTGCTCAACCTGCATTCCTCTACTTCTCTTTCTCAGCCAAGAAAGAGAGTATGATCTGGAGTGCCGAAGGTTGACTACTCCTGGCATAAAACATTTGAATCTAATGTGTTTATATAGAACAGATTACACCAAAACATATTCATTACTGACCTGTAGATTAAGCCGTTCCATGAGCTCTTGCAAAGTTTTTGGTCTTGGCCTCTTACTTTTCTTCCTCACTATAGTTTTTCGAGGTGGAACTTCTTCTTCAGATATTACGTCAACATAGATAAATTTAAAATTGCCTACTTTGTTGTTCAACATGCCGGTCCAAATACCCATCGGAGTTTTGACTATTATGTCTATGATGTCTCCTTTCTGAAAAGAATAGAAAATTGCGGTTTGCTAAATCAGTTACTTTTTAGATATTGTACACTAGTATGATATTTAAAATCTGAACATTTTATTTGGCGTAAAGAGTATGGTTCTCTACCACCCTATCGGATAATATGGTTCTTTCTCGTATATGGCCTGCTGTGATTTTAAAAACTTCAATAAAAAGCCAAATTAAAGTATACTTCTAAAATGCATTAACACATTAGTTGTGAAATTTCTGCTGAATGTACTGTGTGTATGGAATAGCTTATTATTCGTAAAAACATTATTGCATACAGTACAGCTATATATTAACTAATTACTTTTACTTTTTAAAAAAAAAAGATAATAAAGGCTGATGAAAGACAGAAACAGATCATTAGCTGCGAAAGGCAACTCTGTGACAAGTATTCTAAAATAAGAAGCAGACAAAAGATAAGTAAAGCATGACAAACATACAAAAACCATACTTAATCTGAAATCACAAATAACTGGTGCAGCCAGGAAATAAATGAACCAATAAAAATGTGCATGGAGATTCTTGCATATGAGCGTGTTTAAGACTTGAAATTAAAATAAATAAGAAAGAAACCAGCATTCCTGGTCCATATATTGTTCTAACGTAACATGAAGCTACAGACTAGCACTTGCAATCTGTCATGTTATCTATATCTTTCTGTCCAATCGTCTGGAATGTTGTTCCACAAATTGATGATAGATATCATCCACCATGAATGTAGATGTTAGATGCTGTCCCTCTTCCTTATATTTTATGCCTTATTTTACAGGTGACAGTACTAATACTGTATCCTCGTGCCAATGTTGTCGTAGCTTTTAAGTGGTCGGAAATGATGCCCACTAATTTCATTGTTTGTTTTTTCTCCCTATGCAAGTCCCTTGCACTAAATATTATTTTCCCTGTTGTGGTTCTTTCTTGACCCAAGAGTGCATTCTTTAACTCACCATAATTTAGTTTTGACCCGGCAGTCTTTTTATTCATACTGCTCCCTTTATTCCCTACAAGGTTTATTTAATTAAATCTCTGTACATCTGTTCTCCTAACTTCATATTTCTGTCTTGTTTGACCTGTCCTTAGGTGTCCTTCATGTTAAGTACAGTTATCTTTAAGTACTGCTAACAAGTTACTGTTTCCCTACCTTTGTTATTAGGGTTAGGATTAGCTTAGGTTCTGAATGTCAAGGACAGGATTTTCTTGAACCGATAAACACAAAAAAGTGAATGGACTCTGGATCACATATGACCTTGTGCTACTATATAAATCAATAAATATATTTTTATATAAACAATACAACACTACATTTATTATTTAAATAGTACTTTTTTCTTTTACATATTAAAGTCCACGTATTATTGAAGATTCAATCAAGAAGGAGAGTAAATATATTTTATCTGTTTGTGGTGAGAAGAACTTTGAGTGTATTTTGATAATACTGCACATTAAGAAGTTATATATTGTGATAATGATATAAGTAAAGTAATTTCGCTATTTCACTAACCTTTTGTGTAGGTAAATCATCAAAAAGGCAAAACGTGCAAACCAGCGTGAGAAGGTACAAATAAATCATATTTCTTTTTGTTGCTATGTTCATCGTTCTAAATATAATCATTTACCATCATATTCATTTTCTGGCACAGGTTCTCTGACCATCAACATGTAAGGACTTACCTTAATTTTTAATGAATCCATGTCATAAGGACTAGGTATAAAGTCCGTGTGTACTCTAGCTCGGCCACAAAAAGGTCCACTGTATGAGAAATATTCATCAAGTCGAAAACTATCTCGGTTGCTTGTTCCATCAGAGCAGCTGGTTACACCACCTAGTAGTAAAGTTTACTTTTTAATGAAAGACATTTTATAGCATTGTTTAAATGTATAAACATTATACCATAGTAGAATGAATTAAAATACATAGGTATAATTCTTATCACAAACATCAATGTGATATGATGATATGATGTGATCAACATAAGGTAGTGAGGGGTATGGCATTACGATAATCATTTAGCCGCCCCCATTTGGCTATATTGGCATTAGTAAAAATAAAAATAAAAAGAGACTTTAAATTCCTGGTATTTAAATAAAGCACTTTCTAAACTCGCTGTTTGGGAATTTTAAGAAATGCAAAACTTACTCTATTTTATTCCCTTCACATTATTAAGAAAAATATTCATAAATGATTTAAAGGTACATGAATTAATAAATCACTATAGAGTATTAACTCACTTTCATTAAATGTCTGGTTTCTAATGTTATGGTAGGGTGTGGAACTGCACTCTGTCCCCTTAAGTAGTATGCAGCTCGGTGCAACTCGGACAGTCTCAGTACCAGAGACCAAATGCCGAATAACAGAAATAGAAGAAAGGTCCAGGCACTGTCACCGTGTAGGTTGAAACGTTGTGATGGAGTGGGTTCAATAAAATTGCCTTGTTTGTACCTTGGAGTGCCTGGACCTTTCTTCTATTTCTGGTTTCTAATGTTGGGAATTTTCATGAATTACAATTTGTCATCCATGTATTTTTAAAAGATATTACAGAATATATTTAACGTGCCAAAATAAATTAAATATATTTGCACATCCAAATTATTTTGCGTCTGAATATTTGATTTTCTGGGAATGCCTTGGGCCAAAGTTATCAGGTTTAGAGGTAGCTGCAGGTATTTAGGATGTACTTTCTAATTTTCTTATGTCCACAAGATGTTAAAAATACATGGTATGGATTCTAGATGGCATTGCTGATTTCAGCACCTTTAAAAGATTGAACGTCTATACATTCCAATGAAGCACTGGAAAGAGTCACCATAATTTTCTTTCATTACTTGCCCGTTGAGGCCCTACATGAAGCCACATGCCACGGCAAGTACTGGCTTCATGTAGTTCAAACAGCAAATTTCTCACCCTTGTATTAAAAACAGTGAATTCTGTAGCAAATTAACAAGGGTGTGTGATCCTTTTCAATAATACACTTGTTAGTTAATCTTTTATATATATTTTTATGGGTACTTACTGGATGAACTCTGCCCACTGTTGAGACTGTATAGACTTTCGACTGATTCACTAGATTTCAGTGTGACTTTTTCAGTAGAAAGCCCACCTCCAGGGTCAGAGTCCTTGTGAAAGCAGAAGCCATCATCATCTTCATTCTGAAAAAAACAAACAAAAAAACAATAAAACATGAATATTACGTACACATAAGATTTAGTAAGATGTTACTGTTAATAGACATTATAATTAAAAAAATACATTTAAATGATATTTAACAGCCATGTTTATATTATACTCTAATTTCTGCCTTTAATGATGATAAATTATATCCAAACAAGAATGCTAACAATATCAGAACCGAATAGTGAATTGTTAAGCTGGAGGTCCAGTGTGTTGATGGAAATATAATTAACAACATAAAGGAGACTGTACATCAATAGCAAATGTTAAGCAAAATTTGGAAATTACAACTTCTGTTCTGTGCCGGTTCTTGTCACCATATTTTAGGCCCCCTTTATGTAGTATGTAGTACGGATGAGACCACCTTAGTAAAAACGTTACTTTACAGTGAGAACAATCCAGAAATGGAACTCTCTGCCTACAAAGATTGTTTATCAAATTGAGTTACAAATGAAAATTGGTGAATGCTGTGTGCAATGTTGAATTTGGCTTTACATTTCTTTATTTTAGTACAGTTGCAGGACTACTACATTAAATAGTGGCATTTAACCTGACAAACAAGAGTAAAGATATATGTCACACAGGGAATTTCTGGGTCTTTCGTTAAACATTTGGATTTTTTTTGCCAATGCTCTGACTCAATATTTTTGCATTAACCTTCCACAGCTAATAGTTAATATGAGGCGCTTAATTATGTTATAGTTAGTCTGAATTACATAATGTCAATACACAAACTATTTCCTAGATGGTGGTCAATTTGCAAGTTCATATTCTTAGATTTTGTTTCTAATGGATCAGATTTATAACACCTTAAGGATCACATTCAGGTCACTAAGGAAAAAAAGAAGAGAAGTCCAGGCACTCTCAGGATACAAAAAGGCAAATTTATTGAACCCACTGCAACGTTTCAACCTACACGGTCTTTGTCAAGCTGACAAAGACCATGTAGGTCGAAACGTTGCAGTGGGTTTAATAAATTTGCCTTTTTGTATCCTGAGAGTGCCTGGACTTCTCTTCTTTTTTTCCTCATCAAATACTTTGTTACTGGTACTGGGACTGGTCGGGTGCACCCATATACATTTCAAATGGGTTTGCTTGCAGTTCCACATTCCTGCTACATTATATTCAGGTCACTAAGGACACTGTGCTAGTTTAGAATGTACTATTTATGTTGCACTTGCAGTTTTATACTGCCCTGTACTTTTTAAATGAGTGGGGCACGCTATTATGACCCAAAGCTAGTATCATGGTTTACTAACTTGCAGCCTACTTTTTTTCCTGCAGAAGAAGCTAAATGTGTCTTTAGCATAAAGCATGGCCAATGCTGAACCTTGTTCACTGCATCAGTGAAGCGGTCTTAACCAATGAGTGTGGTCCTGCATGGACGTGCTTAGCTCTTTAGAGCAATATAGATTCTCCTGCAGGAGAAGACCAGGTCCCGGGGATGTGGCTGTGGGCACACTGGGACCCAGAAAAGTTGCCAAATCGTTCTAAAATGATTTGAGTGATTACCATGCGATGCTGCCAGGGCAATCCTGGCACTATAATCACTAAAACAGGCTTTAGTGGTTATGGTCCTTTGAATGTATCTTTAATAACCTTCCACTGCTGAAACCCTCCATTTTCTATCAAATTAAAATATTAGAGTTTACCTCTTCTCCTTCATTATATATCCCTTGATGGAAAGGGGAATGGGGGAAGAGGATTGAGTTTATAGTTATAAGAATAGACCATGGTCTTCCCAGGTCTTCCCAGGTTCATGAACCAAATCATGAAAAAAGCTTGATTTCACAGTCAAAAGATTAGGATAACAAAGGTTTTCAGCTATGGTGGATATTATACACATATTATTGCATTTTCAGTGTTAGAGATGAAAAAGATAGGAATTATAATGCTTTTGAGGACAAATCTAAAAAAAGAAAATGGTTTAATTAGTGTTCAGGATTCAGGAATTAGGAAATACCAGGATACAAAGTATATAAGGAGGGGGTGATTATAGTACGATGAGATTACGCGAGCTCTGTTTAGGTATTCGTAGGCTGGACCAGCAGCCTTAACCTGCTTGGAACAGAGGAAAAAATTGTCTTACAATATGCCCCCTATTTTTGATGAAAATGAAAAGGAAGTTCCCAGCATTCCGGCCTATCACATGATATATCACTGGAACACCCAGGATGTCCTCTTTACAATGCAGCAGGGATTGGTAGAGTAGCTCAAAAGAATAAAAGGATATGCATGTGAACGAAATGTCCAGTACAGAGGACACAAGTTATTGGGCTGGGTCTCAGGAGGATAAGGAAATTTACTGAAACGTAGTCAATATTTGTAGTTCAGTCAAAAGCTTTAAAATTGTACTGGCTTTATTCTCCTTTACTAAATCAAGTTTGATGGAACAATATCATTCTTAGTTAGTCAGGATATAGCAACCACCAGCATTTGGTTGTACAACCAAGCAACAGGTTAACACTGCTCCATGAGTCATAGCCTTCAAGCTTTGCATGATTTTACTGCTTCTCTATACAAGATAGAAACACTCTATGGAAGCTCCTAATTGTATCCTGTGCCTTGTGTGTTTTAGGCAGTGTTGGAACTTTGCTCAGCAGTCATGGTCAACATTTGATCATCGATCTGTCAAGATCATGTCATCTCAGGCTGCCTGTAGCAACTAGTTTCCTTGCCTCCTTGGTCATTAGAGCTTCTGGAGTCCATGCAATCTTTATGCAGCTTACAACTCACTAAATGCACAATCCTATTTTTCTAGTCAAGAACTCTACTCTAGGATAATATAAACTACGAAATATATACCTGTGTAAATAAAAAAATACATGACAGTGTTACATTATTTACCATGTCTTCTGAAAGTGCCTTGCTATATTTTTTCCCCATCTTTTTCCTCATAGTCAGAGATATAGCTTTCATCTTTTTACTCAAGCTTCCAGCATTATTTGATGACTTATCGCTTTCCACCGTTACCCCTTCATACACACTTTCTGTTTCCCCTGTCTAAAAAGAAATGCATGCAATAAATATCAGCTCAAAAATCATACTCTTTTCTTATGAAATAAAAAAAAAATTATATACATATCCTGTTTTCACATTTCCCCCATTTTATATTTTATTTATACAAAAATGTGGATGATTATATTGATAAATCATTTATTATGTTTATATGGTTATGAAAGTTACATAAAAAATGCTAGAACTGTGAAATTTCCTTAGTGCCAGCAAAGCCATTGTCCATATCATGACTTGGTTAAAAACCAACGTGGTAAAAAGCAATTTGGACAGGACACGGGAAATATAAAAAAAAATACTTTGTGAAAGACAATCTCATTTTTACATGACAGAATTTAGTCAATTGTCAGAGGGTCAGTACAAAGTCATATTGAAGTACAACGTGTGTATTGGGACTCTCATTTAATCTCTGGGTTTTCTTTCTCTGTAAAAAAACAATAATCCATTCTCTTTTATCACCTTTTTTTCATACTGCGCCAACTAACACGAGATTTCTTGTGCTAAACTCAAAGGAAGTAAATATATTCAAAGGTTTTCTTTGTCAATGCTATGTGATTTTATTTTTGTTTCACGTTAATAAAATAAGACTTCTAAGGTAAATTGTAATAAAAACAACCACAAACCTCATGTAATTCTTCGTGCTTCGATGAAGATGGCTTCCTGAATCTGTCAAAAGTTCCAAAACTACTGGTGCGCTAGGGGAAAAATTAAGCAAAGTATGAAGGGAACCCATAAAGATAAAAAGTATAACATGAGAAATAGCAAAGGTAGCAGCTAATCTGTAAAATAACACAGTGATGCATTTTTTTTTATAATGTATACAAAAAAGAAAAATTTGAAGGTTAAGGGTGTACCATAGTAGAAAATCTCCTGAATGGGGGTTAACCCCTAGTGCAAGAATATTTGCACCAACAACTAGAGATGTCGCGGTTCGTGGCGAGCTCCAGTCAGCTGACACATCCCGGCCAATCTCCAGCAGACCCTCCCTCCCAGACCCTCCCACCTCCTGGACAGCATCCATGTTGAAGGCAGCTTGAAAGTGAAACCATCTGTTTGAAAGTGAAACCATTTTTTTTTTCATGCAGGCTCTGTCAATTATAGCCAGGGGAGGTGTGGCTAGGGCTGTATAAACAGAAACAAAGTGATTTAACTCCTAAATGACAGTGAATTGAGCAGTGGAATTGCAGGGGAATGATCTATACACTGAAACTGCTTTATTTAGCTAAAGTAATTTAGGTGACTATAGTGTTCCTTTAAGGGCACCTCTTATCCCTAAACACTGATCTGTACAACCTCCCGCCAGAAATCCTGCCTAGGAAGCAGAGAGTGCAAAAACCCTGCTCACCAATTATACAGAGCACACACTAAGAACACTAATAGTTTATAAATGCAAAAGTATGTGTAACTGTGCATACATCCCTTCTTTTGATAACAAATGTAAAGTTGCAATAAATTATAAGCAATGTATCAAGGGCTGCCATACACGATACAATAGTAGCTCAGAGTGCTGGTGTATAAATATAGGATTGCTGTCACTCCACTGTAGTAATAGGGTGCAGTAATTATCGCGTCCTTAAGGTCAGACCATTAATTAGTATAACTAGTCCTGGCTTGTCTCCGTTAGTCTTGTCTCCGTTGTGAAGAGCAAGAGAGGTGAAACGCACGTCACTGGCGCTATCCATGAGTCACTTATCGGATTGAAATAATCCCTGCAATTACACTATCTCCATACTAACGGAGACGAGCCAAGACAAGTTATACTAATTAGTGTTCTTAATGTGTGCTCTTGTGGTTTTACGTTTTTAGTATTAAAAGTTAATTTTATATTTAAAGTGGTACACACTCTTTAGGACACGCTACCATAATTACTTTTCTCCTGTTTTTTGTCTCTTCTTGTTGTTTAGTATAATATATACAGTATTACTGACAACAAAGCTCCATCTGTGTTATAATATTCTCCAATTTATATATTTTACCAACTGCTATTTTTTTCAGTATTTTGACATTCATATGCAATTTTCCAACATTCAGATATTTTCCCAATTTAAAGGGCTATTTGAAGCACCATTACAAAGTGGTTATGGTGCTTGGAGTCTGTATGTGCAGCGTCTCATTAAGAAACGCTACTAATGTAGCATTAAACAGCTTTGCTCCCAGAGGTGTTACTTCCTTATGTCAGTTCTGTGCATATCGGTCATCAGCATGCAACCCCCAAGTCCTCTCATCAGCCTGTCCTCCCCATGCTGCCCAAGTTCTCTCATCAACCTATCCTCCTTGACTTTCCTAATACTGCAGACTTGGCACTGGAGTGAAGGTAAGTTTTCATTTGTTTCTAATGTATTATTTTCTTTACTTGGGGAGGGGGAAGCATGCCAGTAAAGTTTACTCTTACCAAAAACGGTGTTTAATTAAACAACTGTTTTTGGATTGCAGTATACCTTAAATGAAAAATATTTTAGTAGGTACACATTCCTACTTCAATTGCACGGTGTTAGCAATGCAGCTAATCTGTAGTAAAAAAGTGATATGTGAGTGTGTCTATGCCAAGGTAGGTGCTCCTCTTAGGTAAATTTAAATAGATAAAAACAAGAAACAGGGTGCGTTAAGGAGAAAATGTGAGACCCAAAATTCAAGAGATAGGGCAGTAAAGCAGAGGAACATGCAATAAAATGTAATACAATATAAAAAAAAAAAAAATTATACAAATAAAATAGGTACCTAGAGAAAAATAGCAGCATTCCCTAAATTATAGTATTTGTGGCATATATTTTAAACAGTAATTTTGTGGGATGAGGGTATGAATTTCTAGTAGTACTTGGAGTCCAACATAAAACCTTGTGGGAAGAACTCTTCTTAGTGGGAGTGGCTAGTCACAAGGATGACAGAGAAACTCCAATAGAGCAACAAGTCAAAAAATGTACAGAAGTTCCTATGTACTCACATTGAGTAGAGCTAAAACCAGCTCTATTATGGTTTAAATCCCAACTTGTAGGATATTAATATTAATTGGAGATGTGTGCTGCCTAATAATACGTTATTTAGCGCTGCCCCGTTTTTCTTTCCTGCCTTTTGAATGTAGCCAAATGACAAATCTGGCCCTGGTAAGGATATAATATTAAAATCATATAATGCAAAGTGAATAAATGACACTTTTGTGTATAAAGATAAAAACAATATAATTTAATTACTGTAGTAGCAACCTAATATAGTGCAAAGACCCGAAAAAACACACTTATATTTATTCAATAAATATCAAATTAAGGTGGCTTATACCTTTCAATAAATAACAGGAACTCGGTATAGTAATTATAACCAACTTGGGAATTAATCCCAGTAGCTACAAATATATTTAAAAAGGTCCAAATGGATATGTTACTCTTGTTTTATAAAAAAAAAACCCCCACCATTTAGTTAAATGCATACAAAGGTGAAACAACTTAAAGTGCATCAACGTATTTAGTGATGGGGGTCACTCTAATGAAACTAAAACTCACAGAAGATGCTTAACCCCTTAAGGACACATGCCATGTGTGACATGTCATGACTCCCTTTTATTCCAGAAGTTTGGTCCTTAAGGGGTTAAGACACGCTTTGCTACATCCAGGGGCAGGGCAGTGCTATCCCATGCGATGCCGCGTTTCGCCGTGGGTTCGTCGTCTTCAAATCGCAGTACAGGCTGCTTGCTAACTTCATCCATAGATAGAGCAGTTGCTCAGGTTGTTTGGCAACTGTGACGCACAGTCTATGTGGAACACGGAACGCGCTTACAAATGATGAAGTCCAATGAATAGAATACCTATCTACAATATCAAATGAGAATTAAGCCACATTTACATTTCATAGTTTCCTCTTCTGCTTTAATCCATATAAAAAAACAGGAACACAAAAGACAATTAACGTCAGTCCACGCAGTGACTTTTATCCAGCTTAGTGCACTCTGTGAATATGTACATTTGGCATCAAATCTAGTACCCCATCATCTACCTACCAGAAATCGTCAAGTGTGGGGTCCCTTTGATTATTATACAAATAGAAATGTGTACATTTATCAGCTAAAAATTCATGGTTTTTAGATGGTTTTATGCTTGCAATGTCCGGTAATGTATTAAAATCATTTTGTCTACATTTTCTTTTTTTGTGATGGGGGACAGGAGGTGCCTACAGTCACCTAATGTAAATCAGGTCCTGCAAATTAAAAGAGAAAACATTCATCTTAGCTCATTAATGCCAGTACTGTCAGACGTGCTTCCTTGGCTCGGATCAAATACTTCGTTTTGATGTATCAGAAAACCCAACATGCTCTCAGAAATGGTGAACACTGACAAAGATGTTTTGGGATTCCATTCTTAATATGTTCTTATTCTGCAGTGCTTTTAGTTTAAAATGCTGAATAACACTAGCAGTTTTGCAGTCTGAGGTCCTGAAACAAAGGATAAGAGGCCAGCAATAGATTAGTTTATTTGATGTATTGCTTTGATTCATCTGGTTAATGATCAGAGCAGAACACAGCCCTTGGCGCAGTTTTGTTTCTGCAAGCCTCCCTCCAGCAAACTCCTGCCATTAATTCACTGGCATGTGCCAACTCAGCATATCAAGGTCACTCTTGGCTTTCAAGGGGAACCTTTGGAGACATAATAAAACTGACAGAAAGTTCTTTTTTTTCATGGTTTATGTTTTCTGAGTTCAGCATCAGCCGTTAATATCTATACGCTTATGGAGTTTGTGATCCTGAATCCTCAAGACTTCTTTTTTTTTTTTGGAAGATACATTTTTGGGAGATAAAATAGTGACAGATTTATACAATGTTACTAGAAAATATGTAATCTACAATAAACTGAAAATACATGATGTCTTTTCCAAAACAGCATAGTGCTGCCCTTGCAGATTGAAGTTATCAGGCAGTTTAAACTGTGTATTTTACTTTTTTTTATGGCTCAGCAATCTGCTACCAAACATCTTGTTTTCAGAATCTTGAAACTGTGCAAAATTACTTTTGAAATTACTATGAAGTTGACGGCAGGTTTAACATTAGGCATGTCAATGATTGTCATTGAGCCACTTTACTTAAATGTTCTATTGCCACAATCTGCATAATGCTACATAATTCACAGATTCATATGATGGAAAATGTAATCCTATACAAATTATGTTCAAAATGTATATTTGTGAAAAGAAAAATGGAGGCATTTAGGTCAGGCATCTCAAAGTACAACTCCCATCATTCTCTGGACATCCATTGCATTAAAATTATTTTGGGAGTTGTAGGCTATCAACTTCTGGGGTTCCAGAGTTTGAGATCCCTACTCTAGGAGATTCCAGCACTTTTAAAGCTCACATTACAGAACAGGGGAGGTAGAATATTGGCATCATATATATATTATAGAAAATTAAAAGGTATGCAGATATTAAAATATTCCGTAGATCTGATCACATATTCCGTATATATTATTGTCAAATATCCATGGTCCATTGCTGACACCTTCTATATCACACTCGATTTCTGCCTCTGCTCCTAAATACACTGCAACCTTTGGGCAGCCAATTATAGGATCACATAATATAGGCTATATCACATGACTGGTTATAAAAAAAAAGTAATTGGGGGCACACCCGGACATGCATTCCACAACAGTGGTGCTGCAGTAGAGACCAAAATGTAAAATAAATAAAGATTAAGGAATAACACACACACAAATAAAGTTTTAAAAGTTACAAGACTTCTTAAAATCACCTCTCCAAACAAATATGTGGATTCAGTTTGGGTTGAGCACTCTGCCCCAACCCAAACTTTAGATGCACCTTTGGAGGTGACCACAAGGATGTATTCATTTAGAGGTTTTGGATAGCAATGTCACTTTAATTTTCATTTAGTATAGAGCAGATATATGATATGCATTGTGAGACACCTATTTTTTTAACCAAAAATTAAGAAATATACATTTTAAACATCTATCGCACTGAAGTCCGGTTTAGCTAATCAGGATCCCCCACCAGTCCTGGGACCTCTCACACTCCGGTAAGCCACTCCCCGAGGTACGGCCACGTCCGAACACTGGTTCCCTGGACCGCTGTCCTGCTGCTAGCGTCAACAATACCCTCTGCCCACGGTACCCTACGGGGGACAAGGCCTCACCCTGCGGCATCTATCTGTAGTCCGTGCGGTTTAGGTGTGGTCCAGAGTGATTTGAGGAAGCATGCGGTTGAGCAAGATCTTCCAGACCCGCGCATACAATCAGTCAAATTCATGGAGAAGAGCATCCTCTGCTTCAAGTATGTCAGCAGGTCGCAGAGATGTACAACACAGCCTATGCCCCCAGGAATCTGGCATTAGCGAACCCAACAGTCAGCTGAGTGTTCTGTCAGCGAATATCCAAGTTTTATGCCCAAATTGCGCTGAGTAAGTACCGTAAGTATTTGGCTTAATAATTTGGTTTTTGAAGGAGCTCCGGCCACATTGAACTGTTTTTTTTTTTAAACCCCTGCAGTGATATTCCGTGTATAAGGCGACCTCTAATTTTAGACTAAACTAATTTCTAAAAAACATAGTCTTATACATGGGAAAATACTGTGTTTCAAAGCACAATCACTCTGTTTAGTTTTGTCACTGCAATTTTTTTGTATTGTGTTTTTTATCACATTAATTTTGTATAATATATTCACAATGCTCTTATATATGTAAATATATTTACAGATTATTAAAATATATTTTAGCTCTTTTAACACTAACACTATATTTTTGCCTCCCATGTTGGAATTAGTGTAGGATCCACCAATATTGGAATACTGTGGCGTAGTGGAGGGCTTCACACGATGTGCCCATATGGTAGAGCTGAATCCCAATATTTATTTGTGAAGATAGGTGATTTTAAGTAGCCTTGCAAAATTTTAAACTGTATTTTTGTGTGTGCACTCTTCCTTAATCTGTTTTTTTTAATGATTGGTTATAAAGCTAGGATTATATATATAACATAGCAATAATCAAATATATTGCAAACTTTAAATATTAATTTATGTTTGAGAAATGTTGTAGTGTGGTGTTAGCTTCTGAGAGGAAACAGGCAGAATTAAGGACATATTCTGGACCAATGAAGCAATGAGTATGTTTGAATTAATATATTTCACATCACATTTTCATACCACTGTTGCTTCACCCATTTGTGGCTCAGTATCTCCAGCAACAGATTACACAAATCATCCTTTTCATTGAGATACATGAATGTAAATTACAACATATCTGATGTGATGTACTTGTTTTATGAGAAGTGTAGTAATTAAAAAAAAAACACAAAACTCGACATGACGGCTTCATTAGTTCAATGTTGCAAACTTGAAAGTGAGACAGACAAGACCATTCACACGGTCTCGATTTTCCCTCAGTCCTCTCAATCACCCGGCAGCCTGGTTCTGCCACCTTGTTTTTGGAGGATTTGGGAAAATGCACCACACGTGCCTGTTTATCCACATTCACAATGCACTAAAGCAGCACTTGGTGTATGTGCAACTCTGATTGGCTGTCAGGATAACGTGCCCCCTTTTTTAGGTGGGAACATTGACTGTGACACTGATTCCATCATTGACACACACCTACCATCTGTGCACTCACTCATCTGATATCAGACCTGCCATAATTGGGAAGTCTGGTGAGGTTAGAGGATAATTGTAAACATTTTTACAGCTCAATTGTATTAACCTATAATATAATATTAATTGTCAGTTCCCACAAATCCCACTCTAGTGAGCAAACTCCTTGTATATCTCTATGTGTGCATATACTGAGAGGACATGTGTATGAGTGCATGTGTGAGGTGAGTGTAGGTAAGTTAGGTGAGGTAAGTGTGTGTATCTAGTGCCGATTTGTTTGTATGTGCATGTATTGTCAGTGTGAATGCATATGTTATTTTTTGTTGTTGTTGCCAGTATGTGTGAATTCAAGAATGATTTTGAGTATACATAAATGCGCATATTTGTGTAAAACTTCCCAATCTTTCTCTGAATGTAGGGCCGTTTTTGTTAGTGTCAGAACTTGTGAATGCACGGTTCCTTTTGTGCAGAATGCTAAAATATATTTGTGTGTTGTGCCTATGTGTGTATATGCAGTGCTCTATTTGCAAGAATGTTGATGTGGGTTCATACAAAGGTGCATTTTTGTGAAATGTCAATATATTTGCCAATTGAGGAAAGTATTTATAAATGTGTGTAAATTTAATAGATGATCTTCTGTTATACCAGTTTGTTTAAATGCAAAATGTCAATTTGATTGTGGGGATGTAGAGGCCAAGGTTTTCTTAACTATTTGCATGCTGGTTGCTAGCTGGTACTTCGTTCTGATATACAGTGGGACCTCGGTTTACAAACACCTCAGTTAACATAATTTTCGGTTTACAGATGAAAATCCATTGAAAATAATGCCTCGGTTTACAAAAAATGTTCACAATACAAAGCATGTTTCCCCAGGATGCATTGCACCTGGGAGGTTAATAGCACCGCCCCCTGCATGCTGGAGCCTGTGGGTAGCACGTGGCGTCGAGTGTTGAGGTGTTGGAGCGGCTTTTGTAGCCATTCTGTAAATTGTTTGCAGTTGTTTTGTGACTTTTTGGTGCATTTCTCAAGCTGTGGAAAGGTAGGGAGATGAGCTTAGTTGTTTGCATGCCTTTTATTGTGTGTTCTGCATTGTGAGTTGGTTTCCATGCCAGCTCATTTTGACTTTTTTTCTGACCTCCAGAACGGAATAATTGGTTTTCAATGCATTCCTATGGGAAACCACGTTTCGGTTTACAAATGTTTCGCAATAAGAAACGTCCCAGAGAACGCATTAAATTCGTAAACCGAGGTCCCACTGTATTTTAATTCACTCCCCTGTCTTATAGCTTAGGTGCCCTCAAAGGCACAGCATTTAGCTGTTAAACCTTTATTTTGAACAATTAGGTTTTTATCTGTAGTTTATTTTGTTTTGTTCTAATTAGATTAGGAGATGCAGCTTAGCTTTTAAGAGAGATAGGTATCTGAGCCTCTGTTGATACATTTTAGTTGCAACTTTAACTTATTAGTAGAGACACTGTGCATAAAGGGATCCTATAGTGCCAGGAAAACAACCTGGCACTATAGGTTTAATAGGTCCCCTCACGCTCGCGTCCCCTTCCCGCGGGGCCAAAGGGGTTAAAACTCCTTCAGCCACTTACTAGAATCCAGCGCCGATGTCCCTTGGTGCTGGGTCAGGCTCTGTCCATGTTCCACCCCCACCACCATCAGCCGGCAGGGGAGACCTAATGCGCATGGGCGGCAATGGCCGCGCGCGCATTAGACCTCCCCTAGGAAAGCATTATTTAATGCTTTCCTGTGAGGAAAATCTGACGCTGGAGGTCCTCATGCAGAGATAACGTACTAAAGGTCCATTTGGATTCCTGTAGCCCCCCAGGTGGCTGTCTAGTAGACAGCCACTGAGGGCAGACTTAGAGCTGCAATGTAAACATTGCTGTTTCTCAGGAACAGCAATGTTTTACATTGCAGCACTAAGTGCAAAAGGGACACAGCACCCAGACCACTTCAATTAGCTAAAGTGGTCTGTGTGCCTACACTGTCCCTTTAACTGATACCACCTTATTGTATTGGCTCAGTTTTATGTTTCCCTACTGATAATATTTGTATTATTTGTTTGTTTTGTGTGTCTATTTTTTAACTTTGTTTTAATTACTATTAAAAGCTACGGTTTTATCATATTAGGTAGCTAATAGGTCTCAGGACTATCCTCCTACCCCCTTTTTAAAATTAACTGTTTACTTAGGGGTAACCCCCTTTTTTCTTGTCCTGGAACTCTTTGTACAAGTTCTACTATATATCTCTGTTCAATATTATAAAATCCAAGTATTGCTTGTCTCACATTATTTAACAAGAAACCAGAATACACAGAAAGGCTAAATAAAAACGGTTTATAACAAGTGTCACATGTTTATCCTTATGCATGCAGATAAAAAACCTACACTACTCTGTTGCACACAATTGGTGATTAACGTATTGGTTGTGCAACCCATCTTCCGAGGTTAATTATGGACGTAAAATACAGCTATCAAACACCAAAACTCAACAGTGATACCAACCAGTGCGTTCTGGATTTTAAGGTGAAATCCCTAGAATTAAATAAAAAATAGAACGAAGAACACACTATGCTCCAATAGTTTTAAGGTTCATATGAGTTTATAGTTTTTAGATCATATGTTTAGTGGTTTTAGCATTTAAATATGATGCCTTTGTGATGTTCTGAAAGGTTATATGAAGGGACTGTATACATTATTGACCTTGTGATGTCCTGTGATATAGTCACCTCATGACAAAGTGTCCTTGGAATTGTTTTGTTGACATGTAAGATTGTATGCAGCAAGTTTAATAATTTATTGTTGGTTCATTAGAAAAAAAAATGCACAATGTTTGACAATACTATATTTGAAGCCTGGAATAAACAACAATCCCATTTTGTGTAATAAATAAGCATTTAACAATATCACATACTAAAAAGTACAATATTTCTCTTTAACAGGTTTTGGGAATAAATGCCAGTTAAGAAGAGAATCATACAAAAGATACAAGCAGTTTATATCAAATGTGTTTCAAATAGAAAGTGGGACAATATTTTAAAAGTTGAGCAATTGCCATTAAAACCAATGAACGGTTCTTGGTAATTCTACTTTGTTTTTTATGAAGTGCGCTCCACTTTTAAAACTTTGGACCAATTTTTTCTGTGTAACAATATCAAACATCTCTCCTCTAGGCACTACACACGGTTCATCAATGGACCTATGCTTGAGAACACTATTTCTTTTTTCTCAGGAGTCTGACTTGCCATTCTGACATTGACGACTTCCACCACAAAAGGATTTCTCCAATTTAAGTCAACGTTTCACATCTCCTCACAACTTTTACCTCTCCTTTACAACTCCTCACCAAATACTAGAATAACCAACTCTTTCACTGCCATTAACCTGCCATTAAACTCTAGATTCAGTAGTTCCAACCATTAAACACCACACACTTCCCTCCGTTAGAGTGTAAGCACACATGACAAATCCTCTCCTAAGTCAGCTTTATCAACGCATTTCAGGATTTCCATAGAAATTGCATTCTAAAGTATTCATTATATCTAAGCATGGTTTCATGCCTCATATTAATGTTCTATAAGCTTTCTCTATATATAAATCCTGCCAAATGTTATAAATCTTTCTTACCTTAGGTTTTTGGCATTTTTCTTTTTCAGAAACATTGGATGTCTTTCGTTTCAGCATTGTAAAACTATTGTAATAAACTACAGCTACCCATTAAACACTAACTGCCTTAAGATCAGAGTTTGTACAGACAAGTGAGACTTCCTTGCTAGATCAGAGGATATTACACCACAAGCCACACGAGGCAGTTATACAAACACTATTTTGCAATGCTCATTTTTCCTGTCCCTGTACTGAAGATTTCCGCACCTGATAAAAAAAACATGAAAAGGTTTATTTGCTAAACTGTGAATTTTGCATTTCAAAATCCAGGCTAAAACAGCCAGACTGTGACTATAGTGAAGATGTAGATTTTTTTTTCAAATAATTTAATGTTGCCAAAATATTGAAATTCGGTTCTACTTATTGACAGTTTGCTGGTCAGTGAATAAACCCCTCTAACATTATCTATCCTACTAAGTTTTCCATAACTATCTTGTTAATTCTGTAATATTGCGCACAATTAATTAGTTTTTGATATCGCTTAAAGCAACTGTCATTAATAACAATCAATTTTTCCACTGAAATTCACTTTGAATTCTACCCTTCAGTGAATATCCCTGTTAGTCTCTCTGGTCTTCCGCGCTCGTGTGCTGGGAGCGAAACAGGGAAGATCATGGTGTGTAACAGCTACTATTAGAATCTGACCCTAGACATTGTAGGGGGTTAATTCCTGGCTGTGTGATGTCACCATGACTACTGTCAGAGATATTTAAACTATATGTGTTTATAGTGAGAAGAAAAAGTGTGATCGCAAACAGTGGTTTTACACAAAGCTTTACGTGTCTTAGAACTGTACCTAACTGATTTGAACACCTTCAGGACTTCCACCAGAAATATTGGGGGCCACTCACACAGTTCAAGGCCTGGGCCTCCAGAGCCAACCCTCGAATCTGCCCAAAAGGCCCAACCCTGAATCCACCCACAGAACCCACCCGTGAGTTCACTTACATGGTGTGAAGTGTATGTGTGTAGGGGATGTGTTGTGTGTTCTAGGGGATGCAGTGTATAGTGTGTAAGGGATACATTTTGTATTGGTATGTGTATGTGTAAGGGATGCATTGCATGTTTGTGTATGTGAGAGAGAGTTTGTGGAATAGGATAGGCACTGAGTTTTGTGGGGGCTGAAAGAAGGGAGCAGCTTTTTATTTTTTTAAAGTATTATTTCAGTTTTTTTCGTTTTTTTCCCCGTTCTTGTTTCTTACTTGTGGTCAGGAAGGGTGGCAGAGCATTCCCTGGTGATCAGCTGGTAGTGTAGAGGCTGTCAGCCTTCACTTTGGCCTGGTGAAGTCTCTTCTCACGATCACCGGCACGGCGGCACCATGTGGAATTGGGGCATTTTGTATGTTTCATTCTTTATGAACCTAAATATTATTATATTTATATATATTATTATAATATTATTTATACCCAGAGCTGTATTGTCTTATAAAGTTTACTGACACAACTCTATTTTCATGTATATTCAGTTTTTTTTATATATTTATTCTGACATTGAAATTTCTTTTAGTATACTATATATTTCTTATTACTCACGAAAGCATATATTTTAATCTTCCTTTGCTTCCCCTTTTCAGGGGCATTATAATGTATATTAACAGAGAGACATTACTCCGAATAGATGAAAAAAATTACTAAGCAAGACAGCAGAGAGGAGAATTAATTCCCCTAGTCTGAGATTTCAGAATGTGCGTCTATACCTATATACCCAACAGGGGTTAAACTATTCTTATATAAGCATGGTCCCTGTGAGCACTATTATTCTATCCCCAGAATGTTTATATCCCTCATGGATTTAAAATACTTGGTATGTAACTCTTTCTTTGTATGTAGTTGTTACATATTTGCTTTCTTTTATATTTTACTAAGAGATACATAGTATAAAGGGTCTGAATCACACACTAACTAATGATTATATAACCAGTGACTTATACTTGGGAATTTGCCATGTGATAACATTTTAGTATGATACGTTCGTCCAGCTGACAATTTGCTCTGTTGATTGCATGTTTTATATTATCTGTATCCTGTTTTATATGATGATAGTTTATTTTAGCTGACTGTCAGTTTTATTTTTGTCACTATACTCAGGATTTGAATCAATTTTATCTTGTTCATCAATATTTTAATATCACGAAGACACATTTACCTTTAAATACGGTTTTAATCACTGTATAACACATGAGATTTCTTATCTGGATGTAATTAGTATGAGTTGTATTTGTATTGCTTTTTAATGGCAATGTTCCTTAAATTAATTTACTATTGTTAGTTAGGAATTTACACATAATATCGGGGATCGTCCACACTCCCTGAAGAAGTGAGTGCAAATCACGAAACGCGTAGGAGCAGACCAATCACTAAAGTCCACAAGACTGTCCCCTGTGAGACTTCGTTCTTGGTTCTCTTGCCGATGAAGGGCGCAAGTTTCCAAGAAACAGCATGTAACAGCTTCAAAGATCACTGGACTGTCTACTCTACTGTGTGATGTGCTGATTCTGCCCTCCCATTCTGTAAGTGAACTATGATAGAGGTGAACTCTTTTATTGCATTATTGTATGTTTTTGTGTTCTTCAATAAGCTTTACTGCACCAGAGAGCTTTACCTTGTGCTCTTTGTTTGGGTTTATCCACTTAATTTTTTTATTTAAAAAAAAAAAAAAACTAAATTTCGCAGAGGCATCATGTAAACAATATGTGTGTACACAGATATCCACATTTGTGGTGACTCGAGGCAGGGCAAGAGGTCCCATAAGACGACTGTGTCACTGGGCTTTGTCTTTTTTTTTTTGTTTTTTTTTTATGCCCCAGATCCTATTAGTCTTTTTTTTTCCCCCAATGCAATTTTGTTTTGGCACAGGTCCCATGTTTTACCTCTAAAATGCTATTTGATTTTGCCTTTTTCTATCATGTGCCATCTTCAGAAGCCTGGCAGTGACATGTTGTCACTACCTTCTTCTGGCCTTCCTGCCTGCTTCTGTTATTCAATCCTCACTTTTTTTTATTTTTTGCGTTTTGCAGTTGATGCTTGAGAAATCAAAAAACAAAGGCAGTTGTACTGCTCATGCATGGCCTCAGGGAAGACCAGACCACACATTGCGAGATTTTAGATAAGGAATCTGATGTGCAGCCCGTGGCGGATCCCCGAGAAAATAGTGCTGGCCGAGGCTCTCCCCTGGCGACCCATGCAGGGCTGGCGCTATCCAAGCACCAGCCATGCTGTTTGCCTTTACGGACTGGAGAGGAGATCAGTGATCTCCCTCCCCGGCCCACAGGTACATTGCTGGACGGCTAGCAGGGAAGAGAGAGAACCCGAGGGAGCTCTTACCTGCAGCACCGCCGGGTTCTCCTCTCGCGAGCATGAAACGTTGCCGCGGTTACTATGGAAATGCTCCGTTCTCGCGATAGTGAACTCTACTCTGAGCTGCAGGTTAGAGTTCACTCTCACGACTAGAACCACCAGGGATTGGAAGAAAGCAATGTATCCCCCTTCCTCAGCAAAGGTAAGAAGGAAGGGGGGACATTAGCTATATTTATTTAGTTATCATTTAATAATTCTAAACATTTTTTCTTTAATCTGCCCCCCTATCCTCTCACACAAACTATAAACCCCTACACACTGCACCACACACAACTATACAGCCCCCCCTTACACACAGCCCTCCCCTTACACACACAGGCCCCCCCATACACACACAGCCCCCACAGACACATAGCCCCCCTTACACACACAGCCCCCCATACACACACTGCCCCCATTACACACACTGCCACCTATAAACACACTACCCCCTATAATCCAGCTTCTGGATCCGCCACTGTGTGCAGCCAAGTCTTGTGGGAAAAAGGAGACTTTAGAAATTTTGACAAAAGAAAGGGAATTTGCCTTAAGCTCCACCCTTTGTCAAAATAGTACAATGATAGGAAAAATGCATAATCCCTACTTTGTCTTATGTACTTTAAAAAGAAAGAAAACAAGACAGTGAGGCTTTGACACAGGTAAACTAAGTTGGACCTGATGTTTGTATTTGAAAATATGTATGTGGGGGGCGTGGCTTAGGCTCTGACCGGGATGGACGCGTGATTTGAGAGCTCCGCTCCACCGGCGCCGTAAACAGCCTAATAAACAGCAAACACTAGCGTCTATGGGGCGCCACCGACGCACCGAGACCCCCCAAACCCCGAGGGGTACACAGCTGGGCCAGACACACGGCCCGATGGACGGGTTCCTCCAGACCCAGCCTGATGCGACAGAGGGAACAAGCGGATCCAATATGGCGCCGACGGCATCATCCCCCAGGGAACCACATGGTGCTGCACTGGAAAAGATTGGAGAAGAACTCCGAAATATGGCAACTGCAATGGCCACGAAAGCTGACTTACTAGTCCTGACTACCACCATACAAGACGCTCTGAGAGCTGAGATGGCAGGGCTCCGGACGGAGGTAACTGCGCAAGCGGGCCGCATCCAGGAACTGGAACGCACACAGGGGGCTCATGCTGCGAGACACCAAGCAACAGACACAGCACTCACGCGTCAAGGGGAGCTGTTACTCCACATGAGAAGGTCAGTTGAAGACCTAGATAACAGGGGGCGCAGATGTAACATTAGGGTCCGTGGGGTCCCTGAAGCTGAGGGTAGGGAGGAAAATGCGGCAGACATTTTATCTAACCTATTCCGCATGATATTGGGAGAGGAAGCACCCCAGACTCTCAAATTTGAACGCGCACATAGAGCTCTACGTCCCCGGTCCCAGGAAGAAGGCCCACGGGATTTGATTTGCTGCCTCCACTCTTTTAGAGATAAGGACGCTATCATGAAAGCGGCCCGTTCCCGCCCAACCTGGGATTTTCAAGGGGCCTCAGTGTCTCTATATAGTGACCTCTCGCCCATCACGCTTGAAGCCAGGAGAGCGTTAAAGCCCATAACCACAGCCCTGCAGGAGCGGAATATTCCTTACAGGTGGGGCTTCCCCTTTGCCCTGATGGCGCGCAACCAGAATGGATGGGTGTCGATCCGCTGGCCTGAGGAGGTCCCACGGTTCCTGGAGGAGATGGACCTGCCTCCGATATCAGTCCAAGATTGGGTTCTAGGCCCACTGGGTGGGAGACCACGCCAACAGAGAGCGCCCCGCAGACGCGGAGATAACCCACCAAGAGGCCCGGCTCCCCGCAGACGCATCAACCCGGAGGCACCAGAGTGACAGGTGAGCCCTCTAGCGGTCCCTCTACCCCCCCCCTGGACACCCCACTGGGGAGGACACCCCAACCTGCACAGGCGCTAGGATAGGAACTGACGCAGTCCCTCATATACACACCGGGCAATAAAAAAGATTTACAAAAAAAAAAAAAAAAAAGGTATCCCATGACTGTATCCCTATAACTGACTCCATACCCCTCCCAGAGAGTCGGTCTGAGGCTCTATCTATCCTCTTTGTTTTCAAGACATGTTGAAAAAAGGAACTGTCTCTCCCCCTAACGGAGGCGCTGGGGAACACATCTGACCCAGTGAACGACACAGCGGAAACTCATTTGGGAGGTGGGCTGCTATAGGGGATTCTTTGACTGGGGTGGGTCCTGTTTATAACCTCATAAGGCACGTTTTATATCACTGACCCCAGGAGACTTTTTCACTCATATTGGAAATGAACTCAAAGGGACTACACCACTCTCCTGCAGATCTGAGCTGTGGACTCACGGTATGGGATGATATCACCCGGTATACACCGCCTAGGTCTCATTCACCAAATCCATGATAGGTTACGATTGTTTATTGCCATGCCTAACCTCTATATTTCATACTGGTGTTATACTCATGTTATACTAGCTGTTGAATGTCGCACCTCCTGAATATGTGCTCCCCCCCACTTTAGCAGACACATAGATAAGTGAGATGACCTGACTTACTATAACGCCCCATGACGTAGGAGACGGCATCCTAACTATTGAATGATAGGGCACACCGCCATTAACAGATAATTGAGGGGACCAGAACGATAGAGGAGGGTTTAGGTGGGGGGCGCAATAATCGACATGCAAGCACAATCAGACTGATGAACGGGGGACTGCTCAGAGGACACGCAACGGCTGCCACACATTGCAGGGGGAAGACAGAGGACGCTAGGAGGGGGGAACGGACGGGGCTTGGTCCAAAAGGTGGGATAAGGTACAAGTCATATGTGTAGGAACCTTCATGTTGTACTCGCATTATGGTATTACTATATCGTTGAATTGTTATTGTATTCATGATCACATGTACCACCCCTGTTGGGTGGCGCCTTGACACTTAGAAACTTCATATGGCACTAGGCTGCGGTGCTGGTGGGGGGGAATCTCATTTGGTATCGTTCTCATTTCTCTCTCTCACACACCGGTCTGGAGCGGAGCCATTGACTCCACCTAAAGGTCGTGCAACTCTTCTGACAGCGGAGCACCTGGTGGACCATATCCCGGTCTGGTTACTGGAGTGGCCCCCGGCAGATCCGGCTGTCGCACGACTAATACCTCCAAACACTGAGGAGGTATTGAGGAGAAATCCTCAACCCACCCTGTCCCCTCACATAGAGTAACCTCTCCACTTGAGGTCCTGATTTTACGACCCTCCCCCCCAAATCAAAAAAAAATTTTTTCTCTTAATTTTTATTTTTTAATTTTTTTAAATTTTATATCATTCACACTTCCCTGGTGTCCGCTCTCCATCCCCGACAGGGACGAGTGCCACACACAGAAACCACACCCTCCAAACACCAGTCATATAAGTCCTTGACTGTCGCGAAAGCGGTAGCGAATTTGCAACCAGTCTGTACAGGGGGGCATAGGAAAGGAGGAGGGGTCGCCCATATACAAGACAACCCTAGCACCGATAACCCTGAGCCCGGTGGGGGGGTACGTAGTCTAGCTCTCCGGCACCGCGCTCCCGTTAACGCCAAAAGACATAAGATAACGGATTGGACCTCAACGTGTCCCTGTAGCTAACTGTAGCGAAGGGAGTGAGTTTCAAACGCAAAGCTCTCCGCGTGCTCTCGGGGCTCTACAGAGATGTCCGCGTCCTACCACGACGCGCCACTACGTGTCCTTACCCTCAACTGCAGGGGACTGAATGTTCCCGAGCGCCGCACACATCTGCTACGCGACTTGAGGAAGACACAAATATCTGTTGCTATGCTTCAGGAGACCCATTTCCTAGAGGGCCTCTCACCTAAATTGCGGAACCGGTACTACCCCAACAATTACTTCAGCAACCACAACACGGCTCGTAAAGCGGGCGTAGCCATCATCCTGTCAGCTGATCTGGACTTCAAGGAATTAGACAAGATATTCGACACGCAGGGGAGGTTCCTTTTCCTGAAAGGCACCATAGCGGACAAACTTTACACTTTCGTGTCAATTTATGCTCCCAACACAAACCAGGCCAGATTCATCAGACGAATTCTGCGTAAACTGAAGGGCTTCGCGGAAGGGGCAATCATCATGGGAGGTGATTTTAACACTCCACTAGACCCCCAGATGGATACGTCAACAAGCCATAGTAGCTTACCAGCCTCAAGCATTCACTCAATTCGCAAATCACTGAGCGAAATGGGATTAGTGGACTGCTGGAGAGCACTCCACCCGGATTCTAGAGACTACACCCACTTTTCAGCATTACATAATCGCTACTCGCGAATTGATTACGTACTGATACAACAGGAAGGATTGTCGCGACTCAGGTCGGCTACCATAGGCCCAGCCACGTGGTCAGATCACGGTTCGACGATAGTGGAACTGGAATCACCTCTATTCAAACCAGCTCGCTGGACCTGGCGACTGAATGAGTCCCTACTTCAAGACCCTGAGGTAATAAACGAAGTCACGCAGGCACTGGAACTATATTTCAAAGAAAATGATGGGGACCAGATCTCGCCAATTACACTCTGGGAGGCACACAAAAGCGTAATACGGGGCATTCTCATTAGAATAGCCTCTCGCAAGAGAAAAGCAATGATGCGGGAATTAACGGAAGTCTATGAAACCATCGCAAAATTGGAACAACAGCACAAACGGATGCAAATTGATACCACACAAACAGAATTGACGAACGCCAGACGACAACTCAGAGACCTTATCACACGGAAATATCATCGCTCTTTGCAATATTCGAAAAATTTCTTCTACACTCACGCCAACAAGGGCGGCAAGTTTCTGGCAAGCCTCCTGAGGGGCGACACCCCCCGCACGAGGGTGCACAAAATACGCCTCCCATCGGGATCCACGTCCTCATTCCCTGAAGACATCGCAAATGAATTCCGCCGATACTATCACACCTTGTATAACCTTCCTACGCCGACGGAATCATCGCAAGGACACACCGTGCCCGCATCAATCCAGGCCTTCCTCCGGGATAATGTAAGCAGACGAGCAAACATAGACGCGACAGATATGTTAGACGAACAAATTAGTGTCGAAGACGTGGCTGCGGCCCTGAAGGCCACGAAGGTGGGCAAGGCACCAGGCCCGGATGGATACTCTGCGGGATATTACAAACATTTCTCCTCGATCCTCTTACCTTGGCTAACTAAGGCATTTAATAACATTACAGAAGGGGGACGATTCGGCACAGAATCACTGGCAGCTACTATAGCAGTCCTGCTCAAACCCGGGAAAGATCCCGAACACTGCAGCAGTTACCGGCCAATTTCCTTAATAAACGTGGACTCAAAACTTCTTACGAAAGTGTTGGCCACCAGAATACAACGAGTACTACCAAGCATAGTCCATGCGGATCAGACGGGGTTTATACCTGGTAGAGAAGCCCGAGACAGCACACTCCGACTCTTCTCCATACAACATCGAGCACGGATTTCACGAGAACGCCTTATACTGCTATCCACGGATGCTGAAAAGGCCTTCGATCGGGTCAACTGGTCTTACATGATGCAGACATTGAGGGCCATGGGAATGGGACCGAAGATGATGTCGTGGATATCGGCATTATACGATAAACCCAGCGCAGCGGTTAAGGTAAATGGAGCACTTACGACCAGCTTTGAGATTCACAACGGGACCAGGCAGGGGTGCCCCCTATCCCCCCTTTTATTCGCAATGTCTCTGGAACCGCTCCTACAGGCAATACGACAGAACCCTGACATCCAGGGCTATTCATGGAAAGGGACGGAACACAAAGTGGCCGCATATGCGGACGATCTCCTCTTTTTCGTCTCTAATCCACGAATCACACTGCCATGCTTGCTCCGGGAATTTGAAAACTTCGGCAAAATAGCAGGATTCAAACTTAATTTATCTAAATGTGAGATCCTTAACGTCACCTTCCCACCAACCGAATTTGCCACACTGAGCGCAGCTTTCCCATTTCGCAGATGTGAGGGGAAGATGAAATATCTCGGCATCTGGGTAACACACAACCCACGCGACCTGTACCAACACAATTTTGCCACCATACTACGACAAGTAACTTCGGACCTAGATCGATGGGCATATCCACACATCACCTGGCACGGCAGGATAGCGGTCCTCAAGATGAACGTGCTACCACGGATATTATACTTATTCCAAACCATCCCAATATCGCTACCTACAACGTTCTTCTCTAGCCTGAAATCGGCGGTCATCCGATATGTTTGGAGAGGGGAAAGATCCCGCCTTCGACATGAAACGCTCTGCCTACCCAGGATCAGAGGAGGCCTTGCACTGCCGGACTTCAAAAAGTACCAACAAGCCACTACTATGCAACGTATCCTGGAGTGGCACGCAGCAGAGGACCCGAAACAGTGGGTAACTCTGGACAGAGAAGACTCGGGGACCAAACTTAAAGCAGACGTATGGAGGGAGGCGAAAGGTCGGTGTGGATCAGAAGAGGACGGCAATCCGGTGGCACAGACTCTGAAGATCTGGAAATCAATTAGGAAGATGGAGCAGGTCTCTCCGACCCCCAGTCCTATGATCTCAATCACACACAACCCCAATATAGGGGGAGGACTCCCCTTTAGGACCTGGGCCTTTTTAGGGGAAAGAGAATATATCCCAATATGCACGATCCTGGAGGAAGGTCGGATAAGGTCCCTCAGCTCACTATTAGCTGGAAGACCGCAGACTCCCCTCCTGACCCTCCATTATCTACAACTATCACATTACTACGAATCCTTACCCCACAAGGACCTCCTACACAGAGACCTTACATGGTTCGAAAGCATATGCCGCAGAGGTTCTAAACTCGAGAACGCGATATCGATGCTCTATCAACATCTACTGATTGGGGCCTCTTCGGATAACAATACATTTCAAAGACGATGGGAAACACAACTAGATATTGCCATTACACCAACGCAATGGGGGACAGCACTCCTCTGGCAGCACAAAAGCTCCTCAAGCTCCTACTATCAGGAGGTCAATTATAAACTGATCTCCATGTGGTATAAAACCCCGGTAGCCATACAGAAAATCTACCCAGAGGCGTCCCCACTCTGCTGGAGATGTCAAGACGCGAGAGGTACCATAGTACATTTATGGTGGGAATGCCATACCATCGCACACTACTGGGACCATATCCACGCCACAATAAAGGAGATCTTGGGGGATGACACGGAATGGTCCCGAGAATTGGCCCTACTACATATTACCACACAAAATATCCCTAGATACAAGAAATCAATTCTACGCCATCTCTTAAATGCTGCCAAATCCTTAATCCCAGTATATTGGAAGAAGGCAACCGTTCCCACGATAGAAGAATGGATCCATAGGGTCAAGGACATCCAGGCGGCCGAGGCGGTGCGGGCATCTCTGGCGGGACGCTCGACAAAGCACGCGGAGACATGGCAACCCTGGTTCTCATACCAGGCGGACAGATAAAGGGTCCATGTGGGGGCGGGGGAGCGGGGCGGACAAGCTGGGACTGGTCACCTCTGTTGGCCGAACTCACCCTCAGGTGCCGGATAATTCATCTTGGGAGGGGTTATGGTCCGTAGTAACATACGATCCCTTATTGACCCGAACTTATGCTCGCGCACGCTAGAAAACCGATACTGTGATATCATGAAATACCTACCGACACACACACGACCAATCGACGCACATGATAGACTGAACTACAGCATATAAGACACATCACACGGCTGTGCAATGTAGGAAATGGAGCCTGAAGGGACGGACCCAACACACAGTATAGAGTCGACCACTAGATGAATCCACTGAGACAATAACACAACATAGGATCACAATACATGACCAACGTACCACAGCAAGCCGCTAGGACAGGACCTGACAAAAACCTGACCATCACGCCCAAGCTCAGGACCCGTTGCCGGTGGGGGGGGGAGTGTGGACACCGGGGAGAACTATCCTCACACATACACATCATCCCTTAACCCTCTTCTTTTTCACCTTATAACACGTTATATATTTTTTGTTACTCCCGTATGTCTCTCAGGGATATAAGTCACTAACCTGACGAATGAAAGCAATATTTGCTCGCCTATATCTAGAGGTTAGAGCATCAAAGGAGGAACATGCCCCACACAAACACACTAAATACTATCCTGCAAGCAAATACTAAAAAGGGTTCTCTTTTATTGTATGTATGCAAATAACATGTACGCTGATTAAGCCTTAAATTGAGAATGGAATGTAACTGCCTTGAAGTTTTGGGAAACTCCCAATATATTGTTTTGAAGACTGACATATGTTATAACAATTATTAATGCTATCCACCGAGGCCTGCGAGCCTAACTCTTTTTCCTCAATAAAAAGATTTACAAAAAAAAAAAAAGAAAATATGTATGTGATCTTTCTATCAGTTCTGTTGTGTTCTACCTTTCTATCAGTTCTGTTGTGTTCTACCATGCATGAGAAACATAGAAGAGATTTAGATGTACTTGAGCAGGTGGGAAATTAGTGTTTAAGTTCTTTTACTCTCTCTACTTCCTAGTGTTAGAAACTAAATATATTTTTTTTTCCCCCAGTCTGTTCATTCAGGTTGAATAATGATAGGAAAATAGGAATGTTTCCACCTATCTATAATTCTGACTAGTGTTGCAATTAGTGTAGAATTTGATATCTTGGCGTTTGAGATGTATGTGACTATTGATGCCAATGTACACAATATTTCACCACTGGAGTTTCAGGAGTGAAGTAGGAACAAGTGGTTAATGTTCAAGCTGCTTTGCTAGTTTATCTTGAGGGAATTGACTGTCCACTGCACTCCATGTTAATCCTTTCAAAACCGAGGGTAACTCTTTAGCATTAAATTGTCAAATTTTACTGTGAAGGTCACAGTAAGCTGATGTAAGTTTCACAAGAGTGTTTTCTTTCCACAGGCCAGTGCTCTGACCTAAAAAACTACTTCTTAGAACGTGTAAGTTAATAGGGTCTGACTTCTACATTAAAATACTTCTAACAGAGGAAAATAACAGGAAGTGGTTACTGCAATATGTTCACGAAAGACTTACAGTAAATATATAGCACTTCTCTGGAACTGAGATCAGACTCTGTGTCGCAGGTATCAAATGTATTCTCACTATGAATAAACATATTTACCTTTTAAAGTAGGGTGTATATATTACTTTACTACACACCTCAATGAAATACATTTTTTTAAGGGGTACTGCCATGTCTTGATCTTTTAGGTAACGTCCACTTCCATGGCAGTTAGAGAGATATGGAGGGACGGAGATATGAAGAGGACATTCCCATTCCATTTCCAGTTAGTTAATCTGCTGCGTCAATGTATAATTTGTATCTCTTGCTCTGTCAACTGAACTTTAAGCACACAAGTTTTAGCAATCTATTATGAGTGCAGGAGATAACACATTCTAAATTAAACAGACTGTGCAAAAAAGGTGTAAACATTAGATCTCACACTACAGGAGCTGTGTAGGAAGGTGGTGCACATTATATGCAGGGATGTGTGACTATAGCTGCATAAAAAAAGTGAAAATGAAATTATGAGGCAAATTACAATCTCACATTTGGTATTTATCAACATGTTAAAGGACCACTATAGTGCCAGGAAAACATACTCGTTTTCCTGGCACTATAGTGCCCTGAGGGTGCCCTCACCATCAGGGACCCCCCTCCCACTGGGCTCTGGGGAGAGGAAGGGGTTAAAATCTTACCTTTCTTCAGTGCCGGGTGGGGAGCTCTCCTCCTCCTCTCCTCCTCTTCGGGTGAATGCGCATGCGCCACAGGAGCTGCGCGCGCATTCAGCCAGTCTCATAGGAAAGTATTTACAATGGCAATTACAATGATTTTCACAGTGAGAAGCACACAAGCGCCTCTAGCGGCTGTCAAGAGACAGCCACTAGAGGCTGGATTAACCCATTTATAAACATAGCAGTTTCTTTGAAACTGCTATGTTTATAAAAAAAACGGTTAACCCAAGCTGGACCTGGCACCCAGACCACTTCATTAAGTTGAAGTGGTCTGGGTGCCTATAGTGGTCCTTTAATGGTTGCTAATAAGTGATCACATTTTGATTTATTTTTAGATCTGATCTGAAGGTTAGTAGTTTCAGCAAGTACTAACCTTCCAAACAGAGGTATTGGTACATTAAAAGAATCACTGGAGACATAGCGAATTCAACAACTAAAAAGACCTAAAAAGTCGCCAGAAACACTTTTTTTTTTCTAATTAATAACCATTACCCCAAATGAAACCGACACCACAACATATGCAAGAAACATTAAATAACTATTCCTTGTTAATCAGTTATTGAAGTTTAAATAAGCACTTTGAGTACAACATAACAGGAAAATGTTTACAATTACAAGAGTACATGTGTCTAATGACTGTCAGAATGTTACTGATCATTTGCTAATGCTGTTTCGCAAATACCATTATACATACAACAGCAGACGGAATAAAGTAATCTGAACATGGAATCTAGAAGTAGACATTTTAAGCACATTTTTTATTTCTATGAATCCTTCGCTTTAGTAAATATTCTTAACAAAAACTTTCACATTCTATTTTGGATCACAGGTCTTTAAAGAATCTATTTCCCTTGACAAAGCAAAATAATCTTAATTGCGTCATGGTTTGGAAATAAAAATGATTATTCATTTTAGTTATTGTAACATTCGTACCCACATTTAATGATGCACCACTTGCCAAAGTGGGGACAGTTGAATACATGGAAACAGTAACACTTGCAAAGCAAATTAGTGTTTTGAAACCACCTACTTTAACTCACCCATATTTCCCGTAAAATAATACATTTTATTTATATTCAGAACTGGTAAATATATTTACCAGTTTATTCAATACGTCATTTGGATAGTCAGACATTGTAAATCTTCAAATGCAGCTCATTAAATCTACTGCTGTATATTTTAGGATTTTTATAAGGGTAGTTGATAGTATTTAAACTCTGAGAAGTTTCCTACTAAGGTATTCACCTGCTAAACTAAAATTAAAGAGCCCCTGTCATGCACCAATGAGACATTTTAAATAATAAAATGTGATTTCTGCATTGTGCAAGTACTAATAAACAGCATAGATACATTTTGCATTGAAATACAAGTTTCCTCTTGGATGTGAACAAGGCTGTCAATACCCACAATGCCTTACAAATTATTCTGGAATGTAATCAATGCAGCAGATTGGCAGATATTCTAAGGTTGATATACAGAAGGGATTTTCAACCTGTGGTACGTGTACCACCAGGGGTACAATTCAGATTCCACACTGTTACCCTCCTCACACACTGCCCCACACTTACCCAACAACACTGTCACACTGCTCAGAGCCCACATACTGCCCCCCACATTGTCAACATCCCCAAATACTGCTCTCACCACACGGTAATCCTCTCCCCACAGTGTTCCTACACACTGACCCCCTCCCACCACTCAAACATCCTCCCTACACTGCCTTCCCCACACACTGCCATCCTCCCAACACTGTAATCCCACACACGCTGTCACCTTCCCCACACTGCCGTCCTCTCAACACACTGTCACCTTTCCCACACTGCTGTTCGCCCATCATACGGTCACCTTCCCCACACTGTTGTCCTAACACCGCACTGTTATCCCACATGCTGTTAACCCCCACACAAACAAAATCATCCACCCCTGGGGAAGAGGAGCTGCAGCGAGAGCCTGCAGCAGAGAAAGAGTAGTGGGCTGGGGCAGAGAAGGAGCAGGGGAGTCTGGGGTAGAGAAGGAGCAGGGCAGTCTGGGGCAGGGGGAGATGATATTAAGGGAGCCTGGGGTAGAGGATAACCTGGGAGACTTGGGGAGAGGGGGAGCAGGGAAGCCTGGGGGAGAGGAGCAGGGAAGCCTGGGGCAGAGGAAGACTAGTAGGAGAGGAGAACCAGGAAGAGCCTGGGGCAGAGGAGGAGAAGGGAGAGCCTGGGGTGGAGGAGACGCAGGAAGGAACTTGGGGCCGCGGAACAGCAGTGTGGAGCCTGTGGCAGAGGAAAAGTTGGGGGAGAGCCTGAGACAGAGGAAAAGCAGAGAGGGAGCCTGGGACAGAGGGAAAAGGAGGGGGGTAGCCTGGGGCAAAGGGAAAGCTGGGGAGAAGCCTGGGGCAAAGGAAAAGCAGGGGGGAGCCTGGGACAGAAAAAGAATAGGGCAAGGAGAGAACCAGGGAGCCTGCGGCAGAGGATAATCAGGGGTATGCCTGTAGCATAGAAAAAGCACGGGGGAACCTGAGGCAAAGAAAAGGCTGGGGGGAAGCCTGGGACAGAGGAAAAGCAGGGGGGAACCTGGAACAAAGGAAAAACAGGGGGGGAGCCTGGGGCAGGTAAAACACTGGGGGTGGGAGCCTGGGACAGAGGAAAAGCAGGGTCGAGTCTGGGGCAGAGGAAATGCAGGGGGGAGTATGGGACAGAGGAAAAGCAGAGGGAAGCCTGGAAGTGGGGAGCCTGGGGCAGAGAAAAAGGGCGAGAAGAGAACCAGAGAGCCAGCGGCAGAGAAAAATCAGGCCTGGGGGGGCAGAGGAAAGGGGGGAGGGAGCCTGGGAGGAGGAAAAGCATGGGGGGGTGGAACAGAGGAAATGCAGGGGGAGAAGCAGAGAGAACCTGAAGTAGAAGAGAAGCAGGGAGGGCCTGAGGAAGAGGAGAAGCAGGGAGAGCCTGGGGCAGAGAAGTAGGAGAAACAGGGGAGCCTGGGGGAGAGGGGAAACAGGGCAACCTGGGGCAGAGGAGAAGCAAAGGATCCTGGATAAAGGAGAAGCAGGGCAACCTGGGGCAGAAAAGAAGCAGGGGGAGCCTGAGGCAATGGGGGAGCAGAGAGAGCCTAGGGCAGAGGAGTAGCAAGGAGAGCGTGGGGCAAAAATGGAGCAGTGAGAGCCTATGGCAGAGGAGAAATGGGGCATAGGAAACGTATACAATTAAAATAACCACAACTATATTAATTACAAACATTTCGCTAAAATCAGGGATACAATTTTTGGAAATAGACTGCCAAGGGGTACTCAAGTGAAAAAAGGTTGGGAACCACTGATCTACGGGCATCCCACTGCACAGGTCATGCCAAGAGCATTAGCTACATATATCTTTATATATGTACATTTTATTGTGAATCTACTAGGACACTGTATGGTTATATTTTTATAACTTACTTTAAGGGGACTTTGTCAGACATATATTAATGAATGACATGATTCGTCAAAGCTCTTTAAATTGGACATAAGGTTGTTTTTTTAAAAAGCTTTTGTTTTAACTCATTTATGACTTTGGTTAGACGAATAGTAATTGCAGCGTTCTACTATTCTTTAATGATACTCTAGATACTAGCATGCACAATGCATTGGTTGTGAACATAGTGTACACAGTTGAGAATCAATCAAAATGAGTACCTCAACGGAACTTAACTATTAACCCTGGTCACACCAAACAGTTTGATTTCACGCTGGACTAATCTACCCCCTAATCCCATGGCCTGGTGAGTGTTGAAGAAAAAGAAACCCAAAACATTTCTAGAGAAAGTGTACTAGCTGGTGAGCAGCAACCACAGGTCCATATTATATCCGCTCAGAGCTGGGTAAGAAGTCAAGTCATTCAGTGGCGGACCAGACTGATCAGAATTCCAACCAAGATGCAAAAGGGCCGTGGTAAGCACTAGACTGTACATAAGTTTAATAAAATAAACAAAATATTGTGAGGAAGTGTGAGCAAAGTCAGTATAGATGAGTATATCAGAGATGGATTCTATACTATTCTAAATTAGCTCTTTCTCTTTTTGTACTCCATTGCCCTCAATATTTACTGACCTCTTCTGCTGCATGTGTTCAAATGACAGCAATATGTGCAGGGCTGAAACTCATCTACCAGTATAATCAGCTGATTGCACTCAGGATTTTGAACACATTCACCTAATAGTGTTATAGCCATTTAATAGTATATTGTGCTACAGGCACAGGTCACATGGTTGAACAATATCTTTTTTAAAGTGATTAGGTTTGTTGAATTTTTATATATATATATATTATATAGAATAAACATCATGGAATGTAATACTCTGTTGAGCCATTTTATGGCATGTATTTCCCTATAGAGGCAATACTAAATAGTGCCTAGAAAAGAGTCTATCTGATGTAATATTATAAACAGTGAAACTGAGACATGTTGGTTACACATGGTGAAACAAGCTAATTATTGTATATACTTTGTTTCTTTTTAAATTATGTGTTTCTGACTCAACTTCCAGCAACTAAGAAAACAATATGAGGTTAAAGAGACTCTATTACACCCCCCTCCAAAAAAAAAAAAAAAATCACCATTCTCCTCCACAAATATCTTTATGAAATGCTCATTATCACTATGTTGGAATTACGTCTTATGTGACTTTCCTATGCTCAACAAACAGGTGGAGCTAGCTCTGTCAAGCTTTCTCAAGCCCCATCCTTCACAAGTGACAGCTGAGGAAAAAGGCTTTGTCTATGAGGGTCTCTGTGTACTGTCGCGTATGTGCAAGAGTACAGCACTGACATAGTCTCCTGGCAAATAAATTGCAAAGAGTTAAAAAAGATGCAACGGATCAAGATGGTGGCTGTCATGAGGTACAGGTCCAGCTAAATAAAATCTACCTTCCTCTGCACCTTCTGCCCTAACCCCTAGGCCACTTCATTCAAACTGGAGCGGTCCCCATTGGAATATGTGTGCATATGTAATATAAAAGACTCCAGAAGGTGAAAGAGCGACTTTAAGCTTTAGACTCACATCTGAATATTATTCTTGAAACCTCTGTTGTTCAGTCTTCAGTTTGGCAATGTATCTCCAATATTAGGGACCTGTGTTGCTAGCTAGAGTTCTTTATCTCATGTTACAATACCTGGACCTGCCAGGCTAGTGCGATGAATTCAGTTCAGATCTTAAGTTAATAGCCTCCTTGATTTTTATGACAGATACAGCTATATAGGTTTTGGGAGCATCATTTTGGAGATCTCTCTCAGTTCTGAGGATCAGAATGAGTGCAGGGTTGTGTGTTTCCAGTCAGTCGGAGTCAAGGACCTCATGACCCCAGATGAGACCAAAGATGAAGTTGGCAGACATATTGTCTACACCGAAGATCCAGTAGAGGCTTTTGAAGATGGCCCAGAGTGTCTTTGTGTGGGTCCAATCATTCTCCATAAGCTTGTAAGAGATTCTGAACTGTCCTACAGCTGTTTTAAATGGATAGAGTGATTGAGCTGAAGCTTCATATGTCAGTCTTGATCAGAATTAAGCCCACAACCCGCTGGTAAGTAATTCAGTAAAGTCCGTTACTAATAGAATTTAGTCAATAATGTTAGCATAACAGTCTTCACAGAGAGTTAGGAACTTTTACCAACACATTTCCATGTTATTCATATTAACAGATTTAAGATGTGCTATTCCATTATTCAGTTTCAGCTTCCTCATAGCATTATTACATAAAATCAAGATTTATACTTGGTTTCCAATCATGTCCCACAAATTCCTTCTCATTTAAATCGAACTGCAACTGCACGCATGCCATTTTAAAAAATGGACTGTCATTATCAAGGCAGGCAAAGTTTACCGGTCACATGAAAAACAAACGTATAATTTATCATCATAGCCTACACAATGTTGCTTTGGCATTTCTGTACATTCCAGAGCAAAGTGTTCAATAAGCAACACCAATAGAACACCATGTAACGCTTTACCTAAAAAGAATCCGTTTTGTAATACTTAAAGGGACACTATAGTCATCTGAACAACTTTAGCTTAATCAAGCAGTTTTGGTATATAGAACATGCCCCTGCAGCCTCACTGCTCAATCCTCTGCCATTTAGGAGTTAAATCCCTTTGTTTATGAACCCTAGTCACACCTCCCTGCATGTGACTTGCACAGCCTTCCATAAACACTTCCTGTAAAGAGAGCCCTATTTAGGCTTTCTTTATAGCAAGTTCTGTTTAATTTAGATTTTCTTATCTCCTGCTATGTTAATAGCTTGCTAGACCCTGCAAGAGCCTCCTGTATGTGATTAAAGTTTAATTTAGAGATTGAGATTCAATTATTTAAGGTAAATTACATCTGTTTGAAAGTAAAACCAGTTTGTTTTTTTCATGCAGGCTCTGTCAGTCATAGCCAGGGGAGGTGTGGCTAGGGCTGCATAAACAGAAACAAAGTGATTTAACTCCTAAATGACAGTGAATTGAGCAGTGAAATTGCAGGGGAATAATCTATACACTAAAACTGCTTTATTTAGCTAAGGTAATTTAGGTGACTATAGTGTTCCTTTAAGCTCCCTCTTTCCAAATTGTTTTATTCAGAATAAAAGATAAATACAATGTATTGTGTTTCCTTAGTAGCGTGTGTGTTATATTATTCTCTGAATATCTGACAAATTCCAGGTTTCCATTTCTCTTTCATGCAAAACTATAATACAATGGGATTTCATTAGTTTGTACAGCGTAGACATAGTTCTACACAAACATACATTACAAATTACAAACAGTCAAAGCATCCAGTTCACCAATCCAACATATACAAATTAATTGATCAATACATAAAAATGTGGAGCATGGCCAATCGCTGCCGGTTAATAAATAATTTAACCCTACTGTCTAGAAGATTGCGCCAGATCACTTTGCCCCTCCACTTCCTGTGAAGGTCGGAGGATTCCATCAGGAAGCCACAAACCATGTGTCACTGATGGGCTGAGAGCATCAGCCTATCACTAACTTCCCATGCAGAAAAGTTAGTGAAAAGTATGGATATTTTTATCACTCACTTTTTATAAATTGGGAGCTAGTGATAGGATAAGAGTACCAGAACAGGGGAGAGCCAGATACCTCTGTCAGCTGAGGCCAGCTGAATGATCACATTCATCCTCAGTGATTACATCAGAAGCTGGGGCAATTCTGGGGTTCCCTCTGTAAGACCCGGAACCGGGGCTGCTAAATGCCTGACTACAGATAGTGAGTAGTGATGTACCGAACGGTTCGCCGGCGAACGGTTCCTGGCGAACATAGCATGTTCGCGTTCGCCACAGCGTGCGAACATATGCGCGGTTCGACCCGCCCCCTATTCGTCATCATTGAGTAAACTTTGACCCTGTACCTCACAGTCAGCAGACACATTC
>OW240912.1:38453834-38539088 GCA_933207985.1 Pelobates cultripes | reverse complement strand
AATGGGACTTAGTCTCTGTAGCTGAAATAATTTCCCATTTACTGAACCAAGTGGGAAATAGCAAGGCAGGCACAAAGGGTTTGCACCAGGTCTGGGGACACAGGGGACACCGCCTTAAAGGGGCCGTGTCCCCAACAAGTCTGGGGACACGGCCTTAAAGGGGCAGTGTCCCAATCTTCCTGATGTCCCAAAAAAGGTGTTTAAAGGGCCAGCACCAGTCACATAAAGAGTCCATAAGCCCCAACATGCCCACCGACAGTCTTAAAGGGCCATACACACCAAATAAAAGTGCATACATTTTCACAATCTCCCAGGGGCCATAGTCATGCGGGATGAGGCTGGCAAAGAGGCTTCTCCACAACCCAGGGAAACAGGGCAATTTGCCATTTAAAGGGCCCGTTACAAATAGCAGTTTGTAACAAGGTGTCAATCCATATCTGCCAAGTGACCCTATGTAGGGGGACCAGTCTCTATTCTGCTCTGTGTCCGTGTGCATCAGGGGCTCTGAGGACAGGTGTCAATCCATATGTCAAGGTGTCAATATGTCATATGTCAGGTGTCAATCCATATTGATTGTGATTTAGGAATGTTAGGTGATTTCTGCCCTTTATGGATTAAAACCAGACTCTGTATCAACTGTGTAATTTTCCATGGGAGTTTTGCCATGGATCCCCCTCCGGCATGCCACAGTCCAGGTGTTAGTCCCCTTGAAACAACTTTTCCATCCCTATTGTGGCCAGAAAGAGTCCCTGTGTGTTTTAAAATTCGCCTCCCCATTGAAGTCAATGGCGTTTCGGGCGGTTCGCCGGTTCGCGAACATTTGCGGAAGTTCGCGTTCGCCGTTCGCGAACCGAAAATTTCGGGTTCGCGACATCACTAATAGTGAGCACTGGGCTGTGACAGCAAGCAGGAGCTGCAGTACAAGAAGGGGGCTACCTCTAATGTTGTGACCACAATTAACTTGGTCTTGCTGAGAACCATGGGAGTTACAGTCAAAGGTAGATTTAAAGGAACACTGCAGCATTAGGAATACAAGCCTGTATTTCTAACACTATAATGACTCTGTCCCTTGTTCTATATCGGTACCCACCTCTTGTAATTAAATATAGCTTTTTAGTTTTTTTCCAGCAAGTAGACTCAGCACAGCTCTTTTCTGCCTCTGCCGATGTCATCGAGGAGATATGTGCTCCTAGACGTTGGTCCAATCCAATGCTCCTCACCTGAAATGCAGGCGTAGTGAGCACCACGAGGACATGCAATGCTTCATAGGAAAGCATTGAATCTAATGAGCTTTCGCATCACGTGAATGTGTTTTATTCGCTGCAGTGCAGTGGAAATGCCTCTAGTGGCTTTCAGGATGAAGACAGCCAATGGAGGTGGATTTAACACAGCATTGTAAACATTATCTTTGTTTTACATTGCAGGGTTAAAATTACAGGAACACTGCACCCAGGCCACTCCATTGAGATAAAGTATTATGGGTGACCATAGTGGTCCTTTAAGGCAATTATTTAGTGTTTGCCAAAATCACTACTTTGCTCCTTACAATATATGTCCCCTAAATTCCAAAATACATTAAATATGAGGCCTACGAGGTATTTTCAAAATCAGGATAAATACATTAAATAATTGTCAGGTATTGTATAGTATTGTTCTTTACCCATCTTAGATTTGTTAGATTTGTACACGATTTATGTAATGTTATGACAATGCAGTAACAAAACATTTTTTTCCCCTTTTTTAATATTTTATTGTTAATTTAAAAAAATCATTTAATTAGCAATCTAATTATTAATTGTATCTCTGGTCCAGCTGGCTTTTGAATTCAGTTTTAACTCCATACTCTACTTTAACTGCCCTTTGTGCTCAGAATCCAGTTGTGAGCTGAAATGGACATTTTGTTTCTTCCTTCTATCAAATGTTTCAACCTATATATTCCAACAGTTGTCTTACTTCAAGATGCCGGATCTCTGATCCTGGAAGCAGTAGATTATGGGAATTATCGATCAGTAAGGTAAATCAGATAGAAGATGGTTCATTTTTAATTCTTGACAAATATGTTTTTATACTTACAACAAACATCTTAGATCAGGAAACTCTTACCAAATATTGGATAAACCCAGCTTGGTGTTTTCCCTAGGCTCACCTTGATCCCAATTTATGCCTCCATTTAAAAACACTTATTAAATATAAATTAAATATAAGTGTAGTCACTTACCCATGAATACGGTAGATCCATATCTGTTAGTGAATAGGAAAGCTGGGAATGATGGTTGCAGCAGATGCATTTTTCCCATTCTTCATTTTGTATAATGGAATAAATAAATGGGTCTACATTTTCGGGATGAGATTTCCATTCACTAAACAGCTGGACATTCCTTTCTGAATTGATGGTTGCATTTTGAGATGTATTCCACTTTAGTGAAGGTATGTCCGAGGGAGAGTAATTTGACTCTTGACAGATGTCATTTTCTTGTTTCTTTCTGGGATTGTCCTTGCAGGATTTCTTTTCTTGTGATTTTGTTAATTTCATGCATGTCGTTAACGCTACGTCCTCCTCTTCAGGATCTGTGGCAGGAGCTTTGAAAAATAATCAGCAGGAGGGTGTTTATAGTATCACTTTCTAACTGCACAAACAGATAGCCTGACGTTCTTTAGCTGTTGTTGAACTGCATCTTTTATGCTTCACAACAAAATTATGCATTTATTTAAGTTGAAAATGTGCTTTTAAATGTGAGGAAATGCTGAAATGGCTCTGTGTTCAGAATAGTGCATTTCCATTAAAACGAGGTCCATTAAATTAGGGTGCCTTAAAACTGTAGTTAGAGGAATATTGTTTTTTTATGGTTGGGAGGACTTATAGAAGAGTTAACAAAAGAGGTATCAACATCCAAAAAGTCACTGATGGTTTTAATGATTTGTACACTTACAAACAAAACTGCTCTCTTTTTTGAATTATATTTGCAGTTTTATGTTACAGTAATGTACCCACCCCTTAATCATAATTTTGCAGGCAGCCTGACATGCATTCATGCCAGGCTGGCCTTCTAATTCTTTGGGCAGACATGTCCTCTTTTTGGACATGTTCACCCCTTTTGGCAGGTTACGTGATTTGTGTCAGTGGCACACCCTTTTACCATGCCCATTGACTTCCTGCTTGACTGGACACTGCTGTTAGGGGTTATGGATTTACATAAAAGATGAAAACACAAATTAGAGAGAGATTAGCCTAGGGTATGTGTTTTCTTATAGCTGCTGTTTTCTCTCTCTCCTGCACCATCTCCATCAGATACATGACGCTTGGGAGTGTTTTACTGTTTTTGGTCGATAAGATTCTGTAATTAGGCCCATCATAATTGTCAGCACCAGGCCCACTGGGCTCTTAATCTGGCCCTGCATACATATACACACTCACACACATACTCATACTCACACATACACTCATACACATAAACACACAAAATCATACACACACTCACACACATACAAGTGATATTTTTTAATATCTCCAGCCAGTCCTGCTGCTGTGGGAGTGAGGGGTCTGGAGCTCTTTGTGCTCCTCTCCCCTCATGCTGCGGCTGCTTCCTCCTGCGCTGTATCCCTGCAGGATGCTGGGAGGAAGTGACAGACCCCTGTTCAGTAGTAATGTTTCCCCGGTGCTATAATCATACCACCGGGGAAACATTCCGCTGCACCCCTGTGTGCACGCTGGTATATAATAATTCTCTTAATTGGAGGTCTGTGGTAGGTTGAGCGTATTAGCTGCCACTGAACAGCAGGTGGGGGAGTTGAAGAAAGAGAATGTGAGATTTCTTTGGTCCCAAGAAAAATCATAGGGGGCTCATCGATTAGGACTCAACTTCTTCATCCCATATTTTTAGGAACATGGAAGGAAATTAAAATAACAAATAAGATTAAGATTGGAAATTAAGACATATTCCATATTGTTGAGCAAGTAATAAAGAATAGCTTTTTTTGGATGGTGTTAGGGGCACCTTAGAATTTTGTGACAACATGTACCAGAGATGTAAGTCACTTCCTGCAAATGGTAATGCTTTTTTCACCATTTTTCAAACCATTTAGTCTATAGTTTCTATTTTTCCAACAACGTGTAGTTATACCAGCTGGTTTAATTTAATGCAAAACCACAAAGTATGTTGTTACAGTGTTGTGCAATAAATCGCTGTCCTTAACCTATTGTATGGTAACTCTTTATTGCATAACATGTTTTTGTATATGTATTCCTTCATTTCAATTTTAATGAAAAATATGTTACCTACTCAGAATTAATCAAAAGAATATTCTACTAATAGGACACCAGAAGCTTACTGCGACAGTTCAAAGCAGTCTGTAGATTCCCTTACTTACATGCTGATAGAAGGGGGTGTTTGACATCATCGTTTATACTGGATTTTTTGGATCTAACCAGTTTTTGTAGCCGTTTCAATGTTCCCATAGATTCTGATCTGTCATCCAACTCCTGTAAGAAAACAGTTTATTCTAAATACTATTTTGGATAATGTTAATGCTCATCTAGCATGTTTATTAAACACAGACACTGACTTCCTAGGCAGTGCATTAAAAAAAACCTCTAATATTACGTAATCTTGAATTATGACCTGAGATGCCTTAAAGACCCTATTATTTGTTTATTGCAAAATTCATGGACAGTTTCATGGACAGCAAGTAACCCAATGAAAAAAGCAATATCAACATTTATCTATGTCTACATTATCATCTATGTTACGAAAATAGCCCAAAAATATCGATTTTACCAAACGCAAGTAACATGCATTGGGCTTGGCAAGAATGTACACAATAGGGATATATTTCCATCGCCCTTCAAACATGCAACTGTAACCCCAATTCTAAAGAAGCCCAACCTTTACCCTATCTCACTACTGCCTTTTGCGTCCAAGATCCTTAAGAGTTGTGTATGGGAGATTGACAGACTTCCTCGAGTCCAACTCTCTGCTAGATCCGCTTCAGTCTTGTTTCTGCGCTAAGCACTCTGTGGAAACGGCACTGACCAAAATATCCAATGATCTACTTGCTGCAAAATCTTGTGGTCACCACTCTATCCTAATTTTCCTTGACCTTTCTGCAGCTTTTGACACTGTTGATCATCAACAGCTTCTTCTCACCCTCCCCAATATCGGTCTACAAGATATTGCTCTCTCCTGGTGCTCCTCCTATCTCTCCCAGCGCCCTTTCAGTGTTTCTTTCTCTGGCTCTGATTCTTCTCCCCATCTCCTCTCTGTTGGTGTCCCCTAATGTTCAGTCCTTGGTCCCCTACTGTTCTCTATCAATACTGCCTCCCTTGGTAAAATCATTAGCTCCTTTGGCTTCCAATATCATTTCTATGCGGATGACACACAAATCTGTCTGTCTTCTCCTGATCTCTACCCGTCCCTCTTGACAAGTGTCTCTGACTGCCTCTCTGCTATTTCTAACTGGATGGCTGCCCACTTCCTTAAACTCAACTTGACCAAAACTGAAATTCTGGCCTTTCCTCCCTCAAGTGTTGCTACTCCTGTGCCTGTCTCCCTCCAAGTCAACGGTGCTACCATTAGCTGACTCCGACCTCTCCTTCAAGCCTCATGTTCAGTCTATCGCCAAATCCTGCCGCTTCTATCTCAAAAACATTGCGCACATCCGACCCTACTTAATGCCAGATGCGACTAAGGTGCCGGTCCATTCCACTGTCCTTTTAAAAACCCACTTCTTCATAAAAGCGTATCAATTAAACTGTTATTAGCTCCTGACTGATTCCTCTCTTGCAACTGTCATCTAATACTATCCTTACCTTTTTGTGTCATTTTACCCCACTCATTTGATTTAGATACCAAAGAAAACTTTGATTATTTGTCTATCTACTCCTTCCAAATTGATTAATTAATGCGTGCACGCTTTTCCTAGAAGTAATTCACACCGGAGACAAAGTTTCTGATCAGTGAAAAACCTGAGGAATGCTTTATTCCCCGGAGTGGGAGCCCCTTTTAAAACAGAAATACGTCATATACAGAGTCATAGTTAACATACAGTATTCATTCAACAATTGGTTAACAGTCTAAGGGCTCTTGTCTAAACCCCCCCTACAGGATTTAGTGTCGTCATTACAGAGTTCTCCCACCCATATTTCGGCTCCATCTTGGTTACACGATGGGAGGGGGGGAAGTGAGTACTAGTTACTTTAACAGCGATTCTCCATTTTGTTACACGTGGCACATAGCTGTTACTTTGCACAAAGGAAGTGGGGGAGGAGTTTAATAAAGGAAGCTGTTCTTTTAACACAAGAATTTGTTACATGAGGCTTGCTCAATGGGAAGGGGGGAGGCTAGCAGGATGGGAGGAATTTGTAGAGAAAATAGTGATTGAACACATTGTAGGGGGGAAGGGAATATTTACTCTAGCAGCCAGTTTTAACATAGTGAACACAGAATAAATAGACGTTAGTAAATAGCCATTTTATTTTATTTCTTCTGTCCATAACACATTGAGCAGGGCCCTCAACCCCTCTGTTCCTGTGTGTCCAACTTGTCTGGTTACAACTACATGTCTCTTCGTCCACCCATTGTAAAGCGCTGCGGAATTTGTTGGCGCTCTATAAATAACAATAATAATAATAACTAAATCAAGTGAAGACAATTGACATGTGGTTGGGAGTAATGGTGGTGGTAATTACTTTTTTTATGGTGTAACATAACCAATTCTCTTGTCATTTCAACCAACCGTGTGTCCTATCAGAATTATAAAATACATATAGCCATTTATGCACTCACACCATGTGGTAAAAAAGATGGACTGTAAATGCTTTCTAATGTTTCTGTTTCATTGAGACAGTGTTCTGCCAGTTGAAAGTCATAATATCAGCAAGTCATTATACATTTACTGCATTCAAATCAATCTAATACTGTGATGGTGTTAGTTTTAGTACATATGATATGTCATAGTCACAGAGAGCTGCACAACCAGCCTGTCTCCCCTGTGCACCTCTTATTGTTTTTAAATGCCTTATAAACTAAGCATGGTATTCATTTATAGATATTTATACATTTTCTTTCTGTTGCCATCTCACCGATTCATTGGCAAATCCACCAACATTTTGGGTATGACATGGAATCCTTTGTTCATAGGATGGAACCTGCAGAAGGCATATAAAAACAAGTGGGTACTATTGCCTTAGAACAGGGCTGTCCAACTGGCTCTACAGGCTCTTACATGCTATCTGCTAACTTATTATAAAATGCTTATTTAATTAATTAACCTTAATATCATTGGCAATAATAGAGAGATGGATGGATGGAAAGACAGAGAGATAAATAGACAGACAGACAGATGATAGGTAGGTAGGTAGATAGACAGGGCCGGACTGACCCACAGGGATACTTGGGAATTTTACGGTGGGCCGCTGCACTTGGGGCTGGCACTGCAGCACCTGACACATTTATTTTTTCCTCCTCCAAGTTTTTGTTTAGGGGCTGGGGCAGACAATTACCTAGGTGGCTGCTAGAGGCTGGTACACAGACCAGCCAGCTGCAGTACGGAGGAGTGAGTCTCCCACCCATTGCTCCCATGGAGTCAACCCACGCACTGGAGCTCTGCCCCCAGCCTCAGCCTGGTAAATTTTCATACAGAAGAGGAAGTACAGGAAGCACCTCGTGAAGGTCAGATTTTAAATCTGTCCTGTTTCAGAAGGTCTTGCACATGACTAGTCTCCTATAAGAAGACATTTCAGGGGCCTCCTATTGAGTTACCACATGGGTATAAGGGCTAGCTGCCCATGAGTGGAGGCATGCTATTGTCCTCTCTATTCAGGTGCCATGGTTTGCTCAAAGCACTAAGGGCAGGGGTTACAGTGCCCATGGGGGAGAGAAGCAAGAAGACATCTTGGAAGTAGCCCCTATCAAATGAAAGTGTATAACAGTATCTTTTTATCACCCCTAATAGTCTCAGTGTTAGGCTGGTCTGATTAAGCAAGGAGTTTATTAAGTTTATGTGTAATAAATCCTACTGCATAGTGATGGCTCATATACCCAGTGCCCACTATCTTCTTTAACCCCTTAAGGACACATGACATGTGTGACATGTCATGATTCCCTTTTATTCCAGTCCTTAAGGGGTTAAAGTGCTCAGTAGTAAGGCCTGAAACACACAAGATGTGGCTAGCTGCACACTGCAGGACCTAGCCTGTGACTTTGAGGACTGAACTCATTCTGATAGTTTCAATCTATAACAATGCTTCTATCAACCATGTCAACTACTTCTTGGCTCCATGTTATCACTGCAGATTGATCATGTTGCCAGCTGCAGTGGTAATAAGGAGTCTATGAGTATCCTGCTGCTTTAGCCCTGTACACACTGTGTGTTGAAAGCTGCCTCTGGTATTTTATAATTTAAGTCAATTTCTAGCCCTGATTAATTCCACAGTTTAGTGTCCTGTGATCAATCTGTAGTAAAACCAATGAACTAGAAAGTTAAAGCAACAGGATACTAATAGACTCCTTATTGTAGCTAACAATACAATCACTCTGCCATGGTAGTAGTGAGTCAGGAGTAGTCGTTCCATAACAGCAGCAACATTTATTAGAAAGCTGAAGTCTTCATAGCCTGAGCACTACTGAAGATGGGATTATAAAATAGAGAGCTGGAGGCTCAGAAAGGGCTATAGAGCTAAAAGTAGATGGAGATAACTGGAGCATTGTCCAGAGACATTGTACTACACGGGTACATCAGTATTACAGCTTTGTGTATTCATCACAGTGACCCTGGCTGTGTGGGGTAATTATGGGTATCTCCTTACTGTACTAAGGCCTGTGTATTGTATCTATATATTAAACTCAGCACTGTCTTTGGCATGGGTATTTCTCTATTGTACCCAGCTCAGTGTATTTTGTGGGTATTTTTATGTTGTCTTACGCTGTATGAATATCTCTGTACTATGCTCAGCTCCATGCATATATTGGTATTTCCTTAATGTACCCGCTTCTTTGTGTTGTAAGGCTATCTCTATATTGTGCCTGTATGTGTGTTATATGAGTAGCTCTATATTATACTCACGTCTGTGTATTATACCTAGCGCTCAGTATTGTATGAGTAAGACACTACCGTTATTGAGCACATGAGGTTAAGCTGACAGATCCCACGGGCCAGAAGATGGTGGCTACAGAGTTAAAGGGTGTGGTCAAATTCTATGAGAGAAGTCTAGTGCCCCACCATCAGTAGACTACTTAGATATTTAGATGATATTGTCTTCAGACAAATGTAAAAATTTATTGTCGTACTTTTAGAATGATATGAGGTATAAATAACATTAGAAATCAAAGTATTTGAAAAATATTCAAATCCAGCAGCTGACCAATAAAAAACACCAGCCTCTTGCCAGGCAGAAAGTAGTTAACTTGTTCATAGCTACAGCGTACGTCTGGTATTTACAGACAAGATTGGGAATTAACCCTAACCCTTCCTTTGCATTCATTTTTTCTCTAGATTCAGACCTACACACTGATTCCTGTCAAACAGAAAAGAAAAAATTTTATATAAAGAAAGTTACCTTCAATCAGACCAGAAATCCCATGCTCTTTTTACCTACACTGATCAGTCACAACGTGAAAACCACTGAAAGGTGAAGTAAATAAAATTGATTATATTGTTACAATGGCACCTGTCAAGGGTTGTGATAATTAGGCAGCAAGTGAACAGTCAGTTCTTGAATTTCATGTCTTGGAAGCAGGAAAAATGGACAAGCGAAAAGATCTGAGAGACTTTGACAAGGGCCACATAGTAATGGCTGAATGACTGGATCAGAGCCTCTCCAAAATGACAAATCTTGTGGGGTGTTCCCAATATGCAGTGGTTAGTACCTACCAAAAGTGGTGCAAGGAAGAACAACCAGTGAATCGGCATTAGGCATCATGGGCACACATGGGGAGTGAAGTCTAGCCCATCTGAGCTACTGTTGCTCAAATTGCTGAAAAATGTAATGCTGGTCATGATAAAAAGGTGTCAAAACACAGTTTGCTGTGTATGGGCCTACGTAGTCGCAGATCAGTCAGAGTGCCAATTACCCCTGTCCACTGTTGAAAGCGACTTCAATAGGGACCTAAATGTCAGAACTGGACCATAGAGCAATGGAAGAAGGTTGCCTGATATGATGAATTATTTTTTCTTTTAGATTAGGTGGATGGCCAGGTGCATTTCTGTCATTTACCTGTAGAAAGATGGCAACAGGATGCACTATGGGAAGACGGCAGGCTGGTAGTGGCAGTGTTATAGTCTGGGCAATGTTATGCTAAGAGCCTTTGGTCCTGTACTTCACTTTGACACATACCACCTACCTAGGGATTGTTTTAAACCACATACAGCCCTTCATGTCAGTGGCCTCTTTCAGCAGGATAATGCACCATGCCACACTGCAAAAATTGTTCAGGTTTGAGGAACATGACAAATAGTTCAAGGTGCTGCCTTGTCCTCCAAATTCCCCTGATCCCGATTGAGTATCTGTGGGATGTGCTGGAACAACAAATCAAATGCATGGAAGCTCCGCCTAACAACTTGAAGGACTTAAAGGATCTGCTGCTAATATCTCGATGCCAGATACCACAGGAATGTTCTGAGGTCTTGTGGAGTCTACGCCTTGATGTATCAGTACTATTTTGGCAGCACAAGGGGGACCTACATGATATTGGTCAGGTAGTTTTAATGTTGTGGCTGATCAGTGTATCTTCCTCAATATCCTCCTACACTTTTGCAGTTATTAGTATTGTATACCTTGTGACTGTTAATTTCTGCCTAATTTGTAATTAATACTTTCATATTATATATGCATAGACATTATTAATTTTTAGGGAGATAGAATATTTTGCCAAAATGTTTCAGTATCACACCAAATGCTATACCCCGTTCCTCCTCCCTCACCTCCTACAGAGAAGCATGTTTGTGAATTCTCACCTTTACATTCCTTCTTTTTCCTGATCCAGACCTGCACCCTGATTCCACTCAGCAAAATCAAACATTTTAAAAATGTTGCTACAGTTTTAAAACATTTATTACATTTAATGAAACTTAATTATATTTCTTTTTTTTTTTTTTTTTAAACATCATTAAGTTTCATTAAATATAATACACCTAAAAAAATGAGAAGTAAAAAAATGTATGAAAGTTTGGCTTTATAAGAACTAATTATTGACACAAATCTGTACTGAGCAGGACACAAAATAAAAACTTTAAGGAAAAAAAGAAGGGTCGCACTCAATAACAAAAATTAACACAGGGTGCACTGAGCATGGGTCAGCAAACCCCATTTAATCTACATGAATGAAAAAAATCTCAGGCACTCACTGTGATATGTTCAGGGCAGTTTTTATTGGATCTGCAACGTTTCAACCTGTACCCAGGTCTTTATCAATTTTACCTGTGATATGTTCAGGGCAGTTTTTATTGGATCTGCAATGTTTCGACCTGTACCCAGGTCTTTATCAAACTTGATAAAGACCTGGGTACAGGTCGAAACGTACCAAGGTTGATAAAGACCTGGGTACAGGTCGAAATGTTGCAGATCCAATAAAAACTGCCCTGAACATATCACAGTGAGTTCCTGAGATTTTTTCACAAAATAAAAACCTAAGAATTGTATTTTTCCCAATGCATAATAAACTGAACAGATTAGCCAGTTGTTTTTTATTCAACATCAAAATCTTTGCTTCTATAAAACTAATTAAACTTCAATCAAGTCATTCCCACAACCCAAATCCAAAGACTAAATGCCCCGTCTTTGAGCCAAGAGCCTTCGGAAAAGGATTTCTTTTCTGTCTTGTGCTAAAACACACACTGAAATATCCCTTGCGCCACAACATTTAACTGTGATTTTTATTCACTATGTACATTACCACCAAAAGACGTTATGGATGCACAGAAGCAGTAGGCAGTATGACCATAGATATATTATACATTCAGATCATTTCACCTGACACATGTTTTCTGTAGCATGTTTTCTTGTGCGTACATTTATTCTGTCACCTATGACTGTGTCATCTTCACTGAGGTCTGAAAAACAGAGGGAACAAATGCTGAATATAGTGTTGTAAATGTTGTATTTTTAATACATAATGTATTTATGACAATGGCGAGAGTGAATTAAGGGTAATCAACTACTACCAAGTACAGTCACTCAAATTTACCATATTTATCATTGAGTATTGCCAGTCTGAAAAATAAGTGAGGTGCCTCTCTTCTTATCTGCAGTTAATACCTTTTCTTGTTCTGTCTCAGTCAATATAGGCAAGACCACCTATTGCATGGAGAGAAGCCCTTGACATTTTGTGTGGGCTTATATACCGATGTGGCTGAAAGTATTGGTATCCTTCAACTTTTTTAGGAAAACACACAGTTTTCTCCACGCAGTAAAAAAAGTAAAAAAATGGCAAATCTATTTGGTACCCACCATTCTTTGTTTGAAATGTAATAAAGCAGAAACACATTTTTGGTTCACAATATTTAATTTTTATCTATCAAAAAAAAACAAATGAAAGACAACAATAAAATAAGAATTGCTATTGACTTAAGCGCCATTTGCCCTATTTACAAATGTCTTTACTTGAAGACTCATGTAGTTCATTGCATTTGAAATAAACAAACAATTGTGGTGTAATTGACACATCTTTGGGGATCAATACCACTAAGTAAAAATATATTTAAATAATACCTTCAATGTGACAATGCTTACGAAGATAGGAATCATATTCAAACCTCCTGGGGTTCTGCCATTGTGCCGTGGGCCAGGATTTCCTGTCTGACAGTTAAAGCATGGAAAATGATTACACATAGCGTAAAATTGTATCTTTATTAAATAACCTTCATGGGTGCATACCATTTTATATTATTGAAGATTTTTCAGATTCAGTTTAACTCAATTAAATTATTCTTAGAGCGACACTGTAGTCACCAGAACAACTGCAGCTTATTGGATTTGTTCTGGTGAGTATAATCACTCCCTTCAGGCTTTTTTGCAGCAAACACTGTGTGTAGAGAAAATGCAGTGTTTACACCACAGCTTAGGGATACCTCCACTGACCACTCCTCAGATGGCTGCTAGAGGTGCTTCCTGGGGCAGTCACTACCATTCAGTGTCTCCAACCTCTGCATGAAGACACTGAACTTTCAATGCATCTCTATGAGGAAATGCTGATTAGCCAAGGCTGTGTTTGGTTTGTTCTGGCTCTGCCTCTGATCTGTCTCCTTGACAGTCTCAGCCAATCGTATGCTTTCCTATGGAAAACCCTTGTGATTGGTTTTGAATAACACTTCTGATTATGTCAGCTAAGCAGTCAAATCAGGGGCAGAGCCAGCAGCAGCATACTGAAATTAAGTAAGATTTTACTATATTAGGAGGGGCTGGGGGGCTAGATGGTGCTTTTAACACTATAGGGTCAGGAATACATGTTTGTCCCTTTAAGTGATTTAAATCAGTCTGTAACACCTTTTTTTCTGAATTGTTTTATGGCATGTCCATTGAATGGTGCTACTTGGAGGAGAGATAACTACAGATTCTCACTTGAAGTTCCTTTTCCTTAGTACTACCAGTGCCCCTTCTTGTGTCTAGTAAGACTTCTACATCACTGGCCAGATAGTATCAAATCATAGTCTGTGGATGATGTTGTACATCACATGAGAAAAGTTTACATAAATGAGTGACCATCTATAGCATTATTATTTGAATTTAAATGAAATGCATACCAAATGCTTCATTTTCTGAGACAGATTTCTGTATGAGGGACCTGGAAAGTAAACAAAGAAAATAAAGTGTTAATTTATGGAAATAAAACTAGAGCATGCTAATGCAATAGATAAGGTCCTAGAATTGAACGTGTATATATGTCTGTGACAGGTACATTTACAATGAACATGCTTCAGCCATTCTCGCTGCTTTTCCTTTTATATTTTGTTCAGTTTTTTTATATTTCCCCTCACAACCTTGGATGGTTTTTGTTTATTTAAGAAGGAGCAATGAGCAATTTATGTGATGTCAATTGTGTTTTCAAAAGACGTAGCTACAAGTCTTTCTCATTCTTGAGGGACTCTGTAGTTAGGTCAAAGGGAGCAGGTCAAGGTTGTTATGATGCATAGTTCATAGAATAAAAATTAGGAATCGGAAGAAAGCTTCTTTTCATAAGGTCTAGATTGTTAGATTTTCTAAAAGTGGTCGATACCCAGGGAAACGTATAACCTGTAAGGTAAGTTCTCAGCTAATTCAATGTTTTCCAAGCTCACCCAACTTAAATGTCCATTGATTTAAATGGAAACACAACTCAAGAGCTCGATTCAGGGCTATTTTCTTTCTATATATGATGTAAATTGGCCACTTAATGTTACTATGGTTTTTATACATGGAGAGGGAGAAGTCCAAAGATCAAACAGCTCTTCCTGTAGGAAAGAGAGTTCCCGAAATTTTCAAGACACTATGAAGGCTAGACACTTCTGAGTTAATTAGAGAGTTAAAACTTTTTTTTTTTTTAATAAACAGTAACTAGTTTAGCTGGTTATTTATGTATTTTGTTACCAGTTGAAGGTCAGGTTTTAAAATTATTAAAATATATTTTAATATTAAACATAAAATGAAATTAATGGATTTCATGTTAGGCAAAATAAATAAGGAAAGCAATATAAATATCTGATATTTTTGTTTCAATATGTTACAATGTTCTATCATTCATTGCTTATGTATAATGTAAATGTGTTTTTTGCTGCAAATTCAATGATATATTAATAGACCTAAGGTTGTGCAGAAAAAAAGTGTCAGCTCTGGGAGTTAGTGTTGAACAGTAACCAGTCATTTTTGGTCCTGCATGGTGGGGAATGTGGACCACAACAGCTGCATTGCTCATCAGTAGCCTATAGGGTAGGTAGGATATATTTTAATTGGTAGGGGGAGTGACTAGGGGCTTGGGGATCCCTTGTCACTTTATTATTTGTGGTCCCCACCCGCCGGTCATGGGTTGGGACCTAGATGGGACACTAGGTCCCCTCTTTAATTAATTAGGGTCCCCACCTGCAGCTCATAGGGGGGACATTATTATTTTTTTATTTAGGGTCCCCACCCGCCACTCATGGGTGGGGACCAGGGGATATTAGGTCCCCCGTTTATATTAATAGTCCCCACCTGTGGGTCACAAGGTCACTATGTCCCCCCCATTTTAGTCATTTGTGTTCCCCACCATGGGGGAAAAGGGGGACCTGGGTTCCCCCTTATTTTACTAGCGACTGGGCAGCAATAGCTGCCCAGTCACTACTAGTTTTAAATGACCGCGAGCAGCCCGTGGCTGCTCGCTGTTTAGGTGACATGCCCCTACTCGCAGCATGCGGGAGGATTTAACCTCCCTTCTATTAATATGGGTGTCATAGTGACCCCCATAGGTTTCAATGCAGGGGTGGTGGAATAGTTAGCACTGCCAGCTCCCTCCTTGTTTGTTTGTTTTCGCGAATGCGCACTGTTATTTCTCCATGCTGGGTGGTTAACTCCCCTGCAGCACGGAGTCTATTAAATGAGCAAAATGAAAAGGTAGTGCATTTGGCATTTGCCCTTTCGTTTTGTTTATATTTCATTTGTTGGGCTTTCGTTTACGTTTTAGTAAACGAATATGAAAAAAAACTAAATTTTCTGATGAAATCGTATTCGTACAAAAACGAATGCAGATGTCTGATGGCAAGCAAGTAGTGATATTTATTCCTCAATGGACAAATGAAGACACTAGGTAAGCACCAACATTGTAACATGAATATAATATATTATTATTCAGAAGGTAGCTGCTAACAAGTAAACTCTAATCATTATTCAGAGAATAAGCAGACTTAGAATATGCACTACTTTTCGCATGGAAGACACTTCCTAGGAGGCCAAGCAACCTCCTCCCCCATCTTGTAAGAGACTCTAGTTATTTAGAACTTTGAAACTCTGACTCTCTTGTTTACAGAGGGTTGATGTAAATAACAGTGTTTAGGTATTATGCAACATACTGAAGTGAACCTGCTTTTGTTGAAATATGTATTAATCTACATGTACTTCATATATTGTGCATATCAATCATGTTTACATGACAGACTTCTGCTACATACAATCCTATATATTTAGAATCCAGAGAAACACGGTTATAATACTTCATACTTACAAAATCCAAAGTTTTTCACAAATATCACAAACGTTCAGAACAGTGATGCAATGCTAATTGGAGAATTAAAGGGACACTATAGTCACCAAAACAACTTTAGCTTAATGAAGCAGTTTCGGTGCATATATCATGACCCTGCATTCTCACTGCTCAATTCTCTGCCATTTAGGAGTTAAATCACTTTGTTCATGAACCCTAGTCACACCTCCCTACATGTGACTTGCATAGCCTTCCTAAACACTTCCTGTAAAGAATCATCTACAGTTTATCCTTCCTTTATTGAAAGTTCTGTTTAATTTAGATTTTCTTATCCTCTGCTATGCTAATAGCTTGCCAGAGCATCTTGTATGTGATTAAAGTTCAATTTACAGAGAAAGAGATACAATTGTTTCAGGTAAATTACATCTGATTGAAAGTGAAACCAGTTTTTTCATGCAGGCTGTGCCAATCAGAGCCAGGGGAGGTGTGACAAGGTCTGCATAAACAGAAACAAAGTGATTTAACTCATAAATGGCAGAGAATTAAAGGGACACTATAGTCACCCAGCTCAATGAAGTGGTCTGGGTGCCAAGTCTCTTAGGGTTTAACCCTTCAGATGCAAACATAGAAGTTTCAGAGAAACTGCTATGTTTACATTTGGGGTTAAGCCAGCATCTAGTGGTTGTCTTCCGGACAGCCACTAGAGGTGCATCTGCGACGCTGGAGGCATATTATACCTCCATCACGCAGAGCGTCCATAGGAAAGCATTGAGAAGCGCCGAGGGAGCCGGGCGCTGGACTAAGGAAAGCTGCTGAATGGGATTTAACCCCTTCAGCGCCACAGGAGGGGGACCCTGAGGGTGGGGCCACCTTTAGGGCACAATAGTGTCAGGAAAACCACTTTGTTTTCCTGACACTGTAGTGATCCTTTAATCCCTTAAGGACCAAACTTCTGGAATAAAAGGGAATCATGACATGTCACACATGTCATGTATCTTTAAGGGGTTAAGCAGTGAAACTTGAGAAGCATGATCTACGCACAAAAACTGCTTAATTAAGCTAAAGTTGTTTAGGTGACTATAGTGTCCTTTAATTGAAATCATTTCTTAAACCTGCCAAACTGTTAAAAATGTGTTTGCTTGTTTATTCTTGTCTTCTAATCTCATGATCAACTCTACAATCGAAATCAAAGCAAAATATATGAAAACAGCTTGGTGTCTGCCTCTTAGAACCACACATTATTCAAATCCCCTTTTCAAGTTTACTCAAAAGTGTCCATTCTCATTTACAAATGATGGCAAAAAATGGCAAAATATACCAGGCAGAAACTACACTGATCAGTCACAACATTAATCCACCTACAATATCGGGTAGCACTTCCTTGTGCATTGAGACATGGACTCTACATGGCCTCTGAATGTGTCCTGTGGTATTGGGCAAGACAACAGATCCTTTAAGTCCTGCAGCTTAATTTCCACATGAATTCCAGGATCCAAGGTTCACCAGCAGAACATTGCCTAGAGCAAAACACTGCCTTTGCTGGCCTGCCTTCTTCCCATAGTGCATCCTGTTGCCAACTCTTCTCTAGGTAATGAAACATGCTCCCGGCCATCCACCGGATCGAACAAGAAAACATGATTCATCAGACCAAGCAACCTTTGGCCATTGCTCCATGGTCCAGTTTGATGCTCACATCTTAATTGAAGGTACTTTTGGTGGTAGACAGGGGTTATCAGAGGCACTCTGACTGGTCTGTGTCTTCGCAGGACCATAGGCAGCAAACTGCTATGCACTATGTGTTCTGGCACCTTTCTATCATGACCAGCATTAAGTTTTTCAGCTACAGTAACTCTTTTGTGTGATTGGACCAGACACACTAGCCTTCACTCCCCATGAGAATCAATGATCCTTGGGCACCCATGACTCTGATGCCGGTTCTCCAGTTGTCCTTTTGTGCACCACTTTGGTAGGTACTAACCACTGCATACCAGGAACACTCCACAAGAGTTCGCCATTGTGGAGATGTTCTGATCTAATCATCTAGCCATCACTATCTGGCTCTTGTCAAAGCCACTCAGATCTTTTTTTTACTTGTCCATTTTCCTGATTCAAACACATGAAATTCCAACTGTTCACTTGCTCACTAAAAACACCCACCCTTTGACAGGTGGCATTGTAACAATATAATCAATATGATTCACTTCACCTGTCAGTGGGGACAGTGGCCACATTTTTAATGTTGTGGCTAATCAGAGTACATGCCATATTTTGCCAGAAATCATCTTGTACCTAAGTCAAAAACATTCTTACTTTCTCTAATGATATCTTTTGATTAGACTGAAATTTCTGTGAAAATTCAGATTCTGCCTTTTTGGGAAAACTCTAAATTAACTAACATTTTAATATAGTCTAGTTCAATATTCCCAAACCCAGTCATTGTGGACCATCAACAGTCCGGGATTTATGTATTTCCCTGTTTTATTCCAATGGAGATACTGACAAAACCTGGACTGTTGGTGGTCCATGAGGACTGGGTTGGGGAACACTGGTCTAGTTCTCTATACAGGTTCGGCAATTGACTTGTCCATTACCACAGTCCAAAACTAAATGACGATACACAGCAAAGTAGAAATTAAATTGTTTCTCACCTTTTCCTTCTCTTTTTTGCATCAGTGTTACCCAGATCAGGAAACTCCTTTTTAAAACAAAAACAAGTAGGATTTTAGATTTTTTATGTAGTTTATTTCATGGTTTTAATGATTTCAGTTGTCAAAATTTTTATTATGGTTAAAAAATTGCTGATCCCATCTACATTTGTATAAATGTTGCATTCCTTAACCTCAGCTAAGAAAAGTAAAGAAAATATATATAATACCTTTCTGCATCTTAGAAAATGGAAGAAATACATGATTAATAAGTTTAAATTCAGAATATTTAACACTGAGCAGGAGAATGGCTGAAAAAACCCCAAAATAAGATAATTTTTTTTTAGCAATGGTCGTTATAACCCCTTTGAACACAGTCAACAGATAGGCAAACCCCCCTACATTGGTGTCCCATGAAGTGCTGGTAATATACATCGCATCGCTGCCATTGCCCAAGGAGGCAGGCCAACCTGGAGTGTGGGCGAGGCCACCCAGAGAATTGGCAGATGAGGCTGTTATGAATGAATGCTAGGTTGCCTGCCAATCAAGCAAAAATGACGACCAAAGGCAAACCACTCAAGAAACGCTGTTTCAACACTCAGCAGGGTTCTAGTGCCCAGAGCGTAGCACAAGTGCATATAATAATGTGTTCGGCTGAACAGTTCCAATTACAGGGTGCTGTTTTACCATCCTGACCTTGTTCCCTGATGCCCTGCTTCTGGATCATAAAATCGGGACTGTCCTGCTAAAATTGGGAATGCTGGGAGACAGGGAGAGGCTGCCATTTAAAGACGTGTATCTATATAGCTATATAAAAGATACACAAAAATCACATGTATCATGTAATTAATAATTTTGAAATAAACCCACAAATATAAAAAACATTATTCATAGTAACTAAAAGAGAAAACATGTATTTTGGAGTGAAGGGTTTAATGTGGGCACATTTAAAATTACAAACGTCAACATAAAATTACATACCAAAACTGGCACCTTGGTGTCCTCAACAGCCCACATTAAGCACATGTTTGTATAAGCTCCCCCCTTGGGAAACAGCTCGGGGGAATGGTTGCAAATACTTCTTTGGCTTCATTGGAGGGCTACAACATTCTATAGAGCCACAATGTGAATAGCCTTATAGCTATTCTGAGCCAATACATACTCCCACAAGATCAAATCCATGTGAGGTGGACCAAATATGCTACAGAGATACCACTACAGCTGAATCCATAAATCCATTTTTATCGATGGGGCAAACAAATCTTGAAAAGTCCCAATGCACTTAGTCAAAGGACCTTCAAATACTGCCACATCATCATTATTACTCACCCCTTGAGATAACCCACACAGGAACACACATATAAACTCACGCTTCCAAGAATACTTTCAAAAATTATACAGTGAAGACCATTATGAGGAAACCTGAGGTATTGAGTTTCAACACAGGGAATAGCTGCTCTAAATGCTCCCATCACTCCAGATAAAATTAAAACAACTATAAAAAGTCTGCCAACAGGGAAGGCTGAGGGACCTTCTGAAAGGTGTTTGGAGTGTGCCTTTAAATACTTATCAGTAGGTTATAAAATTGCCTAAAATGTCATGAATATCCAAACCTGGGCTACTGTGTCATTCGTACCCTCTTAAAAAATGTGCCCATTAGATAAATTAAGAGATATTCCTTCTGAGGGCCTGGCAAATGCCTAACCTTCTGTCATATATAGGATTAAGCCACTAATAAGGCTTACTTTAATGGCATGATTGGCATCTGGTGGGCTAATTATGCACGATAAAAGTGCTCAGAAAAAAACTCTTATTTTGTCAAATCAAATGCATGATATATAATATTTTTCTAACTAATTTATTTCGTAAAAGACAGGCTTCAATTTCATATTGTTGATAAGCTTTTCAAATGATTTCATTTTATTGGATAGGCTTTATGTGACTGTTCAATCACATGACATATGCTCTGGCTGGTGATCTGGGCAATTGCTGCCTCTTGAGTTCAGTGCTAAGCTAACCAAACCAGGAAGTAACAGGGACTGTTGTCTGATTGAAAGACCAGGGAGGTGTATATTAGGCTGTATATTTTATAAAAGTGTACATTTCTATTAAAATCTGAACTTTTTCCCAAATGAAAAAAATAGGACATACTCTTCACACACAAAGTTTTTCAGCAAGCTAAAGTGCTTTTGGGTCTGGGGTTTCCATTTAAATAAAAATATATCAATATAGCAAAACATATCAAAGTATTAAATTTTTTTCTAATTATTAAATAACTAGATACATTTATCCAAAAATATTAAATAATTTGAAAAACCTATCCAACAATGCTAAGTCGAGGCAATTGTGTTTTCTTATGAGCTAGCCTCAAATCCTGTGTTTCATACCAAATGTTAAGTCTTAGCTATAGTGTTTATGCCAAGCCAAATAACATTAATAATATTAATTTCTATGCAGATAGAAAGTCAATAGGAGAATCGCACAGCGTTTATAAGTAATATTCTTTCCGGTGTACACAGCCAACTGTGAAATGTAATGCCTTAGATTATAAGGATATTTCTATTTTTTTTTTTAATACAAAAAAAACAAATACTATAATGAATCTGGTTTACATTTAACGGGTGCATCTAAGTAGAAAATGATTCTTTTAGAAATGTTCATGAAGGGGGAGATTATTATTTTTTTATTAAGGTAAGATTTATTTATTTTAATCTTTGGTACATTTATGCAAGGATGTGTTTTGTTGACAGCATTCTAATCTCGTAGCCCCATATTTTATCTGAGTATCACTGTAATTATGTGTAGATTTTGAAAACATTCAATTTTTATTGTTTCAGCATGTAGATTGAATGAACCATTGATCTAATCCTCCGTGCCGGGTGCACATTCATGGCACGCGGCACGGAAGGTTGGCGGCACTCTCCAGGGAAGATCCGACATTGGACCGAAAGAGGTAAAATATTTTGACATGGGACTACAAAGGGTTAATAACCATATATTATGTATTAAATATATATTCTTTCACACACTGTACCCCAATGCGGTAACGTAACCTGGCAAAATATATATTCATTCACGCAGTGTATTACCAATGCACTAACTACTGTAATGTAACCTTTTAAAATATTCATCCACACACTGTATAACCATTGCACTTACTGTAACCCCTCTACTGTAGTGTAATCTGTTAAAATATATATACACTCACTATATAACCACTACATTAATAGAACCCCCTCTAATTTCATGTATGCTTAGACCAATTATAAATATAACTTACATTATTTTAATGTATATCGTTTGCACTTACTGTATTCTAATGCATTTTACTGTACAATATTGTATCCTGTAAAAGTACACATTACCTCTACATATCATATAAGGATTAGAGTTGAGCGGACACCTGGATGTTCTGTTCGGGTTCGGCAGGTTCGGTGGAACTTCGAAAAAAAGTCCGGGTTCGGGATCGAATGTGACCCTGAACCTGAATCCCATTGAAGTCAATGGGGACCCGAACTTTTGGGCATTAAAATCCCTCTAAAAAAGTCCTGGAAAGGGCTAGAGGGCTGCAAAAAAAGTAAAGTAAAGTAAAGTAAAAATGGAAGTAAAATGGGGGTAAGAGTAGGACAAGTGCCCTGCAAACAAATGTGGATAGGGAAATCACTTAAAATAACATAAAATAAGCAGCCGCTTAGTAGATAACTCCCTAATTCCCACGGTATTACGGAGCTATCTACTAAAAGGCTGAAAGACCTAAATTGGTCTTTCAGCCACATTTACTAATACTAAGTAAAAATTACTTACTATTAGTAAATTCAGCCACTACTCGCTATACTGCGAGTAGGGACGTGTCTAGTAAACAGTGAGCAGCCAGGTGGGGGCTCCCACCCCTATGTGGCACGTGGCGGCCCTACATAACAAGGGGGGGGGACCTACTGTCTTCTCCCCCAGCCCCCACCCCTGAGCGGCAGGTGGGGGCCCTAAATTTAGAATAGGGGGACCTATTGCCCTTCCCCACAGGCCCCCAACCCTGAGCGGTGGGTGGGGGCCCTAAATTTAGAATGAGGGTGGGACCTATTTTTCTCCCCCCCAGTCCCTTGAGCGGACTTGAGTTAGACTAAGGGGGGGGAGGACCTATTGTTGTCCTCCTCCCTGGCCCCCACCCCTGGGCAGTGGGTGGGGCCTAAATAAAAATATAACCCCCCTGTTATCCCCCTCCCCCCAAAAAATAACCCCTACCTAACCCCCTCATCCTAAAAATAATTAGGGGGGATCATAAGCTAAATACCTGTAAAAAAACAAACAAAAAAAAAAAACTTACCATTTGATGTCTACTTCATTCTAAAATCTTATTTTTTTCAGGCCCAAAAAAGGCCAAATGAAAATCCATAATAACAGACGCACTTAAAAAAAAAAAAAAATGAGCGCGAAAATAAATAAATCCATTTTCACCCATTGAGGGCTCCACGCAGACTGAGCTCTGCAGGGCGGGGGAAGGCTTATAAAGCCTTCCCCTGCCCTGCAATTAGGCTCAGAGCAGGTAAGACAGGTAGACAGGTAAGTCTCTACATTTACCTGTCACAGCACTCTGCTTGGTTAGCTTGAAATCCACCAATCAGAGTGCTCTGTGTCATTTTACACAGCGTGGGAAAGTTCTTTGGAATTTTCCCACTCTGTGTAATTTGACTAGGGGTTTGGGGACCCCTAGTCACCTGGGGGGGTTAAATTTTTATTTAGGGCCCCCACCCACCGCTCAGGGGTGGGGGCCGTGGGGAGGACAATAGGCCCCCCCCTTATTGATATTTAGGGCCCCCACCCGCCACTCTGGGGTGGGAGCTGGGGGGGGAGGATAATAGGCCCCCCTTATTGATATTTAGAGCCCCCACCCGCCGCTCAGGGGTGGGTGCCAGGGGGGAGGACAATAGGTGCCTCCCCTTATTGATATTTAGGGCCCCCACCCACTGCTCAGGCTGCTCACTGTTTAATAGACATGCCCCTACTCGCGGTATAGCGAGTAGGGGCATAATGTAATAATACTGAGTATCCAGCTTATATAGAGGCTGGGTCACAAGCTGCACTGGCCAATCACAACCATGCCATTAGCTTCTAAGGGCAGACGAGTCAAATGCTTGTTTATTGGCTGCCCTGCAGCCTTTCAAAATGCGTCATTAAATCGCCAAACACCGAACTCCAACCCAAACATACACTGAAATGTCCGTGTTTGGGTCCGGGGTCCAAAAAACATAATGTTCGGTCAACTCTAATAAGGATATAATACATACTTTTAATATATAACCTTTTGTGCAATGGTACCTGTTAGGTGCTCAGTAGTGCATCTGCCAATTCTATGTAAGTAAAATACTGTAGATTAGCCTGTAAAATGCTAGGCAGTAGACATTCTAGTGATTCATACACACACACACAACTGTTGAGCCCATTATGAGTCCATTCATTTACATTTGTCAGCCTACTTTATATAAATCCTATCGACCTTGTTTTTTTCTGTTGAAGGCAGTGTGGAAATATTTGTTGTTTGTGTCAATTACTTATCATGGTCCTCCGACTGAAGAGGTTTCCAAACCATTATGAGTTATATTCCAGATACTCTACATCTGTTAACATGCTTTAAAAGAGGTCTGTAAAGTAATTTGGGATTAACATCTGAGATTTTCTGATTGAAAGCATGGCAAATCCCCATCTGCTTTCACAGTCTCATTGCTGAAAACCCGTTTTCTGTGTCAGTTTAAGTAAAAATCATTTTATTAAATTACTTTCAGTTCCTATCAATTTTTTATTACCGACCCACATTTAGCTATTTACTTATAAAGTGAGAATATTGTGATTGGCATCAGGATAAAACCTCTACATTCCCTTAAATCTCGCAGCGGTAGTATGATATCAGGAATTTAATCGCTAAGGCCTCATTTTAATCATTTTTGGATAAGCTTTACAAATTATTTATTATTTTTGGAAAAACTTTTTAAATTATTTACTATTTTGAAAAATATTTGAATACTTAGATTTTTTAAAATTTATTTATGAATTTTTTTTTTTTTTTAATTACGTGATCTAATCTCTGTAGGTAAACGTTGGCAGACCTGTTTGGCTGGGTACCGATGTTTCACAGAAGACACATCTGTCTGGTATTTTGGACTGCCCAAATAGTTGTAACCAATCTGATATTCAAAATGGAATACCGTATATACTCAAGTATAAGCCGAGTTTTTCGGCACATTTTTTGTGCTGAAAACCCCCCACTCGGCTTATACTCGAGTCAATGTCTGTATTGTGGCAATTTACATTGCCACAATACAGACCAGGACCGCCGGGCTCATTACAAGCCCGGCGGTCCTGTTGTGGGCTGACAGGGAGCTGTTACTTACCTTCCTGCAGCTCCTGTCAGCTCCCTTCTCCTCCGTGCAGCTCCTCTGTCAGCTCCGTTCTGCTTACAGTGTAAGTCTCGCGAGACTTAGGGTCTGGGCCCCCTTGGGCCCGCCTCCAAATCCTGCCCACAAGAATACACACACAGACACAAAAACACACACTGATACATACTAACAGAGACACATACTGAAACAGACATACACGCATATAGGCATACATACTGAGACATACACACATATACAGACATACAAGCACACATAGTGACAGATAGACACATACTAACATACATACAGACACACATGCATGAGGACATACACATACATACACACATACATACACACAGACATACATTCATTCATACTGGCATACATACATATATACATACATACAGACATACTGACAGACATACATTCATATATACATATATACAGACATACTGACAGACAGACATACATACATTCATACATACATACATACTGACATATATGCATACTGACATCCATACACACAGACATGCGTTCATAATGACATGCAGACATACATTCATACTGACATACATGCATACATACAGACATACATTCATAATGACATACATACATATATACATACATACATAACTTTTTAAACAGGGGGCCAGTTCACGATCCCTCTGACAGTGTTGGGGGCCGGGCAATAAACAATATGAATGAATTCCAATGCACACTGCACACACATGCATAAGGACATAAGTACACACATACACACATCCTGACATACATACATATATAAACAGACAGACACAGACATATACATACATATTGAAATACATACAGATAAATACACACAGACAGACATGCATACATACACATACTGACTTATACTGACATACATACATGCTGACATACATACTGACAGACACACATAGATACATACATACTGACACACACATACTGAGACATACACACATATACAGACACACAAGCACACACAGTGACAGATAGACACATACTAACATACATACAGACACACATGCATGAGGACATACACATACACACACACATACATACACACACACAGACATACATTCATTCATACTGGCATACATACATATATACATACATACAGACATACTGACAGACATACATTCATATATACATATATACAGACATACTGACAGACATACATACATACATTCATACATACATACATACTGACATATATGCATACTGACATCCATACACACAGACATACGTTCATAATGACATGCAGACATACATTCATACTGACATACTGACATACATGCATACATACAGACATACATTCATAATGACATACATACATATATACATACATACATAACTTTTTAACCCCTTAAGGACACATGACATGTGTGACATGTCATGATTCCATTTTATTCCAGAAGTTTGGTCCTTAAGGGGTTAAACAGGGGGCCAGTTCACGATCCCTCTGACACTGTTGGGGGCCGGGCAATAAAAAATATGAATGAATTCCAATGCACACTGCACACACACGCATAAGGACATAAATACACACATACACACATCCTGACATACATACATATATAAACAGACAGACACAGACATATACATACATATTGAAATACATACAGATAAATACACACAGACAGACATGCATACATACACATACTGACTTATACTGACATACATACATGCTGACATACATACTGACAGACACACATAGATACATACATGCTGACACACATACATACACACACACACACATACATACTCACATACATACAGACATACATACATACTAACATACACAAATACAGCTAATTTTGCTTACCTTTTTTTGCAGGTGGAAGGCTGTGATTGATGGGAGTCTGCGTGGCTCCCGCCGCCTGGCTTTCTTCCCTCCCACGCGTTGCGGAGGTGAGGTAGCTGAGAGGAAGTGACAGCCACTTCCTCCAAGCAAGACTTTGCGGCTGCAATTTTTTTTAAAGGGGCCCGGTTGCGCTATTGCACGGCCGCAGCGCTGACCGGGCCCCTGAAGATATAGGGCCCATCGGGTGGCCCTAAATGCGTGGGTCACCCGATAGGCCCCAACAGTGTGGTGAACCCGGTGCAACTGCACCGGCGGCAGTTCCACTGCTACACATGGGGCCTGGGCGGCCGGGCCCCCCCAGGGCCGCCGGGCCCGTAACAACCGTCATGGTTGTCACCCCCTGATAGCGGCCCTGCTTGGATTATGCAAGGAGTGCTTCAGCAGTGCTCTCTGTGTGCTCTTCTGCATTGCTTGATGTTGGCTGACATGCCACTTCAGTGGACAAGCCTATCCATTTTGGGCAATGCCGGTAATGCAAGTTATCACTGGCAAAACCCCCAGAGTCTTCCCACTAATCAGATTGTGTTTTTATCCCACTACCTCTGCTAATTGTCACACAGAATTTAGGAGTGCCAGGATGGACCTCTAATAACTGAGCACAAAGGGCGTCCAAAGGTATTTCAAAATCTAGTGATGCCAGGGCACTCAAAGCACCCCCTCCTCCACCAATGACTGTTCAACTGCAAGACTAACGTGGCCAGTTCGAAAATAGAACTTGACCTGGCATTCACACTTCCTCTACAAATATAATAAATACATTGATATTCCTTTTAGGAAGTGTTTGCATGCATGAATGGCATTAGGCTGTATGATCCTCAATTCTCTCCATATAATTTGTGGCAGTTTGCACTTTGCTTGCTGGGGTATCTGTTGTTTACTTTGCTGCTGTCAGTAAGAGATCATTGCTTGTATCAATGGGAAGTCTTCCTATGTGAGCTACTACCGTATCCTTTAATATAACACTTCATATAAGGCTTTAACTTATCTATTTTGGGCAATAAATACGGAATGTTCTATAAACACCAAAAAGGCCTTTTTGTCAAGCCAATATCATGATAATACAAATGTTAACAAGACTTAGAACTTTTTTGTGATTCTTCATAATTATTCTGATTTTATACTTTTTTGGGGGCATGATTAAGAATATTTTGTCAGCGCTAAAATAAATAGTTTGTGTTAACGTATCCAGTATACAGGACACAAAAATATGAAAATTCTGTTTGTCAGGCTCTGTTGGAGCTTTATCTTGTCTACACTAGAAAACGTATCATTATGACTTATCATTATGTTTTGAAAGTTCTCCTTTTTACGGACCTTGCCTCCTGTTTTTTTGTGATAGTGAAATTTCCAAATATACAGGGTTATTTACTCATGTGAGGATTCAAAGTGAAATCAAAGATAATTTTGACTTTAAAGCCAGAGAAGCCTACCGTTCTTACTGAATAGTTTACCTTCATATTTCTGTACTCTGATTGACATTATTCACCCTTCTCCTGAGGCCCTGGCCTACAATAGGATGCTCACCAGGACAATTCAGATCCCAATGACCAATGTCACATTCGCTACACCTTAAGAGAAGGTACATGAAAAGACGGTCATGGTATGCCCACTAGTATTGGTCCAATACATTACTGTTGGTAACGGCATAATCCACCTGCGCGTGGCTGAACGTTTAATTGGCGTACTCGCACTAGTTTGCATATATACAAATGAAAAATAAAAATAAAGATAAAGATTGTCTAAAAAAATAAATAAAGCCAGACTAGCCACACTGAAAACATAGGAGAATTTTTAAAATTATTCTGAACTGAAATTTGAAATTCACATGGAATTCTCGCTTTAGTGAATAACTTAATATTGTCCTCCATATATTGCGCACAAATTTAGAATCTTAACTTAACAGACTTTATGTTTGCTGCACCATGCTATATCTAGTTGAATAAAAATCGAGAAATGGAGGAAGTTCAAGTCATTTGATAAGTTTGTTACATTTTAAATGACTTTAGAGCAAACTATATTTAATAGTAAAAAATGAACAAATGAGCCCAAAGAGGGATATAGATATAGATTCTTATCCTGTGATAATAGATAAGAAGGCTCCTATCCTTTACCAAGTTTTGGTGGTATTAACACCAAAGTTGCAATTATTGATTTTTCTATTGGTGCTGGCATTATACACCATGTATATCCCTCTATGGTTTCTCATTTGTTTACTTTTTGGTTCATGTGTTATGTGTGAAATAGCAGAAAATAGGGTTTTTTAAGTTGTATTATTGTTAATTTATCACTTATCTTATATGGTAGTTTTTTTATGTTTTTATATTTAATAGCAAAACTATTAGGAATGTTTTCTATGAAACACATTTTTTAAAATCAATGTAAATACATTAAATTCCTTTGAAACACTGGAAGGCTTTTTTACTCTGCTTATAAAATATCAGAAATATTTCTCTCTTTCTATTTTCTTCCAATATAACTTTTTTTTTTTTTGGTTGATACATTGAGCCTATGGAATAGCTGGAAATATCTCCAATATTTAAAGTGACACTAAACTGTGAAAATAAAATGTTATTTGCTTTCAGTTTTACAAAGAGAACATTAGCTCATCTCCAGCTTACAGGAGACCACTTTCTCTCACTGCTTAATCAGTGAGTCTTGTTTTTGTAGACATACACATTGGAGAGGACCTACATGAATCCATCCTTCAAGTACATATCAAAATTAGAGCTCCATTTTTTGAGACATAGATCTCCTGTTGGTTGGCGAGGCTTATGCCACATAGACTTTCATATTATAGCTACCTTCCGACTCTAGTCCAATAGCCTCCTTCATTCTGCTACCCCACCAACCCATTGGGGTTGCTGAGCTTATTAGCTCCCCTTAGGGGATTATATATTGTGCAATTTTTTAATGTGATTCTTATGTTCTTTAATAAATTATGGTTTTAAATTTAAATATATTTCTTGCAAATCCTAGGGACTTTACTGTGTCCTCTGGACTTTATGTCCATTGGCCACTTAGTGTACAAAGCAAAAACGTAGTTGCTCTTAAGTTACCTTAATAAATCAATATGTTCCCTCGTGTTTTTATTATTATCTTACTCTGTAAATATATATTGTGGATTTGACACAATAGATAATTTCAGACATATCCGGATGTATCATTAATTGATACCCCTTATTATCTCAGGATATGTGATAATATATCCTAATGTCCTATTGTGTTTTATACCCCACCTCCTATAGACTGTAAGCTCATTTGAGCAGGGTCCTCTTCAACCTATAGTTCCTGTAAGTTTTCTTGTAATTGTCCTATTTATAGTAAAATCCCCCCTCTTATATTGTAAAGCGCTACAGGATCTGTTGGCGCAATATAAATGGCAATACTACTACTAATAATAATATTTATGTTATTGCAGTAACATAAGAAATTATAGTAAAGCTAACTATCCAGGTCAAGAAAGCTTATATTGTTTAAGGAGAACCGTGATCCCATTTACTACACAATTTGTCTTAATAATCTCTGATAATTTCCAGTAATGATTATCATATCCTGAAGGGGTGCGGGATCTGGAAACTCAAAACCCAATTAAATTTATGCAAAGTGTCTTTCTTTTGTTTATCTGTTGTAAAATGTAGTAGTATTTTTATATTTTCTAGGGATGTGCATGGGCAAAAAATTCGGTTCGGTTCAGAAATTCGGGTAATAATAAAATGTGTCTGCTTTGGCAATTCAGACCAATTGCATTCGGTTTGCTTCGGCAGTTCGGAACTTCAGCAATTCGGTTCGGTTAGGCACTTCGGAACTTCAGAAATTTGTCAATTCGAACTTCGGACATTCGTAAGCATACGAATGTCGAAATTTCACGAAATTCGTCCGAATGTACATTTGGAACGAAACTAATTGCACATGTCTAATCTTTTCTAATCCTCCCTTAGTACCATTTTTCCACAAAACCTTGTTACATCCTTGTTGCCTCCACAAGACCTCATTATGACTACCGTATGTTAAATCCCTTCAATCCTAGTTGCATTCTGTTTGCACAATTATTCCATCTGAAAGTGGTACAACTCTTACTATGAGTTCCTGATATAACCCTGTGTGTTAGACTTTCTGTCACACACTTAATTTATATCAGAGAAGCAACTTCTTATTCTCTGCAAAGAAAGAATACAAAGATTAAAGCCCTATGCAAAGGATGTGTCGGCATCTCAAATTCTCTTATTCTACCGCAAATAGCATCCCAACTCTGACTTATTATTATTATTATTATTATACTTTATAAAGTGCCAGCATGTTCCACAGTGTTATATATGGGACATATATAAACAGAGCATTATATGTATTTCTTGAACATTTTTGACATTTGTCTTGTTTCTGTACACATTAATTTGTCTTTTTTTAAAAAAAATTCTTGATTTTTGACGTGCATAAGGTACATGAAGAACATTTGCGTAATATCAGAAATATAATCAAGGTACTTAGACATATTTCGTATAAGACATTTGCAAGATAGACTGCACGTTTTTGTTTTTTTCCATGTAAATTACAAGACAATATAGAATATGTTGTCAATCTATAAATAACAATAGTAATAATTATCGTCATCATGGTTCAGACTGAAGATTTAGCAATAATTTCAGTCCTGCCTGTTTGCATATAATTTATTTTAAGAAATCTTACATACCACATCCTCTTCATTAAGGTTGAAAATAGGAATCGCTTGTACTGTCTTCTCCTAGTGAACAGATAAAAAGATAAAGGTTGCTTGTAAGTGTTTTTCATGCGTATGAGATACTTTTGAAGCGTTAAAATTGTTCATTTGAAATAGATGTCATTTATTAATGTATTGTACACACTGTTAAAAAAGAAAAGCAATTGATTTTCACTGCGTGAATATATATATTGCTTCATTTACTGCTTTATTGCTCAGTTATTTTTTTATTTTGAAAAAAAAAGTTATTTCAAATTAACTTTATTTTAAACATGGGTTAGCCAGCACAAGTGTCTCTAGTTCATAGTGATTATTTTCAATAATTGAAATTTCCACGGATCCCTCAATTATTTGTTCATACTTTGCAGAAATATTGGGAAGGTAATAAATTGTGCTGGGGATTATATGATATCATATGTCCAATACTTTGAATAGGAGAGCAAAGCTGTTTATAAAAAGTACGGTAAGTATTGAAAAACAAGTACTGATTTGGTTTTGGTACTTGTAAAGGATGTGCAGACATTTCTGGTAGTTAAGATTTCCCAAAACCCTCCAGACAGCCAACATCATAACAGTTTGCAAATCAGGCATCTGCATTTTGAAGTGCAAAGTTACAGTACCTGCATAAGGCTGGGTCCCCTGAAGTGTGTAAAATTCCCTTACTATTCAGGAATCCTGTACACCTTCATCCAAAAGGCTTTTGTAGATGGTGGGAGGCGGTGTATAATTTAAAGTTCTTCTACACGTGGCAAAGAGATTGACTCAAACTGAGACATTTCTTTCAGCTAGATGAGGGCCAGTGCGGTAGTGATGATGTAGAAGTAGGGTATATTCTAATATGTTTGCAATGCAAAACTATATAACTATATGCTTGATTTTCACAATTATCTAAGAATTATTAATATTATATTAATTCTTTATTTATCGTCAGCAAATGAGAAAAAACCTCAAGCATAATACGTGTTTCCCAGTATTCATACGTATTATACCCAAGAATGTAAATTACAGAAGAGTGGATCTTTACCTCCTCAAAATATTTCGACCTTACAGTATATTGATTTAACCGCCCGAACATAGGGCAGCAGGAGAGTAAATTGTGTATGCATACAGAAGCGCATATGGACACAAGGAGGTCCAAGAGCATAAGAGGAAAAAAGAACAGGGAAGAACAGCATTCAATAGGACAGAGAGGGACATGGGCTGCTGTGTCAGACTGGGTGTGCTGCTTCCCCAATGCCCACAACTTGTCATGAACTAAAATAAGACAGATTTATTTTATTTTGTTAGAAGAATGGAATGCAATTTTTTTTTTTTTTTTTAACATTCTACTATACTATCATATTACATTTTAAGGGCAAATTATAAACCATATTTGTTAATATTTTTTTAAAATAAATTTGAAAAAAATGGAGCTCAATAAAATAACAAGGACCTGCTTGCAGCTGTAAGCACATGCGATTTTAACAATGTAATATTACTGAACACAGCTATCTATGCATAACGCTGATGTTTAGTTTTTTTATTTAATGTGATAGCTTTGCATTCTGGACTTTGTGTGTTTAGAGTAGGGAAGGAATTAAGAAAAGAGTGGGACAATAGCAGAAAATATTACACAACTATTTGGCGAGTAGCAACGTATGCTTTAAAAAGATTGTATGCATTGCGTTCAAATTTGACTCTTTAATGGTTTTTCAAGGTTTTACAACCAAGTATAAATGGATGAATGTAATATGTAATTAAAATGAATTGTAGGTAAGAACATACCCTGTAGATTACTTTATTATGCATTTGATTAGTCCCAGTTTTGTACATAAAATGACAATTTACTTTTCTTGTTTCTGGTTCGCACTTTTTTATTTTTATGGCAGTACATCAAATAAAACTGCATTAAAGTAAAGGTAATGGAGTACGAAAAAATACCCTCATGAAATATTTACACTAAATGACTTTATAGATTCTTTATTATTTTAGAGCAGAGATGTTTGTTGCCTATCTGTCGGTGTAGTTATACACTGTTTGCAACGCTAAAGGAATATACCAAGCACCATAACCGCTACAGCAAGTGCCCTGGCACCCCCTCTATTATAAGTATTTGACCATTCACTTGTTGCCGGGGTCTGCTGGGTGCCGCCAACTGCCTCTAACATAGTTGGTGGCTTTCTTCCAGGAGTTAAGCGCAGCAGTGCAGGACTTGCTCACGAGAGCCAATGGAAGCAGGTGCTTCCTTAAAAGGAACTACCTGATGTCCTAGCTGCTTAGAGAAGACAACTGGTGGGCCCCAGGTAAATGGCAAACCATTATACAATGGTTTGACTACTTACATTGGGGGTGTTATGACACTTCTGGATTGATATTCAATACACTGTAGTGGTTACAGTGTTTTGATTGTTCCTTTTAAGGGCCAGTCTGCTCTAAGTCTCTGGTGTAGCTCTTCTATTTTGTCAAACTGTTTTGTAGATGTTTGAAAAAAAGAAGGTTCTTCAGCTAAGCTTGATTGCAAAACTTAATTTCCAGGCTGGCTGGAATACCAATTGATAATGCAGTTTTATCAGTATGGCTAAAGAAGAGGTGTACAATAAGTGCCATGGAGATTCATTTTTTAAATAATTTTTAATAATCCAAAATGACTTCACAAAAAAAATGGCATGATACCCATAGGTGTAAAACACCATAACTACTATAACGAGTTAGTGTTAAAGTTAGTGTAAAGCTACTCATCAGGCTAGTTTTTTTACATTTATTAAGAAAATATATTATATGTGAGATATTACAGCAGTGCTTAAACAAATATTTAAAGCAGGGACAGCTCCACAACAATAATGCAATGGATGGTTTTGCAGTCTCAGGTGGAGATAGAATGTCTGACCTCCATTTGAACAAGAGTCTGAGAGAATCTTATGTATAAATGAAAAATTGGTGGGGAGTTTTGTAACAACTCATTAGTGCTCTCATAGCTTGTACTCTATGGGCAGCACAGATTGTGCTGCCCAGAGGGGGAGGGGAAAGCTCAGAACAGAGGAGGTATGTAATATTGATAATTCACAAAAAGTACAAAAGACTCATGATAATATTAAATGTATGCTTACTAATGCAAGGAGCCTATATAACAAAATGGGGGAACTAGAGGCAATAGCATACACTAAACAATATGATATAATAGGCATAACAGAAACATGGTGGGATGAGACACATGACTGGGCAGTTAATTTAAATGGGTACACGTTATTTAGGAAGGATAGGAAAAACAAGAAGGGTGGTGGGGTATGTTTATAGTCAACCATGAGTTAAAGTCAAATCTTAGGCATGTGGAGTGTGACGAGGAAAAGGTGGAGGCTTTATGGGTAGATATCTGCTTGGGGCAAACAAAGGGAAATCAATTATTGGTTGGGATATGTTATAAACCACCTAATGTAAATATTATTGAGGAAGAACAGCTGTTAGAGCAAATTAAGAAAGCTGCAAATCGAGGTAACACATTAATTATTGGAGATTTTAATTATCCAGACATAAATTGGGAAAGAGGGACTAGTACTTCAGCAAGGGGCATCAGGTTTTTGAATGTGTTAAATGACACTTTTATGTCACAACTGGTACAAGCACCAACTAGAAAGGATGCTTGTCTGGATCTTGTCATAACAAACAATGTTGATCTTTTAACCAACATTCAAGTAGGGGAGCATTTGGGAAATAGTGATCACAATATGGTAAATTTTGAAATAAACTCAAAAAAGCAAAAGCAAGTGGGGTATACTAAAACATATAATTTTAAAAAAGCCAATTTCAATAAGGTTAGGGCAGCTCTACAACATATCGACTGGCATAAACTCCTTAGTGATAAAAACACTGAGAATAAATGGAAACTATTCAAACAAATATTAGAAAGGTACATTTATCAGTATGTACCATTGGGTAATAAATATAAAAGAAACAAATTAAAACCAATGTGGCTTAGTAGAGAAGTAAAACAAGAGATTAAAAATAAGAAAAGGGCATTTAAAGAATTTAAATCAGACAAATCAAAGGCATCCTATTTAAGATATAAGGAAGCCAATAACACTTGCAAAAAGGCAATTAAAGTGGCTAAACTAGAAAATGAGAAATTGATAGCTAAAGAATGCAAAACCAACCCCAAAATCTTTTTCAAGTACATCAATTCTAAAAAAACAAAAAATGAAAGTGTAGGTACACTTGAAACAGAGTTGGGTTTATTAGCTAATGAAGACCAGGAAAAAGCAGAAATTTTAAATAACTATTTTTCTTCAGTATATATTAATGAGGATCCTATGGCAAGAGATATGCAAATGATTGCTGCAAAAAACTTGCAAATAACTTGTGATTGGATAACTCGAGACAAGGTGCTACAACTATTAAAGAAAATTAATGTAAATAAAGCTTCGGGGCCTGACGGTATTCACCCATGAGTACTTAAGGAGCTAAGTGGGGAAATAAGTGAACCTCTGTATTTAATTTTTCAAGATTCTTTTGTTTCAGGTGTTGTACCGGAGGATTGGAGGAAGGCAGATGTTGTTCCTATATTTAAAAAGGGTTCAAAATCCTTGCCTGGAAATTATAGACCTGTGAGCTTAACTTCTGTAACTGGGAAAATATTTGAAGGGCTATTAAGGGATAATATTCAGGAATTCATTGGGAAGAACTTTGTTATTAGCAATAATCAGCATGGTTTTATGAAACATCGGTCATGTCAAACTAACCTAATTGCATTCTACGAAGAAGTAAGTAGAAGTATAGATCAGGTGTTGTAGTGGATGTGATCTACTTGGATTTTGCCAAGGCATTTGATACGGTTCCTCACAATAGGTTAGTCTTCAAACTAAAAGAAATTGGTCTAGATGAATATTCTTGTTCTTGGGTAGAACATTGGCTTAAGGATAGAGTACAACGAGTTCTAATTAATGGTAAATTTTCAGGCTGGACAAAAGTGGTAAGTGATGTCCCTCAAGGTTCTGTTTTGGGACCACTTCTATTTAACATATTTATAAATGATCTTGAAATAGGCATTGAAAGCCATGTATCAGTGTTTGCAGATGACAAAAAACTTTGTAAAGTAATAAAATGTGAGCAGGATATTGCTTTGCTGCAGAGAGATTTGGATCGATTGGGGGACTGGGCACTAAAATGGCAGATGAAATTTAACATAGAGAAATGCAAAGTTATGCACTTCGGGGTCAAGAATGCACAAGCAACTTACACACTAAATGGAAGTGAATTAGGGATAACCACACACGAGAAGGATTTGGGAATTGTTATAGACAACAAATTAGGCAGCAATATGCAATGTCAATCTGCAGTTGCTAAGGCCAGTAAGATTTTGTCATGTATAAATAGAGGCATAAATTCTCGGGATGAAAATATAATTCTGCCTCTTTATAAATTGCTGGTAAGACCACACCTTGAATACGCTGTGCAATTTTGGGCGCCTGTTCTAAAGAAGGATATCATGGCACTGGAGAGGGTCCAGAGACGAGCTACAAAATTGATAAAAGGAATGGAGCATTTTAGTTATGAAGAAAGGTTAAAAAATTAAATCTGTTTAGTTTGGAAAAACGGCGCCTGAGAGGGGATATGATAACTTTATACAAATATATTCGGGGCCAGTACAAACCTTTATCTGGAAATCTATTCATAAACAGGGCTATACATAGGACACAAGGTCACACATTTAGGCTGGAAGAAAGGAGATTTCATCTAAGGCAAAGAAAAGGTTTTTTACAGTAAGAACAATAAGGATATGGAATTCTCTGCCTGAAGAGGTGGTTTTGTCAGAGTCCATACAGATGTTTAAACTGAAATTGGATAAATACTTACAAAAACATAACATACAGGGATATAATTTCTAATTAGTGGGGTAATAGCTGCTTGATCCAAGGAGACATCTGACTGCTATTTTGGGGTCAAGAAGGAATTTTTTCCTAGTTTGTGGCAAAATTGGAAGTGCTTCAGACCAGGTTTTTTGCCTTCTTTTGGATCAACAGCAACAACATTTGTAAGGAAGGCTGAACTTGATGGACGCAAGTCTCTTTTCAGCTATGTAACTATGTAACTATAATTAATTTGTTCAAAATGTGTTCTGAAAGACTCAGTGTTGGAGATAACAATGACAAAATAATCACAAATATTAAGTGGTGTTGGTCAGACTCTAATATATTTCTATGGCATCAACATCACAAACTTTAAAAGCCATATATAAAGGGTAGCTACAATATTATCAGACTTAGAGAAAAACAATCACAAAATGTCCCCAATATAATCAATTGGAGAAACATATTCTAAAAATTAACTCTTTCTGAATTTGGATTTTGTCCCAGTATTGATAACAACACCTTTTATAGGTGGACATGTTAATCTTGACTGTTTTCTTGTGGCTGGATGTGTTAAAGTTGATTTGCTTTTTGCTGAACGTTTCAGTCTTGATGATTATGGCCAGAGGCATGGGCGTCCATGGGGGAAGGGAGGGGAGAAAGGGGGAGCACTTGCCCCCCCCCTGCATTTTTCAGTTTGTTCTGCTAATATTCGTGTGAGATTGAAAATACAGTGCAATACCGGCGCCGGACAGTAGGTGTATGGAGAGAGACAGGGATAGGAAGCTGCATCTTATCCCTGCTTCTCTCTGACTGAATCCGCAGGGGAGCAACACATGCAGCCAGCAACTGCAGAGACAGCCTACAGATCAGGTAAGTGGGGGGGTGGGGGGCAGATATAGCCTAGAGGTTAGGACTCTATCAAATATTCTGTACTCTGCCCTTGAGTTTTTGCATCCAAGATGCATTATCTTGCACTTATCCACATTAAATGTCAGCTGCCACAACTCTGATAGCCATATATAGATAGTGGAAGTGCACTCAACCCTTCGTCATGGAATCCAGGGTGCTCCAATGGACAAGTCCCAGTACCAAAGTGGACCAAATGTAAAATTTTAAATGTAGAAAATAATCCAGGCACTCCAACGAATTCCACAGCAAAGGTAATTTTATTAGAACCAGGAACCAAACCTGGTTCTAATAAAATTGCCTTTGCTCTGGAATTCGTTGGAGTGCCTGGATTATTTTCTACATTTAAAGCTGCCACAACTCTGACCATTTTCTAATTTACCTAAATCATTTGCCATTTGGCTTATCCCTCTTGGAACATCAACCCTGTTACATATCTTAGTATCATCAGTACAAAAGACATACCTTACCATTAAGACCTTCTACAATATCACTAATAAAAATATTAAAGAGAATGGGTCCAAGTACAGATCCCTGAGGTACCCCACTGGTGACAAGTCCAAGCTTCGAATATATTCCATTAACTACAACCCTCTGTTACCTGTCACTCAGTGACTGCCTTACCTATTCAACAATATTGGAGTCCAAAGTTAAAGATTGCAGTTTATTGATAAGCCTTCTATGTGCAACAGTGTCAAAAGCCTTACTGAAATCTAGGTAAGCAATGTCTACTGCACCACCCTGATCTATTATTTTAGTTACCCAATCAAAAAAAATCAATAAGATTAGTTTGGCATGATCTCCCTGAAGTAAACCCATGTTGTCTCTGATCTTGAAATCCATGTGTTTTTAGATGTTCAACAATCCTATCCTTTAACTTAGTTTCCATCACTAGTTAATGGATCTTATTCCCTAAACTGCGAGCATTTGTAGACATGACTCTAAGCTTATCATTTTTTAACACACTTGCTACAGGCACCTTCTGTCCTTGTTTTGGGGGACAATTGGATTGCTGTTTTATCACACTTTTGCCCCCCCTCCTAGTTTAAATACACCCTAGCAAAACCTCTGAACTGCTCACTAAGAACATTTGTTCCCTTTTGAGAAAGATGCAAACTATCTTTTTTGTACAGTTTATTTCCATTCCAAACAGAGCTACCATGAGAAAAAAAGCCAAATCCTTGCTCCCGACACCATTCACCAAGCCACAAATTAAAGTCCCTAATACGCATCCGCCTGTCGTTCTGCGTGTTATGCACAGGCAGAACTTCAGAGAATGACAGTGTGGAAGCAACCTGCCGTATATCATTGGCAAAAACACTAAAAACTTCCTTAACCTCTGAAACCTCATTGCAAGCCAAGTAATTTGTCCCTAGATGGACAAGTACATCCAATTCCCCTTCCTGCTTTGCTCGCTTAACAATATTACAGAGACGTCTCCTGTCTCTGTGAGCAGTAGCTCCGGGAAGACACCTCACAAGACCACCATTGTCCATCTCCACACCTCTTATGATGGAATCCCCCCCCAAAAAATATCAGTGTTAATGTGTTCACTTTTATTTACCGAGTGTCAGGAAGCACAGAGACAGAGCTGCTAGAGAGGAGTGTCGCTGATTGGCTAGAGTGGTCAGCTGGCACTCGAGGCCAATCAGTAGCTCCCCATTCATAAAAAAAGTAAATCATTTTTATGAACCAGGAACTAGCGATTGGCTTAGAGCGTCAACTGACCACTCTAACCAATCTGTAGCACCCATGCCTGACGTCAATCTGCACTTTCTGACACTCCGTTTTAGAAGCCGAATACCACTGAGCGACCTGGAAATCTGGAGCTGGAGGAAGCCTTTGGGGTTAAACCATTTGAGAGTGGTTTAACGCCTTAAAGGAAAGAGAGCACAGGGGCTTGCTGGCATCGTAGCATTTTCATTTAGATGAAGTTGTTATGGTGACCAGAATGTTCCTTTAATTTGCACCATAGTTGTGAAAATGCTATTCACCCTGGCTTTATGTGATAATGACTATGCTCCTCCCCTTCGTGACACTGTCAAAAAGGGACCAAGCATGGATGTCATTACAATTATGCCCCCCCCTCCGGGAAAAATTCCTGTGGACGCCCATGGCCAGAGGTGTTAGACTTGGTCACTTCCTCAAGAATCTCATCACATTCTCAGCAATCAGATATCTACTAATAGATTCTAGATTGGCAAGCAGAATAATTTGATAAATTAGCTACAGGTTGTTAATAAGAACAAAAAGGATGTGGAATTCTCTGCCTGAAGAAGTGGTTTTATCAGAGTCCATACAGATGTTCAAACAGCAACTAGATGCATACTTGCAAAAACAGAATATTCAAGGATATAATCTTTCAATGTAGGGTAATAACTGCTTGATCCAAGGATAAATCTGACTGCCATTCTGGGGTCAAGAAGGATTTTTTTTTCTATTTTGTTGCAAAATTGGAAGTGCTTCAAACTGGGGGGGTGGTGTGGGTTGCATTATTTTGGATCAACAGCAAAAAACAAATGTGAGGAAGGCTGAACTTGATGGACGCAAGTCTCTTTCAACTTTGTAACAACTATGTAACCAACCATGGGATTACAGGCCTTTAAATGTTATTATACTAATTCACACATACTTTGCCCATTAAAAAAATTTGCAACATTAAGACTTGTGATTAAAAACATATTGTTTCAAGGGGGTGTGCATTAATACATAGGCATCAAAATGTCACTTTAGATAAGCACTGTCACAGCTTTTCCCCCCTCCCCTTTAGTATTTCATAATGATAAAAACCTGAAAGTCAAGAGCTATACTAAGACAATGTATATTTTTCAACGCTTCCAACACTTCTAGACACTGGGTGGAGCTAACACCATTTGGTGCAATTTCCCGGATGCAGAGATGTTGGCTGCATCTATGAAGGATCCTCCATAGACCTCAATGCTGCACTATCGCACATGCATGACAGTACAGCAGTAACATCGGCGTCTGTCGCTGATTTGCCAGGAGCAGTACAGGACTGGCCAGAAGAAGATGGTGGTGCCCACGAGGGACATGTCCAGGTAAGTAAATCTCAGTCTTTGGTGGGGGCTTACCACAATTCAAGATACTTTTGTATAAGAATATAAGCACATGGAGAACAGGCAGAAACTAAGTATTTTGCCCTTCAGTCAGGTCTCTTTCGGGGAAAACCCGACTGAGATTGGTGGGAGCTACAATTTTTATCATATCCAGTGTCCATGTAGGGCTGGGTAATATATTAATATAATATATTTATTATCTACCCTCTACGGTTGTTGGATTTCAGAGTATTCAAGGCATAGCACTGAACCCAGAAGAAAAAGGACATGCGCATTATAAACAGAGCAATAATGACACTGTGCTTATGGTTTTAAATTGAATGGTTGTGCAGCATTTTGAGTTTATCTGTGTCTGTCAATTATGAATAATGTTAGTGTGTTTTAGGAAGGTCTACGGGAATGGAAAGAAATACAGAAGCTCTGTGGAAATCAAAAGAAAGAAAAAAATATGTACAGATAGGTGTTGTTACAGCATTTAGGAAATGTAGGTAAAGAGGGAACTATATGCGCTTAAGCCACAGAGGCTAAACAAATATCCAGATAAAGGTTAAAGTACAAGAGGAAAGTGTCCATACAGTATATAGTATGTTTAAATTACTTCTAATAGAGATAGCAGTAGGCTTCGGACAAGATGAGATCAACAGGTATCTGTGCAACTAAGATTGAGAATATCATAATCAAAATACGTATGAAGTGTTAAAAATGAAAAAAATCATATTCATGTGAAAAAATAAATCGTAACTTGTTTATTGTTAGAAATTTGTAGTGAAATCTGGTGTAAATTGAGGCTTTACAACAAGCATGCGGCTCACTATAAATATCTGTGCGGCCCAGTGAGCCGCGAGTTTGTCGTGCTTACTGTCAACGTGCTCCACCTTCACAGGGTTGCAAGGAGTAGCAGAAGGATCCGCTTTGGCACAGGGTGTGGACGGCGCCATATGGGGTATACCAGAGGCCGGATTTCGGAGTCGCATACTGGCAGGGGCAATGTGAATGGAGTCTGCTTGTTGGCTAATATTGCTTAGTTTTTTTAAACAGGGACCTGGGTTTAGTAGGGGGGGGGGGACTGGGATATAGTTTAGTCGAGAGGGTTTAGTACAGTAGAGGGGGCTCGGGTTTAGTAGAGGAGGGTGCTGGGGTTTAGATGAGGGGGGTGCTAGGTTTTTCTATACTGTACTTTTCAAAATAAACCTACGTTTCTATGAAAATGTAAGTTTTGTTTTTCTTTGCGGCCCACATAAACTTAAACCTTGTTTATTTGGCCTGTGCCAGCCTTTGAGTTTGACATGCTTTCTTTACAATTAATAAGCAGAAAGTGTTCAGACACTTTCCTGTTCTGGGTCCACTTGATGAAATGATGTACTTGCATCAATAAAGAAAGGCTTGAGAAAATTTAATTTATAGTCACCAGAACAACTACAGCTTAATGTAGTGGTGCTGGTGTCTATTGCCTGTCCCTGCAAGCTTTTTTGCCGTGTTTACACTACTGCCTAGTAACACCTTTCGTAAACGTCACTCAGACCGCCACTGGCGGTGCTTCCTGTGTCAGCATTGGCATTAAGCATCTCTTCGCTCTGCATGGAGACACTGAATGTTGTCCATAGAGATGCATTGATTCAACACATCTTTATGAGGAGATGATGGCTGGCGCAGGGCTGCGTTTTGCATGTGCCATTGCATTTCAATGCTTTCGTATGTCTTATTTTCTCACTTTCTTTCAAGTTTGATCATCTCAAACACAGAGACAGAGTTAGACTGACGCAGCATGGGAAAAAGCTGAGTAAAATTACCTTTTTACTGTAAAGTGAGGAGGCCAGGGATCTAAATAGATATTTTACCACAATAGTGTCAGGAATACATGTTTGTGTTCCTGACACTATAGTGTTCCTTTAACTAAAAGTTTGTCCCTGTGAAGTCAAGGCTGGATTAAAATATGGGTTAATAGAGCGGAAGCTCCAGTCCCATGCGCCTGAAAATAGACCCATTGATTAAAAAAAAATAATAGAAAAAAATAAATAAATATATATATATATATATATATATATATATATATATATATATATATATGGCATGCACGTTAGTGTGCCTTCACACAAGACTGACCTTACAATTCTTTAGGCAGATCTGCCACCTGTCATGGGATTCATTTCACTGGCCTTTTACCCTGCCTACCAGTGTCCTGCTTTGTAGGATGCCTACTTTGGGGGGTACAGATTTGAAAGATGAAAGCAAGAGATATGAGCAAGAGGTATGTGTATTCTTATAGCTGCATCCTGTGAGTTTCCACCACCAGATCCATGACACTTGGGAGGTATGTTTACTGTTTGCTGTCAAGAAGATTCTGTAATTAGGCCTATCAGAATTGTCACCACAAGGTCCAACTGGATCTTAACCCGGCCCTGCATGCAGCTGCAGTAAAGAACAATAATGTAGCACAGGATTTCTGGAGTGCAACATAGTGCCCATAGACAAGTGGTGTTCTAGATTAATTTTAAAGGGACATTGCACTTAAGCACTTCAGCTTGCTGAAAAGCTTTATGTGTGAAGAGATTGTCCTCTTTTTTTTTTTTTTTCATTTTGAAAAAGTGAAGACTTTAATAAAAATGAACAATTTTATAAATCAACCGTGTTACACACCCCCAGGCTTTCAAGCAGACAACTGGTCCTATTACTTCCTGGTTTCATTAGCTCAGTGGCCGCAATTGCTCAGAGCACCTGCCGTGGAAAGACTTCTCATTGAGCTGTATTGGGAAGACTGTGATTGGACAGCCACAGAAAGTCTGGGTGGGGTTTGAATGAGAGGGCTCACAAAGGCAGCAGAAAGCAGAACTGCTAGTTTTGCAAGCTGTTTTTACATATAACCCCAATGAAAAAAGGCATAATTAAATGCAAGTTTTCATTTGTGGCCTTTCTCCTTAACAGTAATTTTTATTTATTTTGTATTTGGGCAGTGGAGTGTCCCTTTAAATATTTCAGACATCTGTTCAGTGTAGTTTTGTGGTTTCCTTCCTTCTTAAATATGAGCATAAAGTGTTGGTGCTTAGCATTTGCTCATTGGAGGGTATATAGAACAATGAATACCCCTTGTCCCAATCAAACAGCAGATAGGCAAATAAACATTTAGAAGTGACTTGTATTGACTTACCAGAGACAGAGATCTTTCATGTGGCACCATTTTAGAATAAGAATTTAGTGGATTGCAAGCTCGGGTTAAAGTGTTTTCCTTGGAATCTTGGGCATTCTGCACTGGTTCATACAAACTGTCCATAGACCCCTCCTGAAAATAATTTAAGGAATATCTTAATTTATCTTAAATGACAAAGGTTACAGTTTTATGTAAGGCACAAAATGACTGTCTGGCTAGTCTCTCTTACACTGGAGTAATTAAGCAAAAAAATAAAATAAAAGTATTTGGAAGGACAAAACAATTCAAAATTGTATACAAATTTAAATGGATCTGTTATAGAAATAATATATATTACAATGTAAATTTATACTTGATGTGGCAAAAGAAAGGAACAAAATAAAAATAATACTTGCTGATATTTGGAGACTTTCTACTAAAACCAAAAACAGAGACATAGTTAGATATGAATGGGCCTCAGTGATGAATGTGCAGATGCTAAAGTCAGAAAATATGACATCCGAAGTAAGTGTCCCTAGGTACAGATGCTATACAAATAATAAAGATGTTTTATGGAGAAAGCCAAGAAAGAGCAGTTTTAGGTTATGGGCAGAGACAACAAATATTCCTACACTGTTTTCAAGAACAACAAAAAAAGTTGCCAGGATTTATATAAAGTAGTGGACTAATTATGGCCTCAAAAAGGTTCCATTAATGCCCTTAAATTAAATTTTAAAAAGAGGTTTAAGTTAACTTTTTTCAAGTGCCAAGACTCATTCTTGCTCCACGTCATGTGACGTTATCTGTTCTTCATCCTTCTTTGTCTTCTTGTTCTGATAAAATGCTCCTCAAAGAGGAGTATTGGGGATGAGAAGCACTGTTAAAGGGACACTCCAGGCACCCAGACCACTTCTGCCCATTGGAGTGGTCTGGGTGCCAACTCCCACTACCCTTAACCCTGCAACTGTAAATATTGCAGTTTTCATACTACTAGACAGCCACTTGAGGGCACTTCCAGGTTTATAGCACACATTCCGTGTGCTATAGCGTCGCTGGATGTCCTCACGCTATGTGAGGACCTCCAGCGTCGCTGAAATCCCCATAGGAATACATTGAAAGCATTTTTCAATGCTTTCCTATGGGGAGGTCTAATGCGCGTGCGCTGTATTGCCGCAATGCACATTAGGTCTTCCCCGCCGCCGGGCACGCATGCGCAATAGATCTCCCCCGCCAGATGACTTTGGCGGGGGAGGAGCATGGGCGGACCCTGAACCAGCACAGAGGGATATTGGTGCTGGATACAGGTAAGTCACTGAAGGGGTCTTAACCCCTTCAGCAACTTGGGATGGGGGGTGGGAGCGAGAGGGGACCTGCAGTGCCAGGAAAACGGTTTGTTTTCCTGGCACTGGAGAGTCCCTGTAAGTGCCGTACTCATCACAGCATTCTGAGTAAGTTACATTTTTATCAGTGAAAGTGTCTTGACTGGGTCTGCTTGTAAATGAAGTGGCCTGGGTACAGTGGTTCTTTAAGTCTAAACATTCAAGGTAAAAGATTGCTGTTTTGCATACTGACTACCACTAGAGGCCCTTTCACTGTAACAACGAAGTAAAGCACGGTTAGGTGATATTGTAGTTTATATGAAAGCATTGGATATTATTATTTTCTATGAGATGCATTGCTTCCTTTGCATGCAGATCTGCTCCCCCATACTCCTCTATGAGGAGCACTGGATTGGACCAGAAATGGAGGAAGCAACACCTCCTCGATAAGATCACAAGAGGTAGAGAGGCCAGCAGGTTTGAGGGAGCATTGGCACTGGAAAAACAAAAGAAAACTTAAAAAATGTTTTTATGGCATACGCTTTATATTTCACAATATGTCCGTCCCCATCTGTCAATCAGTACTCAGCATAGATCTCATTGGTAGGGACATATAGGTCTAGGGCCGTTGCTGGTGGGGGTTATAGCCCTGAATATGGGGCTCTGTAGCCATTGAGTTTTTAGCGGGGAGGTGAGGGGGGTGGAAATGGACCCCCAGATCTGTTTCTCCCATGTTGCTCTCCTTGATGAGCCCCTGCTGTTAGTGGTAGTATAAAAGTTAAGATAGAGATGCGAGAGGCAATATAACAGTTAGCCATGTTCTCCCATCTCTATCACTGTACTGCTTGTGCTTCCGGTAAGGGCTCAACTAGGAAGAGCTGCATGGGAGAAACAGTTGAGAGATTCGAGGGCCATGAGTGCAGGGCCATCGACTTTTTGATTCCTCTCCCTCACTCTGTACATGCTATAGCGAGGCTTGAAGCCACCAGCCCTGCAAAGTTTACTAGATGCAGCTCACCAAACACATGCACGGAGCACAGGTAGAGGTGGTGGGAAAATAATTTTATAGTGTGTGTTTTATCTATGTCTGTGTAGTGTGTATGCCTTTCCATGTATGTCTCTGTATGTCTGTGTGTGCCTATGTCAGTGTAACCTTTCTGTGTGTGTCTGTGTAGCCAGTCTGTGGGTGCCTGTGTGAGAACCCTAATGTGTTTGTGTGACCCTGTATGTGTCTGTCTGTATATGCCTGTGTTTGTGCGTGTGTTTATATGTTTATTTATGCGTGTGTTTATATGTTTATGTAAATGTGTGTTCATTTTAATATGTGTATCCGTGTATCTCTGTTAGTATCTAACTGCAAGTATATGTCTTTATGTAAAAAGAATGTAAAGACACATATGTTGCAGGTGTACACAGGTAGAATTTGTAAGGGACTTTTGTGGAGATTTAAGGATGCTTGTTTGTCTTGGGCTCAAGCCCCAGGTTTTTTCGTCCGAATATTCTGAGGATTGAGTGACATTGAACACTAGGATTTCTCCTGCTTTTCTGCAGGCAGTTCTCCTTTTCTTCATTTCAGGAATATACTCAGCAAGTGTTTGCTAGGAGTATACAGGATTGGAGTAATTAATGGAAGCATCGTGGAGGATGTTTGCACTCATGCTGAGGTTCCAACAATCATTTTACAGAGTGGGGGAGCTAGGTGGGAACAAAGGGTGAGTATAACAATAATGTAACACCCACGGCCCTCCGAGAACATCGGCGCTGGAGTGAGGGGTAGACGCTAAGCAAGACTATAACAGCAGCTAAACCAATTAAATATATAGTTTATTTCTATGATAAATGATATATTTACTGCTTTAGCAGATACTATTTCTAAAAATGACATGACAAGTTTAAATTAATTCATAAAGTATACATAGCAGTCTTAGTAGTCCTATAAGGCAGAAAGTCAGAGAAACAAAAAAAAGAAACTACTGTAATAGTTGGGATATGATATTAATAAAAAAAAATATCTAAGGTCATATGAACTTTATGTGTAAAGCAAAGCATTGCGGACATTCAAAAATGTATATAAAACATAATTATATATTATGGTGCTAGCCCTTTATGGTCTGTATCTGGAGCTTTAGAGGATCTGGAATACAACTCCTATCATTTTAGCCAATTTTAACTCTTTTAACTCTGGTTAAAGGACCACTATAGGCACCAAGACCACTTCAGCTCAATGAAGTGGTCTGGGTGCCAGATCCATCTACGATTAACCCTTTCTGCTGTAAACATAGCAGTTTCAGAGAAACTGCTATGTTTACAATAGGGTTAATCCAGCCTCTAGTTGCTGTCTCATTGACAGCCGCTAGAGGCGCTTCTGTGCTTCTCACTGTGAAATTCACAATGAGAAAACGCTGCTGTCCATAGGAAAGCATTGAGTAATGCTTTCCTATGGACTGATTGAATGTGTGCGCGGCTCTTGCCGCGCATGCGCATTCAGTGCTGACGTCAAAAGAGGGAGTAGAGTTCCTCAGCGACGAGGGAGCCCGGTGCGGGAGAAAGGTAAGTGTTTAACTCCTTTCACCCCCTTCAGCCCGGCAGGAGGGGGGTCATTAGGATGGGGGGACCAAAGACCCTATAGTGGCAGGAAAACAAGTTTGTTTTCCTGGCACTATAGTGGTCCTTTAACTCTTCCCCCTCTCCAGTTTGACTCTATCCCTCCCCAAATAGTTCATTAGCCAAATTCTCACAACAATCACGCACATTCATTCTACAGAATGAGACATTGCAGGTTTGTATTTTTCTAACAAAGCATTTTGTATTTGTGATAAATCTTTATTTCCACATTTGTGTCTTTGTCATACATGGTATCTATTACCTGAAGAATGAAAGTCAAATCAAATTATTTTCCTTTATATTAAATTTATACAAACGTACAACTGATCAGATATTAATCAGTCTTCCCTTTCTTTGTTATAATACTATCTTTCCGCACAATGTTTCTATCTCTAAAATGTGTTTACAGGATATGTATGGTTATGCACTAAACCATATATATATATTTTTTTTAAGTGGAATTCCCTCACTGGGAAAATTTTTCAACTCTAGTTTGAATATTTAACCCCTTAAGAACACAGCTACAGAAGTAAAGGCCTGCATAACGGAAAATTAACATCATGTGTGCTTAAGGAGTTCGTCCCGGAATTTGTCATTCCTCCACAATACCTGATTTAATGAATACATTCACCAGGATTGTTTGCATATATGCTGTAATGTTTGCATTTCATAATATTTTTTCTTTTAACTAAATTATACAAAATGTGAACTAAATTATACAAAATAAGGAACTTACCAACGAAAAACAGAAAAGATTCATTTTGAGTCAAGGCATCAACGTCCGTCTGGAAAAGTTGTATTCCAGTGCTGGTGGACAATAGAGTGCAGCTCTGCTGGGTGCTCGCAGCTGTTTGTATATTTCTTTCCAGAGATTACAGTAAGATAAAATCCCTACAGTAATCCATGGGACTCACAATCCATTATTAAATGAGGCAGGCAAGCCATGTGCAAAACATTTCCTGCAATAAAGGGACAGTGCACTCAATAATAAAACTCTATCACCAGTATACAGACGAAAGCAAACTTAATATGTTTTTTATGTATTTTAATATTCTAGTCGATTTCATATAACAAAATATTTTATATGAAAATGATCAGTGAAGCAGTGATTAAACAACTGATAATAATACTAACATATTCATATGTATAAATGTTATTTGCCTTCCCACCTCAGCACCATAGACAGGGGTTGGTGAGCCAGGGGAAAACAAAAGCGGTCACCTGGACACTCTGTAATACGTAAGTTTTTTTTCTGCCTTTTAAAATAAGAACTGTGTGATTAAAAGTACACTCCAAACACAATAACCACTGCAGTGTGCTGTATTGGTTATGGTGCCGGCTCTATCCCATGGTGAATAGGCAAACTGCTTTTAATACAGAACTTAACTGGTGTTCACCGGGCACCTACGGCTGCAGCCCCTGCTGAAGTAGAATCCAGTTAGCACCACGGAGCTAACCAGGACCACGCTCATTGGCTGAGAGAGTCAACAGAGTGCTCTCCACCAAAGATCATATTGTCTTGCATTGTATTCTGCAGTGACATCTAGCTTCTCCTGCAGGATTTGACCTGCGGGACCCAGGTAAGTTGTCAAACTGTACTAAATCGGTATGTCAATACCAGAGCCAACAAGCTATAGAGGTTATGGTGCCTGGAATATTTCTTGAAAGGGATACTTTAAGCACCAAAACAACTTTAGCTTAAAGCAGCCGTTTTGGTTCATAGATCATGCCCTTGCAGTCTCACTGCTCAATTTTCTACCATTTAGGAGTTAAATTGCTTTGTTTATGCAGTCCTAGTCATACCTCCCCTGGATGGGACTCACACAGCCAACATGAAAAAAGGTAACATTTTTACAGCACACTGTTTTTACTTTAGATGTTCTTATCTCCTGTTATTAATTGAACTATATTCGAATACAGGAGGGTGCTGTAGGCTCTAGCAGGCTATTAACAGAGCAGGACAAAAAAATAAAATTAAGCACATCCGGCAATAAGGGAAGCTAAAAAGTGTACAGTGGGTATTAGTAGGGGAAATTTATAAACATGAAGCTATCAATCACCTTGGAAACCAATAGAATGTTTCTGCTGGTTATTATTGCTTTCCATGGTGAGAACTTCACATATTTAAACAGTTTCCCTTTACTATTAGCAGCTCTTTAACTGATCTACCTACTGTGTTTTCTATAGAAAGGTTTCTGATTAATACCATGTTATTGTATACCACAAAAGAAATAACACGATCAGGTATCCTTAAAGTAAAGTAACACCTTTTAGCATTTTTCTAACGCAATCTGCGTAAAAATCTATGATAGAAACAGATTACCAGAGAAGATAAGAAAAGGCTGCCCTGTACGCTGTCACTTGTTGTCCTTGTACAAACTCATATTCATACAATTTGAGCAAATCATATCAAGGGAGTGGAAATTGATAAACAGCTATTAATTTTGTTTTCCCTGCCTCTACCATCAGGGGGCATTCAAACTACCTTCCTTCTTTCAGAAAAAATAGCACCTTCAAAATGCATGTGTAAACACACAGATCTGATGTATATTCTACTGTACAAATGAATCGAGGCTCAATAAATAGCATTAATTACTGTTAATCAGTATGATAAATGTCACGATTAATTCTTCTCACCTTCTTATTCCGTAATCATCCAAACGCTCCTCACCGTCTAGAAATCCCGTATGTGTTTTGGGCATTAGAGTCTAAGTGAGTATTTAAGTCCATAAGCTTCAATGGTGAAACTGCACACAGTAAATTCTGTGTCTGCATCTCTGGTTTTAAACTTGGAAGGGAAATCAGAGCAGACGCTATTTCTGTTTGCTCAGTATAACAGTGACCTTGCTAAGGACAATACCAGCGAACGCAAGATGTATTTAATTACTGCACAGCTGGGGATGCCCTAAGGGCCTTGGCAAGATGATAGTACTCTAGTTGGCATTACATGTATTTAGGAGAAAGCCTTTACTTTTTAATGCTCTACTTGTCAGAACTCAACATACTTTTTAGTTACTGTTACTTACTGCTTTTAATTTACTTACGTTTTTTAGTTTACTATTGTGCATCTTGCATACATGCATACAAATAACAAATAAGACTTTTGGAAAAGTCCTACCTTGGGCACAGTAAGTACAAGTAAATACATTTCCAATACCCTACCAGAATTCCAAGCTCCATATTCAAATGAGCATAATCTAGTTTTTTAGGGGCATTTTTAGCAATCGACTATTGTTTTTCACACATCTTTTTAGCATAAAGCATGAGATATGATCCAAAAGGACCAATGAACATACACTGATCCATGGGTAGTACAGTTCTGATCTCCTGGAGCTGGTCTTGGAGTTGAAGTTTTTTTTGTCAGCATGGAGCTAAGTACTCAATAGGTTGTGGTCCTACTTGAGTCCTGGTCCTACTTGAGATTTGCAGATGTAGATGATGCACAGCAGCAAATGTTCTATTTGCATAAACCAATGGGAAGTTTCAAATCCACAACGTATTTAGGAGAGAGAAAAATGCAGAGGAAACAGAATGCAACGTTTATGAATGTTTATGGGCATGATATCTAAATATCACTTGTGCATATAACTAATACGGCTTAAAGTCTGAACTCTAGCAAATGTGTTGCTGTATCTCCTTAACTATCTCTCCGTCTAAGCTATTATCCAGCAGCACTATACACCTAAAACATTTCCAAATATTCTTTGGAAGACAGAATGGCTAACCAGAACTCTGTCAGTGTTAGTATCAGTGTGGGAGCATTCAATATTTGTTGATTGATCTTGCTTACCATTTGGTATGTTTGCGTTCATAAAAGCAATGGACAGACCACCGTTAGATGAGTGACATTTCCTCATTAAAGAAGCTTCACAGACGCATGGTGCTAAAAACAAAGGACATTCAGAACTAATTACCTTTTTAGACGTTCTTGATTAAGTTGACAAATCAATAAAAACAATGGTAAAATTCTAAATTATTACTTTATGCCCTTACCTTTATGGGTAACAGAACACAACTACGTTTATACATAATCTTGTAGAGCAGGGGTTCTCATCCCAGTCCTCAAGAACCCCCAAACTGTCCAGGATTTAGGGATTACCCTGTTGTGTCTAAAGTGTTTGTCCTCCCCTCCACTCACCTTAAAAACACATTAGACACAGCAGGGTAATCCCTAAATCCTGGACAGTTCAGGGATCCTTGAGGATTGGGTTGAGAACTGTTGTAGAGCAACCTGTTAAAGTTGTACTTTTTATTGAAATTACCAGCATCCTTTTCATATCAAATAATGAACTTAATAATAATAATAATGAACTTTTTTCTCTCTGCCAGTACACATTTCAGTTCCAGTTAAGGATTATAGTCTGACATTTATACACAGATAGTTCACACTGATCATTGTCTGAAGGAAAGAGGGGTGTATGTTCAGGAAATGCATATATATATAATAAATATATAGACTATGATTACATTTCTTTTAAAAGGCAAGATTGCTTCTCTAATGAAAAAAAATTATGCTTACAAAAACAATGAAATGAAAGAGTCACCCGAGACACCAAAACTTTTCTTCATTGAATTGGTCACGATTGTACAGTGCACCCGGTTTCTTTGCTCAATGTTGCTTACTGCTTTAGAGATACATGCAGATCATGCATGATCCACACCTATCCTTCCTATATTCTCTCGGTCTCTGCAGATAGCCCAAGAAACTCCAGTTAGGTCATTGCATACAGCCCGGTTCTCATCTAACTAGGAGTATATTGATGACAACTATGGTTTGGCTGCTATGAGCTTATTAAGCATTTTCACTCATCCTAAATGACGAGTGGAAAAATCCTGCTGTACAGGGGTTTATGGGATAAGGATACTCACCACAATGGCCAGCATTATATGGTCCTGCTGGGCCTGCCAAATGGGTTCTGTAGTTTTAGGACGATTAAAGGTACTTTTAGTTTTACCTTTTTTTCCCACTTCTTATTACTTCTTCCTCATCTTCTTTCTTCCTCTTCCTCATTTTCCGTACCCCCAAAATATTAGGTCCATGTTCATTTAAATAGTTAGTTGATTAATTTAGTTAATTCTGTCGATGGTAAAAACATCCAAATTAAAAGAGCTTAAGATATGATGTATATTTATATGTTGTTGCAATAGTTGTTTGGTTTAAGAGATGCAACTATTTGTGTTTATACCTAAGATGAATTGTATTTCTTCTCTCTGTCATTCCATATACTTCTTCATTTATGATGCCTTTAAATCACTTTTACTCCTTGTAAGAAAAAGAAAGGTACATATTGTAATCATTTAAAGCTAGGAGGAAAGAACACAGAACAGAGGTTAATGCCAAGGAATAAGTATGTTTATGATGTTTTGTCCTCATAGAACATCTTGTGAGTAATCTTTTATTCTTCCACAAAAATCTATTTTATAGGTCCACAACATCTGGAGTGCCGAAGGTTGCATCCCCTCGTTCTAGCATATAAAATAATCACATGCTAGTGAAATGCCCAATCCAGTAGGCACACAGTGTTGCCTCCTACCCCAATTTTTACCTTCCAAAATGTAAAATGCTCAGAGAAGATCAGTCATTTCTCTTTATAGTGCGTGACTGTAGTGTGTGAATACAGAGATATGTATCTGTCTATGCTGGGAGATATTAGATGCCATTATGACCTCCAGATAACAAATTACATAGTAACTTAAGTATCTTAAATATGTTTTAAAGAATACAGATTAGTTACATGAATAATGAGTTTCAAATAATGTCATTTTTTCTTTTAGTTCTTAAATTCTTCTTTACTATTATTTTTAGAAACAAATTAAAACACACACCTCTATAAAAAAAAGACAATTTATAGTGAAATCAAGGGTGTGACTAGGATATTTTTTACATAATTGCATAGGCTGAAAAGAGACATGAGTCCATCAAGTTCAGCCTACATGGCATTTGTTTTTTGCTGTTGATCTGAAAAATTATATAATTGAATATTCTTTTTTTGCAATTATGCATCTAGTTGCTGTTTGGACATCTGTATGGACTCTGATAAAACCACTTCATCAGGCAGAGAATTCCATATCCTTATTTTTCTTACGGTAAAAAAAAACCAACCTTCTTTTGCCTTAAACTGAATCTTCTTTCTTCCAGTCTAAACTCATGACCTCATGTCCTATGTAAAGTCCTGTCCTGTTTACAGCAAGGATTCATGTATAAGAGGAAGCAGCCTCTTAGTAGGTTACATTGTTTTCCTTTTATGAAGTAGTTCTCAGTCGAGACAGATACTTTGTGAAATTATATTTTGGTATTGACGCCGAGAAGCATTGTATAGGATGTGCGTCCAATGCTGTTCTCACGTGCACTCTGTTTTCCTAACGTGATTGAAGGTCAGATAGTTACACTATAAAACATGCATAGAACCAATTCCGCAACCAAATTACCTGGATGTTAATTTATTGGCTTAATTTTCTATTAAATTAGTCCAGCTATGTGCGCATCGTTAGTTTGTAAGCAGCAGTACAAATCTAAATAACTCTCAAGGCTTTGCTAGTTGTTTAATTGAGCTTTCCCTCTGTTTTATTTACTTATGCTGGTCAATTGAGCTGAAAAATTAAACAGCAAAGCTGTGCAATCAGTTTAATTTCTGTAGCACAGATGGGAGAACATGAGAAGAGGATTAACTGCTTGAACCATCCTAGTGCTCTGATGACAAATTATTGAACTGCATATGTTTACTGACTACATTCCCCATGATTCTCATCCCAGCTTTATGTTGTCCACAAATATTTTCAGTGTCGAAGTTAGTCATCTGTGTCATGGCGTTTTCAATGACTACAGGGAAACTCCAGCAATAATTGCTTAGGCTGAAGTGTTAGCTCTTCTTTATTGACACGTTGGGCCTTGAAAGCCTTCCTAGCTCAGGTTTATTTTGTTTATAAACAGAATAATAAAATAGAACATATCTGTGTTTTGTTTTGTTTTTGAAATCCTTATATAGAAGATTAAGAATGTTGGAACACTACATTATGGCACTAATAACATCCATTATACCATCATGGTATCCTATACTCTACATGGCATTGCTTGGAAATCACAACTTTTAGGGGTCATAAAAACACAACTCTTGGAGGTGATGGTTAAGACATGTTGGGAGGTGTGCAGATACAGGACAGATTTATGCAATAATATTTTGCATGTAAATGTATCAAGGGCCCAGAGCCAGATTAAGAGCTCAGTGGGCCTGGTGCTGACAATTATGACGGGCCTAATTACAGAATCATATCGACCAAAAACAGTAAAACACTCCCAAGCGTCACGTATCTGATGGAGATGGTGCTGGAGGGAAAAAAAAGGCAGCTATAAGAAAACACATACCCTATGCTAATCTCTCTCTAATTTATGATTTCATCTTTCAAGTAAATCCATAACCCCTAACAGCAGTGTCCAGTGAAGCAGGAAGTCAATGAGTGCGGTAAAAGGATGTGCCACTGACGCAAATCACGTAATCTCTCAAAAGCGGAGAACATGCCCAAAAAGAGGGCATGTTTTGCCAATGAATTAGAAGGCCAGTCATCTTGTGTGATAGGAGTTACGGCAATGTACACCAAGGATGGCTTATACGGTGTGTGCTCAGTGGGCACCGGGATGACCCCCACTGGTCCAGAGGGGGCAACTGAGCTCTGACTGCTGCAAGATTCCTCACAGGCAGTTTGGCCACCACTCCCAATCGGATCTTGCTAGGCCGCAAAGACTACGAGACAGTTCTTTGTCCCTGCAGGGCACGTGAAAGCACCGGTTGGTGTCCAGTTGACTCTCTGCACCCCCAGAGTTTGATGTATCTCAATTTAAGTAGCTGTAAGCTAGTTTTTCAACACTTTTGGCTGTTTTTTGATGGGAGCTTGTCAATCTTGGGTCTGTTCACTATGGTTATAATGCCTTTAAATTACTTTTACTCCTAATAAGAAAAAGAAAGGTACACTTTCTACATAGTGTAACTAAAGCTAGGAGGAAAGAACACAGAACAGATGTTAATGCCAACGAATAAGTATGTTCATGAAGTTTTGTATTCAATGGACATCCCCCTACTGGAGCATATATAAGGGCAGCATATACAATGCCAGTGGAAAGAGAGCAGTTGTGTTAAGAAAGGCACAAGACATGGGGAGAGAGATGTGATAAGGTGAGATGGGACAGGATCAAGTGGGCAAGGGGTGGGGAGAGAGGAAAGGAAAAGCTCAGCCACCTCTTGTTTAGTAACCAGGGAGAAAGACTGAAGGCTAGGAAAGGCATGATCTAGATGTGGTTGAGAAAGAGAGGGGCAAGGTAAAGTAGCATGCAAAGTATGACTGTTTGGCAAGGATATGGGCTGCACTCCATGAACACAAGATTAATTTAAAATGGAGAAAGTCTGACTGGGTACAAGACTTTAATTTCTCCTGCTCTTGGTCAGTATACCTTTTTTTAATGTGTTTTTGCATTTAGCACTTTACTTACATTGTGGTTTTGCTACTATATACAGGTTTAGCACTATACTATGCACTTTCTCTCTGCTATAATGATATCTTGTTGTATTTTCTATGCATGAATAAATACTCTTTATTTGCAAAACCGTGGTGTGCCTTGCGATCATTTCTTATTTTTTTATTACGTGTGATAAATAACCACAATCTTAACAGAGATGGATTTGAAAAAGTGAATTGAATGAATTTCATATGAGGAGAAGGGTGTGTTAAAGGTTTGAAGGAGCAGTGAGGTGAGAGCAGAAATCATCCATCACCACCTTTGCTTTCAGAGTGTCTTGGGTTGTGAGTAAATTGTAGATTATGCTAACTTTAGTGTACCGATAATCTTAATTTTATTAATGACAGGAGGCGAGTATTTGCTTAAGTCTTTCTTTACTTAAGCTTCACAGCAGCACTTTTTTACTTAGTAACAGGGTAACCAATCAGAAAAAAGAGATAACAAGGTATAAGAGTCCCTCCCTGTGATGTCCCTTCCTCTTTCTGGCTGCGAACAAATAGGAACAGGAACTGTAACTGAACCGGATGAGGAATTCCGGATGCCAGATGAGAAAGCAAATGCTAGAGAGGGAACAGGAACGTAAGCATGTCTTCTTAGAGAGCCGAGGTGATGCTTGAGATGGAACGGCAACTGAACTTGTCTTCATGAGGGGCTTTATGCTGAAACGAGAAAGCAGAGTCGAAACCAAGGATTAATCCGAGAATTGGACTTATAAAATATGACATTCGGTATTTAGAAAATCCTGTCTAGAAGCCCGCCTCCTACGAAGTGTAAACTATCCACCCCTAGAGAGAAACCCTTAGCCCCCCCACGGTAGAGGTACATAGAGCATGTATTTAGTCTAGATGAACTTACCTAGATAGGTGACCTTAGGGAGGGGAAAAAGAACGAGAGTGAAGGGCGGGAAATACTCGCCTCCTGTCATTAATAAAATTAAGATTATCGGTACACTAAAGTTAGCATAATCTACAATTTTATAACATGACAGGAGGCTTCGTATTTGCTGTTTTAACGCTCCCCAAGAAGGGCTAAGGAAGCGTGCACAGCCGGACGAAAATAGAAGTTGCGGAAAGTCTGTTCCCGGGACCAGTCTGCTGAGTGGAGAATGTCCGGAAGTGAGGCTCCAGCGCTGAAAGCTCCCGATGCCGCCTCTCCCCTGATGGAGTGGGCTCCGAAGGAGGCCTCAATCCCAGCAAGGGAGAGCAACCACCTAACCCATCGGGCAAGGGTTATGGTTGACACCGGATTATGTGGTCGGACGTAGGAGATCAGTAGTTGGCTGGAGGAGGTTGAACGAAGAGAGGAGGTGAGTAGTAAATAACGAGAGAGAAGTGATACCACACACAATTTTGGATGGTTAGGGAAATAAGGGTAAAACACCGAAGAAGAGTTTGATTTTGTCCGTCTGGACACGGAAAAGGTGACACCTTCGGGGGAAAAATTGATAGCGTCATGGTCAAATGCTCGAACATCCGACACTCGTCGGAAGGATACTAAGCAGAGTAGCAGGGTGAATTTTGCCGAGAGTTGACGGAGGGTTAGATCTTCGTTGTTCGGCCAGGTTTCAAGGAAACGAATCATGACATTAACATCCCATAGATGGGAGTATTTTGGTGTTGGGGGGCGAGCCAGTTTGATGCCCCTCAATAGTCTGCAAACCAGCAGGTCCTGGCCCGCTAGAATTCCGTGTAGAGGGACATGGGCTGCCGAGATTGCTGACCGGGCCACGTTGATGGACCGGTATGTACGGCCTAAGTCGAACAGGTGCGAGAGGAAATTCAGTATGAACTGTCTAGGGGCTGTAAGGGGATCAGTATTCCGTTCCATGCACCAATTGCACCAAGTACTCCAGGAAGAAAGGTAGCATCTTCTGGTTCCAGGAGCCCAGGAATCCCAGAGAAGTTCTTTAGATCTCTGCGATAATTCTCCGAAATTCCAGGATCCCCTGAAAGAGTCCAATCCACTAATTGGAGATGACCTTGCATTATCATCGGATGAGGGTTTCCTTGAGGGTCCTCTAACAGGTTGGGCCATAGAGGTAGAAGGAGGGGATGTTGGCAGGAGAGGTCCAGGAGATCTGGGAACCATGCTTGGCCCTGCCAGAGCGGGGTGAGTAGTACCAGTGTGACCTGTTGTCTGCGAATCTGAAGAAGGGTTCTTGGGATCATCGCAAACGGAGGGAAGGCGTAGGCTCCCGTCGTCGGCCATTTCTGAAGAAAGGCATCTACTGCCGAACATTCCGGGTCTGGTAGCCAGCTGAAGAAGCGTGGGACTTGAAAATTCGTCCGGGAGGCGAAAAGGTCCAGAGTAAATGGGCCCCTGAGTTTGGAGACGTGGAGGAAGACTGACCTGTGTAAGCGCCAGTCGCTGCCGTCTCTCCAATGTCGGGAGAACCAATCCGTGGTGGTGTTCGTCTCCCCCGGGAGGTATTCTGCCCGGAGTGTTATGTTGCGCTGGAAGCAAAAATTGTAGATGTCCTTTGTCACCTCGGACAGGGTGTGAGATCTGGCCCCGCCCAATTTGTTGATGTATTGAACGGCCGAGATATTGTCCATTCGGAGGAGAATACAACAGTCTGAGAGATGATTGGCCAGACTGCGGATTGCAAACGATCCTGCGATTAATTCCAGACAGTTGATGTGGAGAGAGTGTTCTGCATCGGTCCATGGTCCCCCGGTGGAAGTTGTATGACAAGTTGCGCCCCAGCCTTGGAGGCTCGCGTCTGATTCCACCACAAAGTCCGGAGTGGGACCAAAAATTGCTTTGCCGTTCCAGGCAGACATGTGGCGAAGCCACCAGTAGAGTTCCTCCCTCACCTCGGTAGTGATCGGGACCCTTTGGTCGTATGATGGATGGGTCTGGAGGAATTGAGCCTTCAAGCGTTGCATGGCCCGATAATGGAGGGGACCTGGGTAGATTGCTTGAATGGAGGCAGAAAGCAGGCCTATAATCCGAGCTAAACCTCGGAGAGGTAGATCCACTTGACGAAGCGTCTTGCGCAGTTCCTTCCTGATCGCAGTTAACTTGGACTGAGGCAGGTGGAGAACACAGGTGGAGGAGTCGATCTCGAAGCCGAGAAACTGTATGATTTGGGATGGAGTCAGCGAGGATTTTTCCTTGTTGATGACGAATCCCAAGGATTCTATCAATGAGGATGTGTAGTTCGTCTGTGATTGCAGCCTGGAGATGTCGTCGCAGAGTAGTAAGAGGTCGTCGAGGTAGATTAAGTAGCGAAAACCCCTTGCTCGAAGATGTGCGGTGACTGGCTTGAGCAGTTTGGTGAAGCACCAGGGAGCGGAACTCAGGCCGAATGGAAGGCAGGTGAATTGGAAGATCCGGTGGTGCCAGGGGAAGCGGAGGAAACGTCGACTGGATGGATGTACTGGCACGGAGAGGTAAGCATCCTTGAGGTCGAGTCGGGTGAACCAATCGCCTCGTCGGAGAATGTCTCTGAGGAGATGTATCCCTTCCATTTTGAAATGCCGGTATATCACGAAGGTATTCAATTGGCGAAGGTTGATTACCGGGCGGAATTCTCCCGATTTCTTTTTGACCAGGAATATGGAACTTAGAAAGCCTTCGTCGTGTGGAGCGGGTTGAATCGCTCCTTTTGTTAGCAAGGAACGTAGTTCTGAATCGAGGAGGAGCCCTTGAAATTTTGACATTATCGGGTAATGGGGAGGACCTGTTTGAGTAGGGAGAGAATAAAACTCTATGAAATAACCCTGAACCGTGTTTAGAACCCATGTATCTGAAGACAGCGTCTTCCACATATCCACACAATGTAACAACCTGCCCGCATGAGAAACCGTAGAGTGGTGAAAAGTAGGAAATCTCACCTGTTGGGTATCTGTAGCGTCCACGGGCTCTACCTCCTCTTCCCCTATCTGACCTTTGGGTGTAGGAACCTCTAGATTGATAGTTGGGGAAGAATGGTGAAGTGGGGGTTCGTTGGCGTTGGCTTGTAGGCCAGAAGCGGCTGACTGTACGACCCCTTGGACGGCCAGCCCTGCCAAAAACCCGAGAGGGTTGTTGGTGGAATACTCTTCTCATGGATGATTGCGCCTTGTTCAGGGTGGCGTATAAATTTACATGCTTGTGTAATTCTTTAATATAGGGTTCTCCAAATAATAGACCCTTTGCCTTGGGGCCCAACTCTTTGGTCCCCAGGTCGGCTAGTTTGGCATCCATACGCAGCAGCACTGCTTTTCTACGCTCGGTAGAGAGGGATGTATTTGCATTGCCCAGCAGGCAAATGGAGCGTAGTGCCCATTCTCTGATCACAGATGGGTCCTCGTTAGTGAGGGCTTCATCAGCCAGTAGTAGAATTCTTGCCAAGGGCGTAGGCTGCGTTCAATGCCCTTTTTAGGGTCACGGCCAGATCTGGCTAAATATGTGTAGAGCAGGGAATCAAACTCCGGGGTCATAGCGACCTTGTCCGGCAAGGTGGGTCTAGGGCATTCAGCTCTTAGGCGTTTGCGGACCTCCCGGTCTAGGGGTATCCTTATCCAGAAATGGATATATTGTGAAAGGTGATTTGGGAGTGACCATTCTGAAGAACGAGGGTATCTGATCTGTCGTGGGTCAAATAGGGGTTCACCAAGCGTATCCAGAAAGGTTTCGGGTACTGAATCCTCCGTAGAGGGGTCTCCCGTGATATCTTGAGGGAAAGGTGCTTCTCTGAAAGATGCCTCAGGCCAGTCTTCTTCGTCTTCTGAAGAGTGGCCAGCTTGCCATTCATCTAGAATGGCCAATGCGTGTGAGTCGAAAGAGTCGTCTTCCTCCTCCGACAAGGTAGGCTGTATGGAATGTTTTTCCTTGGCGTCCGCTTGTTTTGGGCATTTTGCCGGTTCTTTCCCTTTGCGTTTGAGTGATTCTGGCCCATCCCCTTTCCAATATTGTTTATTGAGTTTGGAAGGGTTCCTTCTTGTAGAATCGGAATCATCCGCCTCTTCATCAGAGTGCGGGGGCTCAGAAATTTTGGCATCTTTGGGCTCAATGGGCAGCACCCGAGCCAGGGTCTTTTCTAGTGAAGCGGCAACAGCCGCGTTTATAATCGCTTGCAGATTTTGGTCTTGGTTTGAAGCCTCCATAGCAACAGTGTTGGTACCTATGGGGCAGAATAGGCCAGCATTAGAATATATTTTAGGGCCGTCTGTGTATATCAAAAGATATTTAATTTCAACAGTGCAAGCTGTAATGGGGGTCACCCAGAAACAATAACCTCAGAGTGCTTATTTAAACTCGTGCAGAGGTATGGTGGCACAGACAAAGCGGGCCAGTCATGGGCTGTATGGTATAACAGCAATCATAAAATACATAGGGATTTACCCTTAGAAAAATCACAATATGAATGTGATAAATATTTAGCTGGCTGGTATTGGGGGTTGCTCCCAACATAAAAGTAATGAGTAGTTTAATATACATTCATAATAATATTGATATTGATGTAGTACCTTTAATTCACCACCAGGGGGAGTAGTGTAAGCGAAAATTCTCCTGAACTGAATTACAGAGAGAAGTATCTCTGTGAAAAACAAATTCTGCTCTGTGGTAAATATTGTCTGAAAAACATAAGTGAGTAATGTTATATATGTGTAACTTGTAGATTTTTTGTACTGCCGATTAACAATTAAAATGGCCGCCGTGCGGCTAGAATGGTCACCGATCGCGGCTCCAACAAAATGGCCGCCGCGATCTTGCGCATGCGCACAAGGTGCAAACGGGCGTTCGGATCTCGCGGCGATGCGCGAGATCCACGATGGCCGCCGTGCGCACTCAGGGCCGATGGAGGCGTACTCCACAGCCCAAAAGCCCGGGAAAAACGGGGCAAAATATGCCGACCGCAACCCGGACCACTAAAAAGTAAGAGACACAATAAAATGTATAGAAAAACGAAACAGAACGTAGGGACAGTACAAAAGGAATAAAAGGGGAGAAAATTAAGCAGTAATAGAGAAAAGTTAAGGGAAAACTTTAGAAAGATAGCTAAGGTGGGACAAACACCTTAGAAATAGGAAAATAAGTATATAGCTAAAGTATGGGAAACATAGCTAAGAAAAAACAAAGATTAAATAACAAGTTAGAATAAACAGGATAGTAAATAACCCACAGAAAGTAAGAGGCAGTGGCACTCTGACCTGTACTGGTGTGAAGCAGCAAAGAAAGAGGAAGTGACATCACAGGGAGGGATTCTTATACCTTGTTATCTCTTTTTTCTGATTGGTTACCCTGTTACTAAGTAAAAAAGTGCTGCTGTGAAGCTTAAGTAAAGAAAGACTTAAGCAAATACGAAGCCTCCTGTCATGTTATAAAATTGAACACCACCAAAGGATAAAGATGCAGGGGTAGTTGTGTCAGAGGGAGAGAGACATGTTTTGTTTAAAGCTAGTAAGTCTAGGGAACGAGATATGAAAAGGTCATGGGCAGCAGAAGGTTGGTAATGTTGCAAACCTGGGCACCCCTGGCACCATAACTATCAGTGCATGCTGCAGTTTCTGTGGTGCTTAGACTTTCAGAAACTTTCTGCTCTTTTCCCTTGTTCCAGTGTTAAAATCCTTAAAGAATCTCCATATACAGAAATTCTGACATACTGAGTGACACCTTTTAAAATGTTGACCAGTAATTAAATTTCTGCTTTTTAACATGGTGTTTCACAATGTATGGAATGTTAGGGGTTCTATTCATTATTCATTCAACAAGATGGCCCTGGTTCCCCTTCACCTCCACTCAGGTCATGTAACATTTACAGACTTTGTTGGGAATAGATCGAGCAATCCATTTTTACTTTGAATATGATGCGCACTTTGTTTAAATGTTATGCCATTTCTTTAAGATTATAAATGATTTTTGAACAAGGATACCACAACCTATTTGTAGGGCCTCAATTGCATGAGCGTCCCAAATGATTTAATGCAGTTAGAAAAACATTCCAAATGATTTATTTACAGCAGTCACCCATAGGCGTGCGCACGGGGTGTGCCGGGTGTGCCTGGGCACACCCTAATCCCCGTGGCACGCCTATGGTGTGAGACCGCCAGGGGAGATCTCAGGATCTCCCCTGTCAGCTCATGCAGAGCCGGCGCTATCCGAGCACTGGCTCTGCTCTCATCCTCCCTCCCCACCGACCCACATGCAGGGAGGGAGGCAGGAGAGGACCCGGGGAGCTATTGCCGGCAGTTCCGCCGGGTTCTTCTCGCGAGATCTGAACGTTGCCGCGGCAACGCTCATTCTCGCGAGAGTGAACTCTAGCCCCGTAGGCTAGAGTTCACTCTCCACTGGACCACCAGGGACGGCAGAAAGGATCCCCCCTCCCTACATAAGGTGAGAAGGTGAGAAGGGAGGGAGGATATTAAGTAATCTGCCCCCACTTCCACTGGACCACCAGGGAAGGCAGCAAGGAACAAGAATACCCCTCCCTACATAAAGTAAGAAGGGAGGGGGATATTAAGTAACGTACCTACACACATACAGCACCCACAGACATACACAGCACCTACACACATACAGCACCCACAAGCATACAGCACCCACACACATACACAGCACCAACACACATACACAGCACCTACACACATACACAGCACCTACACACATACAGCACCCACACACATACACAGCACCAACACACATACACAGCACCTACACACATACAGCAACCACACACATACACAGAACCTACACACATACAGCACCCACAGACATACAGAACCCACAGACATACACAGCACCCACAGACATACACAGCACCCACACACATACACAGCACCAACACACATACAGCACCCACACACACATACAGCACCCACACACACAGCACCCTCACAAACACACACAGCACCCTTACACACAGCACACAAACAGCACCCTCACACACAGCACACAAACAGCACCCTCACACACACACAGCACACTAACAGTACCCTCACAAACACAAACAGGACCCTAACAAACACACACACAGCACACTACCAGTACCCTCACACACAAACAGCACCCTCACACACAGTACATTAACAGCACCCTCACAAACGCGCACACACAAACACCCTCGTCCACATAGCACACTACCAGCATCCTCACACACATCACACTAACAGCACCCTCACACAGCACACACACACACAGCAGTGTATGTGTGTGTGTGTATATATGTGTATATATATATATATATATATATATATATACATATATATATATATATATACATACATACATACATATATATATATATATATATATATATATATATGCGGCGTGTGCTTGTGCTTTAGGGTGCAGTCACCATTAAAGTCTATAGAAATGTTTGTAGATACATCATTAGGAAAGTCTTCTAACAGTATTGACTGATTTGGAACGAGTATTCAATCGAGGCATGTATAGGTTAAACTCATATTGTTGAGTTTATGTGACTTGCCCATCCTTCGTACAGCTCTGCAGAAAATGTTGGCACTTTTAATAATTAATCATAATACTGATGACACCATAGGGCTATGCCTGTTACGGCATTATTTTCCTAATAAATATTCTGGTCCGCCCAAGATTTGTGAGGGTTGAGTTCCCAAGCAACAACTGCTATTTATGTCTGCCTAATAGTGGGTGCTGATAATATTTTCCCATGTATTTTTCACCAGTATGTATCCAATGTGTTAGTCACAGTAATGTATATATGTGTATCAGGGTTATGAACAAACAAAACACACAATTTAATTGACATATGATGCATTCTGTGACAAAGGGAAGCAGTGGGGGGATGGGGGGAGATAGTACATAATGTTGCAAGATGAGGGGACAGATCATTTATACCGGATTTTCAGTAATTGATGGTTGTAAGTTAGTTAATCATCACCGTCTGTTCTCCCCTGCAAGCATGTTTCATGTTTGCTTTTAAATTAGAATTTAGGAACTGACTGACTGATGTCAATCAAGTCTGATGCTGATACCAGCATGTTGTTGTCGTTAAGGAGATTGCTCTCAGTTGGCAATCTTTTAGCAGCATGCCGAAACAAGATTTTGAAATTCCTTGGTGTGTCAGTTGTAATTTTTTAAATTAACATTAGTGTATGCTGCTTGTGTTAAGGTTCTAGGGCTTCTTTGCAGGGTTCTATTTGTGCATATAGTGACTGTTTTATGTTGTGTATGTGCATAAACAGTTTGTGGTATTGTGTGTGTTACTTGTTTAGGTGGGCTGTGTATCATGTTATGTGTGTGAATGTTGGCTGTGTGGATGTTGGGCTGTTTGTGGGATTGTGTGTGTGGGTGATGTATTGTGTATGTGGTGCTGTGTGTATGTGTGGGGCTGTTTGTCGGATTGTGTGTGTGGGTGATGTATTGTGTATGTGGTGTTGTGTGTATGTGTTGGGCTGTTTGTGGGATTGTGTGTGTGGGTGATGTATTGTGTCTGTGGTGTTGTGTGTATGTGTGGGGCTGTTTGTGGGATTGTGTGTGTGGGCGATGTATTGTGTATGTGGTGTTGTGTGTATGTGTTGGGCTGTTTGTGGGATTGTGTGTGTGGGTGATGTATTGTGTAGGTGGCAGGGCCGGACTGGGAATGAGAAGCAGCCCTGAAAAAAAATTCTATACCAGCCCCATAATGCATTGCGCCAGCATAGTGTGCAGATATGGAAGCTTGAAAAAAAAAACACCTTAAAACTATCACTCAAACGTGAAAGAAAGCACTAATAGGGCTTCAAAATAAACAAAATAAACAAAAGAGCGGATTTATTGTAAGCAGACGTGCATTTGCATATAATCAATGTTTCAGTCCAACTACCTTGACATATTAAGGAAAGTTTCGTAATTGGACTGAAATTGTGAATGTATGCTGTTGCACAGCAGTAAAAAAATTGACATTATCTTGCTCATTTTGAAGTAACAAGAGTGTGCTCTTCACGTTGGCTGACAACTGGATGATCTCAGTCAACGCCAATTCAATTCCCATCGGAAAGCATTGGGAGGCTATTGCGCATGTGTGGCAAAACGCTGTGCTTCATCGCACCAATCAGCATCTCCTCATTCATGTGTCTCTATAGCCCCCTCCCCAGCCCTCATATGTCCCATTATAGCCCCCATGTGTCCCATTAGAGCCCCCTCCCCAGCACCCATGTGTCCCATTATTGCCACCATGTGTCCCATTATAGCTTCCTCCCCAGCCCCCATGTGTCCCATTATTGCCACCATGTGTCCCATTATAGCCCCCTCCCCATGTGTCCCTATTTCCCCCTCTAGCCCCATGTGTCCTATTATAGCCCCTCCCCAGCCCCATGTGTACCTAGAGCCCCCAGCCCCATGTGTCCTTATAGCTCCCAGCCCCATGTGTCCTTATAGTTCCCAGCCCCCATGTGTCCCATTATAGCCCCCATGTGTCCCATTATAGCTCCCTCCCCAGTCCCCTTGTGTCCCATTATAGTCCAGTCCCTAGCCCCCATGTGTCCCTTTATAGCCCCCTCGCCAGCCACCATTGGTTCCATTATAGCCCCCCTCCCCGTACCTTGCTGTAGCGTGGCCGAGCAGGCAGAACGCGGTAGAGGAGTTTCTGTTCCTCTACCTGGTCTGACAGGAAGCAGTCTCTGTGAGCACTTTCTGTCAGACCGGGTAGGTGAACAGAAGCTCCTCTACCACAGTCTCCCTGCTCGGCCACGCTACACTCTGTGACCGTCAGGAGGGGAGCTTATCCCCTCTTGCCGGTTACTGTGTAATTTCACCATGTGACCCGCGGGCCGGTGCGCACTTGGTGGCTGCGCACCGGCCCGATAGTGTGCAAAGTTCCCGCTATCATAATGGGCAAGTCATGTTTGTGTGATTGTGTGTGGGTGATGTATTGTGTATGTGGTGTTGTGTGTATGTGTGGGGGCTGTTTGTGGGATTGTGTGTGGGTGATGCATTGTGTATGTGGTGTTGTGTGTATGTATGAGGGCTGTTTGTTAATGGCTTCCCTGGGGTCCAGAGGGCACCAGGCTGTACAGAGACAGGGGTTCCAATGGCTGCTGTGAGTGGTCTCCACCAGTGCGGATTTTTCTTCACAAGCACTGGGAGGAAATGATCTGAGATCACTTTCTCTAAGTGTTGTAATGAGTGACATGAGGACTTGCCCTCACTACTTACTGCAGTCACCGCTATTGACAAATGTTTGGTTGGCACTAGTAGATATTTGCATATTTACAACTGTGGCCCCTGTTAGGCCAGCTCAAGGGGAAATCCTCAGATCTTCCCAGGCTTTTTGGGTCTGACAGCCTAGTGTGCCATAGGTTGCTGGCCCTTGCTTTAGATGTACCTGTCATGGTTCCTAGGCAAATTATAAAAAGTAGATAATTACTAGTCAATAAATGTGTACATGTACAGTAAATGCTGCATACATTTTATTTCTGAGGAGATATTGACTGTTTCAGGTAGTAAAGTATTCATGTTGTCCCCTATTTGCTTTGAATTCTTAATTCCAACACATTTAATTCTTCAGTTTACTCAATTTACCTTTAAAGAGCAAAGAAACTACTGAGATAAGCTTTTCTTGTTTGGTGATAAAATAACTTGCGATAAGCATATTTGGCCACTGTGTGGCAGTATTAAACAGAGAAGTACAGCTGGTGATTTGGCAAGAGGATCAAGTCCAGTCTCAGAAAATGTTAAACAATTAATTTGCTTTCTTCAACAGCCATGCAAATCATCAAATCAAAATTTCTGTCTACTGATAGAAAACAGTGAGCTGTGTTAGTTCCTGGTGCTTGCATTAAAATATGTCTATTATGTTTCTCTTATCTTATTGATCACTAAGAATTTTGATTACTTTTACACAATGTGCATTCAGTATTTAGCAGGAATTCTCTGCCAAATTATAAAAATCATAAACAAAAGCAAAACTGTATGCAAAATTTCATCGACAAAAGAAAAAACAACCAAAAATTCAATAAAAAGGCAATACACTAAATAGATTGATTAATTACTACTAATAAATATTTATATGTGTATTGAACATATAATTAAACGTAATCTGAAAACTATTTAAAATGTATACATTAGTTGTATTGTACTTTCTGCATTCTGACAGCAGTGTCTGCTGTATAGATTAAAAGCTAAGGCTTAACATTTAAATGTTTAGCTATTATTATTATTATTATTATTATTATTATTATTATTGCCGTTTATATAGGGCCAACCCTTTGCGCAGCGCTTTACAATATTATAAAGGGGGAAATTTAACATTAAACTAAACAATTACAAAATGCTACAGGAACAATAGGTGGCTATATATTTGTTTAAATGCAACATCATACCAAAAAATGTGCTTGCTGTTTAACCCCTTAAGGACTGAGCCAAATGTACACGTTTTGATCAAAATAAAAAGTAAACAAAACTTGGAATTTGACTATATGTCTGTTCAACCGTAATTCACCTCTTTGTGCACCCACACTTTTTATATATCATTTTATTCAGGAGAAATAGGGCTTTCATTTAACATCAAATAATTAGCTATGAAACATAATTTAATGAGAATAAAATGTAAAAAAAAATGTGAGGAATTAAGAAATTTTGTTAGTTTTGTATAACATTTTAACTGTGAATGTCATGATACTGTTTGCTTTTACTGCAATAAAATAGACATATTTGTATTCAGCGATGTCTCACGTGTAAAACATTACCCCCTATGTACAGGTTATATGGTGTTTTCTGAAGTTAAAGGGTCAAATATAGCATGTTACATTTTTCAGTTTTTTCACATTGAAATTCGCCAGATTGGTTACGTTTCCTTTAAGACCATGTGGTAGTCCAGGAATGGGAATTACCCCCATGATGGCATACCCTTTGCAATAGTAGACAACCCAAGGTATTGCAAATGGGGTTTGTCCAGTCCTTTTTAGTAGCCACTAAGTCACAAACACTGGCAAAATGTTAATATTTGTGTGTGAAAAATGCAAAAAACTAATTTGAACGCCAATTTTGGCCAGTGTTTGTAACTAAGTGGCTACTAAAAAAGACTGAACATACCCCATTTCCAATACCTTGGGGTGTCTACTTTTGCAAATGGTATGCCATCATGGGGGTAATTTTCATTCCTGGGCTACCATACGATCTCAAAGGCAACGTAACCAATCTGGCAAATTTCAATGTGAAAAAACTGAAACGCAAGCCTTATATTTGACTCTGTAACTTTTAAAAACACCATAAAACCTGTACATGGGGGTACTGTTATACTCGGGAGACTTCGCTGAACACAAATATTAGTGTTTCAAAACCGTAAAACATCTATATAATATAGAATGCACACTATAACAACTTCAAAAAAACTCTAGCTTTATTATATACAAAAAGTACCAAAGCGAAAACATACAAAACAATAATAAACACAATGACAGAAGCAAGGGCAAATACAGTAATACAATGGAACAATGCTAAAAAGAATCTTCCAAGCCACAGGACATACTAAAGGTTTGCGTTATCATAGCACTAATATTTATTACTTGTTAGGTATTGTTTCTGATTTGGCTCTATGAATATTTTCAGTGCATATAATTGATTCTGATATAATGTTGTACCAGCACTTGAAGTGATGGTCTCACTTCCGGAGGTGGTAACAATTTTATGCGGATGGCCATCAGCTGCAAGAGGGCTTTATAAGCAGGCACATCTGAATATGGATACAGGTACCCTTGATAAAGGCAGCCAGTTGGTGCCAAAACGTTGGGGGGGTTTGATGATAGTATTTAATACTATTGTGTCTCTCCATGTGTCTTAAGTTTTTGAAAACCGTAAAACATATCACAACAATTATATCGTCAGTGTAAGTGCCGTTTGTGTGTGAAAAATGAAAAAAACTGAGAATATCATTGTTGTAATTAATTTTACTGTTTTGAAACACTAATATTTGTGTTCAGCGAAGTCTCCCAGGTAAAACAGTACCACTCATGTACAGGTTTTATGGTGTCTTGGAAAGTTACAGGGTTAAATATAGTGCTAGAAAATTTAATTCTCTGGACTTTCTGCCTGGGTTATCAGGCAGGTTCAGCAAATTGTAATTAATAAAATGACTTCTGTAAAAGTATTTTATATATTTATATACGTAGAATTAAAATAAATATATATATATTTCTTTTTAAATTATTTTTATTTATATATATATATAGGTATATATATATATATAGTGATATATACATATATATTTATAGAAAAGACACAGGTATAGGCGCTCTCTAGAATGTATGAGTGAACGGCAGCAGTAAACCAGCAGGACTTCCCAATACCTACTATTAACCAGAAAGTGCAATAACAAAGTGGTAAACCGCGCCACAGGATAGTAGAGGATAATTAAACAAAAATGCACATACATACAGGTTATCCCAGTATTGAGGTAGTAAATATAAACCTTAAAAGGATAAAAATAGAAATAATAGTGCAGTATGCCAGTGTAAAATAATACAATAGTGAAATATTGAAGAAAACCAGTAGAAGGACCAACTCACACTTTTCAGAGCTGCTAAGAGCTCTGCTGAATAGCGCCTGGACGGTATGATCCCCGTCTAAGGATATGGTGGTGGTATCTGGTTTCCAAGGCTCCACAGACGTGTATAGAATAGAAGCACAAATACAATCAAATAGTGTAATATGTATAAAAATATTAAATAAAAAACAAAGGGTAAATACCCTACTTACAATTTCCAGAGCACTAAACTTGCTCTGGTGGTGAGCGCTTGTGGTGGTATGATCCCCACCAAGAGATATAAGCAGGATCCAAGGTGCACAGGAATAAGAGGTAGATCAAAAGCTGGAGACAAACTACAACTTTATTATTAAAATAAAAAATCTTGAATATAAAATCTACAATAAAAATTCAAAGTCCAAAATTCAAAGTCCAGACTTCTTGATCCACTTTACGCGTTTCGCCCAAATGGGGGCTTCTTCAGAAGTATAGATAATGGGGAATATCAGTTCAGTCCTTATATAGGGTGTCAATTCCATAATCCTGGTGTGTGCACTCTTCCTGCTTCCGGCCGGTTGCGTGCGCCAACTGGAAGTGACGTCACGCGACCTGCAGGGGCTGGTGGGACGTGTAGTCCTAATGTTGTTAGTAGTTCCGGAAGTCACGTGCGTCGCCCGGAAATGACATCACGCGACTAGCGGTGCATTCTGGGGGGAGTAGTTTATACACCAAACTTTTCGGCATCCTCAAAACAAGGGAAAATTAAAAACGATTATACATACACACTAACTGTGAAGAGCTGTCAGTTCTTGATGTATTCTAATCACAGCCTATATGGCAAAGCTTGTTAATTGAACATGCAGTAATTACATTGTATAATTAACAGAATTTTATAAATGTATAACAACAATTAAAGGGCCAGTATATATGGCCATAGAGGTATACATTAGACTCTATATAAAATAAAGGAACACCAATATTGTTAAAAAATATATGTGCAAAGAAAGTCTTTATATAGTAACAACATAAAAGAGGTGTATGGTATCACTAAAAGTTAAAAAATCATTCATATAAAAAATAGAGATATAGTAATATATAAAAATATAAAAAATATATAAGACATAAAATTATATGTTTAAATTTTTTTTTTTATATATATATATAAAAAATTAAAGAGATCAAATTCAGCATTGAGTCCATTGGGTTGTAGTGTATCTAAAAAATACACCCACTCCATCTCTTTTTTACCCAATTTATTAACCATATCACCACCTCTCCAATGTTGGGATACTTTTGTGATGCCAATAAATTTAAGTAGACGTGGGCCATTATTGTGGAGTGCAAAGTGAGAAGATACAAGATGATTTTTAAAACCCTTTTCTATATTTCTACAATGTTCTCCAATTCTAGTTTTTAGGGGTCTTATAGTTCTTCCCAAGTATTGTAGACCACACGGACATTCTAATAAATAGATGACATTCTTACTCATACATGTGATGGTGTCCTTAATTTCGTATTTTTTATTAGTATTATTTGATTTAAAATCCACAGTATGTTTGTGAATTTTTGGGGTTTTCTTACAAGCTGCACAGCAATTGCATCTAAAAAATCCTTTCTTATTACTTAAAAAACTATTCAAAGCATTAGAGTTTTCTCTTTTGGTATAATTCTTTGTGAGTTGCATTTTTAAGTTTGGGGCCCCTCTGAATACTATTTTCAGTTGATCTGGAATAATTTTCCCTAATATTCTATCTTCTTTTAGTAAATGCCAATTCTTTTAAATTATTTTCTTTAATTGTTTATTTTTATTATTATAATCTAAAACTATCGGTAACGCGAATTCTTTTCCATCGTTTTTACTTTGGTCATTCTTTTTGATTAGAGTATTCCTGTCCATACTTGATATTTCTTTTATGGTATCTTCTATTACTCCTTTGTTATACCCTTTCTCAATAAATTTCTCTTTCATCTCATTAGCTTGAGCCCCAAAGATATTACCTTCTGGTTTACCACTTTGTTATTGCACATATATATTTATGTATATAGATATATATATTATTTACTTCTAAGTGTATTTTTATATCAATATATAAATATTAAAATCAAAATACAGTTAGAATGAAATTACACATATATATTTTAATTATTTCTTTTTTAATTTTAATTTTTTATATTTATATATATTTATAATTATATATATTTAATTAATATCATTCCACGTATATTTTGATATTAATATATATAATTATATATATTAATATTAAAATACACTTAGATAAAGTATGTGTTTGTATGTGTATATATATATATATACTTAGATCATATACATAATATAAATATATATATATATATATATATATATATATGATCTAAGTATATATTATTTTACACAGTTTTTAACCTTTATTTTACTTTATTACAGGCAGCAGGGGGACTACCTGTCATTCCAGGCACTCCCCCTGCTGGCACTGCTATGGACGGCTATTCCATCCATGTGTTCGTGAGGTCATCGCAAGTACCTCGCGATCACATGGCCCAGGAGGGCCAGATCAAACGCAGGGGGACTGCCTGGGATGGGGGATCACCAGCGAGCAGGTATGTCCCCTGGACGGCGGGGACATATTATGCCACCAGCATTTAGAGCTGGGTGCCCAAGAATGGCATAGCACGCCCGCCGTCCTTAAGGGGTTAAGTATGGGCTCCATATGTAAATATCATGAAAGAGAGGAAAAAAAAACTCTCTGGAATTAAGGTGAGTTTTAATTCTTTTTAAGAAGGCTAAGGGGGGGGGGGCAAGCCACCTAAATGGTGGGTTAAACACTAGAGGGTCAGGAATGTTTGTGTTACTGACCCTATAATGTTCCTTTAATGTAGTTGTTTGGGTGTCTATAGCCTGTCCCTTCAGGACTTTTAATGTAAACGCTCACGGTGCCTAAAGAGATATCAGCTATGCCTCACTGACGATGCCTAACAAGGCTGAAACGATCGTCTGGGGTTGCTGTATCTCTCGTGCAGAGAGAACTTGCTGGCATTTCGGATCTGGACTGCCCGTATGGGTGGGACCAGTCTGATATGCTTCAGATATGTACTCTCTGTAATGGCACAAGTTGAGCTAAAACCAGCTTGAGTTCTGAGCGGGGACACACCGAAGGGCAGGCTATTTTAGCTGCTGTCCGTCCTCAGAATACTCTTGCGACCCATTTCTTGCTCTCCATTAGTTTAAAAGGTAATCCAGACGTGGACCCCTTGCTCACGGTGCCTAGAGAGATATCAGCTATGCCTCACTGATGATGCCTAACAAGGCTGAAACGATCGTCTGGGGTTGCTGTATCTCTCGTGAAGAGAGAACTTGCTGGCATTTCGGATCTGGACTGCCCGTATGGGTGGGACCAGTCTGATATGCTTCAGATATGTTCTCTCTGTAATGGCACAAGTTGAGCTAAAACCAGCTTCAGTTCTGAGCGGGGACCCACCGAAGGGTAGGCTATTTTAGCTGCTGTCCGTCCTCAGAATACTCTTGCGACCCATTTCTTGCTCTCCATTAGTTTAAAAGGTAATCCAGACGTGGACCCCTTGCTCACGGTGCCTAGAGAGATATCAGCTATGCCTCACTGATGATGCCTAACAAGGCTGAAACGATCGTCTGGGGTTGCTGTATCTCTCGTGCAGAGAGAACTTGCTGGCATTTCGGATCTGGACTGCCCGTATGGGTGGGACCAGTCTGATATGCTTCAGATATGTTCTCTCTGTAATGGCACAAGTTGAGCTAAAACCAGCTTGAGTTCTGAGCGGGGACCCACCGAAGGGCAGGCTATTTTAGCTGCTGTCCGTCCTCAGAATACTCTTGCGACCCATTTCTTGCTCTTCTTTAATGTAAACACTGCCTTTTATTAGCATTGAGATTCTATAAGGAAAATGCTGATTGGCGCAGTGTGGTGTCTTGCCTCTTGTGCCTATTAGTTTCCCAATGCTTTCTTATGGAAAAGTATTGGATTGGCTGAAATAATCTGAATTGATGATTTCAGCCAAGGAGGCGGGGTGTGGGAGAGGCCAGCTGCAAGTAAACCCCTACGGCACTGGAAAACGGGAAGTAAACAACCTTTTTCACATGGGGTTGGGGGAAGCCAAGGGGGTCCTTGGGACTAAATGGTGTTTTACACTTATAGTGTCAGGAATATACGTTTGTTCTCCTGACACTATAGTGTTCCTTTAAGAATTTTTTATTGAATAACAGTACAGCAACAAATATGAATACACACATAGCATTATGAACATAAGTAATGGTTACTGATTGCTATACAACTTGCCCTTGGTAAATTCAAGTGCAATAGAAATACACTTCCTATAGCGATTCAACAAAGCTACATGTGTAGAGGAAGAGAAAGGAAAGAATAAGAAACAGGGTAAGAACAAAAGAGCTCTCTATGTGGAAGGGGAAGTTTGAATCAGTTAATTAAATATCAGAGCCTTGATTGGACTAATCAAATTCTGGATTTAGACACCATAATCTCTGAATCCCGCAGGAGAATCCAGATTGCTCTATAGACAATGAATGCAGTCCTGCATCAGTGATGCTTGATTCTATAGAAACCATTGGCTTCTCCTGCAGCAGTCTGTAGTGGTTATGGTGCTTTCAGTATTCCTTTAAACATTGCTAAACTGTACTGATTTGTTCCTGCCTCCAAAGGGCTAGGATCTTAGTTGTATTTGACAAGTGATTTCTTATCTTTTGGCATTTAAAGGTACTCTCCAGTGCCAGGAAAATAAATCAGTTTTCCTGGCACTGCAGAATCCTCCAGTGCCCATCTCCCTCCCACACCCCATCCCATGTTGCTGAAGGGGTTTAAACCCCTTCAGTGACTTACCTAAATCCAGCACCGATGTCCCTCAGTGCTGGGTCAGGCTCCGTCCGTGCTCCTCCCCCGACTTCAGCCGTCAGGGGAGACCTAATGCGCATGCGCGGCAATGGCCATGTACACGTATTAGACCTCCCCATAGGAAAGCATTATCCAATGCTTTCCTATGGGGATTCTGGCGACACTGGAGGTCCTCATGCATAGTGTGAGGACGTCCAGCGTCGTTTAAAACAAAACATAAAATGTGTATCAGCTGGCAAGGCACAAACGGGCACGCACCCCCTGCAGCAAGGAGTGGTGGTAATGTTGGACTCTATGCCCGTTCTTCTTCCAAGCTGGGGGCCCAAATGGAGATTACCCCCCACCGCTGTCCAAATATAGCCAGAGGCTTGTCTGACTCCCGGTGGACCCAGGGGCCCACGATCCTGGTATCACCTGAGGTCGGCACAGAGCCTCGAACCTGGCATTAAAAGAGTTCAGTCACTCTTGAGCCCCCGGCTTGCTCATGTCCGCAGCTTTTCCTGGCCAGCAGCCATCTTAGTTGCACATCGTGGGCCTTGCTTGGGCTGTCTTGGCATGATCCGCCTGATGAGTAGGCCTCTGTAGCTGCGTCTGGCCGCGGATCAGTGAGTGTGTCTCCAGGTTGGGTTCCGAGTGCACCCCAGTCATTGATAGCGGGTCCGTACTCGGCTGGGGAAGTTTCAGGAGTGTCACCTTGTTTTGTGCTACAATATAAAGCAGAAGTTATGAGGAGCTCACTGCAAACGCATCCAGCGGCCCTGATGGTCAAGCCCCACCCCCCCACCCCATTGTGGACATTTTTGTTTGCCATTTCTTAAAAGTTATCTACACTGAACCCTCAGTGAACTTTCTCATTCCAAACACCAACCCACCATCCTTTATTATCTACAATGGCACAAGACAAGGATGTCCACTCTCCCCATACTATCATTAGAACCACTTTTACAAGCCATCAGGTCCCACATGTATGTAAATCCCTAAACACTTACCCGTACAATCCCTACATCAGGTCCCACACGTATGTAACCCTTATAAGGGAACACATGGGATGGGCTGCAGCACTGTAACATGGCTGTTTAATATAAAAGCAAATACAAATCTATTCCAAAGCCACTTGTTAATATAAAAGATGAGTGCAATTAAAAATATGAGTGAGTCACATACAGTCACTTAGTTACATTCACCCTGCAAATTCCAAGTTAACCTACCTATTTATCAACAATTCACCAATATGTCCATGATTACTAATGTAATGGTGCAACATGCACACATTTTTTACAGGAATGTATACATCAATTATATATACAGTTACATGCACATATTCGTACAGAACCTGTACATTTAGGCTGGTATAGGATGTTGGTATGGGATGGCATTGTATAGGAAATGTAGTTCATAAACATTTGCAGTGTTATAGTTGGTCATTTCTAATGACTGCATTTCCCTAGATTCCCTACTGTTTCCTCCAAAGCTTATGTAACATTAATTGTGAAAGGGGATGTACATATAAAAGCATTGAATATATCAAATGGGGGGGGGGGGGTATAGGAAAGAATAGAGCAATTCACATACATCCATAGAATGCTCTGAAAACTCCTACACCAGTGCTTAGTGACTTTTATCTAATCTCTGTTCTCAGAGAGTACATGTATCCATTTGATCAACTGAGTACATGTATGTAGACGATACCGTCATCTATGCAAAGGTATTATAATGTTTGAAGCCATGTAACAGAGTACTCGCTCAGAGGTTGAAAACAGATTGCTAAAAAAATGCTTTCCTTAAGTACTGAAAAACACTTGCAATGCTATTTGGAACAAAGCCCAAACTGCTTAACCCCTTAAGGACACATGACATGTGTGACATGTCATGATTCCCTTTTATTCCAGAAGTTTGGTCCTTAAGGGGTTAAACTAATTTACAATTAAAAATTATGACAAAGTCTACATATAGCGTGGACACAGTCCTTTCCAAAATATATTGAAGTATGTGGATGGCTCCCAGTCATTTAATTTGAATTACATTTTAAATAACTATCCTCCAAACTTTATCCATATACATAGATAATGCTGGCAACTAGGCACTTTTCTAAGATTTAATTAGCCATTCATTTAAAACCGATAATATTTTAGTTTGAATTAAAATGAAATATTAATGTATAAACATTGGTTTCTTATACAACTACAAAGCAAATGTGAATTATCCCAACCTAACCACTGCACAACAGCTGAAAAGATAATTCCTTTTTATATGTTCCCTAGTCCAAAACTCTATGAATATTATTAGACTTGGTGATTCGTATCATTATAAACCCAATTCATATGAATTTGGGATGGCTAATCAGCTGAATTTTCGAACTAACATATAGACTAATCACGTAACAAACGATTTGGGCAATGGTAAAGTATTTACATTTCATTCATGATTCGGGGAAAAATACAAATATATAAATATAGATTTTTTATTTTATTTTTACAAATTCTCTCCTTTTTTCCTCTATTGTTTACTTTTTTTTAAACTTGGTCTGTGAACCAAATGGCAGGAAAATGTGCCTAACAGTGTACTGTAAAATATATACATTTTCACACCCTTTTGTTTTGTCTGGTTTATTTGCCGTAATCTTTGTCTGTGGATGAAATTCTGACATTTCGAAACTGGACAAGCAGGAAATTCTGCTGTCCTGAAAATGTCTTATTTATAAACTCTAAATTGTAGGGAATTAAATTTGAAATGGTAGAACTGATGTTATAAAAGTAGGTTTAATTTATAGTGTTAATTTTATATTTATTTGCTAGAATTCATAATTTAGTGAAAAAGTCAACAAGCGTTGTGATTGAGAATTATGGTAGAAACAGTCAGGATTAGAGGTAACGCGTTAAAAGAATCACTGATATGGGTTTGATTAATTTCAGTGAAACAGCAATTTCCTTTCACAATGTGACTAGTTAATTTTTCCATAAGAAAACGTGCCCAAGACTTCAATAAGGGGACATTTTTGAAGGTGTAATTCTTACTAGCACAGAAATTCCAGTAATAACTGGGGTTACAGTAAAAAAATGTTAAGAGATATTGGCCATGACACTGAATCATAAAGGTGAACATTACAGAGGGTTCTGTTTGCACAGTAAGCCAAGAAAAGTTAAAATAGGAAGACCTCAATGGGGTGTTATCTTCAATAGCCATCAGGCTTATGGAAAATAAACATTCACTCCAATCCTGCTTTTTCAGGAGAGTAACCAGTAGTTAAACAAATATCAATGAGAGAGAGCTTTTATATAGCAAGTGGTCTGGACTTCCACTCTTATCACTCTAAACCCGCTTTTGCTGTAGAGTAATCAGAAGGTAAAACCTCAGCTAAAAACAGAAATAGTGTAATAGTGCAAGATGTCGTACACTTAAAAACATAAATACATGTATTGCATGTAATGTTATAAACATTAAAGTATATCACAAATACCAACGATTCAGCTTTAATGCCATGACGATCTTCACAACCCCTGTGCATCTCCTCAAACCAAAGACTTTTTTCTGATCTCCGTGAAGTGCTGTGGTAAACAAACATTTACTTTAGTTGTTTGCTACAGCATTTCAAGGAGATCACAAAAAAGCCCCCAGGGAAATTAAGCCCTGCATCACAAGATAGAAATGAGCCCTATGAAATGGAGCCATGTGAACGATAGAATGGAGCCCTGTGAACGATAGAATGGAGCCCTGTGAACGATAGAATGGAGCCCTGTGAATGACAGAATGGAGCACTGCGAAAAATAGAATGGAGCCCTGCGAAAAATAGAATGGAGCCCTGCGAAAAATAGAATGGAGCCCTGTGAAAGATATAATGGAGCACTGTGAAAGATATAATGGAGCACTATGAATGACAGAATGGAGCACTGTGAAAGATATAATGGAGCACTATGAATGACAGAATGGAGCACTGTGAACAATAGATTGGAGCCCTGTGAAAGACAGGATGGAGCCCTGTGAACAATAGAATGGAGCAGAGAAGAGAAGGGCTGAAACTGGTGATAGGGGAGGAGTGTATTAGAGTGGTGGGAGGGGGAAGTGTGTTAATTTGGGGGGAGGGCAGTGTATTCATTTGGGGGAAGGAGGAGGCAGTGTATAAGAGTGGTGATGGGGGGCAGTGTATTAATTTGGGGAGGGAGGAGGCAGTGTATCATATTGGGGGAAGGAGGAGGCAGTGTATAAGAGTGGTGATGGGGGGCAGTGTATTAATTTGGGGAGGGAGGAGGCAGTGTATCATATTGGGGGAAGGAGGAGGCAGTGTATAAGAGTGGTGATGGGGGAAGTGTATTAGAGTGGTGGGACAGCGGTCAGTGTGTTAAATTAGGAGGGGTAGTGTGTTAAATAGGGGGGAGGACAGTGTATTAAATTGGTGGAGGGAGAGGCAGTGTATTAAATTAGAGTGGTGGAAGTGGGGCAGTGTATTCAATTAGAGTGGAGGGAGGGGGGCTGTGTATTGGATTTGGGGACAGGGTATTTGATTTGTGAGCAGTGTATTAGAATGGGGGGAGGGGGCATTGTATTAGATTGGATTTGCATGGAGGCGCTGTACGTTCACCATGAAGATGGTGATTGGCCGCGCAGCTGTTTGCCACACAAGCACAATAGCCTCCCAAAGCTTTTATATAGGAATACATTTGATTGGCTGAGATCATCAAATTTAATTGTCTCAGCCAAAGTGAAGAACACTTCAAAATCAACAAGATAACGTAATTTGTTTTTTTACAGCTGTGCAACAGCATACATTCACCATTTCAGTCCCATTACCAAACTTTTCTTAATATGTCAAGGTAGTTGGACTGAAACATTAGTTCTATTCTAATGCATGTCTCCTTAAAATAAATGAGTTCTTTGAAGAAAATTGTTTATGGGGACCCTGTCTTAATACTCCTTGTAGGTTTTTGTTTTTTTTAATTCTTGTCACTTCCACCTAGTACCTATTTTCTCGGTTACTATTAGTAATGAGAACTGAGCCCTATTTTAAAGATTCCCTCCTTGTAAGGTGTAATGTGACATTGCCCTTAGATAGGCAGTCTGAACAGGACAAGAGGCCTGTAAAGGATGGGCTCTCAAGATTACCACCAAAACATTTGATGGATACATTAAGGCATAAAGTTGTTGCCTTGACAGATACCATTTACAATCTATTCCATGTGGTAAAATTAGGCGTATGTATGTGTTGGGGATAATGCATAATTGTGAGCCCTTTTTTAAAATCTCAAGATAACAGCAGGGTAACTACAGCAGGGTAACTACAGCAGGATAACTACTTGGGCGAAATGCTGGTAATTACCAAGAACAATATATTCATGAAAACGTTGTGCAAAGCTTCATATGTATTCTGATGTAGAAAGAACATTAAGTAGTAAGAATCAGCAGTTTATGAGCAAAAATATCCACGCACTGAATCTGTTGCCACTTAAATGTAACAATCACAAAATTAAACTGTATGAATCATTATTTTTCCCAAGTGCACCATTAGGTAACATGTGCAACTGAAATTGCTGGAATACTACTTGTCATAATTTTCAGCGAGTTAGGAGTGTGTTATGGAGTTATATTTGATTTTAATGAATAAATAAAAATAAAAATCCAAACCAACCTCGATTAAGGATGATCAGTTGGAGAACAGTATGAAAGTTTAAGATTCTATCTTTCCTCTTCAGAAGTTAAATCTATGATCATAAATAATCTTCCAAATCTTCTAAACAATGGAACTACTAACCTACAGTAATTATAACCTGCATAAAAGACATAATCTCTGCATAGATGGAGAGTCACTTTCGCAGAAGCAATACACTCTGGTTAAAGGCATTATTATCCATAATTGCAGTCTGTAATTCTGATGATCATGGTCAAAATGTATTAATAGAACAGAGGTAATTAAAATTTGGAAAATTTTCTCAAACCTATCTGAGATTTCAGTTTTAATTTCATATTATCTAAAAATAAATTCTTAAAATATATTGTCATAGATAATGGCATTAAAGGGAATAAACTATATTCTATAATATATATTTTTTTTGTAGCATTTGTAGTTTTTTAGGACAATTTAGAGACAAAAAAAAACCAATGGTTACATTTGTAAGCATAACCAAAGTAACTAAAAGCAAAGGTTTATTAATATTAACCGATAAACATGAAAGAGTTAGGAAGGTCATGACAATCCTGAAGAGTTTAAAGAATGTAGCTGGTGGATAATGTGGTTGTCTATAGCCTCCAGTGAGGATGGACAGGAACTCAAATAGCCTGATGCATCGTGCACCTCTACTCCGTTTTAGCTCACCTGTGTCATTATTATTATTATTATTATTATTCGCATTTATATAGCGCCAACCTATCCCGTAGAGCTTTACAATATAATTTAACAATAAGTGAGACAATTACAAAATGTTACAGGAATAATAGGTTGATAAGGAGCTTGTTCAAACAAGCTTACATCATAACAAAGAGATAACCAGTCACATATCAGCCTGATCCCACCCACAAAGGCAGTCGAGATAAAAAAATACAGCTGGCTTCTTCTGCTTGAAAGATGCAGCAACCTCAGACAATCATGTTGGCCTTTCTTGGGCCTCATCGGTGAGGTGTAGCTGATACACCATCCATGTACACCAACAGTGAGCAAGAGATCCACATCAAGATTACTTTTTCGAGGCAGGGATTCCCTAGTCATATGAAATTTATCCTAAAACAAAAGTTGAAGAGAATGCCAAAAATGGACAACAGTTCAAGTAACGTTTCCTATGGTGCACCAACACTCGGTTCTCATCCACGTTTTAAAATACTTTAGCCATTACAGAGAGAACCTTAGCTAGTTACATATCAGACTAACCACACGCACTGGGGCATTTCAGATCTGAAATGTCATCAGGATCCCTCTGCATGCGCGATATAATAACCCTGTGTTGGGCCTCATCAATGATAAACTTCATGGCACATATGAGATTCTTTGTAATCCATCAGACATAAAGAGTTTCAAATAATGCAAGTGGAAAGTGACAATACATTGTCTATAGTATATATCAATGTGTAAACTATAAAAATAGCAACAAATATCCAGGAGCTTTCAAAGAGAGTGGTTGTGGTGATAAAACTTAGTTTAAAAATACACACTGAAATTTAGTGGATAGAAAATACGAAATACACACAGATCTCTTAGGTGTTCAATATGAGAAATTATATGTATGGCATAAGAATCCTTGAACCTGGAAGGAGGGAATATCCCAGGGCAAGTTGGCCCCTTGCCAAATGTTCTACTTTTATAAAAATAAAAGGAAGTAGCAAAAATAGATAAAATTGTTATATCTGTACCAATTGACAGAAAAAAAATACAATATGTTATAATCTAGCAAAGCCAGTACATGGAACTGGTTTTTATGAGCAATAAAAATCACTGAAAACAACTGAGAGTTAAAAAACAAATTTATTCCAAGATAGTTAAAAATATAATTAAAAATAAGTCCACCTTACATAGACCAGTCAATTTAGGGTAAAAGATACAGAGCAACCTTATTACCATGGACAGATGGATTTGGATGTTATTCGTAATCCTATCTTTCAAATTCTGATAGCCGTGAGGACGGTGTGCGTGCCACAATGCGTTCCACCTCGATCCTCACTTCGGGGGATCAACACTATTCGCCGGATGATGTGGATAGGATGCCTGAAATTCAGGGTGATGTATCAGTTCTTGTGTCGATACCCTGGCTGGTTGTTTGTTGTGTGGACGTTCTATGGGGCTGTCTGACAATTTTCGTAGGGGATAGCCCTACTACCTCAGAGACGTATAGGTTCACCTCCATCTGGGTATGTTTCTATATCCCTCAGTTGTTTGATCAATTAATCAATATTCATAACAGGTAAGTTAATTTTAGTAAAGTATGTAAAACATCTATGACTTTATGATATATCAAAAAAACAGAAATACAAATATAACTTTAACATTTTTTACATTTTATACAATAAAGATTTTACACAATAAAAACTTTTAAATATTTGTCTCTTGTCATAATTTCTATACACTTATTGACTATGTTTTGTGTGATAAAATAGTAGATCCTAACATTAGATAATATAATGACTGCACTAATTTTCAACTTTCACTTATAATCGGAAAAATTAATAAGAACTGCATCAATGTTACATCATGATTTCACATAATCTATTTCTTAGATTAAAAATATTGTTTTATTGATATATAGCACTTTACTTTTACTTCACATTAAATATATATCGCTTTCCTTAAATCATGGGTCGTCAACCTGGTCCCTACCGCCCACTAGTGGGCGTTTCAGGATTCCAGGTGGGCGGTAGGGATTTGGACAGCTAAATCCCCCGTTTGAGAGAGTGGGTGGCAGGGCCGGACTGGCCCAGCTGGGGCGGGGCTGACAGCCTTAATGATCATTTTGATAAAGCCTCCCCTCGGACTGTGCCAGACTATCAGTCCGAGGGGAGGAAGGAGGGAGGAGCTGGGGGCTGGTGTGGCTGCCAGCGGCTGCAGGGAGACCTGTCAGTCTCCCTGCACAGTCTGAAATCATTATAGCCGCATACTCCGCCCCCAAACGGAAGCTCCGCCTCCCGCTCAAAGCTCCGCCCCCATGCACGTTACTGGGAAGCTGCCCACCGGACCAAGAGGACACCGAAAGGTATTTACTTTTTTACAGCCCCCTACCCACTATATTGCCCCCCTACCCACCTCACAGCGCCCCTACTCTCCTCACAGGCCCTCTACCCACCTCACAGCCCCCCTACCCACTACACTGCCCCCCTACCCACCTCAAAGCCCCCCTACCCACTATAGAGCCCCCCTACTCACCTCACAGCCCCCCTACCCACTATACTGCCCCCTACCC
>OW240912.1:38270187-38453734 GCA_933207985.1 Pelobates cultripes | reverse complement strand
ACCCACCTCACAGCCCCCCTGCCCCCTACCCACTATACTGCCCCCTACCCACTATAGAGCCCCCCTACCCACCTCACTGCCCCATCCCACTATAGAGCCCCCCTAGCCACTATAGAGCCCCCCTACCCACCTCACAGCCCCCCACCCATTATAGAGCCCCCCTACCAACCTCACAGACCCCCTACCCACTATACATCAGCCTTACTTTTGTTCATTGGAATGTAAAAGAAAAGCATAAAAAAGGAGATAAAAAGGAAAAGATAAAAAAAAAAAATAAAAAAAAAAGGAAGGAAGAAAAATAGAAAAAAAGGGGATAAAATAAAGGAGGAGAGTACTTGTAAAAAAAAGGAGAACGAAGGAGCAGAGTACTTGTAGCATTGGAGAAAGAAGGAACAGAGTACTTGTAGCATTGGAGAAAGAAAGAGCAGAGTACTTGTAAAAAAGGAGAAAAAAGAAAAAGGAGAAAATTGTTGTTGGCTAATATTATTATTATTATTATTATTATTATTATTATAAGTGGGCTACCTAGCTCAGCCTTCCTGCTGGGCATTGCTATAACGAAGGTTAAAAATTAGGAAAAAGGGGGAAAAAAAAGGTGGAGAGGTGAATTGAGGAGGGAGAGAAGGGGAGCTGATGCACAGATGAGAAATCATATTACGCGCAAACAGTGAAATCGTTTGAATATCACCGAAAGAGGAGACCTTTGCTTGTTCCTTATGAAAATCGAACCAGATATCAAATATTTAGTCTCGCAGCATCAACCTCAAATTTACTTTATTTTCTCATTATATTTTATAAAGTTAACAACATTATAAACATGCATAAAGTAGAAATAAAAAGATAAATGTATGTACATTTTTTTTTTATTTTTTTTTTTAAAACACCCTCCTTTCTAAAAAATATTCTGCACTTGCGCGAAAACTGGTGGGCGGTAAGGAAATTTTTCCATCAAGAAAGATGCATTAGTGGGCGGTAGGTAGAAAAAGGTTGACTACCCCTGCCTTAAATAGTCACATTATAGACCTCCAATAATGAATGAAACATAGTTAATTTAAAATTGTATCTATGTTGTAGCTTCACATAATCTGTTTTCTACAGGGTGTTACATCATAAATGTGTATCGTTTTCAAGACTCAGTCAGCCACATTGAGTGAGATGAGATAATATTACTTAAATATGGACTCGATAACTTCTTATAAATGACATGATTTTAAAATTAACACTTAAAAAAACATTTCCTCGCAATAGAAAAATTATTTCTGCCAATAAAAATAAAGAATATACATAAAAATGATAAATAAGTAATAAGTTATTTATTTATTTATATATATATATATATATATATATATATATATCTATCCAGAAGACCCCCTGCACTCCAACTATGAACAAAATTAAATACCTGGTGCTCTGGTGGCTGGATAGAATATGATAAAGTAATACCGGCACTCAAGGGTTTCACCTCAAACAAATCTTCATTTATTGCGAAGTATAGATCGACGTTTCAGCTCCTCACAGGAGCTTTCATCAGGACACAAAATATCAAAAGCATTGACATACACTTATATAGGACATATAATGGTGTATACTTACATTCAGGTGTGTAGCATTCTCGTGCCCGCCAAAATCGCCGTGGGCGCCATGTCCAACTGTAACACTTCCGGATTCCGATCACGTGACTCCCCTGGCGAAATCTAATTGGACAGCTCGGTACATTACCAGGGCAACCAGGATCAACATAATCCTATTGGTTGCAACCACCAGTACCTGAGCCGACGAGGGACAAACAGGTTTCCGGATGTGATCCGTTGGCATGGCGACCACAAAGCGTCATCAGTACGCGAACGAGAATACACTAAAGCATAATAAGCAACAAACATGGTCCAACAATGTTGCATAAATTAAAAGTGTGGTAGTGAGTGGTAAAGTGACAAATGCTCTCCTTAAAAGACAAAGGATGCCGATATTGTGAAAATATATTTAGAAAAAATATTAATATGCCTCTATGCACACGGCAGCCATAATAGTATAAAGAGCAAGTTAATAAGTTGAAGTGAACATTATTGGGAATGCATATTGCGTGAATGTGATAAAACAAAAAGTGATGCTGTGTTACTGGGCTGAAGAACAGCCTATAAAATAAGAGTGAAGGTTCTGTAATAGAATTATGTAAATTGAATGGACCATTTATATTTAATACAATAAATACTGCACCTGTAATGAGTATCACCATTAGATACTAAATACAAACAAATAATGAATAATCTAAAATCTTAAAGAGCAGTATACTATATATAAAAGCAATCTGAATAATTAAATAAGAGAATTATTCTAAAAAAATTCTTTCATTTTAAATATAACCATCAGTATAGTCGATGGTATGAACTTTACACATAAAGTAAGCATCTCAGATATTTTTCAAATATTTTTCAAATATTTTTAAATTAGGAGACTAAGATCTAAATTAAATAAAAAGGGATCTTTTAATGCCTGAAGGCCTACAACTCTAGATAACAAAGAATTGGTACTCTATTCTTCACAAGAATGGTGTGAACGAGCATTTTTCATTTAGGCCTCTGGGTGCTAGAGTTCCCAACTGGCAAATCCAGTAAGTCTCTCTCTGCAACAGGTGCCTAGCTCTATCACCACCTCGGACCGCAATAGGGACATGTTCAATGGCAACACATCTAATTGAAGAGAGTTGATGCTTTAATTCTAAAAAATGTCTGGCCACGGGCTTGTCTGATTTGCCATCACGATAGGCTAACCGGATACTAGACCTGTGGCCCCTTATTCTCTCACAGAGTGCTGTTTCTGTTTTCCCTATGTAATTAAGTCCGCACGGGCATGTCAATTATATATATATATATATTACAATGTTAGTAGGCAATATAACACGGTGGGGAGACATTTTAACCATTAACATTCACATATTTATATGTATGGGTCTGTGTGTCTCCTATTATGTATCCATGATGAATATAATATGTGAGCCATGCATATAGCCAATATATAGTAAATCCAAAGTAAGAAAACGTCAATATTATATAGGATGGGAAAAATCTTAATGCTATGAAAAATCTGTAGAGGAGAATTAATAAATCAGAGCTTCAATCAGATAAGGGTGATAACTACAAATGGGCAGCACCTACATCCTAAAAAGTATCAAGTCCCCTGAAACTAAGCCTTAAAGATACATCCAAGATTATTTAAAAACCTAGAACTCTGTATATATAACAATGCCATGAAATGATGTGGATACCAAAAAATTTCTATTTATTAAAAGAAAGAAGGGGAAGAGGCTATGACCTAAAAGAATACGTTAATGACTAAGAAAGTATAAAAGAAAGTATTAAAAAAAAGGTATAAAAGAAATAATGAGACATCCGCAATAGGACTATAATATAGATAAAAATATAAATATATAAACATCTCTACATCTGTTATAAAGTGACCTAAATATATTTAAAATAGAAACCTAAAATTCATATATGTCAATATCATAAAATTATCTATTAGGAAAAGTGGGGGAAGCTCTGATTTAAAATCGTAATTGGTGGTTAAGTGAAACAGGGGAACTACAATAATGAATAATCTATAAAAATGAATAATCTATAAAAAAGCGTTGAGCTCAAAATCAACATTGAGGCCATAAGGGACTAAAGTATTCAGAGAAAATATCAATTTTGCCTCAGTTTGATCGAGGTTAATATCTATGCTTCCTCCCCTACAATGTATATTAACTTTTTCTATGGATATAAATGTCAGCCCTGCTGGGTCTCGTCCGTGCATTTCTTTAAAATGTTTCGATAGATTATGAGTCATAAGACCTTTTTTGATATTTCGAATGTGTTCTCCAATTCTGATTTTAAGCTGTCTTTTAGTCCATCCAACATATTGTTTCTGGCATGGGCATGTAATGAGGTATATTACTCCAGAAGTATTACAATTCATGTTTGTTCTTATCTTGTGTTCTTTCAAGTCATTAAGTGATATAAATTTAGTGCTCTTGATTGCTGTTGTCAGATTGTTTTTGCAACCTGCACACTTTTGACATCTCGTAAAGCCTTTCAAATTCCCTTGTTCTTCTCTGGTCCTCTCCGATCTAATAGTGGGTGCTAGCATTAACTTGAGATTGGGTGCCCATGTGTAGATGATTTGTGTATTCTCCTCAGTAAGTTGTGCTACAGTTGGATCACTTCTTAGTATTCCCCAGTGTCTCTTAAGTATTCTTTGTATAGTCTGCGACTGGGTGTTGTATTGTGTAATAAAGGCTGTCTTATTGGATATCTGTGTTGATTTAATATTATTCTGTAGGGTATCTTCTCGTGGGATAGTTAATGTTTTCTCAAGAGCTTCTCCCAAGAGTGGGATATCCTTTTATGATGAATCTCTTCTTCATCTCTTCCATCTGTATTCTACATATATCGGTTTTTGAACAATTTCTTTTAATTCTTCTGAATTGATTTTGAGGGATGTTTTTTTAACCATACAGGTATGTGGTGGCTGCTGAAAGGAATGAGACTGTTGCAATCCACATTCTCTTTGAATGTCTTGGTGTGCAATTCTTTTCCTTCTATATATATGTTGAGATCTAAGAACTCTGTCTGTTCTTTAGATTGCGAAAAGGTAAAATTGAGGTGGTATGGATTGTTGTTCAAATAGATTTTGAATTCTTCTAAGGACTCCAGGTCACCTTTCCATATAAAAAAAAATCGTCAATATATCTCTGCCAGAGGAACAGTTTTGCGCCAAATGGGCAGTGATCCCATATAAATTCATCTTCTCATTTGCCCATAAATAAGTTGGTGTAACTTGGCACAAAACGTGTTCCCATGGTGGTCCCTGTTTGCAGATAAAAATGTCCTCCTGACCAAAAATAGTTGTGAGTTAGAATAAAAGCTATACATTGTACTAAAAAGTCTATTTGGTCGTTCTTGAATTCGGAGTAAACTGCCGAGGAGTATTGGATGGCTTCGCAGTCTTTCAGATGCTCGATGACAGTATAAAGCGAGGTGACATCAGCTGTGACTAAAAACATGTCTTCTTCCCATATAAAATCAGAGAGCAGGTTAAGAACTTGGGTGGAGTCCCTTAGGTATGATTTCAGGCAGACAACTAAGCCTTGTAGATAGTGGTCAACATATTCTGACAAGTTGGCAGTGAGGGATCCAATGCCTGAAATGATCGGTCTTCTGAGTGGTTTCTCTAGTCTCTTATGGATTTTGGGTAAATGGTAAAATACCGATACCCTTGGGAAATCACGGCTTGAACTATTTTGCTTTGCATGTAATGCGTCTATCTCCGCAAACCTATGTGATAGAATGTCCAAAAGTAGATAAATGTCAGTACTGTGCAATAGCCCCAAATAAGTGTTTGTGGGGAAGCTGGGTATTGAGATAAATGTGTATGATTTCCACCTCCACAGCGGTGGTTTAGGAAATCAGGAGTATTCTGTGTAAACTTTGTATCCAACAGCAGTGATCACAGTAACTTATCTTCAAAGATACAAACCAAGCAAAGAAAGTGCAACACAGTTTATTAATATCATGTAAAAATAAAACTCCAGATCCTTTAAAAAACTCATACACAGTGCAAAAGATGGTGTTTAAATCCTACTTTCCATCTAAGGATCCAAACAGAGTCCAGAATATGTAGCAGATAAGCAGTGTGCTGAAAGTATTACCACTCCCTTGGTGCAGTAGAAATCCAGAAAATGTCCAAGGATCTAGCCGAAATGATGCAAGTTCAAATGGGGGGATGACAAAGCACTTACCTGCCAAAGGTGTCTGTCTGGAAAGATAAGATGAAAGGCTTCAAACTCATCCACGCGTTCCGCCAGTACTAAAAGGGCTTTTTCAAGATCTACTTTTGAAATATTTAAATATACTTATTCTTATTTAGTTATACATAATATAGGAAAATATAATTATTAAAGATGTTCTCCAAGAACAGTAATCATAACTTGCGTTGCTATTTTAGGTTAAAAGTTGAAAAGTTGAGTCTGCACTCTCTCTGCACTTCTCTTTAATCATAGAGGTCAGGAAGTTAATAATAACAGAAATACACTTCAGAGAAATCTGAGTATTGTTTGAACTTAAATTAAAACATAACTTTTTTTCAGAGGGCAATAGTTCAGTGTGATACGTGGACTTGCTCCATTTAACATTGTTTACTATGCTCAATTTTTAAAAAGGGTTTTTGTTCTCTGATGAACAGTTAAACTTGTTCTAGATAAATATTTTGGACATGACTGAGGTCACAGGCAGTTAATAATTATTGAAATGTTACTATGTAACAAAGCATGTCTGGTATCGGCTATAATTAGTTATTTTTCGAATTTACTAGTTATCTCCATTGTATCGAATTTACTCAGAATTTATAACAAAAGCCCTTTGTCATTTTAGGGTTATCCTTACGGACGTGATCAATGGCACATGACATTCAAGAATGATGTATTTCTGGGGTTCAGCTTTTATGATTTTGTTTGCTCTTCTCATAATGCTGGATCGTCGATATTTAGGCTGTAGATCTTATTTTTTACAGCAGGATCCCCATACAATATCAAATGCTTACATTAGTTGGGAGAATAAGCATCATAAACATGAGGCCACAGAGAACTGCCTCAGTAAATTAATAATCATGTGTTTGTAAAATATTACTTTCCAAAATGCAATAGAGATCCACTGACTCAGAGAAAGATCTAATGAATACGTATTTGAGAATATGCTTTAATTAATACTAATAATAAAATTCTTGAAGAATAATTGATGACAATAATATTGTCAATTGAGGTCCATACAAATCATTGGATAAAATGAATATACCGTTCTCAGAATCAGTATTCAAATATAGAAACATAGAAACATACATTTTTCTCTTTCCTGTCTTACCTTCCCTGTCCTCTGCACAGGAGGACTCATTTGTTACTATGTTCATCTTTATGCAAATAGGGAATGTCCTACTCCATTAAATGAAAGAAAAAACTTCAAGAATGACCTCCTGAACAAAATGTGACAGGTTAGCAGACTGCTAGCCTATACTTAGTTTTACACAACCTTGTTAGATGTGGAGCAGGAGTTGTGTTTTTTTCCCCCTCTCTCATTACCCTCCTTGTTACATGTTTATATCATTTGTACATGACCAACATCAATCAGTGACCTGCGCATCTCTTTTCCTATTGTTTTGAAACATGTGAGCTTCATTGTTTTTTGTAAGATGAAGACCTGCGTGCCTCACGAAATTTCTCGTTAATTTCTTTCCTGACTTTATTTTGAAAACGAGGAAAACATTTCTCACTTGAATAAAAATAAATTTACAAAAAAAATAGCATGCTGTAGATGGCTGTCCAAATATTCCCCTCTTCCAAGCCAACCTAAACCTTACCTCAACCCTGCCTTTGTGACAATTCTTCGCCTGAAGTGAGGGTGAATAATGTCATGAAAAGCAGACTGGGCTACAGGGAGACTTGATCTCTGCAAGTTTATGATTTATTTCACAGCACACAGACATGCCAGCAAGGCTTACCCCAACCAAAAAAACTGTGTTTTACTAAAACACTATTTTGATTGGAGTAACCATTTAATAACAGATCTTTGTGTTTGTTTTGGGATCCAGCCTTCACTACACATTAATTGTACTTGATTGGTGTTTCACAGTAGTGACCATGAGGCATTTCTTCAGCAGATAACATACTCCTGCCATTTAAAAGGACTCTCAGATCACATGTACTAAGATATGTATATTTAAGCAGCATATTGCTCAATCAATTGCATTATCACCATCCTCCATTGGCCCTCATTACTTCTTGTTCCCTTTATCCTTAATACGTGAGTAGAGAGAAAAGTGGAAGAAGCTTTTATTAGTTACAGAATCAAACAGGGGGAAGTCTATGCCAAGCTGCATAGCAGTATGGGGCTGAGTGTGCTATTAAGAATAAAGAAACAAGCATCAGCATGTGTTGTGTGCTGAGGAGTTTTCTTCTAAACTATCACCACATCATTTAAAAAGGTCCACACTCACTGTCATCCATGTACTATCCACAAGGTAAATCATAAATAGTGCATCTTTATTTTGTGATAAAATATAGCATGACATCAAAATAGCAGGCAAATGTCATTAATAACATAGTGCCAAGATAGTAGTGGTATAGTATATAGTACTGTTTTTTTCCTGAAAATAAGCCCTAGTTGATAGTCTCAAATTGGCTAATCTATGTTCGGGGAATTTTCCCCAAACATAGATTCGCGGGATTCCATGCGCTAGTAAGCTCATCTATGACCGGGAAGTTTCCTTGAACATAGATTCACGGGATTCCATGCACAAGTGAACTGGTCTATGTTTGGGGGAATTCCCTCGAACATAGACCTGCTTTCTAGCACATGCTGGCTATTGTTTCCCCCCAAAATAAGACATCCCCTGAAAAAAGGCCCTAGTGTGTTTTTCAGGGTGGATGGGGGGGGGGGGTGGAATTAATATAAGACCCGGTCTTATTTTTAGGGAAACATGTTAGTAAACATACCGTGAAAAATAACCAGTCCAAAATTAGAACCCTGTGCCTGCTGTTAGGAAAGGGAGGTTGTTAAAGATAGGTGAAACACCCAAGAGGGCTCTGTACTCGTTTTGCGTCTATCCTGATGCTTTCTCAACATCTTATATTCTTACCAGTTTCTTTATTATTGTTTAAATTCTAAAAGGTTAATGTTCACTATCAGGCAGGATTGAACTATTTAGCAAAAAGTGAGGTCCATTTCATGTTTTCCCTACAGTGATTTTAGGGTTAAGCCCAAGACAGACCTGGTTCTGCTTTACTGGCCTAGGGTATCTAACTCTTTAGTTTCTAATACTGAAAACATTTGTGCTCTTTTAAATATTTTATAATTTACCTAAATCACTTAACAGTTGCTGTCATTCTCTGATCTCTTTTTAATTTTAATAATGTTTTGCTATAGAAATTTCCAACATTGATCCAAAGCTGGTACCATGCTCAGGAGAACTAAAATGATGGAACTGCATATTAGAGGAAATGGTTTATAATATAAAGCACTGGCCCACAAAATGTGGGTAAGGAATCTAAAATAATGTTGTCAGTCCATATTTGCATGTATTTTCTGGAAACACAACCTTTTGGTTCAGATATTCCTTGGACCGATATATTCTGAGAGAAAGAGTGTATGTACAATAGTTTATTTGATAATGTATACATAACACACCAGTTGTGAAATGTATTTGCCTCTCCCATTGGATTACATTAATTGTTGTGCATATTTCACATTGAGATTTGTAAGATCATTTTGTGGATTGCTGTTATAAAGCCAAAGAGCCTGAGAAATACAGAACAGAAATCAACAATAAACATTGAATTGTTACACCCATTTAACACTAACGAGATCTATTGTTAAATGTAAGTGTTTCTGCTGCACTAGGCAAATGGTGATTTCGGTGTTTCTTTACCACTCTAAATCCCACTATTGGCATCATTCTAATGTGGTACTCCAGGTGTTGTGGACATACATCAACTATAATGCTCTTATAGCCACAATGAAGGCAAAGCATCAGGGGAGATGTAGTCCACAACATCTGGAGTGCCGAAGCAGTCACTGGCTTCTTTCCTACGGAAGTGCTGATCCTGATTAGATCTGTGTACAAAGAATATTCTGTTTTTCATTTTAACAGCTGGATACTGTATCAAAAGTTGAGATCAAACAAATGTCCTGTTATTCTCCCATAAAGATTTATGCACCTTCTTTATTTTTAAGTGACTTTTTGGCCCTGTTTCCTGTTCCTCTATACTTGGGTTTTCCTGCTCCCCCACCTCATGTTTTATGTTATTTTAATGTATGTTATGTCATGTGTTTCAAGTTCTCGTGTCTCTCCTTTTGACCTCGAACTCTGAAAGGATCAGATGCTGCCTGTGTCCCTCGCAGTTCACTACAATTTATCTGTGTATTTATTTTGCCTTTCAGCGCAGACCGTGTCTGTTTCCTGTCCGCAGATGACTGAATGGATGGCTTTCACCATTATTCACCGCATAGTTTTCATTGCCGTATTATAATTTGCTTATTAGTTGTCAAAAGCAGGAGCACACCATTCACTTTATTTATTGTATAACATGTTTGTGTATGATGCTTGGGTGATAATGTGGTTTCCCTACATGAATCTTGCCGTGGTCCTTGGAGACTTTAGATGATTTGATGATCTGTGACTCCATTAACAGAAATTTCCATCATATATTTAAATGTCAAACTTCAGGAACTAATTTTTAGTATATCTGCTTGTCAATAACCTTGTGATGAGCAATGTTAGAAGTTAATTATTGCCATCCTGCTTCTCCAATATTAATCTTTGTTTCTTTATTGATTACAAATGATAGAAGATTGAGTACTGACCAGCCTAATCACTCGATCACCACTTTTTCATTATAGTAGCACTGTCACACCATACTTAACTTTTTCCAATTGCTCCCTCTTCTCTTTCTCTTTCCTACTCTGCCTTTCTTTTCCTTTTTTTTTTTAATTCTTTATTTTCCGGTTGACAGAAATAGTAAGTGTACAGATGTTGGACAGAAGGTAATGTGTGGGCTTGTGCAAAAGCCAAAAGATAAACAGTGTAGTAATGCATTGTGATACAGAGAGGTATATACCAGTAGAGTAGTGTACTGCTAACGCAACATTATTTTCTCATATATGATTCTGTTCTGTCGATTTTCCATACATTTAAACAATTCAAAACATAACCAAACAAATATTAACAAGTTTGAACCTAAGATCGAGTTTCTTTGGTATGGTACGTGGATTCGGAACTGCAAGTTAAGGGGCGAGAGTGGGTTAAGTTCAGTTCCGGGATGGAGTGTGGAATGGGGAATCCACGCTGTGGGGTTTCTGCTGGGGTTGTGGGGGGGTTGGGTGGGGGTGAGAAGGTGTCCCTGATTTGTGGGTTGTACTCCCTTTATTTTTGGGTCTAGGCGTAGGGCTTGGAGTAGGGGTTCTAATGAGAGGGCAAATAAGAGTGGGGAAAGGGGGCAGCCCTGTCTCGTCCCGTTGTAGATGCGAAAAGAGGGGGGTTGAGCGTTTGGGATTAGGCGATTCGCTTCCGGTGTGCAGTATAAGATGTTGAGCGCGTTGAGAATTGAGTCGGGGAACCGGAATTTGTGTAGGGTGGCAAAGAGGAAAGGCCATAATACTCGGTCGAATGCCTTTTCAGCGTCTAGGGACAGGAATAGGGTGGGGATTCGTCGATGAGAGGTCGTCCAAAGGAGGTCAAAGGTCCGTCTGGTGTTATCGTATGCCTGTCTGTGGGGTATGAAGCCTACTTGGTCGGGGTGTATAAGTTTATGTACGTGGGGGTTTATTCTGTCTGCAAGTAGCTTCGTAAGTAGTTTTATGTCTACATTTAATAAGGATATCGGTCTGAAGTGGCTTGGGTCCAGGTGGATTTTGTTTGGTTTGGGAAGCAGGCACACGTTTGCTCTTAGGAGGTCGGGGGGTATGGGGTTTCCCTGTAGTATCGTGTTGAAGAGGTTGCAAAGGTGGGGGAGGAGTATAGTAGGAAATGTTTTGTAATAGAGGCGTGTGAAGCCATCCGGTGCCGGGTTTTTGTTGGGTTTAGTGTTTTTGATGGCTTTGGCTAGTTCTTCGATAGTGATTGGTGCACTTATTTTGGATATAGCCTCCCTTTTTAGGGCTGGTAAGGGTATCTTCTGTAGGTATTCGTCTATAGATTGTCTGGACTCTTCGGGTTGTAGTCTGGTGTTGGGGTTATGGTCGTATAGTATGGCAAAATATTTTTGGAAGACTTCGCCGATTTTAGACGGCGTGCTGTGTGTGGTGCCGTCTGGTGATTGTATTGTGTTTATTTGTTTTCGGTCAAGTCTGCGTTGCAGCTTCCTGGCTAGTAGGGTGTCGGCCTTGTTGGATTTTCATAGTAGGTTTGTTTTGTCCATTGCATAGCTTTGGTTGTGTCTTTGGTCATGAAGTTTTTAATTTTGGTTCGGCATTCTGTTATTTCCGTAAGGATGTCTTGTGTGTGGTTTTGTTTGTGGCTCGTTTCTAGGGATCTGAGAGTCGTGAGGGCTGTTGCTAACTCAGCCAGTTGTGTTCATTTTAGGTGGGATGCGAGGCTTATCATTTTTCCCCTTAGGACTGCCTTGTGGGCAGCCCACAGTACACCTGGTGAGGGTGCCGAGGGTGCGTTTAGTGTGAAGTAGTTTGTCAGTTCTGTTTGGATTGCTTCTGTTATTTTCGGGTTGTGTAGCAGTGTGGGATTAAGTTTCCAGGACCATGGCCTGGCTACGTCGGGGACCTTGATTGATATTGTGATATCTGCGTGGTCTGACCACGTGATGTTGCCTATGTCGGCTGCTTGGGTCATGTGCGTAAGGGAGGGTGAAATCAGAAAAAGGTTGATACGGGAGTACGAGTTGTGTGGGTGGGAATAGAATGTGTAGTCCCTGGTGGTCGGGTGGAGCAGGCGCCAGATGTCTACCAGTCTCTGTCTTTGTACGAAGTCCTGCAGTAGTTTGTCTATTTTGGGTGTGGGATTTGGGCGTGTTTGGCTTCGTAGTCTGTCGACCGCCGATGTCGTTTTGGCGTTGAAATCGCCGCCTACAATTTTGAGGTGGCCAGGGGTTAGGGCTAAGTGGGCGTGGAACGTGTCCCAAAATTCTTTGTCTGGAGTGTTTGGGGCGTAGAGTGAGGTTATGGCGTATTGGTTGTGTCCTGCCTGACCCGTGAGAGTGATGTATCTGCCTTGTGGGTCCTTCAGTACTTGTTTGGTGCTGAGTGGACAGGTTTTTGCATCAGGATAGCAACTCCATTTTGTTTGGTCGTAGGGGAGTTTGCCATGTGGCACTCTCGGTATTGTCTGCTGAGAAGGGGAAAGGGTTTGGCCTGTGTGAAATGGGTTTCTTGCAGTAATATTATGTCTGCTTTTGTATGGTTTGCCCATCTCATTAGTATATGTCTTTTCGCTGGGTTGTTAAGGCCTTTGCAGTTGATGGATACGCATGTCAGATTGGTGTTCATGGTGTTCTGAGATGTGTGGTGTGAGTTGGTTCTCTGCGTGTCTGTAGTATGTAGTGGCTGCGTGCCACTTGGGGGGTACGTGGGATGTGGGGAGGGGAATGTGTAGGTCCGGAGTGGAAGTGTTGTCTGTATATTCGGTGACCGTTAGACTTGGGGGACCGAGTCCGTGGGTGTAGGAGGTCAGGGGTTTACCTTGTAAGTGGGGTGAGGGTCGGGTGTTCCCCGGTCTTATACCTAGGTTGCCGGGTGTGGCAGGGGCGGAGGTTGAGGGGGTGTAGGTACCGGTGTAATGGTGCGGTCCTATTCCCGCTTCCCAGTGGGTGGTCTGTTGTTCGGCTGGGGGGGGAGCAGGTGTGGTCGTCTGCTACTGGGGGTTGGTCGTGAGTAGGTTGTGTGAGTTGGGTCGGAGCTGTCTGGAGGGGGGATTACCCTTACCTCCCGTCCTCTCCGAGCCATGCCAGTGTTACCTGAGTCGTGATGGTTCGTCGGGTCGCTGGAAACCGATGGCTGGAGTTTCATTTAGGTGGGGGCTGCAGTATGGCCTGGTGTGTGGGGGCGTTGAGGGATCCGGGGATCTGCAGAGAAAATGTACATGTCATTAATTGTTGCTGCCGGTTGTGGTATGTTCCTGGGTTACGAGGGGTTCCAGATGGCCGGTGCTCAGGGGTCACCTGTCTTTTTTTTTTTTTTATTATTATATAAACATAATGTAGGGTTTCCAAGTGTTTTGTCTCCTGGTGTTTTAGTTGTCTAGCGCTGTGGTTTGGTTGTCACGTTGGGCCGTGGTATGGGGTGGGTCTGTTGCTGCGATAGCGGGTTGTGTCGTGGTTGGCCTGATTTTGGGAGTGTTAGTAGGGCTTTAGGATGGCTTTAGCCGGCCCCTCTCTAAGATAGTGGTCTATCGTCGTAGGGGATTGTGCGGTTAGAAAGGGGGGGCAGTGATGAGGAAGGCCAGAGGCCTTGGTAGTTGAGGCTTATTCCTCTGATCTAGTGTGTTGGTGGCCCAAGTGTGTCAGCCTATTCTCCGTCACATTTTCATCATGTCAGGAACGAGTACTAACGTTAATACAGTAAATACAGTAAAACAGTAAGACATTTCAGCATTTTGACATATCAGGATATACAGGCCTGAGTCCTCGTTTGGTTTATAGCGGTAAGCTCCGCAGGGTGAAAAGAAAGTCCAGAGGCCGCATGGGCTGAGTTCAGGTCACAATGGCCGGGCTGGTAGCCCCGGTCGTCGGAGGGGGCCCTTTGCTGGCTTGGTGTCGGTGTGTCCGTTGGGGACGGTTGTTGGCGTAAGCTCCTCTGGTTTCGTTGTTCTTGTGCCGGTCTCTCGGTGGTGCCACGGTGGCGAGCTGTATTCCCAGGGCCGCTGCAAACTCCTCCATTGCAGACGGGTGGTGTAGCATGTGTTCTTGTTCTCCTATGCGGACTTGAAGTTTGAAGGGGTGGCCCCATCTGTATCTTAGTCCTTGTTGGGCTAATGCTATAGTGAGTGGTTTTAGGTCTCTCCTTTTTTTCAGAGTGGATGGAGCTAGGTCTTGGAAGAAGGTAAGCACGTGAGACCCATGTTTTGGTTGCATGGCTCTGGCTGCCGCCATGATTTTTTCTTTCGTGGCGAAGTGTAATAGGCGGATGATGATGTCTCTGGGAACTGATGGGTTGAGGGCTATGGGTCGCAGTGCCCTGTGTGCTCTGTCTATCTCCCTGTTTTGGTCTGTGGAATTTGGGAGTAAGGACCGGAACAGTTCTTGTAGCGTGGGTAGTATGGCGTCTGTATCTACTGTTTCAGGCATGCCCCTTATTCTAATGTTGTTCCTGCGGGACCGGTTATTGAGGTCTTCTAGGCTGTCTTCAAGGAATTGCACTTTGTCGCTGAAATAGAAAATATCTTGGTTGTGTTCACTTTAATTTGTGTGATGTCAGCTTCTGCCTGTGCTGTGCGGTTGTTCAGGACTTCAATTTCCCCTTTTAGGCCTGAGATGTGGCGTTCCAGTTCTGTGGCTGTGTGTGCCTTTATGTCTGCTGTGGCATCTTGCAGCATTTGGCGGAGATCGGATTTGGTGAGTGATTCAGGCGTTGTGCGGCAGTGTGTAGCTGCTTCTCTGTCTGGGGCTTCGCTGTCGTCGGTTTCAGCTCCGGATTCTTGGGCCTCCTGAGTTAAAGATGGCCGTCCCTGCTCCCTGGTGGCGCGGAACATCGATGCCACAGATAGAGGGGTGTCCTTTTTTTTTTTATTCCCCCCCATGGAGATGTTGAGCGGGGGTGCTGTGGGTAGCGTGTGACCCTTTTTTGCTTTTGGGTGGTCGGGGAAAAGGTGCCGATGTTGGCTGATTGTGGCTCATGGAAGGGAGAGCTCAGGGTTTACACGTCCTGCTCCATCGGCGTTCAGGCTCCGCCCCCCTCTTTTCCTTTTTTTTCCCCTTCTATTTCTAACCAAAAACATTAGAAAAAGTAAGACTACTTTGACTTATGTATTTTTCCAACACTTGACACTTGGGTGGAGCTGCCTCCATCTAAAAGTGTCAATATCCCAGCAGTCATCAATGACAGCTTCAGGGAACTGATTATATTGATGTAGGATTAAAAGGTCTTGTGGGATATTCCATAGACCTCAATGCTGGACTCAGCACAGCAGTGATGTCGACTCCTGGTATTGAAGCACTAGGAGCAGAAGAGGACCGACTGGAAGAGGACTCACGCAAGAGACAAGTTTAGGTAAGTAGAACTCAGCAATAGTGGAGATTCATCTACAATAATTCAAATTATAGACCAACATAGAAGAGCTTGGTTGAACTCTTTCTGCTTAAAATGTGGAATGCCATTTTCTAAAATTCCTAGGAATGGATAAATTTTCTAATATTTCTTCAGAAGTAGTTAGATTTGTAATTGTATTCTGGACCATGTGAAGCATCACAATGACTGATTTAATGGGGAATGTATGATCTTCTGTGTTGTCTACACAGTCTGAAGTGTTTGCTAACAGCTTCCTTTTTGGAATATTCTCTACTGCGGTCTGCTCGGGCATGCTACACAGGAAGGTGAACAGGCACAGAAGCAGGAGAAAAGACGACAAAGGGAGCAGGGGAGGATTGAGACACAGAGGGGCTGACAAAGGTCAAAGAGGGGCAGTACTATGCTTTCAGAGGGGCTTTGGAAAGGGCGAAAGATAAAGACAGGGACTGGGGGAAGACACACCCAAAGGAGCTGGGGAAGGGGAGAAGAGATACACAATGAGAAGCACCCAAAAGAGGCTGGGGGAGGGAGAGGCACGCAAAAGGGGCTGTGGGAAGAGGCACACAAAGGGGCTGCTGGAAAAGAGACACCATTGGGGAAGGGAAAAAAGACATAGAGAGGCTATGGGGAGAGACACACAGGGGCTGGGGAAAAGGAAAAATATATTCACAAAAAGAAATGGGGGAAGAGGCACACAAAATGAGCTGGTGAGAAGAGACACACTGAGAAAGTGGAAAAAGACAAACAGGGGCTAGAGGGCGACACACAGATGGTCTGGGGTATAGGCACACCCACAGAGGCTGGGGAATGGGAAAAAGACACAGAGGAGCTGTGTAGAAAGTTATAAACAAAAAGGGCTTGGGGAAGGGACACACCAAGGGGCTGGGGGAAGAGACACACATGTAGGCTGGAGAGAGGGGGGAAACAGAAAGGTCCTGGGGAAAAATAGACACACAAAGGGGTTGGTGGAAGTAAGATACACACATAGGGGATGGGGAAGAATGAGAAACACAAAAGGGCTTGGTGGAGAAAAAGGCACACAGAGGCTGGTGGAAGTAAGAAACACACAAAGGGACTGGAGGGAAGTAAGATATACACAAGGATGGTGTAAGTCACAAAAATGGGAATAAATAGTGATAAGATACACTAAAGTGGGTACGAAATTGAGGAGGGGATTAAAAGGTGATTAACAGGTAATAGCAGGCCCTCACTCTCCGGCCTCCTTACCTTACGCTCCCATGCCACATCTTCCTCTCCACATCTCCCTCTCTCTTCAAGGATGTGCGTCACCGGAGTGCACCCTCCTGTTCTCCGTGGCTGACCAACTTGCAGACACAGACTTTTAGCATGTCCCTAGCGTCAAGAGGTGCCACATCCAGTTTGCAGACCTGATCGAGAGGCATGTGTAAGAGGCGGAGATTACTTGAGTACGACGTGCCTCTTTTTCCTATTTAAACTACAATGCTCCTAAGACTCATTGCTCAGTTATACTAAGTTGTGCAGGGCTGTCTTTAACGTGGGTCAAAAAGTGGCCAAAGCATTTGCCCCTTGAGCCTGCAAATGTGGCCCGGTGTAAATCGTTGTGCGGCCCTGCCCTGCACGGAACTTCCAGCATAACGGCACTGCACGCGCTGAGAGTGCCTATTTGTCGGCCCATGCACTTAGGGCCACCCAATGGCAATGTGTATTCAGGGGCCTAGTCAGCGCTGCGGCCCTTTAACTGCGCAACCAAGCCCCTGTGATGATGTCATAGCTGTGCACTCATGTCCCACTCGGCTTTTCTGACTATTTAGGTTTAAGCCTATTTTTACAGCGAACCTGATGTTGTGCTATTCAGCACTTTTCTGCATTGTGTGCTTCATCTCCTAAACTGTGTCCTAACAGGTGTACATGCATTCATTTTTGGGTGGGAGGCGGTAAATTGCATCTTAGCATCTTAGCCTGTGTAGCCAAAAATCCTTTCACCTGCTCTGTGCAGCATCCAGCATCCTGTGACTATGCTTTCAGTACCCCCAGCTCCCATCTGAGTATGTAAGGGGGAAAGGAGGGCTTCCTTATTGTGTGTTTGTGTATGTATGCATTAAACAGTTTGTATGTGTGTGTGTATTAAGCAGTCTGTGTGTTTAAGTTGTGCATGTATTAGGAAGTGTTTACATGTGTTTGTATTAGAAGGTTTGTGTGTCTCTTTATTAGGCAGTGTGTATGTCTATGCATTATGAAGTTTGTGTGTGAAATAAGCAGAGTGTGTGTAATTTGTGCATGTACTAGGCAGTATATTTATGTATATAATAGAATGTTTATTTATAGTATGTCTGTATTAGGCAGTGTGTTTATATGTATTATGTAGTTTGTGTGTGGATTAAGCAGATTGTAACGGTTTGTATGTATGTAAGTAGTCTGTGTATGTGAATTTGTGCATATATTAGGAGGTTTGTGTGTGTATATGTATTAGGCAGTGTGTATGTATGTATGTACGTATTAGGTTGTTTGTGAGTGAGTGTGTGTGTATGTATTAAGCAGTTTGTGTGTATGGAGAGGCGTGAGGCATAGCAGAGAGGGGGATGAAGGGGACAGATGTGTATCAGCAGCACCTTGCGGCAAGTTACTGCTCTGCCAATATGCTGCAAAGCATCCCTGATGGGTTAGTCTGCACTGTTTGCACTGCTACCTCGCGCACCATGTACTGATGCCAGGAGTTGGGATTTCATGTCAAACCCTGCTACAGCATCAGCATGAAGTTCACATACATCTGTGAGTGCAACAAATTAGCAACAATATTTGTGATAACATGCAATATCACACTACGTTTCGTTAATTGTATTTGTTAGGTATACAGCTGTATCCTGGTTGTTGTATCTATATATCCCTGCTACAGCGTGAGCATGGAGATGCAGGAAGCTGTGCATTTAGTGCACAACAAGATCCCACTTGAACATAACAAACCCATACAAATGGGTTAGAATGGTGCAAAGTACCTTTTTTACTCTGATTTGTAAACTATAGATATGAAACTTGCCCCCCCCCCCACCCCCCCATGTTTTGAACATTTCTGTCATTTGTAACTTGTAAATGCCTACATGATTATGATGTGTTGACTTTTCCTGCTTTATCTGAGTTCTGCTAAGTGTGCATCTAAATAAAGATTGAAAAAATAAAGAGCTGGCCATTTGGAAATAGGCAACTCACAGAACAAGCATAATGTACCTTCAAATATGTCCTGGTTTAAAGGAACACTATAAAACCTGTGTTCCTAACAGTATAGTGTCCCTCTGTATCACCGCCCCTCCCCTGGTCAATGTAAACGCTTAAATAACCCTTTAAACACGTAAGGACCAAACTTCTGGAATAAAAGGGAATCATGACATGTCATGTGTCCTTAAGGGGTTAAGGGGTTAAACACTTATCTGATTCCAGCACCTGTGTGCATTAGGCCTTCCCCATAGGAAAAAGCATTGAGATAACTCATAGTAGCTTTTCTGAAATGGCAATGTTTTACATTGCAGAGGTAAGGGGTCAGGGACACTGCATCCAGACCACTTCAATTGTATAGCGTCCCTTTAAATACTCAAATTTGAATGGATCAATATGTCATATACAAACTCAAATCATCCAGTTTTGGGGTTTTTTCACAAAAACAATGAAAACAAAACAGACTCCTCCCTGCAATGCCTTGTGAACATTAGTCATAGGAATACATAATGTGAAAAGGTGTCTATGATGAGGTACTGCTTTGTAGGAACAAAATGGACTCATTTCGGCATGATTTGATTTATGCTTTGAGTTTTTCCTGAAGAAAAAAAAACGAAAGGTTATTAACGTCACTGACAGCTGGCATTTTGATTACATTTAGAGGTCTCTAAAACTTGGTCAACAACTACCACACACGGTAATTATATCTTATACCCTTCTAAGGTCCTGCTCTCACCCTTAAACGAGAACCTACAATTTACCCAGTGATGACCCTGAAGTTCATTTTTCTGTTTCAGCATTCATTTCGAATATGCCAATCACACTTTATAGCATTCCTGAAACCCCAGTAGTTATACCCTGATAGAACTATGACATTCTAGAACTTATTTCGTATAGAAGTCATGGGTTGCTGTCATTTCTGTTTTTATAAGCACAATATTTGCAAAGAAGATGGCATCTCAGCAATTTTTGAATGTATGCCCCACTCAATGTTCATTTCCATTTGCAGTACTGCCAAAACGTGGCAACAATCTAGGATTCTAAGCAAACAGATAATTATCATTAATCTTAAGCAACTCATTAAACATGTATTTTAAATAGATTCTTCATTGAGAACAAATGCCTCATTAATCTGGAACATTTCAAACTGAGAGCACAAGTAAGGTCAAAAAGGATAATGACTGACATGACAGGTGCAGAACAAACGCCATGTTCCTTACCTTGAATTCTCACGTCGGAAAGGTCAACAGATTTGTTAAGTAAAAGATAAAAATGAGCAGCCATTTCAGCAGTTAGACTGAAATCACTGACTTATGGGTTATTTAAAGATTTTTTATATCTATATGTTAAGTAATAAAGAAGAAGTAATTAAAGAGATATTTTATTCTGGATATCTGGAAAAAGAATGACGAAAATATACCACCATAATTTTTCCCCTTCGGAACATTTCATTTTGTTTTTGAATAATGGATTTAAATTGTCGTATCTGAGATGCCCTCAGCAAATTGTAGTTTTGGGGGCCTCTTAATATTAAAGGGACACTAAATTCACCGAGACCACTTCATCTGAATGAAGTGGTCTGAGTGCAGTGTACCTATCCTTTTAACCCTGCAATGTAAAACATCACAGATTTTTAGAGGTTAAGTCCACCTCTAGTGGTTGTCAGTTTGACAGCCATTAGAGGCCCTTCTGCGTCACTGACTGAGTAAAACTCAGTCACAAGACGCACAAGCTCCCATAGAAAAGCATTGATTCAGTGCTTCCTATGGGGAACTTTGAATGTGTGTGCATTAGGTCTTAATGAACCTCTATGAGGAGCATTGGGTTGGACAATGGAGGCGGCCAAACCTACTCCGTGGTGTATCACAGAAGGTGTAGAGATAAACAGCACTTAGAGAGACTGACGGAAAAAGATTAGTCAAACTGTATTTATTATTTTTTTTTATTTTAATGCACACAGGCGGACCTGAAAACAAGTATGGACATGATAGTGTTAGGAATACAGATATGATTGTATATATGCGTAGAGTCTGTTACTAAAAAATTGCCAATTCACACTGAGACATTGAGAAACTGGATATTTACTGTGAGGCATTAATAAACTGCACAATCTCCTTGAGATACGGGGACAGGGCCGGCGCGTCCCATAGGCCAAGGACGCTGCTTAAAGGGGGGCGCTGGCAAGGGCTTTACTGCTTTGCTCGTTTGTCTGCCCCTCTATGTTTTAATAAATCTACAAATCATGCCACCGAACATGTTACCAGGCGCTAGGGACACTTACATGTCTGCTGACTAGTACCCGGCTTAACACTGGTCCGGCGGCAGCCACTCCAGCCTGCTCAGCCAGGCTCCCCAGAAGCACTCTCATTGATGCGAGGGTGCTTTAATTCCCCGCTCCCGCCCCTTGCCTGGTACATGGGGACAAGTGGGCGGGAGCATAGCAGAGCTGGGGCTGACACACAGTGAAGACGGCCAGGTGCAGGAAATCGGCCAGGAACACGTGACAAGCAATCAAATATTAAGAAAGGTAATTGGGTCAGTGGGGAATGTGTATTTGTGGAGAATTTGTGTGTCAGTCTGTATTGGTCAGTGTGTGTCTGTATGCAGTGGCGTACATACCAGGGTCACAGGGGTCGCGGCTGCGACCGGGCCCGGCCCACCAGGGGGCCCGGCCGCCCCTGCGACCCGGTATGTAGCCACAGGGCCAGCCTCTTCCCCTGGGGGGCCCAGGAGCCGGCCACCCCAGGGCCCCCCGAGGCTGGCCCTGCTGAGCGATCGCGCGACTCAGCAGCTCCCTCAGATGATACCGGAGCCGGAAGATGATGTCATCTTCCGGCCCGCGGCGAGGGAGCTGAAGAGGAAGCACTGAGTGCTCCCTCGCGCGCCTGCCTGCCTGACCGGCCACCCGGGGTCAGCAGGGCCACTGGACCCCAGGGAATCCCCCCAGCACTCCAAAAGGTAAGGAGGCTGGGGGGATTAAATAAAAAAAAAATGTGTTTGTGTTAGTGTGTGTGTGTGTTAGTCTGTGTGTGTGTGTGTGTGTGTGTGTGTTAGTGTGTGTGTGTGTTAGTGTGTGTGTGCTAGTGTGTGTGCTAGTGTGTGTGTGTGTTAGTTTGTGTTCATGTGTGTGTCAGTGAGTGTGTCTGTTATTGGGTGTGTGTCTGCTAGTGAGTGTGTTACTGAGTGTGTTTGATGTCTGTTAGTGAGTGTGTGTTTGTCAGTGAAAGTGTATGTTTTGTAAGTGAGTGTGTATGTATGTCTGTCGCTGAGTGTGTCTCTGTCAGTAAATGTGTGTGTCTGTTAGCTAGTGTGTATGCGTCTGTTCGTGAGAGTGTGTGTGTGTGTCTTCAGCATTTACCTTTCTCCAGCGCCGGACTCCCTGCGCTGGGGATCCCTCCGCCTCTCAGCTCCGAATGCACATGCGCGGCAAGAGGCGCGCGCGCATTTAAACCGCCCATAGGAAAGCATTACTCAATGCTTTCCTATGGACGTTCAGTGTCTTCTCACTGTGATTTTCACAGTGAGAATCGCGGAAGCTCCTCTAGCAGCTGTCAATGAGACAGCCACCAGAGGCTGGATTAACCCTCAGTGAAACATAGCCGTTTCTCTGAAACAGCTATGTTTTCAGCTGCAGGGTTAAAACTAGAGGGACCTGGCACCCAGACCACTTCATTGAGCTGATGTGATCTGGGTGTCTGTAGTGGTCCTTTAAGTGTGTGTGCATACCGCGTTCGCGGGGTCGCAGCCCTGCAACCCCTGCGACCAGGTGCCCACCGCCATGTGTTGCGGCCCCAACCCGCGCCGAGTAAGCGCGGGGGTGGGGGTGGGGGGCCACGGATGAATTTTCGCACCGGGGCCCCATGGGTCATGTGTATGCCACTGTCTGTATGAGTCAGTATGTGTCTGTTTGGGTCAGTGTGTGTGTCTGTATATGTGTGCATGGGTCAGTGTGTGTCTGAGTGGGTGGAGCAAATGAGGCAGCAACATTTTTTTTGCCTACGGCGACAAAAATCCTTGCACTGCCCCTGTTAACTGTGAAACAATGAATGTTTGCAGATTCTTCCTGCAATCCTTAGAATCTGCCCATTTCTCTATAGACTCTATAAATCTTCCCTTGAGATCAAACATGAGACTGTCCATTCCAAGATCAATGTTTCCTGAGAACCTGCCAATTCACCGGCTCACTGGGAGTCAATTTGTGTGAATTCCAAGATGAAGATTCATATATCAATATTCTCCAGTATGAGTATGTTGGCTTCTACTATACACATTGGTTGTTAATCCACCACAGTTTATTCTTTAGTAAATACATTTCTATCTCTGTCTAGGATATTTTGGCACTATATCCATACCTTCCAACATCAGTAGGTATGGAATCAGGAGAGGTGGGTGTTACTGGTGATGACCATAATCGCCATGTCTGCTCAGAAAGAAGAACGGTGAGCCCACTGATCTCTGCATGGTCCTAGTGCTCGCTGCACAGGCATCGAATGATGCATTAGTGCTGTGCTGCTCAAGGATAATTCCTTGTTGACACTGGATGCAGGACACGAGGCATCAAAATCTGGAATGAGACAGAACCCTAAAAAAAGGTCATTCCACAGGAAGTTTTTGAACTCAGACCTCTAATCTCTATTAAAGGAACACTATAGTGTCCAAAACACAAATGTTTATTTCTGACACTATAGTTTTAAAAAACACAGTTTAGGCCGCCAGCCAACCTTGGCTCTCTTTTAAAAGATATTAAACGTACCTTTATTCCAGCGCCGCATGGGTCTCTTGTGGCTGGCTCCACAATCTCAGCCAATCCAATGCTTTCCAATAGGCAAAACATATTCTGGCCAATCAGCATCTCCTCATAGAGATGCATTCAGAGTCTCCATATGGCGCATGGAGACACTGAATGTCTGTACTGCAAATTAAAAAGCTTGCAGGAACGCACTATACACACCAAAACAACCACATTAAACTGTAGTTGTTCTGATGACTATAGTGTCCCTTTAAGTATTAAGGCATGAGTATCCAAGCAATATAAATCATATAAGTTCATGCACCTGTTCTGCCTGGATGTTTTTTTTTGAAGTAACAAGAGTGCAGAAAGCATATAAACAGAAAAAACATAAGCAGCATAAAAACAAGAAACGGATAATACATCCACCCTACATGTTTCCAAACACAAAGGGCCTGTTTTTTTTTTATTTTGTTGTACTTTTTATTGGCCAGCTACAACTCGCTTAAGTGCCTGTCACTACGACCGTTTATTGAATGCAAGATTTCACAAGTAGCGATGGAGACTACCAGAGCTGGACTGGGATTAAAATTCAGCACAGGCATTTTTGAATCACATTGGTCCACTGAGAACGGGTGGGGTCAGAGAGGGGTTGTTTTGTCATCACCAATGACAAACACGTGCCCTCTCATAGTGAGCATGTTGGTTCAATGCTCTTCCAGCGCAGCCCATGCACAAAACCCTGCTGAAGAGCTCTTGCAAGAAACCCAGAGTGTGTATAGGTGATTTAATGTGTGTGTATAGAGGATTCAGAATGTGTTTAGGGGTTTGTGTGTGTGTGTGCGTGTGTGTGTAGGATCCAGAGTTGTGTAGGGGATCCAGTATGTGTCTGGAATATAATGTGTGTAGGGATGCAGAGTGTGTGAGTGGTTCAATGTGTGTTTGTGAGGGGTGCAGTGTGTGTGGGGGGTGCAGTATGGAGGGGTGCAGTGTGTGTGGTGTAGCCATTAGCTAGAGCTCCCAGGTCCTCTCACATCTTCTAATGCTAGCTGCTGCAGTAATGTGCCAGTGGGCCAAAGAGGGAGATCTTTGATCATGGCACTTGGACAGTGCCGACAATGTATGGGCCAGCAGGAGTGATGGAGTGATCCACCTCGCCTCCCGCCTCCCACCCCTGCCCCCCCCCAGTCAGCCTCCTATATAGCAGATGCTAACCACTACCACGTGAATAGTTTATAAACCTGTCTATACTGCCTAACAGCAGCTGCTATCTCAGAAAAACTTTACCTCAGCTCCTTACCTGGTGCAAAAAAGTTAACAATTCTCCATGCATACATGGCCAGATTTCCACCATTGCCTTGGGTTGGCTGGCAGTAGAAGGGCAGCAGAGCTGGCGGGAGATAAAAGATTTCCCTCACCGCTAGCTTATTCTCCCTCGCATGCACTGTATTAGAGCGTTGCCCTATACCCCAACAGCAGCCACTATGCCCTTACTATATCAACTATCATTCCCATTACAAACCCTATTGCCCCACTACAATTCCTATTCTCCCACTATAGCCCCTATTCCCCCACTACATCTGCCACTATCAATTCTATCCCCCACGATAGCCTCTATCCCCACTATAGCTATTATTCCCTTACTACAGCCACTATCCTTCTCACTAGAACCTCTATATCATCACTATAACTCGTATAACCCCCACTATAGTGCCTGTCCCCCCTGCAGCTACTATCCCCCACTACAGCCCCTAGCTCTCCACTATTGTCACTATCACCCTCACTGGAGCCCATAACACTCCACTACAGCTCCTATCTCCCCAATAAAGTCTATATCCCCAACTACAGCCCCAAATGCAACATAAGACGCAACCGCCATACTCACAACCCTAAAAACAACATTCCCTCAGACATACAACACCATAAGCAGTCTCCACACACACATACACAGTGAGCATCACTGGTAATATTTAAATAACGCATAGTGCTATGAACATCACACGTGTTGGCAGGCCCGGACTGGCCATCGGGCACACCGGGCAAATGCCCGGTGGGCCGCGGTGGCCGTGGGGCCGAGGCCGGCAGGGGAGGTCCCAGGATCTCCCCTGCCAGTCTATGCAGGGCCGGCACTCTCCTAGCGCCGGCCCCGCTGTTTGCCACGATGGGCCGGTGGGGAGATCAAAGCTCTCCCTCACCGGCCCAAATGCGGCCGCCGGCGGGGAGGGAGGGAGACAGACAGCCAGCCAGCCTGCCTGGAGAGAGGACCCGGTGGAGCTCTAACTTGCAGGCTAGAGTTCACACACCCACGAGGACCACCAGGGAACACCGCCTCCCTGCCTCCCAGTCCCCCCCTCCCAGGCTAAAGGTAAGAAGGGGGGAGGGGGGGGACATAATGACTGTTTTTTGTTTATGTACCCCGCCCTCACACACACAATAACATTTATACAGCACTCTCACACCCATCACACACAGCACTCTCACACCCATCACACACAGCACTCTCTCACACCCATCACACATAGCACTCTCTCACACAGCACTCTCACACCCATCACACACAGCACTCTCACACCCATCACACACAGCACTCTCACACCCATCACTCTCACACTCACAGCACTCTCTCACAGAGCACTCACACACACACCCAGCACTCTCTCACACAGCACTCTCACACCCATCACACACAGCACTTTCACACACACACAGCACTCTCACAGCACTCTCTCACAGAGCACTCTCACACACACAGCACTCTCACACACAGCACTCTCTCACCCATTGCACACAGCACTCTCACACCCATCACACACAGCACTCTCTCACAGCACTCTCTCACACAGCACTCTCACACCCATCACTCACACACGGCACTCTCACACACATCACACATACACGGCACTCTCACACACACGGCACTCTCACACACACCGCACTCTCACACACACACCGCACTCTCACACACACCGCACCCCTCACACACACACCGCACTCTCACACACACACCGCACCCCTCACACACACACATACTGCACCCCTCACATACACACAGAACCCCCCAACACACTGCACCACACACATACACAATACTTCCAAATATATATATATATATATATATATATATACACACATATACATATACATACACACACACACTACACTCTTAAAGGACCACTCTAGCCACCCAGACCACTTCAGCTTAATGAAGTGGTCTGGGTGCCAGGTCCTTCTAGGGTTAACCCATTGTTTTATAAACATAGCAGTTTCAGAGAAACTGCTATGTTTATCAATGGGTTAAGCCTTCCCCCAAAGCCTCTAGCAGCTGTCTCATTGACAGCCGCTAGAGGTGCTTGCGTGCTTTTCACTGTGAAAATCACAGTGAGAGCACGCAAGCGTCCATAGGAAAGCATTATAAATGCTTTCCTATGCGACCGGCTGAATGCGTGCGCATTCAGCCGACGGGGCGGATCGGAGGAGGAGAGCTCCCTGCCCGGCGCTGGAAAAAGGTAAGTTTTAACCCCTTTCCAGAGCCGGGCGGGAGGGGGTCCCTGAGGGTGGGGGCACCCTCAGGGCACTATAGTGCCAGGAAAACGAGTATGTTTTCCTGGCACTATAGTGGTCCTTTAACATACACACTCTGGATCCCCTATACACACACTAGATTCCTTGTAAGCAAACACATACTACACCCCTAAACACACACACACTATAGCCTGTATGCACACACTTGCTATATCCCCAATACACACATTCTCTACAGCCCATAGCCACATATGCATCACATTACACCACAAACACAACACGACTAAAACCGACCTTATTACACAATACCACACCACGACCAGCTCACTCTACACACACGCAATACCACAAGCAGGCTCCAAACACATGCACAATACTCTTTCCTGGCCTTTTGTCTCCTGGTATCCATTTATAGAGACACCAGAGACAAGTTGCAAGGAAACACAGTGCAAGCATGTTATTAAATTTGCTTGCACTGTGCAGAACAAATACAGGACTTTTTTCTCATGCTAGAGCTCTTCAGCAGAGCTCTGCGCATGGTCTGCCCTGGAAGAGCATTGAACCAACATGCTCACTTTGAGAGGAGGCGTGTTTGTCATTGGTGATGACAAAACACACCTCCTCTGCCCCGCCCCCTTTTTAGTGGGCCGCTGTGATAAAAAAATGCCCGGGCCGAATTTTTCTACCAGTCCGGCCCTGCGTGTTGGAGAACTTCACAGTTAACAGGGGAAGAGGCGAGGCAATAACTTTATTAGTGCATAACCCCGTATATTTCAACACCCACTTTGCTCTCATATGAGTTATTCAAAACAGACTTACATTGCAAACAAAGAACTAAAATAACTTTTTCTAACATGAACTTTGGTGCAGGATTAGTCATGATATCAGTTATCTTCCTGTTGGTTGGGCAGGAGTCAACAAACATTCCACCATATTATTTGATATAGATTTACTTACATTTTTGCCAATAAACTGGATTCCTTAAAAGATCGATTTCTCCTGATTTTCCCCAAAGGCTTATACTGGTTCATATTGACATTGATTGTAAATTCCTCTGATAACTGTATCAGGCAGTGGGGTAGTGTGGGGGGAAGGCACAGGGGCAGTTGCCCTTGGCACAAAATTCTTATGGGGACAAAATTTCAAGAGGAATAAAAAAAAAGTAGTAATAAAAATTGTGCGCCCTCACCCTCACAGAAAAAATCTGCCAATGTTCAAAGTTTCTACACAGTTTTTTAACTTGACGGAGCAAGTAAACATTGCTATGTAACATATTACAGCATTTTGTCCCTATTTACAGCTATACTGTCCTCATGTAATCCTTATCTGTGAATTACATGATGACTATAGCTTGATTTCACGTTTGAAGATACAGCCGGTATTGTCAAACAAGAAGTTATGCAATTATTAGGATTTATGTAAATGCCTATTAAATGGTATCATACTGGTAAGCAGGTAACAGGCATCTAGATAGCCTCGCTCCTCCTTCTCGACTTACCTCATCTCTGTGTTGTGTATGACACTGATAGTCACAAACATGACGGAGATGATGAGTTTGACAGCTTAAATTTAACTGTAAGCATTTCTTTTACATCCTTGAGCATTGTTTCAGTAATGACACCTATGATTAGATTATCTACCTGTATTATCAGTGTCACGTTTTCATCATCATACTGTTTGGTGTACATGCAGTGGTCTGCAAGATTCCGCTCAAACTTATTTGCACTTAAATGGTCATATAGTACTTTATTTATTATTTGTAATCAACTCCCTTTCTTGAATTATATCCATCAGTTTTTTTTTCTTTATTGAATACACCCATTGACCTCTCCCCCCACAAATCCATTTATTCTTTAATTAAGTAAGAACTGTAAATCAGGTGAGTTTATGGAATAATTAAAGGTTTATGGTATGTTAAACACCCTGTAACACCAATCAACCACATAGTCTTCTTACTGGGGAATTTTATATCTTTTAGGGTAATGGTGTACCATGATCATGACATGTGCATAGTCGTCGCCATGGGCATATTCCAAAATTTACACCCATAAATCCCCAACCAATAAACACAGACACCATTCATTTTTGGTAAAATAATTTCACAGGTTTTTATTAAAATTGTTTGATAAGTTACTTAAATAAGGGATCAATGTCAAATCGTTCCTGAAAGCCTAAATTCAAAAATTCAATGCCCACATCTGAAAGATGCACCCCAATCTCGGCTGAAATACCCTGTAAACATAGTTTCCAACTCTCAATGCTGCACTACCAACCCCCTAATCGCCTGATATAGATGTAAAACAACCTATTGATCTTACCACAACATTTTGCAAGTGCTGTAGTGTCTCTAGCTAGCATAACGCCAATGAATACGCTGCACCATTTCGAAACAAATGACAATAACACCCGGAACCAGCCCCTTTACCCTATCAACATCCCTCTTCATGCACCGTACTAACTCCCTTTGGGGGACCAGGCCCAAATCGTTCCCCTTAGCATGGATCAGAATAAAATCCGGAACTTTCCCTATCTTCCTAAACAACTCTGAACAGATATCATCCCATCCAAAACCACGAAAACCAAACCAAGATAAATTAACCAAGTCCTGGGGAAAGCCCAGCTGCACGCTTCGAGGTCGAACTGCGGCTCTCCGTTATGCCCAGTAGACGTAGCAGTGGCCTACTATCCAAGCAGCCCATCCTAAAAGAGAAAAGAATGAGATAGAACAAAACACACAATACCAATCCCCACATACCTGCCTTAAACTAACAAATCAGGCCGAACATAAGACTAGAACCTCACTGATTCCCACCGCCCGATCTGTTTAACCAATTCATCTCTTAACCTCAGCCTGTTCACCTCTGTCGCTGCCCCAATACAAAACAAAAGTGCCCCGAACTTTGAGGGATCTAAACACAGCTGCCCTAAACCCAGTTGGAAGACAACTCACCAGTTTACTGATCTGGAAAGCTCCAAAGAAGGCCCAAACGAATACAACCGAAAATAGAAAAACTTCACGATGTGAAGCACAAAACCCTCGCAATGACCCTGCCAGCCGAAGAAGCAATTCAAACGACACAGGTCTCCTAGTATCTGGAGCTTTCTTCCCTTTACGAAAGCCTTTGAGTGCCTGACGAACCATAAAGTGTTTAGTCAAATCTTCCCACCTGTTTAACTTGAAAAGACCAAAACTGCTAGATTACGGTCAACCACTGATAGCGAAGCCCCAGAAGCAAATAAGCAACACAGAAACCACAACAAGACATCTAAATGTACCGCTTACCCTTTGTACACTCCCACACTCTGACCCATCCATCTCAAACTTTACTGTATGCTGCCCAAGTGCCAGGCGCCAACGAATCCCTGATTTGTCATCCAAGCATTAAGTCCCCAGCAGCCAGACCTCGCTCGGGCAGGATAAGCCATCCTCCTGTACCCTCCTGGCCCCCGGAGCCAGCTCGCGGAACCTCGCCTACTGGAAACGAGAAAGCGAATCAGCGATTACGTGCAAGAACCCTGGAACATGACGAGCATGAAAGACAATTGCATGCAACATAGAACAAAATGACGCAGCACACAGGGACAGAAGGAACCAATAAATTATTCACTGCGTCAACCACTACCATGTTATCAGTAATGAAAACAACCTTCCTGTCCCATAATAGTGGCGCCCCAGAGAGATAACGCTACCAGTAATGGAAAGAATTCCCAAAATGCCAAATTCCAAATAAGCAAGCTCGATGACCAAGATACAGGCAATAGACCATAGCCCTGCAAAATAGGCGCCAAAACCCACACTACCCAATGCGTCAGTAAACAGTTCCAATTCAGACGACAAGACAGTCTTGTTCCTAAAGAAAACCCGCCCATTAAAATCACACAAGAAATCTTCCCAAATGCCCAGGTCCTCCTTCATGGAACCTGATACCCAGATAAAATGATGCGGTGACCTAAATCCACAGGTAGCTTTGGATAAGAACCGGTTGAGCCACTTCTTTTTATTGAGCCACTCCTTTGTTACCTTGGCTGTGTGTTTTGGGTCATTTTCATGGCTGAAGGAAGGAGGTTCTCACCCAAGATTTGATGGTACAATGCCCTGTCCATCGTCCCTTTGACTCGGTGCAGTTGTCCTGTCCCCATAGCAGAAAAACACCCCCAAAGCATAATGTTTCCACCTCCATGTTTGATGGTGGAGATGGTGTTCTTGGGGTCATAGGCAGCATTCCTCCTCCTCGAAACATGGCTAGTTGAGTTGATGTCAAAGAGCTCGATTTTGGTCTCATCTGACCACAACACTTTCACCCAGTTCTCCTCAGAATCATTCAGATGTTTATTGGCAAACTTCAGACAGGCCTGTACATGTGCTTTCCTGAGCAGGGGGACCTTGCGGGCGCTGCAGGATTTCAGTCCTTCACGGCGTAGTGTGTTACCAATTGTTTCCTTGGTGAGTATGGTCCCAGCTGCCTTGAGATCATTAACAAGATCCTCCCCTGTAGTTCTGGGCCGATTCCTCACCGTTCTCATGATCATTGAAACTCCAAGAGGTGAGATGTTGCATGAAGCACCAGACCGAGAAAGACTGACAGCTATTTTGTGTTTCTTCTACTTCCATAATCACACCAACTGTTCTCACTGTAACGGAACGCCTGGCACCCCGACTGGGTACCTTCCGCTGACGGATGCTCGTAGTGCTGCCCGAGGGCTCCAAGCACTCCACCAGACACCATAACCACCGCACCCTGGACCCAAGACCGGGCTTTAGCTTCCAGTGGGTGAACCTCTCCTTAGTCCAGAGAGCGAAACAGGAACAGCTCTTACAAGAGCTAATGATTATACTCTGGGGAGTATAGTGATTATAGCAATCCCCAGAGTGTAGTTCTCCAATCCCCCAAACATGAGCCAAGACTTAATGATGGGTAGAACAGGTCTGTTTAATGCAAGCCAGCACTCACAATTTATACAATTCCTCAAGCCAGAGGCACACCCCCTGGACCTGATGGAACACAGGCACACAAAGGACACAAACCAATCAGAACAATACAACAATGTCTTACACTCCCACATACAGCACACAAGCCCTCCCCTCTGCCTGTGATACAATTAACAAAGAAAATGGACTAACTCAATTAACTCTAAGCAGAAAAAAACATAAATTTTTACAAACCCCGAAAAGTACCCCAAAATACAACATATCCCCACAAAAGTCACATCCCTGATCTGGGTGAACAACATATCCAAATATCACCCAGATCAGTTCAGGGGTTCCTGGAAGTCTTACTTTTGCCCCACCGTGCACATGGTCCCATGCCCAAAACAGTTCCATACACTCGACGGCAAAACACTGCTGGACAATTTAAGATGGCCGCCGCCGCCACATGTTTGAATCTGTTCCAGTTAAAAGTCCAAGGGGCAGAAACAGTGCCTTTAAAATCTAATATGCCCAAATAGTGTTTTGAAAGGGCAATATATCCCAGGGGCCATAGTCACAAGGCAAGAGGCTGGCAAGCAGGCCTCTCCAGATCCCAGTGTTGAAGGTGCTTTCATCACAGTCACCTTCTCATCAAGCTGCTTGGCGATGGTCCTGTAGCCCATTCCAGTCTTGTGTAGGTCTACAATCTTGTCCCTGACATCCTTCGACAGCTCTTTGGTCTTGGCCATGGTGGAGAGTTTGGAATCTGATTGATTGCTTCTGTGGACAGGTGACTTTTATACAGGTAACGAGCTGAGATTAGGAGCACTCCCTTTAAGATTTTTTTTGTTATTCTGTCTCTCACTGTTAAAATACACCTACCATTAAAATTATAGACTGATTATTTCTTTGTCAGTGGACAAACGGTCAAAATCAGCAGGGGATCAAATACATTTTTCCCTTCACTTTACGCTGGCATCAAAGGTCGTTTTGTGAAACACTTATATGTCTAATCTCCAAATTATTTTAAAAAATATCTATATATTCTTATCTCTATGTAGCATCTGCTTTTCCTCAAGGTTACATTAACTAAATGGTCCTGAACATTTTCAGATTCATATCTATACATCTGGAGTGATATATCTGTACAATGGCTTCATGTACAGCTTTTACTTTACAGAATAATTACACAGTTTGGCCTTTAAAGAGGTAAATCTGCTGGGTCTAAAATATTAAAGTGAGCTATTGGCACTACATATGCATTGTGACGTGACATACTGTAAACTGCTGATACAAGCTTTCTATTTATTTAGCTCTAACACAGCCAAGACATTAGCGAACATACCATCAAATCACTGCGGAAATATGATCACCGGACTTCGGAACTTCCAATATCATGTTCATTAGATGTTCTAGGTGTTTAGTTGTCACATTAACACAAACACACGTAAATAGCTTATTTTAGGCTTGTTTTTCATTGGTCATCTCATTCTATAGTCTGAACCTTCTTTTATATTCCATTATGTTTTGTACAATAAGAAGTATTATTTTAAAAACTCCATTGTCCAGCGCACCTGTGGTTAATTTTGCTAATTTATTGAGAATCTTTATTTTTCCGATCGAACAGAGCATGTAAAATTATGCATTATACACGTGCAGTAATGCCTCAATGCCACAATGAGTTATCAATAAGGAGCACATGTAGATAGTTATAAGTTACATCTATATATACAAAGATAGGTGTTTGGGCATGCATCTCAATAGTAACGTTCATAACCGGAAGTACAGTGGAAAGCATAATAATATAAGATATCTGTTGAAGCAGTCCATGTTATCAACCGATTATCCAACCCGTCACTCATTTAAGTCATCCCACATTACAGAGGGATGTAAGATCGTACGTCTTCAACTAATAAATGAGACACCACTGAGGCGGAGGGAAAGAGACTGATCACTAAATTTTACCCCAGATTTGTTAACATGTAATAACTGTGTGATTAACCAACTTCTACACCTCTATTTTATTTTTTTCTTTGTAGCTAACAAGTATTCAATTCACTCGGCCTTTATTATATTCTTAGAGTAATCGTTTAGATTGACATATACAGAGACATACCTCTACTTCTCTACTTTTCTTCACAAATGGTACTGTTAGTCGTTCCTGTCCTTAAAATTCAACTCTCATCATTCTTAAAAAGTCACTGAGCTCAGTATTCTTTATACAAGAAGATGGTATCACTGTGACATAGAACATGAAGTTATGGTGCACACCCCCGAAGAAACAAACAAAAAAAAGAACATACGTTAAAGGTTGTATATGTGTTATTATGCTGTAACATAATCTTTCTGATTGAAGCCTGTCACTGAGACGCACTCTATACAGGAAAGTCATGTATCAGCAAGGTGATGATAAATGGGCTGTAATGATAGACTGTATTGATTTTGCCACCTTTGTTTTATTTCTTTGTGTTAAAATTGGCACCTTCGTGTAGTGTCATTAAGATAATGGACTTATTTGCAAAGCAGCGCTAAAACTTTATGGCCCGTTATCTTTAATGGGCTACAAAGTATTCTGGGTAGTTTGTTTTTTATAATTAAGAGCACAGGCTGTTTATTTACCATGCACAATGTATGTAAATGTTTAAAAAGGCACTACAGTCTGCACGGCGAGATATATAATTGCATATGATTTAGAATTGAATATTGCATGACGCACAGGATCTGCAAGGAATCCCTGTGGACCTTTAAGTGACAAAAGGCAGGTTAGAGGTTACAAATCAGTTATGGTTACCCATATGGGTATTTTTTTATCTTGCCTTGCACCCTCTCTGTCTTCTAATCTCTAAAGGATTGTAGGAATTATCCACAGGAATTCAGGTATATCTTTTATAATAAACTACACGAGTCGCTGAAAACTTCAATTTTCCAGATTAATCATGGAATAAGTAACCTTCATTTTTAATACATTCTAGGAAATTATTTGAAGGCACTAAACCTACAGAAGTCCTAAGCACCACAGGTAACACAAACACACACGAGAACATAAACACAAAAACAAATTGGACAAAAGAAGGCAGCATACTGTAGGCAGGTTGAGGTCAGACTGGACACAGTGAAACAGGGTGATGCAGGGTAAATACTCAACAGAACAGGCAGACAAGGTGACACAGGAAAACAAAACATGGACTGGAACATCAGAAAGACTATTCTCTTAATGGTAGCCAAATGTATATCTATTGCCAGTTTTAATATGTTATTATTATTATTATTATTATTATTATTAGCATTTATATAACATACTTTGCAACACGTTACAGTTATAGGAATTGGATATTTTGAAGGCTTTGCTTAAACAAGCTTACGGTCTATAGAAGTTAGCCCATTAAGAAATTCACAAAATTCATCAATGTATTTCTGGTTTTACATTAATATTTAAGACTGTGCCTGAAATATTTCAAGACGTGCTATGCTGTATAATCTCTAAAACAGGGGTGCCCAAAAGGCAGATCCCCAGATTTTTTTAAAAAAACTACAGCTCCCATGATGCTTTGTCATTCTAAAGCATGCAAAGCATCATGGGAGTTGTAGTTCTACAGCATCTGGGGATCTACCTTTTGGACACCCCTGCTCTAAAACATGTAATCTCCATTAGATATGTAAAGGATTCACAAGAAAATAAAAAAATGTATCCCTCATCAGCCTATGTGTGAAGTTTCTCTTTTGTCTCAAGTTAATGTCTTAACTATCAGTTTCACGTTTCTATTAACTAAATAACTGTTGGTCTGTATCTATTTTTTTTTTTTTTTTTAATAAACAAAAAAAACTCTTTACTGGAGGGATTCAAATTATAAACCAGGGGTCCTCAAACTGTGGCCCTCCAGATGTTCCTGAAGTACAACTCTCATGATTCTTTGAATTACATAGATAGCCAGAGAATCATGGGAGTTGTAGTTCAGCAACTTCTGGGGGGCTGGAGTTTGAGGACCCCTGTTATAAACAGATGAAAAAATTCAACAAGTTACTTCCTATTACAAACACACATTGACTTGTGCATTTATGTACAGAGTTGATTAAAAGAGCTAAGCAGAAAACAGCCCTCTACTGCCATCTGCTGGTTACTATGAGTAATGCTATCAGAAATAAGGAGTGGGCGAGATACTATATTTCACTTAGTTATCTATTTCTGTCAGTTCTTAGACTGAATTGACAGCCTTTTACAAAAATACATAATAAGGATTTTAAATGCTTTGATGCCATAAATAATATCTGTGCTGGCAATGTTTGCTAACAAATTGATAAGGCTGCCTGTGGCAGACAGAAACCTTTCAAATATCAAATAAGATTTTCATAGCCTGGCATATGGTTATCCAGCAGTTATATGATCTTGAAAAAAGTGTGAGCCAAATTCATATTTTAGAAAACGACTTTAGATTAATTAGATTTAGAGTTATTAGATCTGAGGTCCCAGTGATGCAAACTGTTAATAATTGCATAAGGCACCATGGAAAAAAATCTAGATTTTATCTTTTTTTTAAATTTATTTATTTCTGCATGATTACATTTTAGATATGTTATTGTACTTTAGGTGTACTTTTGGGAACCTAAAAAGAGCTGTGATGCCTGAATCTTTCTATGCAGAACGTAACGAGATAAAATGCCAAAAGCCGTTCCAACTTCAAACAGATTTATTTCCACCAGATACCTCCAGCTCGCTACTGTTTCCGGCTGATCCAGAGAATTAGACAGTATGTTTCATGGTTTCTGCTATAAGGAAGGGATGAAACTTAATGTTCTTGACTCAAAAAGCACAGTCAAATGACTCCATTAATCAATATCCATTTGAAGCAGTGTACCGGCATTTCTGCCACTTTGCCAAAAAATGTGTTCAATTCTTTAGAAACAAAAATGGAATTATATTTACTTCCAGAAAAACCTCACTTTTAAAGGTATTTTTGTGAACTTTTTTAAGGACACCTTTTCTTAATCCTAATTTATTTAAGAAATAAATAACTGATAATCACTGTAACTGTATAAATATACTTTATACTAATTAAAAGGACACTGTAGTTTCCAAAACATGGAACATCAAGAAATGTAGTTTGCAGACAGATTCAAGACCTTTAAACTTGTCATAGATTTATTTTTGTCTTAAAGGGACACTATAGGCACCAAAACAACTTTAGCTTAATGAAGCAGTGTTGGTGTATAGACCATGCCCTGGCAGTCTCACTGCTCAATTCTCTGCCGTTTAGGAGTTAAATCACTTTGTTTATACATCCCTAAGCACACCTCCCTGCATGTGACTTACACAGCCTTCCTAAACACTTCCTGTAAAGAGTTATCTAATGTTTACACTTCCTTTATTGCAAATTCTGTTTAATTTAGAATGTCTTAGCTCCTGCCCTGTTGATAGCTTGCTAGACCTGCAGGATCTTCCTGTATGTAACTAAAGTTCAATTTACAGAGTAGGAGATAAACACTATAAACTGGTTGGTCTTATAAATCTGTAGTGTGTTTGAATATTTCCCTGTTGTGCATCTTTTTTAAGATGAAGTTGTTACAGGTGGAAGTGCGTCTTTAACTGCTAGTCAACTGGTATGTTGCACAAATCTGATAGTTCCATGTTCCAAATAAATCATTATGGTGTATGTGTCATTCCCAGCACAATTTAGACATACATTAATACATTTCACATTGCAGATATACTTTGTGTTAACAGAAAAGAAAGTACAGGGTTCCTCCAAGCATAACGGCTTGCCAAGCACGGAATTCTTTTATCTTAACAATAAATATATTGACTTTGTTGGAATTGTTATTGCTAATACTGAACATGGCATAATAGACTCACTTTAACCCCTTAAGGACTGAGCCAATTTTTTTTTTATATTATATATAAATATATATAACAATACGTCTATATATTTAATCAGTATCAGTCTGTGTGTAATTTGATATTAATATATATATATAATTATATATATATTAATAGTAAAATACACCTAGACCGTGGATGTGTGTGTATGTATATATATATATATATATATATATATATATGATCTAAGTATATAATTATTTTTATTACACTGATTTTAACTTTATTTTATTTGAATTCAGCCAGCAGGGGGGCCACCTGTCATTACAGACAATCCCCCTGCTGGCAATGCAGCAGCCAGCTAATCCTGCCATGTGATTGTGAGGTACTCGCAAGGACCCCACTCTCACATGGCCGGGAGGGGGCGGAGGAGGCAGGATCCGCCGCAGGGGATCCCAGGTGAGTCCCCCGACCGTGATCGCCGTCGTGGGATCGTCGGCGACCGGGTAAGTAAGAAAAACCGTGAGGACGTACTATTACGCCCTGCGGCATTTAGAGCCACTTAGAATAGGGCGTAATAGTATGCCCTCCAGTTTTAAGGGGTTAATACAAATATTTTTCAACATCAGCAATTGCTAGCATGGAAAAAAATGTACGGGTATTAGCAAAGCAACAATCTAACATTTATTGGAAATATGACAGTTTCCCCTAAGTAAAATGTTGATCATTGCCAATTAGTCTGTAGTCTGATCATGGACGAGCCTTTGTTAGCAAAATCTTTAGTTGTCTGTGTGGGAGGGGAGATATGTGTTCAGTAAACATCTCCTTAATGCGGCCCTATCAGTTTGGGGAACGAATTTGCAAAGTCGACCGATGGTGACGTCGACAGGTAAAGCTGAATTTACCTATCTGAACCTGTCCCTTGTGAGCACCACCGTCTTGATCCGGCAAGGTCCTTTTCAGCGCCGACATCACTGCTATACTCTTGCGCATTAAATTCTTTAAACACCAGTTAAAAGTTCTTGCTGGGTTGAGTAGCACAGCAGTGGTAAGTAACGCACTTAGTACCGAAATGAGGTGTATGGAGAATCCCGCAAGATTGATCCCGCAAGATTTTAAACACCAGTAAAAAGTTCTTGCTGGGTTGAGTAGCACAGCAGTGGTAAGTAACGCACTTAGTACAGCAATGAGGTCTATGGAGAATCCCGCAAGATTGACTCTTAGACTACACCTTGAGTCAGAAAGTCAGGCGGAGAAAGTCAGGAAGTGCCACTAGAGGCACATCCTGGATTCTCACAGAGTTTAACTCTGCGAAACAATGTTGAACATCATCATGGTTTGCATGGGAACATCCAGCATCTTCATTAATTTAATGCTTAACGATTGGGAAGCTCTAATATGCACGCGGCACTTGGAGGAGGAGCGTGATCCAGCACCGAAGGACCTCAGCATTTGTAACCCTTTCATGCGCACGGGGCACCTAAAGTAATAGGGACAGGTGCATACTATACGTTTTGTGTTTCTACGACTGTAGTCTGCCTTTAAGTGTTTCAGTATTTTACTGGGTCGAGACAATGAGGAACTCTAACTTTCAGATTAGTGACAGTTCAGCTTTAATTGTGATACGGGTAATGGTCTGTCAAATTATTATTGTTTAATTAAAATTCCAGCTAATGTAGGACTGCAACACCAATCAGCCTTGAAAACCAGCATGTTAATGGCATTATTACGAAAATTGTAGCTCAGAATCCCTAATGAGCCATTCCTGTACCAGAGCAGTATATATGACCAGGATTTCGTCAGTTTATCCTTTACTTGAATAACGTTATATATTTTATATATGTATTCATGAATTTCAAAAAGCACAAAAGTTACAATTTTTAACTTAAATTTTTTTTTTTTTTTTTAATTATTCACTGGAAATAATAATATTTTTATGTCAAAAGTTATGATTTTGTGCCTTACTTTGGAACTCTATAGATCTGAAATTAGTAAGACGCCAAAAAGGTTTTCTGGTGTTAAAAAAAAATGTGGTGATTTCAATTTGCATGCAAAATTAACCTAGAAAATGTCTTTGCACTTATTAACCATATACATTACAATAATCCATTTACAATCATTAATTTGGTTTATTTTTTAAAACATTTTTGTTAATTACCTCCACTTATTTTTTGATAATAAATTGTTCTAGCAAAATACGCAACAAGTCTTTAAGATGGAAGGATGTAGCTGCTAAAAAGGGATATGTAGTGAATTCAATTTTTATTATTTTATTTTTGTTAAACAGTTTTGGGGGCGGGGGGTTGCCATAAAAGGAGGTCATTTACTTGCCACACTTTAAAACTGCATATGTTTGAAAGTAGTTAAATGCCAAAAAGCTAGTCTTTTGATTTAAGAAATAAGGTGATGAACTAATTCTACATCCTGACCCGAGGGCAAGTGACTAACAATGAGACAGGCTGTGACCTGCTTACTCTGGTTTAGTGTGTCAAACGCCACCTGGTTTTATGTCATTGAACATTTAATGAAGCTGTCTAAATAAGGCTGGGTTAACCTAGAAAATGTACCAGTCTTAAAGTGTATTTTTAGGTTAAATCCTATTAGATACATTAAGCAGTCGTTTAAGTGATGTGTTCTGAAACTTTGCTAATCTTCCTTGTGTCTTTACAGGGGTGGGAAAAATGATTCAAATGATCTGCTTTTGCCAACCTTGCAGTCCTGTATAGGAATGAAATGATTCATCACTCGGCTACTTACAGCTGAAACGGACCATAATTCTTCAACTCAGATGAACTCAGTGACGCACAGCATGGCAGAATTCTGTTGTAACCTGCAAATCATTTTATCTATACATTATAATTATCAACTGACAAGCAAATGTATGGATTAGCTGTTATCTGAGAAAAATAAAATAATACAATGTTATAACAAAAGTTATACAGTGCCTTGCAAAAGTATTCACCCCCTTGACTTTTTACCTATTTTGTTACATTACAGCCTTAAAGGACCACTCTAGGCACCCAGACCACTTCAGCTTAATGAGGTGGTCTGGGTGCCTGGTCCAGCTAGGGTTAACCCATTTTTTAATAAACATAGCAGTTTCAGAGAAACTGCTATGTTTATTAATGGGTTAAACCTTCCCCCTAATCCTCTAGTGGCTGTCTCATTGACAGCCACTAGAGGCGCTTGCGTGCTTCTCACTGTGATTTTCACAGTGAGAGCATGCCAGCGTCCATAGGAAAGCATTGAGAATGCTTTCCTATGTGACCGGCTGAATGCGCGCGCAGCTCTTGCCGCGCGTGCGCATTCAGCCGACGGGGCGGATCGGAGGAGGAGAGAAGGAGGAGAGCTCTCCGCCCAGCGCTGGAAAAAGGTAAGTTTATACCCCTTTCCCCTTTCCAGAGCCGGGCGGGAGGGGGACCCTGAGGGTGGGGGCACCCTCAGGGCACTATAGTGCCAGGAAAACGAGTATGTTTTCCTGGCACTATAGTGATCCTTTAAGTTCAATGTTTTGTTAATCTGAATTTTATTTGATGGATCAGAACACAATAGTCTAAGTTGGTGAAGTGAAATGAGAAAAATATATACATAAAACTATTTTTTTGAAATAGAAAACAGAAAATTGGCATGTGCATATGTATTCACCCCCTTTGTTATAAAGCCCATAAAAAGCTCTGGTGCAACCAATTACCTTCAGAAGTCACATAATTAGTGAAATGATGTCCACCTGTGTGCAATCTAAGTGTCACATGATCTGTCATTACATACACACACCTTTTTTGAAAGGAACCTGAGGCTGCAACACCTAAGCAAGAGGCACCCCTAACCCAACACTGCCATGAAGACCAAGGAACTCTCCAAACAAGTAAGGGACAATGTTGTTGAGAAGTACAAGTCGGGGTTAGGTTATAACAAAATATCCAAATCGTTGATGATCCTCAGGAGCACCATCAAATCTATCATAACCAAATGGAAAGAACATGGCACAACAGAAAACCTGCCAAGAGACAGCCGCCCACCAAAACTCACATACCGGGCAAGAAAGGCATTAATCAGAGAGGCAGCACAGAGACCTAAGGTAGCCCTGGAGAAGCTGCAGAGTTCCACAGCAGAGACTGGAGTATCTTTACATAGGACGACAATAAGCCGTACACTCCATAGAGTTGGGCTTTATGGCAGAGTGGCCAGATGAAAGCCATTACTTTCAGAAAAAAACAAAATGGCACATTTTGAGTTTGCAAAAAGGCATGTGGGAGACTCCCAAAATGTATGGAGGAATGTGCTCTGGTCTGAGGAGACTAAAATTTAACTTTTCAGCCATCAAAGAAAATGATATGTCTGGCACAAACCCCAGACATCACATCACCCAAAGAACACCATCTCCACAGTGAAACATGGTGGTGGCAGCATCATGCTGTGGAGATGTTTTTCAGCAGCCGGGACTGGGAAAGTGGTCAGAGTTGAGGGAAAGATAGATGGTGCTAAATACAAGGATATTTTTGAGCAAAACCTGTACCACTCTGTGCGTGATTTGAGGCTAGGACGGAGGTTCACCTTCCAGCAGGACAATGACTCCAAACACACTGCTAAAGCAACACTTGAGTGGTTAAAGGGGAAACATTTAAATGTGTTGGAATGGCCTAGTCAAAGCCCAGACCTCAATCCAATAGAAAATCGGTGGTCAGACTTAAAGATTGCTGTTCACAAGCGCAAACCATCCAACTTGAAGGAGCTGGAGCAGTTTTGCAAGGAGGAATGTGCAAAAGTCGCAGTGGTAAGATGTGGCAAGCTCATAGAGACTTATCCAAAGCGACTTGGAGCTGTGATTACCGCAAAAGGTAGCTCTACAAAGTATTGACTTTAGGGGGGTGAATAGTTATGCACATTGACTTTTTCTGTTATTTTGTCCTATTTGTTGTTTGCTTCACAATAAAAAAAAAAAAAAACAATCTTCAAAGTTGTGGGCATGTTCGGTAAATTAAATGATGCAAATCCTCAAACAATCCATGTTAATTCCAGGTTGTGAGGCAACAAAACACGAAAAATGCCAAGGGGGGTGAATACTTTTGCAAGGCACTGTAAGCACAAGGACTTCCCAGCATCCTTTGGAAAATGCCCAAAATGGCTATCTCCGGAGATAGATTACAAAAGATTCTGGGTGAGGCTAAAAGACATGAAACTTCAAGAAACGTAGCTTGCAGGCAGATTCATGACCTGCAAAGGTGTTTTAGATTAAATAGCTTAAAGAGATCTGTGATTCACTATTTGTGATCACATGATCTCAGAATGTCACGTTTCTGTCAATATGGTGGAGCAAGGGAATCTGCTGTGGCAACCCCCGGACCCTGGTCAGTCTTGTGGGAATGTGGCAGAGATAAGTGTGGCCCTGGGCTGGCACTGCAGAAGCCACTTCTTCCTCAACATAGAAGAATAAAGAGATACTCTGGAGGATGGAGACGAGGGAATAGAGGTCAGCCTACTATCACTGGTATGCCTATTAGTGCTGGCCTTTATTGTGTATAAAACAAACGATAGGAAGACAGATAATTATAGGATAATACTTTTAAATGCAAGATAAATACCTGAAAGGAAATGTTAAGGAACACTCCAAGCACCATAAACAGTACAGATCTTTGCAGTGGTTATGGTGCCAGGAGTGCTGTGGCAATAATATCAGAGTGTTATTTCTGGTACCCACTATCTGAATTGACTCCCACCAAATAGATGGCAGTCCGCATTCAGACATCGACAACTTTAACTAGATTCAAGTGGCAAGTTTCATCAGGTATAGTTTTTAACACATTTATTTATATAGTTTACCCATCAAGAAGATTGTGTGCCACGTCATCCCATTTACGCCTTAAACCCGTACCAAACACCAAAAACCAATTAGAGCTATAATGAGCACTTTCTCAAGTTCAGTTGTAAAATGTAATATTTCACATTATTTAACAATGTCTGATGCCAATACCATTCCTTGCATCCTTTAAGTAATCGCATTCTTCAGCTCAGATTATCATAGCTGAATAACAAGAATGCCAATACTGCAGACTTTCTATTTTGTCGACTGAACCGACAGAGGTATGTGTTATTGGACTGACATCCTAGCAGTTCTATGAATAGTGCAACTGCCATAAAAAAATGGTATGATGCCACATTGTAGGCATTTCATTTATACATTGTGACACTCAAAATGTCTATCAAATGTTTATATTGAAGAGTAATGGGCCAAGGTACTGGCATGCAACTGATTCTCGTGATTTTTTTAACATTTATTTTGCATGACACTAAGAGTATTTTTTTTTCAAAACTGTGAATACCACTTGGATCTTAGCTTTATGATACCTTTTCCCTCATCCAATAGGAAATACGAGAAATATCTGACATGAAGCAACATTTACTTTCACAGGTTTTCTAATAAATAGTGAACATGTGTACACATAATAACCAAAGTATTAGTAGGATTGCCCAGGACCCTAGTAGGAAAGATGTCTTAAAATCCTGTTCTGTGTATGATTGTTTTGTGTGTATGTGTGTTTTGGAGGCTGGGTGTTGTGTGTGATGATTACATTTTTTTTATGTGAACAAGGCTGAGTGTTGTGTGTGTGTGGGGAGGGGGGAGGGCCGTGAGGGTGCTCTTTAAAAGGGGTCTGCACCTGATACAGATGCAGTCCAGAACGCTACCTCAAATTAGTGAGGGTGTACAAGGCCAAGCATGGAGATCCTCACAGTCAGAGTTGGGACAGTCAGACACTTATACCACTAAATGTGAAAACTATCTGAATACCAAATTGCAGCTTATCATTCAGGCCTGCTTCCACCCACTTGTGCAAGTTCTTATATCTCATTAATTTCTTGAATTAGAAGCAGGTAGAATATCTACATTTACATGCACTGCCGCTGAATGTATTCTAAAATAAATGTTGTATAGGATTATATTTAATACACACAGAAGACAGCTATAGGATAAGGCTAGGATTACTTAGAAGATTTCAGGACATAGAAAATATATTGTAGGTGTGCACCGAAAACTCTAGGTACCTGTTAATCTATGAATTTTGTAACAACAACTTGTTTTTCCTCTTTAAAATGCTCAAATCATTTTTGCCTGGCAATTACATTTAAAAGAATGGCTCAAGAAAATATTTATCAATTACAAATTTCTAGTTAATTAAAAAACAAATTAAATTATTCTTAACTACTTAATGGCCATACTATTCAAATCCCTATCTAAATCATTACATCTAAGAAATACACTTGCTAAAGGGATCATGGGGTAAAATGTTAATATTTATATCTGAATCTAATTAAGACACTTCTAGCACAGTTCAAAGCAGGGTAAACTGTTTAAGAAAAGAAAAAAAATATGTGTCCCCTCTTCTAAAGCCACAGTATACAGACTTGTTGGACCTTAGAGATTACGCAAAAGCCATTTGAAAATTGTGTGACATTTGAACTACAAAACCTAAGGGCAAATGGGTCTATTCAGGAATTAAGTGGAGAATGCAATGTTTTGTAATTAAATATATAAAAGACAGACGTTATAATGGTGGCTTTTGAAGTCTAGAACAAGCGCTTCAGTCATGACTGCAGTAGAGAAGTAGATGGCTGCTGGCACCACAAATAGAAGGGACAGACCATCTTGTTAGCGTGCTCTAAAATTGTAAATTGACAGTGGTACGTAAATTTATAACTTGATTTTTTTAATGCTAAATCCAGACATATGATGCTGCATTACATCACTCTGTTTCTATACTCCCTAGTCAGCACCAGCAGCGTCAGCTTGGGGGTTTCCATAGCAACCACAGCACATTCGCTGTGCGCTATTGTGAAGAGCAGGAAGACCACATGGGAGGTCCTTTTTTCTCTTCTTTGCGAGTCAATTCTTTGGCATAGAGTATATGCCTAAGATTTGACTGACCTATTTTCAAATAAAAAGAGTCTAATTAAAGGTCTTATCGACAAGGGGAAAATGGTGAGATGTTAAGAATAACTAAATAAAGACCAAGATGGTAAAACAAAATTCTGAGAAGAAAGAAAAGTAAGAGAAAAAATATGACAATAGAGAAGAGCAAAGGCACATAGAAGGGTTGGAAATAAATAAAGAGAGAGGTCTGTATTTCCAGAGCATGGCCCATAGGAGAGATGTTAGGATATGTAGAGAGGAAGAGAAAAACCATCATGAAAACAGAAGACTGGTTAGAGACATTGTAGGGTAGCACTTCTTAAACCAGGGGTACCAGATCTTTAATAAGGAGTCCATTTTATCATGGATCTACAGCAATAATCATGAATATTTGATTGGTATTGCACCAATTGTATATGAATTTGGGAGTCCAAGCCAACTCCCTGGTTTTGCACCCCTCCCTGTCACAGTTGCCTCATCATCCCAAGGCCCTATTTAACCTTGCCCTGCAGAGAGTCCCAGGAGGAAGCATTTCCCAAGTAAGTGGATCAATCTCATAAGAGCAAGCATTAGGCTGCTAAAGCAGGACCTGCAAACAATTGGGTACATTGGTGTTGTGAAGGGCTTATGCAATGTATGATCATATACTGTAACTAAATTCCCACTATTTTGCCTAGGTGAGGTGTTTTTAAATAAAACTACTACATTCTGTGAACCTTGAAATTTGTTTAGCGAATGAGTGAGTGCACTGGATCTTGTATGGTGTGTGTGTGTGTGTATATATATATATATATATATATATATATTTGTGGTAGGGACAAGCTGAGGGAGAGAGTAAGTTGGACGTGGTACAATTTGAATGTTGTGTGCCGAAACCAATGTTCGGGTAGGCCTGTAAATAAGGAGAGGGCCCACCAAGATGTACTGTTTTATAAAGGGAGCGGTGGGTGGGATGAAACACAATGAGGGCCCATAGTAGTAGGTGCCTTGAGGTTAAATATGCCGGGTAATCCCTCCCACAACTCCAGGCTCCACATTGGTTTCTGCACATTTTGTTGTGTGCAGAAACAAACGTTTGTGTAAGCCTGTAAATAAAGAGGGCCCACCAAGATGTAATGCATGATAAAGGGAGCGGTGACGGCTCATCGGTTAGGCCTGTAAGTAAAGAGGCAAAAAGGATTAACAGAGCAAAACTTTAATACTAATCACATTGCATAACCAAATCTTTAAACATTGTCTCAGTTCTCTCTTGGGTTGAGGTATATATCGGTTATATGGGATTTTAAAGGATTGAAATGCTATGGCAAATTTCTATGGTGAATTTATTTGGCCCTGAGAACCATAGTAAGATATATATATATATATATATATATATATATATATATATCTGTCTTAGTAATTGAGTTTATCTGGGTTTTGTAGTGACTTTTGTCCAGTTGATCTGAATAGGCCCTGAATTTGGGACCATCGATAGGCTGGCGTTTGATGGCTTTACGTCAATCTACATTATATCATATACATTGTATCTACTTGAGGATATATGTCATAGGGTAAGAGGACATTATGTTTGTGGCTGGGAAACACGCTCAATAAATGGTGATGTATGCCTGTGAGATATAATGCAATGGTATTGTGTGATAAATTTAAGTTTAGCTGGTAAAAGGAAGTGAACTCCACTATAGTATCGATTGTGAACAGGGTGCTTATCTGGTATTCGGTGATGAAATTGTTGCTTAACTTCACAATACACATTTCAGTGTAATAAAGCTTTAAATTGCTGTTGATGTGTGTCATTTTTGGATGAAGATTAGTATTCTTGATTCTAGCTTTGAAAGTTTAATTATTATGGTAATTATTTATGTTAAAAATTCATCATCGGTACAATGATAGTTATGCCTTACAGGAATTTTCTATTGCAATGCCAAAACATAATTATAAGATGAGAATGTAGATTTTTAGTTTATAAGTACTTGTAGCATTAATAAAAACAAAACCAGGATCTGCCTGTGTTTAGAACAGTGAAAAAAAGATGACAAATTAAAGGCAATTTTTTTTTTGTCTGCAATTCGGTTTGGGTACTTGTGTAACTTTTTGTGCTTGTCAAAACAAGGTTCGGCTTCTATGACAGTAACAACATGATGCCACCTTTGATTTTTTTTTTTTTTTTTAAATGCCATCAGCCATAGAAAAATTAATGATCTTTGACTCTCGTCTTATGGGAATCCCTGCGGGAAAATCCCAAAACAATGTTAACTTTTTATCATTAATTATAGAGCAGATGAAAGAATTACTATTCATACATGTAAAAAAGATTTGTACACCGACATCAATATGAGAGCCCCACGATCAAAATAAATTATTTTGGATCCATTCATTTTTATAAGGATAGTAAATTAGGGACTTATCTATCTTTTTTTATTTTGCTAGTTCAGCTGTTTAGTAGATATGTCCATAATTTGATATCCTAATCTGTGATTGCCATAATTAAGGGTTAACAAAGAAAGGTTGTATCTCCTAAGATATTGAAAGAGCTAAATTAGCTCCCTAATTTGGCATCCTATGTATATCACATACATTCTTTAACCAAATAGGTTATGGTGGGGAAAACATTGTGATTGAAAACCCCTTCCACCTGAAGTCTGTGTTAAACAAAAATCTGCATACCAGTCAAGCCATAAGACTTGCTTTTCATAGAAATCACAAATCTGCAGTGATGTTACTACCGCAAAGTATTCTGGGTGGGCATATGCAAATTAGTTTAACAAATAATCACAATTTTGCCTCATTTCATTTTAAACATGGATTCTTTTGAGTCTGTGTTTGCTGTATACAACAGCTTTGAAACAGTGTTATTTGATTTTGTGTTGATGCATAGATGGGAATTTTATAATTTGTGTAATTTAGGTACTGTTCCAAGGATCATGGTGACAGTTTTGTCACTGTTTAGGAAGAGTATGTATATATATATATATATATATATATATCTTGATATATGATCTTGAAAAAGACCCAGCAGGGTCGAAACGTCGATCGATTTCTATATGCATTCTATTATTTAAATAAAACACTATTTTCACTCTTTGGAACACCTGTGAGTGCATCCTGTTTTTACCTACCATATATATATATTTTTTTTTATTTATTTTTTTTAAATTTATTTATTTATTTATTTTTTAAATATATATTTTCAGTTTTGGTGTGATCTACATATAAGTAATACCAGATGATATGATCAGTAATACAATAAGCGTACATTGATAAATTGACTCACAGATGATCCGTTTGTATTATGCATGAAAGCCTATGATCTAAAAATGTTTGTTTTACTATGGATAAAATGTTAGCAGTACTATATACCTCTTAGTCTAAGCTCAGAAGAAAACAGTATAGAGAAGGTAATATGACATAGCTATACTAATGATGTGCTGTAAATTCTGCTAAAAGATTACAAAATATATAAAGTATTACAGGATAGTGTTACACCTAACTACAGAAATTAGCAGCATGTTTGGATATTAGTAAAATTTTGAGGCAGGGCAGGGAAAAAGTTGGTCTTAAAAGCAGTCTAAGAGCTTTTTAACAATGTATTCGAACATTGTTAAAAAATACAGAAAATAAAATTGTTGAAATTTAAAACAACCTAACTGATGAGGAACACATTGATACTAGCATATCAAGCCACTATGGAGATTTCATGTGTTTACAGCAGCGTACGTGTCCGCAGCAGATTGTCGTGGAGTCAATGTGGTGACATTCGCTGGATACCATTGGTGGGGTGATGTTTTTTCCACACTAGGCCCATTCTGGCCCAGTGAGTACTACAGTAGTCCCATTGTCAAAAGAAGGTCTGACAACCCTTGAAGATCCTGGACTGGATATGAGGAACCACCATGTTCAATAAGAAGGGTGTGGAACATTTACCAATGATAACAGATATTGTGCATTTGGAGGAGCATTGTAAATGGTTGTAGTGACCTCTGCCATGCCATTATACCATCAGAGAGGTGTGCATAAATGGTAAGAGATATTATCTCGAAGTTGTAAGGAACATTCCCCTTGATGACCACCAAGATTGTAACTTTATACCTACTGTTTTAAAAGTGGGTTACCAAGTCTCATGCCATAGTGACTGGAGGCCTGGCCAGCTTGGAGAGATTAGAGAAGCCATCCAACCTCACAGCTTTATTTTGCCTCGGATATGTCTTTTTGCTGATGATACTAAGATATGTAACAGGGTTGATGTTCCAGGAGGGATAAGCCAAATGGAAAATGATTTAGGTAAACTAGAAAAATGGTCAGAATTGTGGCAACTGACATTTAATGTGGATAAGTGCAAGATAATGCATCTTGGACGTAAAAACCCAAGGGCAGAGTACAGAATATTTGATAGAGTCCTAACCTCAACAATTGAGGAAAGGGATTTAGGGGTGATTATTTCTGATGACTTAAAGGTAGGCAGACAATGTAATAGAGCAGCAGGAAATGCTAGCAGAATGCTTGGTTGTATAGGGAGAGGTATTAGCAGTAGAAAGAGGGAAGTGCTCATGCCATTGTACAGAACACTGGTGAGACCTCACTTGGAGTATTGTACACAGTACTGGAGACTGTATCTTCAGAAGGATATTGATACCTTAGAGAGGGTTCAGAGAAGGGGGTTCATGGATTGCGGGATAAAACTTACCAGGAAAGGTTAAAGGATCTTAACATGCATAGCTTGGAGGAAAGACGAGACAGGGGGGATATGATAGAAACATTTAAATATATAAAGGGAATCAACACAGTAAAGGAGGAGACTATATTTAAAAGAAGAAAAACTACCACAACAAGAGGACATAGTCTTAAATTAGAGGGACAAAGGTTTGAAAATAATATCAGGAAGTATTACTTTACTGAGAGGGTAGTGGATGCATGGAATAGCCTTCCAGCTGAAGTGGTAGAGGTTAACACAGTAAAGGAGTTTAAGCATGCGTGGGATAGGCATAAGGCTATCCTAACTATAAGATAAGACTAGGGACTAATGAAAGTATTTAGAAAATTGGGCAGACTAGATGGGCCGAATGGTTCTTATCTGCCGTCACATTCTAAGTTTCTATAATAAAGCAATTGCAGATGCCATAGGAAATGTGGTAATTGCACATTCAGAAAAGACTCCGAAATGCCCCATATCTTTAATTTGTTTCTTCACTGCATGTCCTCTAGGGCTGCAAAGCGCCTCTCAAAAGTTCCATGTTTCTGCTGAATCCACTATATCACCTGCTGCAGGAAGGTGAGTTGGTGGTTGCAATTACGAGAGGTGTTTTCCAAGACCACAAGTTGGCCTGTCAGGCTTTGTAAATCATGAAGCATAGCCACATCGGTTACATTTTTTTTCTAAAGGTTCACCAAGAGATCCTTCAGTACTGTTGTCGAGGCCAGAAAAGACTCTGGTCTTGATGTTGGGAGCCATTGTAGCAGATACGTCTTCTTCCTCTACTCCAAGGGACAAATCATCCAATAGGTCACAGCCATCCTCAGGGTAGTAGGCCATCTTGTTTCTCACTATAGTTTCTTGGGTTTCTGTTTTTTGGTCTTGTAACCCATTGTGTAACTTTGTTGAAACTCTGAAGGATATGAATAAACACTTAAACACTTTTTTCATCTAGAAATGTGTTTATATTTGATACTTCACATGCTTCTAGGGATAGAAAGCCTCTAAATAGGTGGATAACTGCCACTCTGATCATCTCAACTGGACAGTTTGCTGTCTCCCGGGTGCTTGGGTATAGCATGTTGCTGAAAGAGTGGATGGATTATTGGGAGGGACTGGGAAAGACCCAGCTGTCATGGTCCATATTGGTACCAATGACACAGTTAGAGAGAGATAGGGGACCTCAAAGAATGAGTTCAGGGAATTAGGTAACAAATAATGTTGATTTTTTGACCAACATTCAAGTAGGGGAGCACTTGGGAAATAGTGATCACAATATAGTGTCCTTTGATATAAAGTAAAAAAAACAAAAACACACTTGGTATACTAAAACATATCATTTTAAAAAGGCCAATTTTAATAAGATAAAGGTAGCTTTACAATATATTGACTGGCATAAACTCTTTCGTGAAAAAAACCCAAAGGATAAATTAAATATCTTCAAAAAAATATTAGAAAGGTACATTTCTTAGTATGTACCATTTCGTAATAAATATAAAAGAAACAAATTGAAATCAGTGTGGTTAGTGGCAAAGTATATCAGGAAATAACAATGAGAAAAGCGCATTTAAAGCCTTTAAATCGGACAAATTAGAGGCATCATGTATAAGTTCTAAGGAAACCAATAATGAGTGCAAAAAGGTGATTAGAGTCGCTAAACTACAGAATGAGGAAGTGATAGCCAAAGAGAGCAAAACAAACCCCAAAACATTTTTAAGTACATACATTTAAATAAAGTAATTAAAGTGTAGGTACGCTGAAAACTAGGGGTGTTATTTAAAATGTCTACCTTTTCCTGGTCTTCATTAACTAACTATTTCTCCTTACTATATATTAAGGAAGAACCTATGGCTAGAGATATGCAAATGATTGATGCAAAAAAAAAAAAAAAAAACTTGCAGAAAAAATAGTGAATGGATGAATGAAGACAAGGTGCTGCACAACTATCGGAAGATAATATAAACAAAGCTCCAGGGCCTTATGGTATTAACCCACGTGGAAAAAATGTTTACCTCTCTTTTTAATCTTTCAAGATTCTTTTCTTTCAGGAATTGTACCGGAGGATTTAAGGCAGGAAGATGTGGTTCCAATATTCAAAAAGGGTTCAAAATCCTTGCCAGGGAATGAGAGATCTATGAGCTTAATTTCTGTGGCTAGGTGAAAGGTTTTTAAGGGATAATATTCAGGAATTAATTGAGAAGGACATTATCAGCAAAAATCGGCATGGTTTTATGAAACATAGGTCATGTCAACCTAACTTAATTGCATTCTACGAAGAAGAGTATAGATCAAGGTGTTGCAGTCGATGTGATCTACTTGGATTTTGCCAAGGCCTTTGATATGGTTCCACATAATAGGTTAGTGTCGAAACTGACAAAAATTGGCCTAGATGAAAATTCTTGATCAGGAATTCATTGAGAAGAACATTATCAGCAAAAATCAGCATGGTTTTATGAAACATAGGTCATGCCAAACTAACTTAATTGCATTCTATGAAGAAGAGTATAGATCAGGGTTTTGCAGTGGATGTGATCTACTTGGATTTTGCCAAGGCGTTTGATATGATTCCACAAAATAGCTTAGTGTTCAAACTCACAAAAATTGGTCTAGATGAAAATTCTTGATCTTGGATAGAACATTTTGGGTGACACGCTCAGACTCTGTATTTGTATTTTTCACTTTGACAACCAGTAAAGGACCACCTGCACATGTAAAGGGAGTGGGATCCCTTTTGATTATCCCACAGGCGCCCAGATTGAGCCATAATTCCCTGGCTCTCTCCTTGTGAGTACAACAATATTGGCTCTATACTGTATTACTCTCATACTGTATGATATTGCACTAGGTGCCTGTCTACCATTGTATTTTTACAGTTATTCCATCTGTATCTGTATCTGTACTACCATCTGTTACCCTGTACCGAGATACTCCACCCATTATGTATGTATATATTTTGGATAGAACATTGGCTTAAAGATAGAGTAAAGAGAGTCAGATTGCAATTACGTTCCTGGGATTTCAGGTGACATGCAATGTACAATGGATGTGAGGAACCTTTAGTTGGGATCTTACTTTGTTATATTAGATGGTCCTTGGATTATGTACCTATGTCAACCAGAATACAAATATATTTTTAAGTAAACTTTTTCATTTACACTTCCAAGGACTCAATGGTCATTCAATGGTTATTCGGTGAGCACAGTTTATCAACGTATATTATAGTACAGAAGTTCTCTGTTATTTCAAGTGCAGATGTTAAGATTTGTGAAATATAATCCGATGTACTTTATTAAGATCACATGTGGAATGAGTTACATTATAATATTATATGCACATAATTAACATGCACTTTGATTAAGAGCTATGATTGAAGGACATTACTTTAATAAATAATACAAATCTCCATTGGCTGCAAAAATCTATAGGAGATATTTTAAAAAAACAAAACAAAACTATATACTACTTCACTATAAGAATAATGGCAAGATATTTTAATATATTTTAATACAAAGCAATTTCAAATAGAACTGGCATGACTTGTGCAGACATGAGAACTGTGACTAATTAAAGCATAATGATCATGCCTTTAAAAAGAAAAGTGTGCAACCTTTTCAGTGGACTTAATATTGCTATAAATCTACAAATGTAGCATATCCATCCACCTCTTAGTGTACAAAATGTCATATGCATGGGCGTCCGCAGGGGGGGGCAAGAGGACTTGCCCCTGAATTTTTCAGCTTGTGCTGCTATTTTTGGTTTGTATGAGAATACACTGGGGCTGTGAATGTTAAAAGGCAGGAAGCTACAGCTTATCCCTGCCTCCCACTCATGACTGAAACCGCAGGGGAGCAGTACAGAGGCAGCCTACAGATCAGGTAAGTGAGGGATGGGGGAAACCTACAGATCAGGTAAGTGGCCTGTCAGGCTTTGTAAATCATGAAGCATAGCCACATCAGTTACATTTTTTTTCTAAAGGTTCACCAAGAGATCCTTCAGTACTGTTGTCGAGGCCAGAAAAGACTCTGGTCTTGATGTTGGGAGCCATTGTAGCAGATAAGTCTTCTTCCTCTACTCCAAGGGACAAATCATCCAATAGGTCACAGCCATCCTCAGGGTAGTAGGCACTATTACCCCCCTCACCACCCACAGCATCACCCCCTCACTATTACCCCCCTCACCACCCTCAGCATTACCCCTGTCAGCATTACCCCCCTCACTCTTACCCCCTCCCCACCCTCAGCATTACCCCCCTCACCTCATTACAATTCCCCTCAGTATTACCCCCTCACCCTCCCCTCACATCATTACCCCCTCTCACTCACCCTCAGCATTACCCCCCTCATCACCCACAGTATTCCCATTACCCTCTCCCTCCTCAGCATTACCCCTACCACCATCCTCTCCCTCAGCATTACCGCCTCACACCCTCACCATCATCCCCTTCCTCAGCATCACCCCTGACCACCCTCAGCATTATTACCCTCCCTCAGCATCACCACCCTCAGCATTACCTCCACCATCACTCCCTCCCCTCAGCATCACCCCCTCACCACCCACATCATTACCCCATCACCCCCTCACACCCTCCATCACCATCACCCTCCCTCAGCATTACTCTCCCTCACCATCACCCCCTCTCACCATCACCCGCCTCTCCCTCTCCCTCTCACCATCACCCGCCTCTCCCTCTCACCATCACCCCCCTCTCTAAGCAGCTACCCAATACCCATAGGGTACCAGACAAAAATGCAAACATGCCCACAGAGACATACATTCACACACACACACAGACACTCTCTGTCAGACACACTCTCAGGCACATACACAGGTAAACTGTGCATCAATGTGTATATGTGACAGTGTGCATGTATTGCAACTCTATTTTTTTTTTTTTTACTTTTTTGTTAGTGGGGCCTCATGTTTGAGTTTCACCTAAGGCCTCATAAAGTCTAGAGCCGCCTCTGCAGAAGGAGCCTCAGAAGAAAAAGAAGACTGTGTCAAATGAAGGAGAAGAAAATGAGATTGGGGCACTTCATTCTAGACACATCATAAGGCTTTGGTACCTGGGCCTGGCAGGGAAACTTTGGACCTTCTCATCTCCCCAGGTAAAAAAAAAAAATATCAGTGTTAATGTGTTCACTTTAATTTACTGAGTGTCAGGAAACACAGAGGGCCGCTGGGTAGGGGTGCCACTGATTGGCTAGAGGGTCAGCTGGCACTCTAAACCAATCAGTAGCTCCCCATTCATGAAAACGTAAAACATTTTTATGAATAGGGAACTAGCGATTGGCTTAGAGCATCAGCTGACAACTCTAGCCAATCAGTGGCACCCATGCCTGACGTCAACCTGCACTTCCTGACACTCCGTTTAAGAAGCATAATACCACTGAGCGACCTGGAGATCTGGAGCTGGAGGAAGCCTTTCGGGGTAAACCATTTGAGAGTGGTTTCACCCCTTTAAAGGAAAGAGAGCGCCCAGGGGCCTCCTTGCATCATAGCATTTTCATTTAGTTGAAGTTGTTATGGTGACCAGAATGTTCCTTTAATTTGATTAAAGGAACACTATAGTGTCAGGAATACAAACATATATTCCTGACACCATAGTTATAAAAAAGCTACTCACCCTGGCTTTATGTGAAAATGTCTATGTTCCTTCCCTTTCGTGACACTGTCAAAAAGGGGCCAAGCATGGATGTCATTACAATTATGTCCCCCCCCCCAACCCAGGAAAAATTCCTGTGGACGCCCATGGTCTTATGTGATATTTTTTGTTTTTGTTTCTGTGTATAAAATCCATTCGGCAAAGACAGAAAAAAAGCCTATCGGGTAAACAACGTGATTTATATCCTTGGTTCTACAAGAATAAGAAAGGAATGCAAGACTCTTACCTTTATATAAGTTATCATCATCCTCCTGGGATTCCAGTTCGGCCTGATTGGCACAATTATTCTTAATTTGGTATTTCTTAAGATGTATTTATTGATTTTACAAGCATTGTGGCCAGGCTTTAATATTTTTGGATATGTTTTTCAAATGATCTGTAAGAAAAACATACCAAGTGATTTATCTACAAACATCCCAATAGACTTACTGGTAACTTCTGAGTAGAAACCATTTGGAAAATGTCTCTAACAAATTTGAATAATTGAAAATGTTTATCCAAAAATATTAAATGTATGCCCATATTAGGACAATAATGCAAGTGATGACTGGCAAACTAAATGGATATAAGACCTCCCCATGCTAACATAATCCTTAGCACAGCAATTATTACAGTTCTGTAAGGATACTAATGAAAAAGAACAAAAAAAAAGCTATTTTATATGAAACTATGCAGGTACAATAAAGAAGGTCTGTACTGGCTGGCCATAGATCTCATTTTGTTTTTATGATATATGGAATACAGGTTTTGTAAAAATAATCTAGATACAATAGTATGTTGGGTCCTGAACTGTTTGAGATGTATATAGCAAGTTTCACAAAAATGAAAATGAGTTACATTACCCAACTGGCATAACAAGTTCCTTTCATACCTCTATCCATACTTTACCTAAAATTTGATGAAGGCCAGGGACTAATGAAAGTATTTAGAAAATCAGGCAGACTAGATGGGCCGAATGGTTCTTATCTACCGTCACATTCTAGGTCTTTTTTATTTTTATAAACTTACTTAAATGAAGCAAATGTCAAACTGGGCACAAAAGGCCTGTTATTAGGCAAAGTTGCTGAAAATTCTAAAAAAATCCTGGGCATTGTTGTAACATTTTTATCAATTAATAAAGTTTTTTGACATTTGACCGGACTCTCAAATCAGCTTTCAAAATGATCATAAGCCACAAAATAGTATAGTTAATTTAATATTACTGCTGGTTTTACTGCTGAAAGCATATAACATTATTGAGTTAAATCAGGGGTGTACTGGAGATATACTTGTTAATCTCTCAATGTTAAACTAATACAGCGACTGAAAAAAAACAAACTACTGTAATTTTTGATAGGCCAATATTGCTAAAAACAAACAAACAAAAAAAGCAAGCCTATAATTTTTGTAGGATTTTAAATATATCACAAGTTGAAGATTACAGTCGACCAAGTGCAGTAGTGATGTGAATAGGTGAGTCATTACGTTCCCTACGGACATTGCATTGAGCCTGAGTTACATCTAAATGGACATTTTCAGGTATTGTAATTACAATGCCTGCTTGACCTTTAACTTGTTTCACTGATTAATTGGGATTCATTAGCTAATATTGCTAGCACATGTCATAATGCCACAGGAGATATTGTGGTGGTTGTTCTGCTCATGCCCAAGCAATTTGAGAGCATTGTTTAATTGTTGGAACATTGATTTCAGTGATATTGCCATTTTAGGCACAGAATTCAATGCCCAATAGTTTTTGGCTAACCTTTGCAGTTCAATAAAACCAGAGAGCAGAATAGGATTTTAACAATAAATAAATATAGTCATTGATCCTTGAGGGGTTAAATGAATAGCAGTGAGTTGCAGGTAGTTTTACAGAGCAGGGTAAAAACTTAATATAAGAATGCACTGGAACTTCTCGCCCGACTCTACTGAAGCCTATGATACAGTATAAATGGAAAAACAATCAAGCATTCATAAATGATAATTACAATTCACAAAGACAGATAGTGAATGCAGACAGAACTATCATCTATGAACAGAAGCAAGTAGCATAATGCGCCTTAGAGAAGGATGAACGAGCTTTCGATATCCATCATTGTACTGTTCAATTCCTTGTTGCACATGTGTCATTGAGAGCATTAATATATGTGATTTAACCCATTAGTGATTGAGGTTAATGCTTTCCCAGGAAGAGAATCCAGTTGGCCAGCACAGCGATTGTTTCGTCCAGATGATCTCATAAGATGGTGAAGCAGAGGCTGCAGTAAGACCTGGACAATAATGGATGAAAGGTGAGTTAATTTTTGTTGTTTTTTTTGTTTTACAGGGGAGGGGGGGGGGGGCTACATTTAAACAGCCAGAGAAACAGTCGTTTCCCTTTAGCATTTAAACATTGGTTATATAGAGTAACAATTAAAAAGACACTAGATATGATAAACACTTCATCTCATTGAAGCAGTTATAGTCCATGTAGACTCCTGCACCATCCCGCTAATTCAGCATTAAATGGTTTTCAAATGATTAAACACCAAGTGAGGTTCCACAGAAGCCCAGAGCCTGACACAACCACAGCCTCAGGATTATACTTCCCCACAGGCCAGAGCAGCGATGGACATCTGAGATAGGCTAAGAGCATCAGCTGATCACTTTCAGTCTATGATAGCCACCCAACCAGAGCACTCTGACTTACATGGGAATGCTTTTTGTGATTTAAAAAAAAAAAGAAATTAATTTTAATTGTAGCATCAGTTACTATGGATTTGTATTTGGTCTTTTGCAGGGCTGAAGAAATTATGAATTATGAAAAATTCAAGATATTTAAAGAAAAGTATGCAATTTATTGGTCTCACTATTATTAGGGTGAGGGGGTAGGTAGATTTTTTGTTTATTTGGGGCAACCTTACCTACAATTTGGGGGCTGGACAATGGTATGACTACTGTATTCAAGCCTGAAACTGTAAAACTGCATGCTGTTAAACTCAGAAAAACAAGCAGCCTGCTGACATGTGCCTGATCCAATCACGGTGCTTCCCCATAGGATTGGCTGAGACTGACAAAGGGGCAGAGCCAGCATGATTCAAACACAGCCCTGGCCAATCAGCATCTCCTCATAAAGATGAATTGAGTCAATGGATCTCTATGAGGAAAGTTCAGTGTCTGCATGCAGAGGGAGGAGATACTGAATCACAGGATGCTGTGCACAGTGCTGCCCTGTGCTCTGCTGACAGCAAATCTGAGTGGATGGATCAACTCCAAAGTCCCTCTGGTTCACTCTGAGTGACTGCAACTGGAGGTGTTCCTAGTTTTCAATGTAAACACTGTATTTTCTCAGAAAATACAGTGTTTACATGAGAAAGGCTGCAGGGAGCTATAGTTCTTACCCGAACAACCTCATTAAGCTGAAGTTGTTCAGGTGACTATAGTGTCCCTTTAAGCCCAAACTGAATTCCACATGTAGGGGCATGATGAGGACCTGTGCCTGGTCCCCATGGTATTTTATTAGCGACCGGGCAACAATAGTTGCCTAGTAGGTAGTTTTATTATTGTGAACAGCTACTGGCCACTGCATGGTGGGTGGGGGTATAAGGGAGGTATGGAAATTCCCTATTATAAATATGTGGGTAATACTGGGAGCCCCTCATAATTTCCCTATGGTTGCTAGAGTTTCCTGTGGGCCAATATTAAAACAAAAAAAAAAACCTATCAACTGCTTTTAGCTGCCAAACCTGATAAAGCCATGTATCTGTTGCTATGTAACCTATACATGGAATTTAATCACCTTGATTGATATTTTCAACAAAAAGTATTTGTATAAGTTTCAATATTGCAACAGGTAATTATCTTCCGACAGCCTTTAAAGACACCCATTTAATCGATCCAAAGTGATAAACGGCTTTTCGGGAGCTGGTAACATCCCGATAAAGGCCATCGGCACTGATTTAGTTGAGGGCTGTGTTAAGTATAGGATTGGTAATATCAGAATGAAAGAAGAACTGGACCAGCTTTGTAAAGCCAAACTCATATTTAGATATGATCACAAGCATAATAATTAACTGTTAACAGTGTAAACCCATATATATATATATATATATATATATATATATTTTTTAAATAATGTAATAATAGACCAGCTTTATAATTGAGACATGATGTGTGATGTATCCCTTATTAAGGGATTTGTTTCCAGGATTTTGCAAGAAAACACTTTTATTGCATCTCACCTTTTAATGGAAAGTAGCCAAAGTGACTTAGCATAGGACCCACCTCAGACGGTCTGCCTTGGACTTGGCAGATGAGTTTACAGTTTGATGCCCATTTAAATGGGTGATCCAAACCTCTCTTACTTAAAATGTACGTTTGGGATCGTGCTTGGGCAAGTTTTATTTAGTTTGTTTTGTTTATACATGATAGCAGCATACTATAGCCAGTATGGGTTCCCTATGTGTTTATAGTAATATAGCAGTCTTTTGAAGCATTAATAAGAAGCAGACTCGTGTGTTGACGACAACTGCTCGTTATCTTTCTTCTTCTTTTATTGCATTTATCTATCCTTGCTTTTGAGCCTGCAATAACAGCCATTATGTATAGTGTATTCAATATGCTTTACAAGAGTGCTGCACATGTGAGGATGTTGTAGCAGAGAAATGGTACCTATTGCATCTCCACGCTCTCATTCCCATCCTTCCTTCTCTCTCCTCCATTCAATTCACTTATTCTCTATATTAATTTAGTGAACTGCTTTTGACACATACAACCAGCCACTTCCCTCATTATGATTTGTAAACATCTAAAATCCACTTTTATGGACTTCTTTAGGTACCCCATTGTTCCCGTGCCTTACAGTTTAATTTTTTTTTTTTTTTAAACTGGTTAGCTTTTCTTCTAAAACTTTGCCTTCACCTCATAGCTGGCCTTATCTTTTCTTAACTGCCAGCATAATCTAAATTGGTTCAATTTCATTTGATAGTGTTCGTATTGTTTTGCTTTAATGTTTAATGACTTTTTTTTTTTTGCAAAGCAACTATTTAAATGTAGTATTAAAAATAATTTCCGCACATTACATCACTGTGTGTGAAATAAGGAATACTATTACATTTTTTAGACAAATCTGCTTTCAGAAGTCATCAAAATGTAAGTTTAGTGTATGTGTAAGATAACAAACACCCCGTTAATAATATTAAAGTTGATGATTAACTGCCGGGCACTATATGTGGTATACAGTAGTGATGTAGGTGTATAATACTATATTGGAAGTATGAGTACAACTAACAGTAAAAGTCATAAAATGGGATTCCAATAAACAAAAACATGATACAATTTATTTTAGTTGTTTATTCAAATCCTCACCAGGAAGTGAACAACACGATTTAAAAAATAATAATAATAAAATAATCACACTGCATTATTTACAAAGTTTGCAACGCCACAAGAGAAAACAAAATCCATTAGGACAGCAACAGATAGCTTTGGCACCTAAACATATTTGTAAACTACATGTCCCATGATGCTTATCAGCATATAGGCTGGCACTGAAATGCAGTTAGTACAACATATGAGGAGATGCCAAGGTTAACTATCGCTGCACTAAAATACATCACAATTAAACAGTTTTCTGTAAACCTCAGTATTCATCCATGACTGGAAGAAAAAGATATTATCTAGCAACACTATATTCATCTCAATTTCCATATTCTCATTGGAATTTTGATTTTTAGAAAATGTATAAAATATTAATCACATAACATTACAGTTTGGGATTTTCCAATTAAGTCTGCTTGTTTTTCTTTAATCTGTTTAATGCAGCACATCCCTCCCCTTCCCCCACAAAATTAACATACTATATAAGATAACATGTGAAAACAAAATCATATCAGTAGTTTAGATTGGCATGTGATCAAAGGTAAAATGCACAGGGCCTCTTCCCACACGTTGCACATGCAAAAGATAATCACAGATTCTTAAATAAAAGGCAATCTGCACATTCTCCCATTTACATTGCAACTATATGCACACATGCAAAAGATGTTGGACACTTGTCCCTATATACATGTAAAGACAGGCTATGTAACCCAAGAGATTTTATTTAGAACAATACAAAACCCTCTATTTTACTTTACTATGGAAACATTATTTACATTATTTAAATAAAAAAAAAAAAATCAATTCATAACTGATGTATATTTACATTTTAACATTATGTACATATTTTCAACAGTAAATAGGCTACAACATATTTTGTAAGTAAATGTTCAAAAATAAATTTCACATTAACCTCTAGAGTGAAGCATTGTGATTTTTGTCTCCCCCTAAATATTGTGTTTTTATTTTTCAAAACTTAGTTGAACTAAAATGTCAAGCTTAGGTAAAACAGTCAACTAGCTAGCCATCCTCCCCTCCCCCAAATATTTTACTTAAATTGTAAATTACAGAGAATGAAGGAAATGAAACCATTCTGTAAATTAAAATTAACAGCTTACGTTTTATATGCTCCTATTTACATAGGATACATCTTTTAGGCACAAAACAAGTGATGAAATTTCAAGCGTGAATAAGAATTTTTAAAATAATTTTTATTTCTTTTTTACAAAAGTTAGCTGCCTCTTATTTGAAAGTTTATAATCTATTTTGAATGCTTTATATATACACATATATATAAAATGTTATATATCTTATATGATATATAAGATATTTGCTTACAAGTAAAACCCCTATGGATAAACAGTGTTAGATTATTTTATAATTTTTTTTGTTTTTTGCTTACTGGCAAAAAAAAAAAAATAGATAATGGTCTAAAATACACAGCATGCAAGTTATGAGTGAATGAGCATTTAAAGCAAGAAGAAAATGAATGAGTATTCTGAACTGCCAACAGATCTGGAAAATAAAACTCATCTACTGTTTATTAAAGGTCTCTGTGACTTGTCCTTGGGATGGCAAGGAAGGTTACTTTGGAAATAGCATGTAATATTTCCTGGTTTAGTCAACCTTGATCTGTTAGTAGCCAAGATTTTCTCCAAATAACACAACAGATTATTACTGATGTAATTGTAGACTTGGGCTATATGAGGTTCACACCGAACACCAGAATCACTACAGACTGCGTTAGCCGTTATCATGCCAGGACTACCCTGACATTGACCCACTGTAAGATGTCCAATTTATTTTTAACGGATTGACAACTGCCCTGGTGCTTTTGGGCACCTCTGTATTCTCCAGTTGGAAAGTCGTATGTTGCTGCTTAGAACAAAGCAGGCCCTCAATCACTCGTCAAGACCATCAGCTTTGCTTTGCTCTATAATAGCAATCTAGCTTTTCCTGCTGCAGAAGACAAGATGGAGCATGGGCGCCAGGCAGGACCCAGTTAAGTTTTCAAACCATGCTTTGACATCTTACCATGGAATAGTGACAGGGTTTTCCTGACACCATAACCACTACAGCAAACTGTAGTATAAGCAAAATTATGGTGGGATTGGAGCTTTCCTTTCAAGTAATACAAATTGTTAAAATGGGACACAGAAAAACCTACCATGAACAGTCTCAACTCTTTCTTAATCAAACTGTGATGCAGCACCACAGCTCTTAAGTGGACAAAATATTTGTTCTATTAATAATTGCAATAAAATATGAACTTAAAAAAACATAAAGTGGATTTTTTTCCCATTTGATTTCTAGACTTGTTTTAAGACTGGAGAAAACAGGGGTGTCCAAAAAAATTTGAACATCTCAGTGCAATAACATACAGACGCCTGAAAATACTCACCACTGAACTACAATTTTTTTTTTTTTAGGGATGATATAGCCAGTAAAAAGCTCAAAAAAAGGAACGTAGCATTTCAGGGAACTAAGAAATTGGAGTTTGACCTTGAGGAACAAGAGACTCTATGGCCAAGCAAGCCTACAATGCAACTTTTTTATTTAGGAAATTGATTTAAAATTTTTTGTGTACTACAGTATAAACTCCAGGAGAATGTAAATTCAGGGCATCGTTTAAATAATTATTCATTGAATATGATCACTCAGGAGTCTGAATGTAAACACACAAATGCAAGATGAAGGAAGGTATGTAAACCTTTTACATAGACACCAATATCTTAACTCTGGTTTATATTAATGATCTCACTGTTGTATCTCTTTATAGACAGGTTCACATTAGGACACGTTGCAGCTGGATAGAATAGGAGGAGCGAGTTGGAAACGAAGATACATGTTTAATATAAACCAATTATTTTTAATTGCCTTCATAAGAACATTCATTTAGAAATCTACATGTGTGTTTAAAATACAGGTAAACTTTTATAAATTTAGGCTCAAAGATGAATTTTTTAAAAAAAATTTTTTAAACCAGGTTACGCCCTTACATTAACTCTATAGGGCTTATTGTAATTGTAATATTTAATAATTAAAGAAAGCATTAAAGATGAACATTGAAAGTCACTGGTGATGTGTTTCCATGTGATGCTCTAATTTTATTTTAAATGTTTATTAAAAGATTTAGCAAATTACATCATAATCCAATTGAACCAAGGCACCGGGCAAGGGCACAATTTGCAAAGGAGCGAGAAACCAGAAACTCTCTATGATGATTGTAAGATCAGGAGCAGCATTATAATAATGATTTACAGGGATCTAGGATGGAGCAGCTAAGGTCCAGGTCAGAGAAGTGTGGATTCCACATCTACATTTTTCAGAACTCATAAAACACTATTTATTAAAGGTACACTCCAAACACTATAACCACTACAGCACACTGTAGTGGTGTCAGGTGTGTCCTGTTCCCTCTTACTATAAGTCAAGTCAAAAATTTGCAAATGGTTTGAAAACCAATCTGAAGGTCCGCCAGGTGCCAGTCTAAGAGAGCCAGAATATTATGCACAGAGCTTTGATTAGCTCCCCAACGCTAGGCCCTGCAGTGAAGTACCGATTCAATGGCGGAGAGTGTGAACTCATCTCTCAGTCAGTAAACTAAGTCCTACATAAGAAGGCTAGCTCAGAGCAGAAAGTTCCTGGCTCTCCTAAAGGAGGTGCTCCGCACCTGGTAGATCACAAGTTAGCTGTGAAACCATTTATAAACAGTTTGACCACTTAATCTTACACGGCACTCCTAATATTATTATTACTAGAGTTTGTTGTAGTGGTTATGGTGCTTGTTGTGTTCATTTATATGTACGGGATAAGTAAACATAATATTAAACATGCTAACAAGGCATATAAGACACAAATAGGCCCCTAAACAATGAGGAAAAAAATAATAACCATTTTACAGAAAAATAAATTGGTTACACAAATAAAAATCTTTTTTGTTTAGGGACATATTTGTGTGTTACATGCCTTGTTAGCATATTTGATAGGTATTTTGAATTAAATTTACAATTTTGGTTATCCTCATTTATAGGTCCCTTAGCATGCCATTTATCTATTTTAGTGGAGGTTTTTTTTGTTTTGTTTTTTTAGGACAAACATAATATTAATCCTGGGAAGTTAAGGTTCTAAGATCAGATCCGTCTCAGGCTGGCTTTTAGTGACAATTTTGTATAATGAATTTCTAGGCTTGTGAGCAAAAAAAACCCCCAAATGTTTAATCTGTTTGCATGATACACTCTTTAAATCACAAAACAATGCTTGAATCGCAGCAGGGAAGATATTTTATCTCAGTCTTCAAAAGCTATAAAAAGGGATTACACAATAATGGGTTGTTTGTATTTTATGCCAAGTTTGAAAAACACAAAAAATTTGTATTTTGTTTTTATCTAAACAGGTGTGAAACCATTTAAGTTTTTATTTTTATTTTTTTATTAAAAAGGTGATTTATTCAGTAAACGGTGAGTTGGTGTGATCCAATGCCTAAATATATGACAAAATGTGTGATGAAAATTACCAAACTCATTTAGGTCTAATTTTGCAAATAACTACATTTTCAGCAATCACTATTTAATAGGTCTAAGAATGTAAGTAATCAAACTTGGTTTGGCAACTTATCTAGGGTCTGCCGGACACTAGTTTCAGCTTCCAGTAGGCTCAGCGCAAAGAATTTCTGGTTCATAGAGGCTGAGACTGGTGCTCGGCCGACCGAAGGTAAGTTGCCGAGCTGTTTGCAAATGGTTTGACTATTTACATTGGGGGTATGGGACTGCCAGGGCTTGAACGAGCCCATAACCTGCCCATGAACTCAAAGAGTAATGTTTCTACATATTCTATCAATAATTAAATAAGATTATATTTGTGTAACAAACATGAAATATAATTCTGTTCTGTAGAGACGGCAATTAAAAACAATAGAAAGGCAAAACAATTCACGTGTTCCAATACATTTTCATGGAAATTATTTGCGGAGAGCTTACATTACTTATCTACACAGTGTCAAACGTGAATTTCCAACTAAGTTTAAAAATTTAAAAAAAAAAATATTTACACAGTGTTATGCTATGAATTTCTGATTAGCGGAAAATGTTTTGTCTTAAGGCAGGGTCTAAGAATCGGATACTCCACTGGAAAGAAGTGTATATATAGCTACTGGGCTGGCAATTTAAATTACAGATGGCAACTACTTCTAATAGAACTTTGCATTTCATTGCAGCATTTAGACCAGAAACAATTAACTTTAAGGTGCTTACCTTTTAGATTTTACTTGATACAAATTTACCTTTGTGAAAACAACTACATTTATTTATAAAAATTTTTTTTTTTTAATATAGATTCCTTCTTTAGTAGATATTACATTTATGAACTAGGATCAGTTTTAAGTCTACAGAAATGTGCTGCATGTCAGATAGATGCAATATATTAATGAAGAGGACAATTTATGTAAATCAAACCACTCTAGATGATATCTAGGCCGTAAGCATTTTGAATGATGACATGTTCAATTCAATGGCAGTCTTGGGCACAGCTGGGTCAATAAACATGGCCGAGCGATATCACTTACCTGTGCTCAAGCTAGGGTGTTTACTTTGTGTCAGTGTTTTTGTGGATAGTTTAGTAACCCCATAATAATGGAAATCCAGTTCAATACGAATATAAATTAGCATTATACAGCTATGCCTCGTTCATTGAACAGAAAAAAAAAGGATTTTATTTCATCAAAAATAATATTTACATTTTTATGCATATATTGCATACCCAGATTCTAACGTTTCTCAAAGTTCCTCAGGATGTCAAGACAAATGATGCAAAAACACATTTATAAATTTAGATGTCAAAATCTTTTTATGACTTAAATATAAATTTACGAAGATAAAAAAAAAAGCAAAAACAAACAAAAAAAAACACAGATAAAGTACAAACCCCGCCTCAGTGCCAGAAATGAACTGTATTTACACATTCTTGTATCACGCACATTTTTAATATTTATACATTTTCTTTTAATTAACTTTAATTATCAGCAAAATAATCAATTGAAATACATAGAAACATGTCAATATGGTCATGCTATTTTTTATCCTTTTCTCTGGTTGTCATGCCCTATACAATAAAATCATACATACTTTTAACTTTTCATATTTAAATAATTCAATGCAAATTATATCGCCTTTTTTATTCAGGCTCATTTTTAATGGCTAGCATATCGAAAAGCCCATACTTGCTGCCATTGGAATTATGAAAAGTCTTATTTGCTGCATGATTGGAAGGTTTTGTCAAACCAATACTACTGGAGCTGGTAATCCCACCATTGACTGATTCTCTTTTTAATGTCAACTCATTTGATTTCGCCAACAAAGACTCTGTCCAAATGTTCCTATCTCGTAAGTCTTGGTTAGCAGCAGAATGTGCCCCCTTTTGAAGCATGTAGTATAATATTGGATTTGTTTTTGTCAGTCTTGGGTAATCTTTCCCAAACTCATTCTTTTCCATACCTGTGATAACCCATTTGATTGGCCCTTTATCATTAGGCACAGGGCTTGTATTAACAGGTCCAGAACTGGCCATAGAAATTTTATTTCCTGAAGTCTCTGGAGGGGTATGATGAGAATTATTTAAGGAAGATGGGTATGGAAAGGTAATTTGATCTACACTATTTGTTTGAGAATGTTTTCCCATTAACACATTTAAAGAAGGAGCTAAAAAGTCAGAATTCCCTGCCAAGTTACTTCTGGTGGGTCTCATCAACTCTTCAGCAGAGGTATGGCTCCTGTGCTGAGACAAGTCTCTGACACAATTTTCTGAAAGTAAGAGTTGTTTCAGCACATTGAATCCTTTATTCTCTCTTGACCAACTTACATTTTTACTTTCATTATATGAACTTTGACCCATGGTGCCCCTATGTTCGTGATCAGATTTGTTGCCGTTTATATCTTCTTGCAGAAAAAATGGGGTACACAAAGATTTTGTACTGCAGAATTGCCTATTACTACTGTCTGGAGAAACAATTCTAGCTAATTTTACTTGGCTTTCTAAAGGCTCATTTTGGTGCATTTTTCTCTTTTTTGGAACAACACTGGGAATTTTTGATTCTGTTTGCTTAATTTCATGTCTGCTTATATCCAAATCGTTTGTGTCATATCCATCATGGTTCTGCCGCAGCAAACGACTGAGAAGACCATTCCTTGAACCATTAAAATCATGTGGAGAAAGGTGTTGGGGCTTTGACTCCTCTGGAGATGATCGGGCAGTTTTGTGAAGAGATGAGTGCCAAGTCGGACTAGGCACTCCATTTTCTCTCAAATGTTGTGCATTGGAGACATCATCTGGTTCAGTTTTAATTTTAAAAGCTACAATTTGCTCACTTACTATCTTTTCTACATGCCCCTGTTGGCATTCATCTTTAATGACAGTTTTTTGGACTTTTTCATTTTTTCCTTTGTTAGTTGTGCCAAGAAGAAGCTGAAGAACTGTCCGTCTTTCTAGAAGATTTTCTATTTCAGAGCTTGGAAATCCTGAATCAACAGGAGTAGATGGGCTGTGGAAAGTTCTGACTTCTTCAAAAGAGCTTGATGGCTTTGTAACATGCGGGCTATCCAATCGTTCAACTAACCCAACTGTTGTACCATTACTAGAATGTAATGGTTTTTGTAGTCGTTCTTCAGGTGCAGCTGTCTGCATTCCACATTGAGCTAAATTTTGAAGAAGCTTACTTGCGCTGAAAGAATCATTACTTTGTGCATTGTTACTTACTACTGGGACAGGTGGTTGGAATACTTTGTTTCTAGTTAGCTCTATCAAATGTTTTGATGCTGGATTCACAAGTCTCTCTGATTGAAGGTTACTAATGTAAGACGTAAAAGTGGGTTTGATTGGAAAGGGCTGGTGAGTCAGATTTACAGGAGAATCTGCTTTGGCAGCATTGTGCAAAGGTAAAGTATTAAGTGGAGAAGATACTTGTGGATACTTCTGGATACTTGTGTTCTCTGAAACATGGCTGTGCCCTGGCAAATTGAATTTTGCCAGGTCAGCAGCTTTTGGTGGTCCCCGTACATCTACAATTGATTCTTGACTTTCATCAATCTTATGGCCCAACAGCAATTGTAATAATGTTACTTTCTGATATGGCTTTAATGTGGTATCCATGGACGTGTCTTTCTCTCTGCCGAGATCAATTCCTTCAACTTTTGGATCCCAGTTATGAAGCAAAGATTCTGTTAAATTGTCTATAGATGCAGTAGTTAATGCCACCGGCTTATCTACTCTGTTTTTAAAGGACAAATCTATTGGCACGCAGTTTGAATGAGTGCTTTCATCGTCACTAGTTTCTTCCTCTGTAAAACTAGGATTGTTGTCTGAAAAATCATCTGTAGTTGTTGGGGTGGCACTTTCTTCAAAAGAATACTTATCACTGTGTAAATGACTTGTGCTTACACTTGGGGCATTCTGGCTTTTAAGAAGGTGTAGAAGCAAACTGTTATTTGGTGATGGTTTCACATGGTTTCTCTCTGTATGGGTTTTAAAACCTGCTGTCTTGAGAGGAGAACTTGGCACACCCAGTTGATTTGGGAAAGGAGAAACATTTCCAACGTTACCAATTCCATTTGACATAGGTCTAATTGGACTGCTGACTTTGGCTGGCAAATTAGTTGACAACTGGAAACGATGAAGGTCACTCTCCGAACTCTCTTTCAATCTTGCCATGGCAGCAAGTCGTTCACTTGCCAGTTGACTTGCGCTCTGTGCCTTGAGGGCATGTTCTCTTGAGTATTGCTGCAGGTGAGCTTCACTAGAAAGAAGCAACGCCAACTGACTACAAGCTACACTTGGTTTAGGTGATGCAGTGGGGCTAGATCTTTTCACAACCATATTTGCAACAGCTTGAAGTCTTGCTGCACATGAAATTGGTTCCACTGTTCCTTTTGAACCATTCTGCCCTGAAAGAGTAGGTTCAACATAATTCTCCTGATGTGACTTTTTAAGTAAACCAGTTAAATTATTGTCGATTATTTTATCTTTTACTTTACTTTTATTTAATAGGGTTTTTAAATGATTGGATGCAGCACCATAACATCTGCTATCTTTTTCCTCGTGCACAGGTTCTTGGCTGATGGAAAACCCTTGGTCTTTAAGACTTTGTTTAATCTGTTGTGAAAGGGCAACACTTTGCAACCTAGAGCTGAATGACTGCAGCAAAGAAGCCAGCAAGGTACTATCTTGCTTCCCCTTGGGCACATTTTCCACCATGCCAGCCAATAAAGCATCATTGTTTCCATTTATACCAACCACAGATGCAGACAATCTTCTCCGTTTTGCTGCATTCCAGTCTTCAGAGGATTGCAGTAGCCTTGCTTTTTTGAGATGTAACATGCCAGATCCCTGACCCAGACTGTTAACTGGTGCATTATTCTTAGAGTTAGAAAATATATTTCCTGAAATCTTTAAGTTATCATCATCTTTTGCATGGCCAACCGAATGTTTGTCAACTGCAGTCCCAGATCCACCTGCTGCTTGATGCATTAGTAATCCTTCGAGATAAGTTAAAACAATGGAATCCTGTTGCATCTCAGAGCTAAGCTCTTCTCCATGAGTCATGTTCAACAAACGTATGCTTAAGAGCGGTCTTTACGTTGCTTGGAAGAAAGGCTTTGCAAACATTAGAATGTATACATCTATGTTTGTTTGAACTGGATGCAGACTGTTTTAGTAAAGTTCCAAGCAAATGTTCTTTCAAGGGTCATTGTCAGGATCTGGAATATTCAATAAAATTAGGATGATGAACCACGTTGAATTTAGAATTTGTTATCTAATTTCTCATGATTCCAATCAAATGTGTGTTTTACAGATAGATCAGCATCTACAAAAGAAAAACAAACAAAAATTAGAAAAAAAATAACATCATGGTTATAATATATACATTTTATCATGATTCCAAATCTATTTCTATAATTAAAATTAAACAACATATCTATACTGGAACACCTTGCTGTAGTTTTTTGGGTTTGGCCATTAAAGTAGATACTGGAGAACTAATGGAAATAACAAGTTTTAGGACATGGTATCCTAGTGGGAATATAGTAAATTTGAAGACATTTTCCAATTGACTAATTTGCCCAGAAATTGCAATTTTCATGCTAACTGTTCAAAATTCCTAGTTTATTGAATAAACCTCTGCACATTTACAAATAAGCATAAATGTTAAAAGAGTACTAAATTCCATTGTATTGTTACAGGGAAAAAACACAATTTGCTTAAAGGACCACTATAGGCACCCAGACCACTTCAGCTTAATGAAGTGATCTGGGTGCCAGGTCCAGCTGGGTTAACCCCCTTTTTTTTTTTTTTTATATACATAGCAGTTTCAGAGAAACTGCTATGTTTATAAATGGGTTAATCCAGCCTCCAGTAGCTGTCTCTTGACAGCCGCTAGAGGCGCTTGCGTGCTGCTCACTGTGAAAATCACAGTGAGAATACGCCAGCGTCCATAGGAAAGCATTGTGAATGCTTTCCTATGGACTTACTGAATGCGCGCGCGGCTCCTGCTGCGCATGCGCATTCAGCCGAAGAGGAGGAGAAGAGGGAGGAGAGGAGGAGGAGAGCTCCCCGCCCAGTGCTGGAGAAAGAGGTGAGTTTAACCCCTTCCTCTCCCCAGAGACCGGCGAGAGGTGGACCCTGAGGGTGGGATTACCCTCAGGGCACTATAGTGCCACGAAAACGAGAATGTTTTCCTGGCACTATAGTGGTCCTTTAAGTTTGACACACACACACACACACACACACACACAGCACCCGTACACACAAACACATACACAGCACCCCTCAATGCAGTGTGTGTGTGTATTCAGCAGTCTGTGTGTGTATTCAGCAGTCTGTCTGTCTGTGTGTGTGTGTGTGTATTCAGCAGTCGGTGTGTGAATGTGTTCAGCAGTCGGTGTGTGAATGTGTTCAGCAGTCGGTGTGTGAATGTTTTCAGCAGTCTGTGTGTGAATGTTTATATTGCATTTGTTGGAGATACTAATACATATAAGCTTATTTTTATCTATAATTCTAATTTTTATTCTTGTGAGTTGTGTGAAGGTAGGGCCTTAGTGCGCTGCTTTGCCCAGGAGCCCATAATGTTGTTAAGATGGCACTGGGATAACACGGTATAGAATATTGTTATACATTGCTGCATTCGGTCTATGATTAAATTACTTGGCCACAATAGAAAGAAACAATGTAGTGGTTACTCTAAATCTACAATGGAATAGAAATGAACACTACATAATAGAACAACGGGGGGTTACAGGCTTTAAAATACAATATGTATACTTTTTCTTTTTAAAAAATTTTTTAAAAGAGACTGGGCAGCAATATATATATATATAAAAAAAAAAAAAAAGCATGTGACAGTGCACGATCAGCAAAAGTCTCGGTTTTCAGTAGTTTAAAAAGAAATAAAGTAGAACCTAGTAAGGGATTAGAGAAGTGGGATGGGGTGGGGGGAAACTGCTGCAAAGTATAAGGTAGGTCACCCAATACAGCACTACGAATTAACAAGAAATACAGTCAAGCTAAAAAAGGGAAAAAGAGGGCGAAGCAGTTATCCCAGCACCCTAAGAAGCACTTCAACCCAATTCTCTGAAAAGAGGGAATTGCATTTCTAACATGTGCATTCAGCTTGTCCATTATATAATGGTCTTTGATTTTGAGGATGACCATTTCCAGTAGGGGAACCTTGTCCTGCAGCCAGGATTGGTAAACTGCCCTTGTATTTTCCCTTATGGAAAGGACTAAAAGTAGACGAAGGCTAAGTAGATGTGAAATCAACAGAGCATGGGTGGGACTATATACCACTTAAAGTGCCTTGAGAAGAGTGGAAATAAATACCCGCTTAACTCACTGGGACAAACCCGCTGAGGTCCTGCTTACACCAATGGAATATGGGTTCAGCATTCAACACATACAGGAAGGACACCATGAAGAAGGCATGGATTCGGGTTAGACAGGTTACATATCAAGCACGTCTATTTGGGAAAACCAAAATTTACTACATAGTGTTACTTTCAGAACTCTGAAATTTCTGGACATTAAAGAGTCCTAGACCCACTTAACCTTAAAAATAAAAATAAAAAAAATATAAAAATAAAAAATAGGAGGGTTGATTGCTTCTTCATACACAAAAAGTTTGTTGGCATTTCCTGTATTTCTAGCTTGAACCCAATTAATCTGGCAATTTGATTTTATAGCTCTAGAAATATGGAGCACATAATTTGTCTGACCCTATAAATAGATTTAATAGAGTATAAAGCTGCAAGTACAATGTCAAGGTCATACAGTAGCATGTAAGATTACAAACAGGACTGATGTAACAGCTGGCATTTGATCCAAGCTCCTAGGGTTTAGAATACACTTAACATACACACACTCTATTTACGCATACTGTACATTGTGTTTCAAATATTTAGCACGCAAAGAAACAACCAACTATTTAGCCTTACATGACTTCCTTGGTCAATCATAATAATAGCAATTAATGCATTAAAGGGGAACGAACCATAATATGTTTATGTATCCTTTTTTACTGACGTTGCACAGGGAAACACAGGTCCATATCCCAGTCACACAACCTAACCTTATTGGGCAAGACACCTAATGACATAAACTGTGCACAGCCATGGGTATATATTATTATTAGTATATGCTGCAGAAGGTGTTAAATTAAAATGTAAAGAACTGAGATAAAACTCATATCTAAACACGCTGCCTTGATGAGTTGGTGATGGTAAATAAAAGGGTCATGATGTGTCTGCTAACGAACAAACATGGGGACATGAGATACATGATGAGCATGCTATATTGTAACTACAGCCCATGTATTACAGAAGCTTCCAACATTTCAAATGGACAAAGAGGGACACTTTAATTTTCGGGCTGCGAGTGCATATATGTCTAGAGGAGGCGCTGTTCTGAGACATTTTAGGTGACTTACTAATAACATTTTATGTAAGTAAAAGTTAATTTAGGACAGTGTATCCTATGTATGCAGAATGATTTGAAACATTTATTTGCAGTTTAAAGACACATTACTGTGAGTATAACTGCTGTGTTATACACTGAAACCACAACAACAACAACAACAACAACAACAACAACAACATGGCTTCTAGAAAAGAGGAATATTAGGATAAAAAAAAAAAAGAGGGAAAGATGGATTTTGGCACAAAATAGGGAGGTAAACAGGGACACTTGGGAGGTAAGTCATTTGTTTCTGTGCTTTCAGAATCCTAGATTTATAGAAGATAGTAAAAGGACAATCTAAGCACCATAACTACCACAGTGCCCCTAGCTCCAATCCATGGTAAGTAGTCAAACAACTTGACACTTGTGCCGGGCTCCCGTAGATGCCCACATTTCTCTGTGATATCACTAAAGCAGAAGCTCCACTTCCATATTAGTGATAACCATTCCAGCCATGTTTGAATGGAATTCATTGGCCGAGAGTGTCTTTGAATGGGTGGTATGGCTATGAAGTGCGAGAAGTGGTGCTGAAAGTGTGTATGTAGTGTGGCAAGCATTAGAGTCAAACCTATCTGTGCTAAATCTAGATGACCCAGCTCACATTGTATATATTGTATTAAAGGTCTAAAGTAGACACGGTATATGTTCTATTACCCAACCAGGGTAGAAATAACAGCAATTACCAACTAGACAAAACATTACTTTCTAAATATATAAATAGCATTTTATAGGCCGTTTAATTCATGGTTCATAAACACAGGACTACATTTCTTCTTGATTAAAAGGACCACTATAGGCACCCAGACCATTTCAGCTTAATGAAGTGGTCTGGGTGCCAGGTCCATCTATGGTTAACCCTGCAGCTGTAAACATAGAAGTTTCAGAGAAACTGCTATGTTTACATTAGGGTTAATCCAGCCTCTAGTGGCTGTCTCATTGACAGCCGCTAGAGGCGCTTCTCACTGTGACTTTAGACACTGATGTCCATAGGAAAGCATTGAGTAATGCTTTCCTATGGACTGATTGAAGCGCATGTGCATTCAGCACTGACGTCAAAAGAGGGAGGAGAGTTTCCCTGCGCCGAGGCAGCCGACGCTGGAGAAAGGTAAGTGATTAACCCCTTCAGACCCCTACGGCCAGGCGGGAGAGGGGCCATGAGGGTGGGGAGAACCTAAACACCCTATAGTGCCAGGTAAACGAGTTTGTTTTCTTGGCACTATAGTGGTCCTTTAAGCAATACCTTGCTTTCAAACGTTTCTGTGTGTCTTCAAAAATAGACAGTATCACCTGAACGGGGATTTCATTAGCTCAAGGCTCACTCCCCAACATGCTTCATCTCCAACTCTTATTTCTCTATATAGCATTACTTTTAATAAGTTATATCTGAGGCTTGGTAACATGAATCTCAAAGTTTTCAGGCCATGCCAATGAAGTTTCCAGGAATGCGAATTGTGCTGTTTAACTATCAAAGACTCTTTGTAGAAAAACAAAATGGCAGCACAGTGGCCAACACATTAATAAAACATATTCACGAAAATATTAGAGTTTGACGCATGGCACAGCACACTGAAGCATTTGAGAAATGAAACAAATTCAGGGCAAGGTTTGTCTGGCAATATTTAAGGTTCCCAAATACTCTACTGATATGGTGTAGATCAGCAGCCAATAACCCAATAATTAGAGATAGATACGTAAAGTTTCTTACAGAGACCTCAAAGATCACCTACAATTCACATTTTAATGATCTGACCAATGGAAAATAATTGGGTAATCTGAGATCACTGTGGTCTTTGAACACTGCTATATGAATCACTAGTTTAGACTGCATGTTATGCCACAAGTTATTTTGGAAGCCAACAATCATCTTTGTAGGAAACACTGCTGTAAACATTAACACAGCTGGAATGTTGACTCAATGTGAGCCTGTAGCCAGTCTGCAAACTTCCACTTTCTCCTTACTCAGCTACAGCTACACAGTGCTCTAGAAAACATATGGCTCTTTTGCCAATTAATACGTAGTGTTAATTAAATCCGTATGTGCGAGTGAGCTACTGAATGCCCTCCCCAGTCATGTCCCTTGGTCTGGCAGTGTAAGATAAGCTCTTTACATAAAAACACACAACTTTCCAAACTAAGTATTTGCAAGCTATTTGGCAAGCACAGACTACACAAAAATGGCTTACTCTTCAAAATGCCCCTCTGTCGTATTTGCATGAAACGTGAATTTTAGATTGCAAACCAGCAGAACCATCCATCATTTTCTTGGTTGCCACCACATACATTAATTTGTCATTGTGTTCAGCCCACTGGTTTAAATGCACAGTACTTTTAATTGGAACCTAGAAATTTAGCTTTTTCTAGAATGATTGATAGGCAGAACGACATGTTTTCCAGGTTTGGACAATCCAGAGATAACCATCTGTGGGGGTCTAAATTAAAATGAGGGGATGGGCAAGTAGTGCTCAACCTTAGCAAGTAAACAAGATAGATAGATAGTAAAAAAACCATTAAAGCACATTCTGGCTCTATCACCATATAAAAAGGGTATTTTTTTTAAGTCTATCATTGAGTAGGTTAAAATCTGGTGTAATTACAGGCATAAGGGGACCTTAGAAAACCTCTCCTGAAGTTACCTTTTCATCATGTTACGAGATAAGCTTACATCCAGATTTAAATCTCGTGTGCGTCTAGCACCCGCCCAGTTATGTTAATGGTGCTGTCTGTTCTGCAAAAGTGGACTTAAGACTTTGGATTATTCAATGTTTATATACAAGATATACTATATAAACCTGTATACAACCTTACACATTGTATACATAGTTACAGGGAAATAGACACCAATATTTATATGCGCAAAAGCAAATTATATAAGTTGAAAACAAAAATGCTTTAGCACTAATTAAAATCTTTCTAGCCCAAAACAAGTTTCTTTGATTCTTTGGGAGAAAAAACCCAAACAAAATCTCTTGGATGCTAATGTTAAGTGTGAACAAAAAAAACCAAACAAACAAAAACATATTTCTTAATAATACTCAGTAGAACATATAAAATACGTTTTTTTCACGCTTACCAAAATAATTTGTAAGCCTTACTATCTCTATAAAAGGAGGGTAAAGAAAAATTCCTGGAGTGCCAGAATTTGAGATAGTTAAAAAGATCACAAGCATACCTCTTTCTCTCCCAGCAGTGGTGCCAAGCACAGGTACAGTGAAGCAATCAATTTGTTCTGCAGACAATACAGCATTCATAGAATACTAATGCGAGACATCCTTTTTTCTCCTTCGACTTGACTCCCCAATGCCCAGGTCCTGACCAATATGAAGCAGAACACAGTACACTGTAAGGCATCTACCGGTACACTAATCAAGAATACGCGTGTAAGACATAGGATTACAAACCTCTACCAAGCTTGAATCAGTTAAGCATATGCAAAACAAGGTCACGGCTTAACATACACCCCAATTCACAGGCACGACTACTTGAGAAAACTAATTCATCACTCATAGCACTGACTGACTTGGACCTCAAGAGGCTAAAATTACACAGATAAAAACAAAACAAAAAAAAAATAAAAAATTGACAAAAGATCATCCGTCGACATTTGTGTTTTCCCAGAAACAGAGTCTAGTGCACTTCAGATGAAATAATATTTCCTCTCTTTTATGACAGTTGAAAAGAAATCCTTTATTTGACTTCAATTCTGTGTACCTTGCTAAAGGTCACTTTGTAAGAAAAAGTGTTCATTTTCATTCGATCGGTGCGACTGCTCCTCAGTAAAAATTCAATTGTCTGCACATGGTTTGCTTCCCTGCCCTAGCATCAAACAGCAGGTAACCTTACTGGCCACGGATGTACGTACAGGGCGCAAATACAAAGCTGCTACCGAGAAATAGCTTCCAACTAAACTCCCAGCTATTAGAAAACAGAGCAAAGATAATAACCATTAGCTATAAAAATCCCAATAACAAATACTTCCTATTATAAAATGAATTTATTCTGCTAAAATAATAATTAAAAGAATATACACATGCATGCACGCACGCACACACGCAATGACTAAAACACAGAAAGCACAATAAATTAACAGAGTCAGCAATCAGCTATGGAAAGGTTAATGTGCCAGAAGAGCTGGCAAAATATAATAAAAGCACTAGGCAAACATTCTATAATTTTTATTTTTTTTTTATTTATTTTTTTTTACACAAATATTTTTATTTTTTATTATTACCTAACAGGAAGAGAAATGTGAGGATAAGGATTTAAAAATAAATAAATATTTTTTTTTGAGGATTATTCCCTCCAGATCAGTTAATATATATATTGCATATATTGTCCTCTGACAAGGGCAGGATACAATTGTAGAAAATTATACCAACACTCTGCAAAAATCTAAAAGTGTATTTAAAAACATATATGCAATTCTAGAATACATTACATTTTTAACCACTACTGCCAGATAGACTTAAAGCCAGCATCAGAGGGCACAAGGCATGAACAGATCAGTGAGCATTCACATCTATTTTATTGAACAAACGCAAAGACAAATGAAAATGTTTTGGAAATGGAATAAGAATAAAAGTTTTCAAGGCACTTGTCTTCTGCTTCGTAATGTTATTGGTTTTACACAAATACAAGAGGGTGAATTACAGTTTGAAGATGTTCAAATCTTTGTCTCCTGTTGGTTCACTGCCCTTTTAATAATGGATATCCAATATGAGAAAGACACCATGAGAAAGGAGTATGATCAATAATGTAGCAATCGCCCTTGGCATGGTGACATTGGATTGTGGTCATGTGATATCAAGTCGTTTCCCCACCTGGCTCATGACCTTGTCCTTTAGATGACCCAAAGCCTCCCGCATGATGCGAGTGGCTCCTCCTTGCTGTCTCAGCAAGGTCGAACGGGTCAGCGTGTCCTCATCTATAATCCACCACGATTTGTCAGCGGGGAGGCTGAAGGAGGCAGGCTTGCTACAAGGAGAGAATGCCCAATTAGGCAGCTGTCACACAAAGCATTGGATGCAAAATTATCCCCTGTCAAAAGAAAGAGCAGCTGCGGGTGCCAATTACAGCAACCTTTCAACCCTTTAGGTACTGGAAAACTACACAACAACAAACGAGGAAAAATTAGCAGCGACAAACCACTCAACGCAGGATGTTCATGTCCACTAACCCTCAGATTCCCTAGGTCAGCTAGTCACAATGTCTAGGTTACGTATTGATTTATAATGATCCCGATACAATCCCTTGGTTTCCATAACACAAATAGAATATACCAGCAATGACCAGAAAGGGTTAATTATCTTAAATTGTGATGTATTTCTTTTTTGTTTCCACCAAGGAATAGTGGGGGTTAATTACAGTTCTGAAAAATTCCCATTGTAGAACGTGCTGCCTCCATGGAGGTGTGTGACTCACATATCAAAGTGGAGCCTTATCATCACGCTTTCATGGGAAAGATTTCACCTGCTAAATGATTTCCTGGCATCGTAGTAATAATCCAACATACCCATATGACAAGTCGAGTTAATTGCAGGCGTTGCAACAATAACAGTTAAAATAAGGCTAATGATTCAATGCAGTAGTTTCTCTCCAAGAGCAGGGGGCTTTGTTTGAAGGTGAGAAGTGCACAGTTTATACGTTGGCAGAAACATTTCCTGACAAAACCATGTTATCTTCCAGCTGGAATTTACATTTAAAAAAACTGTATAAAAAAAATAATATTTAATCACACCAAAAAACTGGGTAAAAAATATTTAATCACACCATCTCGGTCTGAGCTATATGGATCTCTTAATTTCTGAAGTTTACTAATAGCATGTAATTAGAAATATTGAGTACTTGTTGATAAAGTAATATTGGGACTATAAGGTAAGAAATTAATAAGTGCTATTTGTTAAAGAAAATAGACAACATGGGTTTAGAGGAGGCCTTGGTGGAAACTGCTTGAATAAAATAGTTCCCACGTATTTGGTCTGTGTTTAAAAAATGTTACTGCTCAAATTGTTGGACTTGTAAATATATGTAACTTTGGCTTTGCCAGGATTATGGCTAGAATACCATTGTATGAGATGTAGTCCACCAACATCTGGAGCGCTGAAGGTTGCTTACCCCTGTACTAAGGGGAAGAAAATATTTGATGTACAGTATGTACGAGAGAAAGTGTTTGCTATGCATAAATGTAACAGATCTAGGGTTCTATTTTATTACAAGCGATAAAACCTTGAGAAGAGGTGTAAAACTGTTGTGCATTGAAAAAGCTTCCTGTTCAATTTTTATAACTCGGATAACGCTGATAATTGATGCTGTAAACACGGACTACTTTCAAAACTTCAAAAGAAGTTATCCCTGAAACACCACCTTCAGCCTAGCTAAAACAGCGTTTTTTAAAAAAAAAGTATTTCCAAAATTTAGAGGAGCACTCCTAGTACCATCACCACAACAGCCCAACACTTCGCATTCTTTGTATGCTTTCACTGAGTTGACTGCCAGCAATGACTAACAAGTAGCTAAGGTCGGTAAAAGACGTGTAGATTTCTAGATTTAATTATTTTTCTTCTCAAGTCACAAATACATATTATAGGGATAAGTAAATATAATCTTTCAATAACCTGATTTTTTCCAGTGACTGAACACCACAATGAAGGGGTTAAAATATACTTTACAGACACTAAAAGCCTTGCGATTGACCTTAGTGCCTGCATTGGATGCAAAATGTGTTTAAAGCTGCTCAGGAGCCATCACATCTGCTGAATTTTTTATTTTTTAAATCGTCAATAAGATTGCAGGTTTATTGTGACTCCATAGGTTGTTTTTTTTTAATGCAAAAAACACATTCCGCCAGGTAATTATTTTTCACATGCTATAAAGTTTGCAGCAAAACAGCTCGATCTCTGAGTTTTCTTATCTGTGCAGGTTTTATCAGATTTCTTATGATAAATATTGATATTTCCGTAATAAAATAAAACCCTAATCAGATAGGATAGACCATGGTTATGATTGCCATCCTCTAGAATGTTGGCATCTAAAGGTAGGCTTATAGGAAGTGGTGATTCACACAGGACAACCCATGACCTATAAACTTCCACTCATGCTACTCATGTACAGCACCTAAAATTCCAGTCTAAAAGACAAAAGGAAAAAAGCCTTCTTGGAATTTCATAAAGTGACTAACCTCTATTTTCAACTTAAAAGTACGGAATGTGCTAAACTTCACAGAATCCCAGATCTATTATTATACAGATAATTCACTCATTGTACACGTAGTATCCATTTTAAATCCATTCAACCAAAAGCATGTGTTTGTCATTCAAGGTTGGAGACAAACAAACATTTATATTATCACACTAGAGCAATCAGTGATGTGCTTTAAGTGAAAAACAAAATATTATTTTATCAAACCAAACCAGTTTGGCAAAAAAACAAAAATGCAATGATCCCATCCGTTAAGTGTCAGGCCAAAAGTCACTGAAGTGTTTAACAGATAGAAGAATGTCATCAAGTTCCTCTTGAAGAACCAACAGTTTTATCATGAAATAGGTATCCATGTCTAGTAGCCTAAGATTGGCATTCACAATGCTGTGCATCAGCTGGAGAAGGGAAAAGCCCATCCCTATTGGATTCTAAAGTAACAGAACGGTTTCATGCATGAGACATCTCTGTGATTGGGAGATTAAAAGAGGATACTACCAGATCAACTGCATAGTGACAACTGTAAAGTTTGATGATGGAAAAATTATTTGGGGATATTTTTCGGGCAAGGTATTCAATGTCATTCTATACTAATCCTTGCTGAAAATTGTTGCCAAACAGTTTAGCATTTAGCGTAGCATCAAACAAGGAGAATTCCAGATTAGTGCCCGTAACACGTTGTAATAAGATGTTTGCGGAGCAAGTGTCTGCAGTGATTTGGCTAAATCATACCTCTCAACACTAGTATTAACATTTAAGTGTAAGCTCACCTGCTATGTCAGTGCAAACCTCTTAGACGCCTTTGGCGTGGCAGGTGAGCTTACAATTAAATGGCCATTGGAGTGATAATATAAAACCCCATGTTATTTAAATATGCATAGGGATTTGGGATAGTGCACAAGTAATGCTTTCCTTTGGTTATTATTTTATGTATTGGGCCTGATGTGTACTATAGTCACGGCTGCCGCCCAGTAGTGGGAGTTTGAGTGCAGGACATTATTTTGCATACAGGAGGTTTTGTTTATAAATTCATTATGAGTTCCAGAAGCAATCAGAAGGAACATCCCATTGCTTCCATGGCAACTGCACTACATGTAGATCTTTACTGCCTAGTATTGCTTTATAAATAATCCCCATGGTTTCACAATTGTCATTATGAATATCCACTCTGCAAAGCTATGTGTGGCCGGGTGATTTTCACAAAAGGCTATGCTGGGTGGCAGGTGGCTGGTCCTAAACCTTCTGATGTTATTACACAGGGATATCATTTTTATTTTATATGAAAATTCAGACAAATTTGTCACGGCTTATACAGGGATTACATAAATCTGCCGTTATTTTTCCTTACTGCAAATACCTTCATTTGGTTTTAAAGGTAACAAAAAATAAATAAAATAAAAAAAGCAGAATGAAAAAAAAAAAAAGAAATCGGGATGCATCCATGGTAATCGTAGTCACGTCATAGTCACAGTAAATAGGTCAATGGATTTACATCCCATTAGCCGTCAGTTAAACGAGCAACATATCTGACACCCTAGTTGGCAACCACCGCATCAAGAAGAAAGCAAAGCATGGAATTGGCATTAAGGACAAACTCTGCTCGTTAAGCAAATGTCCCTGCTGCATAGCTGTTTGGAGACATATCCTTATGCAGAGTATCATTTCCCCTTCTTAGCAGCCGAGCAAAAATGTTCTTTTAAAATAAAAATAAAAGTAACCCTAGACTAAAGTTAACTTCTAATGATAATGTGTGCCAATATGTGTCCTCTAGAAACACAACAATTAATCCATTTGAGCCATACCTGAATGAAAACGAGAAACTCCAAAACAAGAGAGAGTATCGATCTGTACTTCCTGTTCGGTTAAGATTCCGTGTTGACAGAGGATGAAAAATGCAGTCATATGTGCACACATTCATGAAGTTAAAAAAAGTTTGCATTAATCATGGACTAGTTACCTTTTTTTGCTTTTTTGCTTTTGTATTGGTCTAACTAAAGAAGCTCATGTTTTTTTGTTTGTTTTTTGGGGGGGGGGGGGGGCATTCCATTCCATTCATCTAACGACTGCAGATACCTTTGACCAGTTATACGATCTCCTGCTCTTCTTTCCAAAACCCAAGGCCATCAAACTGTATTTGGTCCCCTTTTAGCTCATATATAAGAAGCAATTCTCTAGTAAGAATTGACATTACACTTTGAAACATTGTTGGGACATTCAACCACAAGAATTTCTGCAAGGTCGAACACGGATGGCTGTCTGTTAGGCTTGGCTTCTAATTTGTCCTCAACGTGTTTGACGGGATTGAAGTCAGGTTTCTGTGAAGGTCGAGTTCTTCCACATCCAAACTATTTCTAGTTGGACATTTGTGAAAGTAGGGAGTCCAAAAAAAAACTTTACCTCTTTGCTTCTGTTTAAAAAAAAAAAAAAAAAAGTTTGATAATTAACAGATCTCTCTTCCAGATTGGGACTTCATTGTAGAAAGTTTCTGTTGATTTTGTCATAAATATACTGATATCACATGATTACCAATGTGCTGCTAAACAAAAATGTCTAACATTTCAATGACAAAAGGCCAAATAAATCACTGTACATATTCATCACAAGGGCTTCCAAAAAAATGGCATATAACAATGGGTTCATCATACAGAGAGGTGAGGAAATTAAAATTTCCATCAACTTGCAAACAAATCTTCAGTATTACAAGCTATAGCACAGCAGGACTAACATACAAACCAAGAGAAAGAAGAGGGGGAAACCATCAAAGACGTATCTAACCAGCATCACACAGAGTTCTGTCGCATGCTAATCAAACTGGATACCACAGTGACAAATAATACACTCTGTTCACAAAAACTCAAAGCACCGTCTCCAAACACGCAACATCTCTGTGCAAAGCAGACAGAAAAAAAAAAAATATATGTATATATATAAAAAAAAAAATCAGTACAGTGTCTACAAACATATTCATATTTACTTTTTGCATATGAACTACAAACAGTTTGAACAGAGACAATACCACTGACCCCCCAAAAAAAAAAAAAAAAAAAAAAAATCAGTTTAAGGGTCCTGGAGTCATAGTCCAAGATGCCAAAGACACAACCCTTCCCCACCTATTCTGGACAGCTATGTGGTTGCCAATTTAAAGGGATGACACCATTCCAATAAATTATAGGTTTTAAACAGTTCACCTGTCATTGAAAATATTAAAAGGATACTTTATTGGTTATGGTGCCAGAAGTCCCGTGACACCACCTAAAAGGAAAACGGTTATACCATACTAATCTGGTTCTATTGGGCACTTGCGCTGCTTCTAGCCGATATGTTAAATTGGACATTTGTGATTGCGAAGTTACTTTAAACCTACAGTGACAGCATATTTGTGTTCTTTTTGCCAGAGAAAACTTGATCCAAAAATTGGACTGTAATACTAGTTTGAGAAATTATGGGCGGTTATTTTTATCTCATTTCTACGGGAGTGGTTTGGAGCCAGGGGATACAAATTATGTAGAAAATTGTTACGTTGTTTTGTGCAAAATGTGATATCCCATTGACACATCGGGCTGTTTTTCAACTTGCAGTGTTATTCACTAGAGTGAGACTTCTAAAATGTCAAGATAATTTTAAATTTGAGGTGAAAATAGCAGGAAAGATTCTCTAAGCTATACTTGCAGTTCATCTACTTTGCCCTTAGAATTCTAACTTTCATTAATAAGCCTGTTGGTCAGTTATTTGATCCAAAGTATGCTGGCCTATCTCTAGAGTCAGATTTCGCACTATTTTGTGAAGATCAATATATACTATGTTTTCCAATTTGATAAAATCAAGAGATTACAGTTTTTCTAACACAGCAATTATAATCACAATTCTTTGTAAACCATATAATATTCTAACGCTCACTCAATTTTTTTACACTAAAAAGAGGAAAAGAAATTCACATAGTAATATATCAGATCACATACATGTACACTAAGACAAATAGCTGTTAAGGAACAATCCAAACACAACCAAACTAGAGCCCATTGTAGTGGTTATGGTGCCATGATTGCCCTGCCTATCCAATGTAAGTAGTCAAACCATTTGATAAGGGTGAGAGTTGGAATATCCTGCTAGGAATTTGTTAGCTCTCCAGAGCTAAAGCCTGATATACAGGGCCAGATCATTGGCTGAGAGCAGCAGCCGATTGTGTGCACCACTGGGCTTAGCTCAGCATAGAGTAGCTGTCAGAGTGGCAGGGACTGGCACCCAGTGGACCCAAAGTAAGAAGTCAAACCATTAACAGCTTGATTATCTGCATTGGGAGAAGGGTTGCACGGGGGGATTCCTTGGATACTTGTGGCATTTTTGATAAAGACATGAACATTTTGCCAATTTAACTGAATAAAATAGTACAACATCTTAGAGAACAAATGTAAATTGAAAGGATTATGCCATGGTCATCCTTTTTTATGAAGAATATGGAAGTCTTAACATTATAAATAGAAGAAATTCAGTAAAATAGGCTGGAGTCAAGGAAAAGCATGTATCATTGTCATAGAGTCATTCCTATAGAAGCATTATCTGGATAATCTATGTGGCAAAGGATTGAATATGATTTGATGTGAATATGCACAGGTGGAAAAGGAACAGATTAAATAATCTAAGCAATAACACCAGTAAGCATCACTGAAAGTACATACGGTGAGAAGAACAAAATATAAAATAAATAAAATAAAAATAAATTTAAATCAGAGAACCCATACATGATCTTGTTTTCCTGGCACTATAGTGCTAATAGGTTCCCCCCCTCCCCCTCCCCCCCCACCACCCTCCTCATGGCCCGCGGGGCTCTACGGGGAGGAAGGGGTTAAAGGCTTATTTTTCTCCAGCGCCGGGCTCCCTCAGCGCTAGGGACTCACCTCCCTCTTCCACCGAATGTGCATGCACGGCAAGAGCTGCACGCGCAGTCAGTCCGTCCATAGGAAAGCATTTCTCTCTTTTCTATGGACGCTGGCGTCTTCTCACTGTGAAAATCACAGTGAGAAGCGCCTCTAGTGGCTGTTAATGAGGCTGGATTAACCCTAATGTAAACATAGCAGTTTCTCTGAAACTGCTAGGTTTACAGCAGGCAGGGTTAACCCTAGTTGGACCTGGCACCCAGACCACTTCATTAAGCTGAAGTGGTCTGGGTGCCTATAGTGGTCCTTTAACAAACCACACAGTTGATGTAGGACAGATTTAGTTTACTGTTCTCTTCCCAAAATACGAATAAAAATAATAGCACAAAACACTAATATTTTAAACATAATTATAAAAAGTTGTTGCTCAATGAAAAAGCCCCTCCCCCCCAAAATAAAAAAAAGTAAATGTTGTTTAATCATATTTATGTGAAATAATAATAAAAAAACAAAAAAAACAATAGACACTACAGATATTGGTTTTCCCGTGCGCCATAACATACTATAGGTGGAGGTATTAATATGCGCACATATAAAATACATTTACAATGTGCACAGTGTGGGAGAGAGATTTAGCTTCCCTCTATTAGGTTCCTAATTGAAATTATTGTTTTGATTAAATGCCGTTACGGGTTTTTTTTAGGTAAAACTGCAATCCAAGAAATTTCAAGGGTAAAAGTGTTTATGATTCAATCCCCATACTATGATGGGTGACTCTCTCTTTAAATAATTGAAATCCACTCCATCATCTACAAAGCTGTTTTGAAGCAGTTTAGCTTTGTTCTTTACATGTGTTCTAATTAAGTAAGAACGACCTTGTCAATGCACGCAGCAGAAATCCTGGATTATTTCTTACAGCAAAAATCCACCGAGTGGGGAGAGCAAAGACGGAGGGAGAGAATTAAAAAATAAATAAAAAATACTTGGTTTAGTGATGAACAGAGAAGTTTTGGTTGGCTGGATGCTGAAGCAGTTTCACTGCATAATTTTGTGTGTATTGAATGTCACAGGGCGGGTTGGAATGACCTTGAGAAACATCAGCAACACAGCAAGGGTCGAGATGCCTGCAGGCGCCCTTGTACTGGATTTGCAAGACAAAAAACCTTCAAACTGGCTGAAGGACATCTTAAATCTCTTCAAAGGTTTTCTGAACTAATCTGGGCTGCTCTTAGCCGGATCTGTGCCAGTATAAAAGGCAAAATGAAAAACAAGGTCTTTGACTGGGATGTTGTCTCTTCTTAACCCTTTGCGAAAGAGGATGCAAAAAAAAAAAAAAAAAGAAGACAAGCACAAAAAAACCCCCCAACAATTTTAAGCCAAATTATTCTGAATGACATATGCATATGTGCTTGTTGAAGGCACGGACATATCGATCATCCTATACTTTATGAACTGCTATATAATGACATAGAACATAATACCTGGTAGTAGTTTAGTTTTGTAATCTAAAAGAATACCTTGATGCATCAGGATTATTTTGAGGTAATCTATTCTAGAATTCAGAAAAAAATGAATTATAGAATATCTCACATGGGGGGGAAAACAATGACAGGGTGCCTCTTTATAAAGGATAAAATTGTGTCTATACATTGTGCATTCCCCATAGCCAGAAAATGCATAACTCTAATGTTTCCCCCCCAATGAATATCTTTTTCTTCAGCCTCTATCACTCCCTACACAATTCCTAGATGGAATTTATTCCCCAAGTAAGTGGGTTAATCTCATAAGAGCAGACATTAGGCTGTTAGAGTAGGACCTGCCAAAGATGGGGTACATTGACGTTGTGGCAGGCTTATGCAATGTATGATCATATATTTTGAAAGGGGAAAACATGGACAGGTTGAGATAATCTTTAATATAAAAAATAAAAAAAAATTAAAAAAAAAAAGCAAACAAAGCATCACATGGACAAAATTCTTACAATGTTTTATTGGATACTGAGGGGCAGTTTCCCTTTAAATAACTGTATGATGTACAGATAACCACTTAAATAATTCAGAAACCAAAACATCATGCTTAATTTAAAGTGAGCATTAATTGACGTGAAATATTCCACAGTCATTCACATAAAAAATAAAGAGCATCCACAAAGATATTTGGTTCTTCCTAATCAGAGTCACTTAGGAGGTATAAAGTACATTTCAAGTACATGTGAACATGGATATCTGGAATATATGCATATTTACACATGTTTACAAACAAATGCATTCTAAAAGAATACGGACATTCTGTGCATGTTTATTTACAGGGTTTTTTCCTTCTCCCTGGTGGTTGGAAAGGCGATCAAAAAATGTACTTCCCTTTGAAGAGATCATCCACCAAACCCATAACAACATCGAAATAAGTACATGTATATATATATATGCGCGCGCGTGCGCACGCACGCACACACACACACACAAACATAAAAAGCAGGAGAGTACAATATCTCCTTGACCTCAGTTTAAAAAAAAAAAATGCATGCTATTAAATACAGATCAGCAGTTAAATTAGGTTTGTGTGGGTTTATTTTAACTGGTCAAGATCAGTATGACAATGCCTTGAAGCATCTGTAGCGAATAGGTCAGAAATGTCCTTGGGGAAAGCGAGGAGGTGAAAGAGAGACCAATAATGCCTTTAGAGAGTGATCAGCCTGGTTTGTGATGAATCATATCATCTATTTTAAACTGCTTTGCACAGATAAAACAAGGCACCACCCTGTGGGCATATTACATGTTTGCCCCAAGAACCAAATATAGGATATGATCAGTAGGTACATGTACTGTATATTAAAGTTCAGTACTTTATAAAAACTGAACTCAATAATTAGAGGATATATAGACACCTCTAGAGGATAAATGGCATTCCCCAAGCATCTGCAGAATGCCAACAACTAACAAAACAAAAACACAGAGTAGATGTTAGTCTACAGGAACCAAAAAAAAAAAAAAAATTATTTTTAATTGCAACAAAATTAAATAAATAAAAATGGTTTAACTAAATACAATAAAAAAATATGAACAAATAATATCAATAAATAAAAATTGCCACGATTTAAAAAATAAACTGCCACAAGGAAGGTTAACTTAAAAATTGACAGTAAAAAGTAAATACTCCTTTAAGATAAGTTCATTTTTAACCAGTAGAAGCTAGTCTACAGGAGCTAAAAAGTGGTTTTTTTTTTGCTGCAATAAAAATTAATAATTTAAAATGTATTAAATAATGAATGATAATAAAAAAAATAAAGACAATTGCCATGAGTAAGGTTAACTTAACAACTTATGTTAAAAAGTAAATACTCTTGAGATAAGTGTGCATTAGAGAAATCTATGCTGTACTTGTTTCTTTAATGATACACGTTCTAAAGTTCCTCCTCCTTCCTGTCGAATTGTTGTATTGGGCACTTGTGATAAACAAACGATTTCCCCCAGTGTGTTTGTAGGTTTAGAGTAGATATACACCCACGACACACACTGACAATGTTGTCAATCAGATCATAGCATCCCAAGATCCTCAACAGCTACCCCACACCTCCACATGAGTGTTTTAGAATGCTCGCAGCTATTTTAACTTTTATTTTGCTTTATCACGGTTTAATTAATACAACCCTAAATATAGATGTGATGGAACTGTAAATATCTGAGGATGAAAGGATTTAATGACGCATATACACAAATTTAAAGAAAACTATCTTGGATTTTAGGTTAGATGGGAATAGTTTTTCCAACTATTATGTTAGCAAAGGTCCAGTGGTCCCTGCCTCCACTACAGCCTTCTGAGCCAGAAGGACCACCAGTGCACATCTTCGCTAAGGAAAGCTAAGGAAGCTCTATTAATTAACCCAGGCTAATTAATCAAATTGTTCTAAAATAGTGTGACAATTTATATACATTGGAGGCGTGCCAGGACACTACTGGCACCATAACCATCACAGTTCACTGTAGTGGTAATGGTGTACAGATTGTTCCTTTAATGTAAACTTCTCACATCAAACATGCAAGAGAGCATGTTTGGAGTTGAGAGATGCTGCAACGTGACCTGGAAGTCACAAGGGCAAACAACCGTGGTAACTATATATGTAAACTTGCTGTGTTTTTGGCTAAAACAATGTATAAATAAAAAACTATTCCTTATAAAGTATTACCAAGTCATTTTGGCATGACAGGTGCACTTTACAGTAGAGTTCCATTAAATATACATTTTCTTTCACAGTCATAAATGAGAAATAAAAGACACAATAAAACTACTATATCATTGAATTCTAGAACAGCTGCATCCTCTATTTCAAGGTCACATTGCAAACAGTCCCAATTTGATTGTTCTACTAAGAGAACGGAAATTTTTTTTTTTTTAAAGAACACTTACTACCGTTCTCTTTTCCCCTATGCCATGATCGGCACACTGAAACCCCCTAGCCTAGATATTACAAGCAGCCATTTAGTTACAGAGGAGTTTAATCATGCCCTATATTTTGGGGCAGGGAGCGTTTATTAAACAGTAAATTGTGGTGGAAAAAAAACAAACAAAATTCTGCAAACTTTAGCTCACTAGAGTTGGAAGAATACAAAACAATAATAATATACAGGGTTGGAAGTTTTTCTGAATGTACCTATCTTGGCTTAAAATCTAAAGTTGGCAAATCATCTTGATAGACTGGTGAATAACCCCCATTTTTAATCCCCCCCCCCCCCAATAATATTTAAGACTTGAATTCAGTAGTTCTTATCTGTAATCTGGACCCAAACAGAAGTACAACCCACAATACAAAACAGCTATTTTAAACAGCTAACAGACAGGTTATAATGTCTCACATTTATGTGAAAACAAACTCGTAGCGAGCAATGACACCACTTTCACTGTGCCGCAGGTGAAGTGCCTTAAGTTACTAATACTCCTCTGTTCTATGTGGGGAAAAAAAAAATAGAATAATGCAAAAAAATATTTAGAGAATTTAAATTAGGTTAAGTTTCAGGTCAATAAGCACAGATTGCAATCAGTAAATCATAAACGTAAACTGTCAATTAATGCTGTTAAAAATAGCCTTTAGCGATTAGTCATAATGTAATGTGTAAACCCCAGGTGCCTGTGACAGTTCTGTCACTTCCTAAAAGTTTATATATATATGTGATCAAATTGCTGAAAATAACAAATTTGTTAAAAATATCACAGTCTATTTTTTTTTAACCACAAAAGTATATATTTTATACATGTGATATGGTACAGTATAGTTAAAGAAAAGGCTTTGGTCGTACCTATCTGTGCAGTTTTTAAAGGGGCACTGACACTTTTCCCCTATTTTTCATTTATGTATATGTAAGTTATAAAAAAAAATAAAAAAAAATTAAATGTTGACTATCAACACCTCTACATCCCACCATTGGGTGCCTCCACCTCCGCTCCCTTTCAGTAATTTTTATAAAACTCTATGAATTGCATAAAGACAAAATGAAAAATTACATCACCGTCCACTTCAGCCCATGTAATTTACTAAATCTATATTATAAATTTAACAGAAAACAAGTTCTATTCAGTGGTGGAATTTTCATAAGAAGTTACACTTCTCCTCTAATGTTTCATCATCTAATCAGATCTTTCTATACTGGTCATTCTTGCACACTCAAGGATATTGCATTATATCTCGTAGTCCTCTATTTCTGGAGAGAGGCACTCGTTTATGCCACTAGTAGCACCGAACCTGCTCTCCTTGCTAGACCACGTGGACTAATAGAGGTCACTATTGCAGAGAAGGATTAAGATCCCACAGTGCCCTAAGCAGGTTGCATCCACCACCCCTTCCTTCTTCACACAGGGATAGCCTTTATAAAGATAAAATGGATACATCTTCTGTGTAAATGTCGAAAACTAAGTTTGGATTGTTGTTTTCTTTTCTTTTTTTTTCTTCCAGTTAGTTAAAACAGAATAGTTATCTCCTAAAAGCACCATTACAAACATTTGGCGCCAGTGTTGAAGGTCTGGAGCAAAGTCAAGGGCCTCAATCAAAAAGGTTCCACAGCCGGCAGATAATGACAAATATGATGGACAAAAAGTTCACTTTTTCATAGTAATCTCATTAAAGTAGAAAGATGAGCTAACAGGTAAGGAACACAACCGAAGAGAAAAATACCAAAAGATATTATAAGACACGTCCCTGAATGAAACTACTCTAGACAGATGAGTACATCCTTGCTTGTTCTTAAATACTCTCCACCGGCAGATGTGTCTCACTTCTATTTAAGTATCTACAATAAGCCCAGCCACCTCTAATGAACGGTAAGACACTCTGTCATTTCCTCCATATCACAGTCTCGGGTCCTGCAAAAACTTTATTTCAACATTCCCCGTTATAAGGCCAGTTTCTCTTCACGTCATGGTATTCTAATACTACATTATCTGGTGAATGTAGCATAGAAATAATAGCATCAAACTACTAAATGCCAAGCATAAGATATACATATTTACAAAGCACCAACATTTTCCTGATAGCCGTACAACAGGTTCATGCGACATACCAACTCCAGTCTTGATTAACCTGGAACAAGAGCCCTTCTCAAACGTGCTTACAAGCCAATTGTAATAAAATGACTAATCAATGGTCTTTCACAGTGTATGGTATAACAATATACACATATGATAAAGCACTTGCACACAAAAAAAAAAAGAAGCCAATGCCAATAACCCACATTTTACGTTTCTGCTACATTTTCTACATTGTAAAACAATTATGTGAAGCGTGGGGAGTTGCTACATGTACAATATGTAGTAAAGCCAACGCAGACTCTTGCAAAGTATATACTACAATTACTGTGTGTCTTTACAGTTTTTAAAACTAACTGCAACCATAATATACTTAAATCACACAACCGTGTGAACCCCATGTGTTGCAAAAATATGCTTGTTCAGGTGAGTGCTTCCCCTTCTGTATATATTTTCTTGAGCATATACTGACCAGTCATGCACTTCTCATTGCAGCAGATGCCTCATTAGTGTGGTCCAGAAAAAAATAAAAAACCTGATATATTACAGAGAATCTCTGGATGTTGATTAATCTACACTAGAAGTAACAGGCTGGCAGAAGAATCTCAATTTATGCAGATTAATCTCCTATGAAAGTAATTAAAGTTGGTTAGGACCTGCCAAAACTGGGATACCTTGACACTGTGGCAATCTAAGCATGTTCTGGTCCATAAAATATGACTAAATCTTCATTTTCCTTCCGAGACAGGTGTTCTTATGCATCGCTGATCGATGTAAACTTGTCAAATATTTAGTGCGATGATGTACTGTAAATGATTATGTCGCTGTCTAAGGGTTAAAATCGAATATTTTATTATTTATTAGCTGACATTCCAAAATGAAAAACAATGTATATACAGTGAAATAGATTAAATAAAAACAATTTTTCATGATAAATTTCCTATTAGAATTTTTTTTTTTTTGTTAAGACCAACAATGCACATGGTTTGAACTAGCAAATAGAGCACACTCGTAATGCACGCATATCGGCAGGGCTGAAACTGAGCTAAATAAAGCCCATGGGTGAGTGAGAACTCATTTTTATACATTAATGCATACCATTATTATTATTATTATTATTATTGTTTTATTATGTAAATAGCGCCAGCAAAATCCATAGCGCTGTACAACGAGATTATTGAATCCTTAACATTTTGTTTCCGGTTTCTTCTTCTGTCAAAACATTGGGGACCCTATACATGAAAATTACCAATCATTGGGTCATCTCAGGCTCTCAGCCAATGAACAACGACAGCCGCTGCTTCTGCGCTCAGAAGAAGCGCATCATCTGACCACCAGTGGGGCTAAATGGTTTACCCCATTATTGTTGAGCCAGGCCAGGGTACTTCTGGTATCATAACCACTACAGCAGAGAAACCATTTAAGGAATATGATTCTCAAAATGAAAAAAGTCTATTTAAAAACAAAATAAAAAATAATAATCTGTAAGAGTTGCATGATTGATTTTATAAAAATGTTGAAATAAAGTTACGAAAAATGTATTTATATTCAGACTGCACACTGTGGAAAAAACAAAAACAAAAAATCCCAAACAAACAGTGACAAAGGACAGTGTTACAAACATACTTTTCCTTTGATACCTTAAAAGAGACTCTTCAAGTCACCAAAACCATTGCATGTATAGTAGTTATGGTACTGAGAAACTGGTTTTCCCACAAATTGTTGTAGTTTGTCAAAGTATTATAGTATAGTACTATTAAGTATTTAAGAAACTAATGTTTACAAACGGATAGGCGCTAGAGGTACTGACGGAGTAAAGCAGTGTCACGTGACATGGAAGTCGTCCCCCCTCCCATCCCCCCCCTCCATAGGAAAGCACTGATTCAATGCTTTCCTATGGGGAAGCTTGGATGTTCATTCGGCACTGGTGTGCATAAGTATCAGGTTCTCAATGTTCCTCCAGGAGGAGCATTGGAATGGACCATCTCCAGAAGAGGCCAAGCCTACTCCCTGATGTTACGGGAGACAGAGAGATAAGCAGCATCAAAGGAGCTTCAGCACTTCAAAATGGAAGGTAAAACCTTTTAATTTTATTTCTTGCACACATGTGGGGGCAAAGGGTATCAAACTAGAGACAGGGACACTAAAGCATTAGAAATACAGGTTTGTGTTCCTAACACTTTAGTGTTCCTTTGACAGTTTTACCCCTCCAGCTAAGCCAGCGCATAGGACCTTCTAGCACTAGAACATATTAATTGCAATGAAGTGGTTATAGTGCCCACAAGGGTCCTTTAATGCACTAAAGCAGGGATGGCTCATGGGCTGCAAAACGGCAGGTCTCAAAATGCTTAGCCAGCCTTCAGGCCAATGATAAAGTTTGGTTAGCGCGCTACCTTCTAGCAATCTCTGCACAAATTTTTTTTTATATGTAGGAACCACTATAATAGTACATTATTTATATTTACTGCTTTAAGCAATATTTTTGTTTTTCACATATTGTTTGTCTCTTAAAATACTGTGCATGTCGAGACACTGCACCACAAAAACAATCTTACGTGCTCCTAAGGTTTTTAAAGATTGTTTTATACAAACAATTGCATGTGAAACATAAGAAAAGCTAAACAGTGAGATAAGCAGGTCAGTCTGACCAGTCATTCTGTTCTAAAAAATTCATAACAAAAAGAATTATGAAACTCGATCCCGTTCTTAGCATTTTACTGCTATTAACTGCAAAACCACCACTGCCTCTTCCTTTCCTTTTACAGTCCAAGCTAGAAGCAAGCAACCTTTGGCAGCGCAGGTGTTTTCAGCCTGTACCGCTAAAGTTTTTATAGTAGTTTTGATTATTTACTTTTTAATTAATCTGAAGAGTAAAATTTAGCAATAAACTGAAGGACATTGCAGTTTTCCCATCCTTGACATAATTTGTTTTGTTCTCCAGGGAAAATGATTAAACAAACAAATAACTTGATTAATGAGCACGTGATGGCATGGGTCAGATTGGCTCAAGAGGTCAGTATGAAGGTACACAATTCTGGAATTAAAACAAAGGCACCCCAAAAACCAGTGGCTCGTTGTCAAAACAAAATATTTATTAATACGTAATATAAATTAACCTATTACCCATAATTTTTTTTAATTTTTTTTAATTTAGACCTATCAATCATCTTTCGCTGAATAGACGAGTATTCACTGGGACAGCAAGACCCAACTATCTCACTTCTAGCCACATCCTCTATTAAAATTGCCCATGCAGCAATTGCTGAGATTACAATGAATAGCACAATTACTGGAAGTGCCAGTATTAGTACCAGTAATAGCTAAAGATGGCGGTTATCAACATAGGATCGCTACGACAACCAAAGGGTTCCTATGACTTGATTGGAATCTGATGCATAATCAGCTGTCAACGCACTATTGCCAGCTGCCTTAGCAGTGAAGCAGTCTAACACAGGGATTGATTGGCTGCTGGGCGATCTGATCTCCCTCGGAGCCAATCAGAGTGATGACAGATAAATCAATGTGATCATTGTGAGTGGCCCTCACTGTCATCAGTCAGCCTGAAGGAAACTCTACTAAGCAGTGCGTTGTTAGGGATAGTATTAGCAACAGTGTAGTGAGACAGAGGACCTACTTACACTTCTAGTCCCTTTGTTCGGCTGTCCGTACCCCTCTCCCCCTTGTTCGTTTACCGAACCAACTTTGTGTGGTCCCCTTGTTTGCAAATCATGTTTGGGCTTCAAAAGAAGATGGTGATTGTCCCATTCTTAATAGAATAGGGATGAGGCTTAATGATTATTCTATGGGTAGTTAATGTTTCTTTTAGATATGATACTGGAACACAAGGCTAATGGCCATTAACATACAGGGAATCTAGACATATGGCAAGCTAGAGAGTTAGGTTATATTTAAACCAAACTTCCAGGCCACTTATGTGTGACTTCTCACACCTTACAGAGCAGCTCTGTTGGGGTCCTAGCTTCAAAGAGAAATTGGCCCCTTTTGAAAATGGATTTTTGGAGTGTTTTAGAATATTGTATATTTTTCTGTAGAGGATCCTGGGAGGAAAAGCCCTGTATTATTGTATGGGAGACCCCATGTAGGGGTATGTGCATTAAAGCCGTGTGTAGCCAAAATAAGAGGGGTTGACTCCAAGAACTGTGTGTTGTCCAGTTACTGGGGGATTTTGTCTTGGATATTTTACATCTTCTTCAGCTACAAGGATTATCCAGCGGATATACCTATGCTAGGTATTGGAGCTCCGCTACAAACGATTAGGGTTAGTTAGATTTAGTAAAGGATTATCTAGAGTTATAAATTCTGTCAACATTTGAGGATGGCCACGATAGTCACACAGATATTGTAACTTCTACTGAGAAACAAGCCAAGAGACATGTCAAAAGTGGGCCAAGTCTTGAATTTGGGGAACCACAAGTTCCCCAATAAACCTGTCCGCTGTGTAGCTGGGTTTATGTGTACCCAGGTGATCCCGCAGAATAAAAATATAAAACCTGTATTCATAACTATAGTATCCTTCTGCCTTCCCTCCTTGCATCCCTACCCCTGGCAGTTAAAGATTTTTAGAAAGAAACTTTCCACGCTCATCTTAATCAAGCACAAAGGTGCATCGGCGCTGGCTCCATCTCCTCTGACATCACCACAGAAAGAGTGCCATGTGTGCATTACGATTTACCATTAGGAAAGCACTGAGTCAATGCTTTTCTATGGTGGATTTTAAGACGCTGGATGTCCTCATACACAGGGTGAGGATGTCCAGCTTTGTTTCACTGAGTCAATCTGCGTGATCCAGCAGAAAGCGCCTCTAGAGGCTGTCTGGTAGATAGACAGCAACTGGAGGAAGTCTTAACATTCCAATTAAAACACATTCTCTGAAACTACAATGTTTTACATTGAAGTGTTAAAAGGAACAGAGACACTGCACCCAGACCACTTCAATGAGATAAAGGAACCTGGATGCCTAAAATGTCTCCTTAAAGTAGGAGGGCACACAAAGTCAGTGAAAATTATTAAAATGTAAAATTTGTATGAGTAATGGTCAAGTGAAAAAAAGCCTCATATTAAAACAGCTAAAGCTGTATTCATCCACACTGAATATCAAATGATAATCTAAATGAAAATTGCAACAAACAAAAAACAAACCAACAACCTCACAATATTAGCATACGCAAACTGATAGAGATACACCATCACAAAAGCAAAAACAAGTCAACAAATTCATGAACCTGCATTCACAGAAAAAAAAAAAAAACACAAAACACAAGATTACCTGATAATATCTGTCAATATGGTTATAAGTTGTACGTTACGGGACCTGCGTGTCCCTCTTTTTCCAATAGGTTTCCAGACCTACGCTTCTGCATCTTTAGAACTTAAAGTTATTTATCATATTGGATACGTGCGAGACCTGCGAGCCTCACCCTTTTTCCACTATATATGAATCTATATTAAACAAATAAAAATATATTTACAAAAAAAAAACAACGCAGTATTCATGCTTTATTCTTTCCCTTTAATATCTTGTTGTACAGGGGGTCAGTAGCAGAATATGAATCTGGAGTCTTTACAATAGGGTGGCATGCACAGTCTGTAAAATTTGCCAACAAAATGAAACAGACAAATAAAATAAATAAATGGAACTAGCAATTTCAGAAGAGGTTGGTGATAAAATAGGTAAATGAGAAAACTGCCAATAACTTGCATTTTGTACATCGAAACAAACATGCGCTTCATGAGAGTTCTTCACCCGATTGGCATAATCAACCATTAAGTAGACTTGTAGCAAGCCGAATTGGTCCCATTTAGATTAAATGAAAGTAAAAATGTCAAAAAAAAACCAAAAAAAAAAAACACATTCTCAAATACATTGAAAAAAAAAAAAAAAAGCCTGAACGGGTTAAGGAATTTAATCATGTCTGGAACATTAGTACACATGCATAGCGGACTAGAAACTAAATAAATGTTATTCTTCACCCCTATGATGCCTACTTGGAAACTTTGTTTTACATAAAAATATATGTTAGCAGCGTAAAGCACATTAGATTCTAAATTTGACTGTTACTTTAAGAAAACGAGCAATCACGTAATGTTTTTGAGTCTGCGGATTATCACATGTCATCTGATAAATCTTATTTATTTCTACCTGGTTTTTGTTTACGTAAAACAAAATGCTGCAGACATTCGATTAGTAAAATTACAGAGGGCTTCATGAATCTGGACACTGTAGCTATGGTAACTACCAAATTTCCCTACCTTATTCCTTTGAGAGCAATTTCAGCTCTGCAGGTAACAGTTTTGCGTTTGCATGATTTCAGTACAAAAAATAAATAAACAAATAAAAAGATGTGCTGTTGCCAAAAATCGGTAGCTTAGTAAATCGACTCTAAATTCTTATCTTTCATTCCTGGAAAATGTTCTAGCAGACAGCACTATTTACTAGCATGTCTTTGGATGTGCTTATATATACAGTGCTGACATGCATTTCCTAGAAGCGTAGATGAGCTTAGTCAACCTACAGGAGCTAAATTAAACCTTAGGCGGCTGTATGAGAATATAAGGAGGGGGGGGTGGAGTAGATGAGAGAAGGCTTCCATGATGTATGCAGTATATTATAAGAACCTTAAGCTATTCTACATTTAGAACGTCCAATGTTTTTCAAAATCGATCATTCCTATTGTTTAAATCCAATTGATGGTCAGTAATGGGGTAATAAAAAAAATAAAGAACAGGTTAATTGTAAAATTATTATAAAGCTATATTGCAGGCCCTCTTCACCTACTGTTCTGTTAGGTCACTGTGTTTTGTCAGAATTAACTGTTGTCTTGGTATATCTAGTGAACAGCGCTGAGGAATAGGTTTGCACAATTGTAATTGTTATTGTAAATAAATGAAATAATAAAAACATGCATTTATTCATGCAGATAACAAAAAAAACTTGTTGGCTTTTTTTTTTTTTTTTAAATTCCTTGTTATATCATGGCATGTGAATTACAAGGTAAACCAGTGTAATGAATAAGACATTAAACATATTATATACGTTTCAGGACTGCAAAGAACCTCTGACTTAAAAGGGTGTTCTAAGCACCATATCAACTATATCCTATTGATAATTCCAATTTAAGTCTAGTTTCCATAATAATGTACTAAAATGCATAATAAAAAGGGAAAACGGATCACTTCATTCGGATTCAAGTGTGATAGTTTGGGGACGATTTAGCTTAGTACATTAGTGCATTGTCACCGTGTTCCAATTTTGTCTTTGAAGTAGAAGGCCCTGCGTTGAATTTTAGTGTCATCTCAGGGATCTGTACTTGGACCCATTCTCTTTAATATTTTTATTAGGGATATTGCAGAAGGTCTTGATGGTAAGGTATGTCTTTTTGCTGATGATACTAAGATATGTAACAGGGTTGATGTTCCAGGAGAGATAAGCCAAATGGCAAATGATTTAGGTAAACTAGAAAAATGGTCAGAATTGTGGCAACTGACATTTAATGTGGATAAGTGCAAGATAATGCATCTTGGACGTAAAAACCCAATGGCAGAGTACAGAATATTTCCTAGAGTCCTAACCTCAACATATGAGGAAAGGGATTTAGGGGTGATTATTTCAGATGAATTAAAAGGTAGGCAGACAATGTAATAGAGCAGCAGGAAATGCTGGCAGAATGCTTGGTTGTATAGGGAGAGGTATTCGCAGTAGAAAGATGGAAGTGATCATGCCATTGTACAGAACACTGGTGAGACCTCACTTGGAGTATTGTACGCAGTACTGGAGACCGTATCTCCCGAAGGATATTGATACCTTAGAGAGGGTTCAGAGAAGGGCTACTTAACTGGTTCATGGATTGCGGGATAAAACTTACCAGGAAAGGTTAAAGGATCTTAACATGTATAGCTTGGAGGAAAGACGAGACAGGTGGGATATGATAGAAACATTTAAATATATAAAGGGAATCAACATAGTAAAGGAGGAGACTATATTTAAAAGAAGAAAAACTACCACAACAAGAGGACATAGTCTTAAATTAGAGGGACAAAGGTTTAAAAATAATATCAGGAAGTATTACTTTACTTAGAGGGAAGTGGATGCATGGAATAACCTTCCAACAGAAGTGGTAGAGGTTAACACAGTAAAGGAGTTTAAGCATGCGTGGGATAGGCATAAGGCTATCCTAACTATAAGATAAGATAAGGCCAGGGACTAATGAAAGTATTTAGAAAATTGGGCAGACTAGATGGGCCAAATGGTTCTTATCTGCCGTCACATTCTATGTTTCTATGTAAAATTGAATACCTAAATCTACACTAAGGTCACCATCGCAAATTTTAAAAAACAAAACAAAACATAAATAAACTTTATGACGGACTTCCTCAAATGAAGAACTGTACAAAGAAAGAAAACAAAATAAAAAAAAAATCTACTTCGCTCATAGGTACACATTGAATTTTCCACCCAAATTAGACTAGGATTAAGAACAGCAAACAATGAAAAACAAACAGTAAACTATACTTAGAAGCATGGCCTTGATAAACCTTGCATAACTGAGCTTTGATACAATATTGTTATACCCAGGTCGCCAAATTGCAACATAAATGATCATTATTGGTATCCAACACGCTGTAAACTAGTAATGAGACCTTGAGTTCATAAAGTTTTGAGCTCTAGTAAAAAATATATATATTTCTAACCTCAATCAAATGCAGACCATCCTTTATACTTATTAGATGTTATCGGCAAAACAGGTGTGGAAATGTAATCAATGCACGGATATACGAGGCTAAATGACTAATATATAGCATTCACCCGAGAGAATACATCAGTCCACGTTCATTGTTACACCTCTTCCAAAAATATGTATATATGCGAAATTAGTTGCCAGTATATCAGATTCCCATGAACCCCTTGGACAGACATTCTGCATCACCAATAAGTTTAGACAAACCCTTAATCTCCCAATAGAATGCTAAGGTCGTATCTGCTCAGGTGTCCAATTCACAGATTTTGGTTGGCTGATTACATCACATACTTTCTGTACATTTTTGTTTAATGTGACTTCTCACTAAGCCTGCCTTCACACTAAAATAAAAAAAACCCGGTCAGATCTATAAGTGATAATTACAGCTTATTACTTGGATAGATGAAATACAATTTTATCTTTTTTTTACCAACACTAAATATCTAAATAGTTTTATGTAAATAAAATATCTGACAGACATGTTTGGAGTTATTATTCCACATTAAAGAATTAATAGGACTTGAGAGGTAGGAGTTTAGTTAACTTTTTATTTTTCTTCCCTTTCCCGGAATTGTAGGTGACATTGATCCCGTCACTACAGGCCTAAACCCCCTGAGGGAAAAACAGCAGACACCTAGGATAAGAAATAGCTTAATTACATTTATTTACATGACTCATAACTATGTTCAGAGTTGAAGTCAATGACTGCAAGGTCATAGAACAGGGAACGCAATAATAAAAAAGGGTTTGACTGCAATATACAGTTCATTCACAAAGGGCAGAGGGCTTCCTCTTTGGAAATAATAAACATCAGCAGGTGTACGAACAAAGCCCGTTTTAGTTTATTTTTTATTGCCCAAAGAGACCATACACACACTATATATATATATAAATAAAACTCCAGCATGTAAAAATAACAATAATCCGCTTAGCATTTTGTCTCTCTGTTCTCAGGGCCAGGCAGTAGTAATTGTATATAAAAGGATTTCTATAACTCAGAACTGCCGCTAGACAACTGTAACTGGGTTATTTCAACTGGGAATCGTTGAGAAATAATTATAGAAATTGTACATTTTTGGCCAAAATAGCCAAGTTAGAAAAAAAAGGCACAGTCGGATTTTTCCCAATTTGGCTAATTGTGCCTAAAACTTGACAGTAGACCGCAATTCCCAAGGGAGTGGTTTACCCCATGGTTTAAATTTTTCCCAAGTGAAAAACAAAAACAAAAACATTTTTAAGTTGAAATGTGCAACTTTTTATCTCCAAATATATGGGCACTTTAACCGATCAAATAGCAGCATTATTTTAGAATAAAATAAATAAATTAAAAATGAAAAAACAAAATTAACACCACCACTTTAAGTAGCAACAATTTCCAGCTTTGTAAACATTATTAAAAAAATAAAAATAAATGAAAAAAGTTAATACAATTGCATTGTCTGTCTATCGGTTACTGACCGGTATAACACTTGTGAAGGATCCATAACAGTCATTATTTTACAGGTCAACTCCTTATTGACTGTCACGACAGGGTCAGATGTGCAATAAGTAATTTATCAACAGCTTGCTCTGCAAAGGGAGCCTTAAACTAGCCCATCTGCAGCAGGTCAACAGTCTTTACTGAATACTTAATGATGAAGCTCCCGTCTGAAGAGTAATTGACTTTCATTATTCATTTATCAGGATTTCCCCACTAACATCCTTTTTCCCTGAAAGACATAAAACCTTTCCCATAGTCTAAAAGTCATGCAATCATTGTGGGGTTGTCACTATTTGTTTATAAAATACCATCACACCGACAGGGAGACAGAATATGAAAACCGAAAGCTGAAGTTAAACCACATTTGAGATTTCATTTATCGAATCCAAGGATGATGAGACACACAGTTGTGTTTAAAAAAAAACAAACAAACCAAAAAACAGTACATGAGCTATGGAGTAGTAACCGCTAGTCATAGAATTTTAAGGGGGACTGTAACGTTCCAATATTTTTAATACGATGCTTACTTATCCTTATATTGAACAAATACATATTTACGAGGTGTGAAAAATAAAATTAAATGTACGAATCCCCAGCTCTCTATCCTGTAACTGTACACCTCCATGTTCGCTCCATGACAATCATTTTTGAGAGCTCTGTCCGTTGCACCTTCCATAGAACACATTTGCCGAAGAAGAAAAAAGAAACATGGCTTCCAATATTCCTCTTCATTTACAATGTTTACCCTTGCTTTGCCTTGTCAGGAATTGATTGTGGTGTAATTTGCTAAATGTTTTAAATGGCCACTATAGGCACCCAGACCACTTCAGCTCAGATCCATCTAGGATTAACCCTTTCTGCTGTAAACATAGCAGTTTCAGAGTAACTGCTATGTTTACACTAGGGTTAATCCAGCCTGTGATTTTCACAGTGAGAAGACGCCAGCGTCCATAGGAAAGCATTGAGAATTCTTTCCTATGGACTGGCTTTCCGCGCATGCGTATTCAGCCAATTACATCAGAAGAGGGAGGAGAGTCCCCGCGCAGAGGGAGCCCGGCGCTGGAAAAAAGGTAAGGGATTAACCCTCTTCCTCCCCCTTCAGCGCAGCGGGAGTGGGACCCTGAGGGTACCCTCAGGGCACTATAGTGCCAGGAAAATAAGTTTGTTTTCCTGGCACTATAGTGGTCCTTTGATTTAAAAGAAAATACAGCAGTTCATGCAAAAAAGGTTAACACAAGGTATAGGTCATTTTCAAAATTGTTTTCAATGGTATAGTTTCCAGGGAAGTAACTGTTCTCCCATTTAAAAAACAGTGTACTCATCTTTAAAATGTCAAATTTCAGATCAAGGTAGGTGTATATATAAAAAAAAAAATCTTCTAAATTCTGAATTTTTTTTTGTCAACTGTCAAAGTTTACAAACAAATATTTGCTGCCACACCGTTGCCCATTACTGGCGTACAGGCATAAACTACAGCTCGGCCAGTTGGTGCTACACAGCACAGCTTAGAAGCCACATTCAAGCATGCATCTTTTTGGGGGCTGATTTACTTGTACAATGTTTAGTATTATAGTATTATAACTTCTTTGTTACGAACACATCTGAGGCCAGTAGAACCACTTTCAGCGTATAATCTATTGTTCTAGATCTTCCAGCCTCCTCCTTGCTCCAGTCACAGCTGCTCCTGTGACGGTTATTTGTAGTATCATAAAACACGATACATAGTGTCAGCAGATGTGGAAAGGAAAGCCTTATGCATTTAGTGTGAACACTCAATCACAGGCTGCAGGCTTCATTAACATGTTCAATGCCAGAGGTGAGCAATGTAATCTAGTGCTAAAACATCTGGTGATGAGCAGATTGAAGAGAAAATGTAATCGATAAAAGGGGAAAAACCAAAAACATTGTAAGGGTTAATTAACTTAAATAAACAAAACACACAAAAAATAACTTGCAAGGATGGGCAAATTTTAAGATGATAAAGCTGTGGTTTCATTTTTATTCAATAGGATAGCAAACTTTGTTGAAGTCCTGGAGCTCCACCACACTTACCCATGATTGAGACCCCTATTATTTATCCATCGTTTCTAGCATAAGTGGAATTCAACTCAGGTTATCTAGGGGCGGAACCCACGAACTGTATTTCCCGTCTCTATTTCCCCGCTGGCCTACAAATCTATGAAAATTTTAATTTTTAGGCCATAATAGTTGAATTGAAAAACACAATTGGCTTGGAGTATATTTCTAAAATTTGAAATACACTTTGAATTATTTACATCTCACAATTTAATTAATAATCCACTTTATCACACAGGAGGGGGAGGAAGGGGGGTGCCTAATCAGTTATGCCCCCCCCCCCCCCATCATTTCAGAATTTAAAATTGTCCCTTCAGTGTCTAAGGAATGATTCATGTATTTCACAACCCTCTGCAAACAAAAAGGTTAATAATTAACCCTTTAGCTGCATAAATGCATACATGTAAAAAAATAAATAAACAGACAAACCCACTTTTAAACATGAAGATTATTTTCGTCATTGCCACACAATTAACGAGTGGTCTCTCCGAACACTGAAGACACAGCTATAGAATTAAACGGACAACTGAATCTTCAGATAAAGAAATAAAAGTTAAAAAAAGTTTCAGATCCGTAATGCGACTTTGTTATAATGTAACATAGGGGAAAAAAGGGTAATTAATTAATAATGATTCTCATTTACATTCTCTATACTTCAGGTCAGCACGTTTCACACACTGTCCATCAACACCCCAAAATTATATGCATCAGGAAAACACCATGGATCAAAAATAAATAAAATAAAATTGATGATTATCCAATGTTCCTCTCTGAAAATCCTTAGTTGCTTAGCTGTGGAGATGGTGGAGGCAGGATTCAGGTAGTTGAGACAATATTTCATTTCCCTGCCTGTAATAAAGTATATGCGGACAGGGGGCCTACCCACATTACAGCAAAACAAAAACGTTCCAACCCTTTCCCCCAAAAGGGAATAAGAATGCATCAAACAGAAAACCTTTAAAACTAATTCATGGCACAAAAATAAACACAGGTAGAACCGATAACATGCTTTCCATCCGTTTCTGAATTTGGTTGTACAGTCACGATTTTTTGGTCCTCTCCCACTCAGGGGAACGGTCCCCAACAAGCATAAAGCACTGGGACCCTCCAGGTACCAATGCAACAAGGCTCCCTGCAGGTTCTTTCCTCAGTGGGTGAGGACCAGCCTGTGGAATTGGCAGGCAGCCTGACATGCACTGACACCAGATCAAGCTGCCAGTTAAGCCACCTCCTTTCTGGGCGGAGTCACACACTGTCCATCAACACTTCATACTCTCCCACCACTTCCCGATTCTTTAGATGCGGGAGTAGAGAGAGATATTTTTATTTCCAGACTGCATGCCCATTTTTATATACTTGGTAAACGGTCTACAAATTTCAAATTCTGGCAATCTCATAGTGAGTATCTGCATGATCGACTCCAAGGGCAACTGGCTTTTATATAATGTAGACTTTTATATTGTAAATCTTGACCATATAGACACAGCATATTCTAGCACCTTTATACAAAACATCGCAGGTGCAGACAGGGTAGTATACATCTCCTAGGACAAAGTTGATCCCCTGCAACTCCCTATTTTTGTGACAGTAGGTTTATGAACAGATTATATGTCAAATATGGTTTTTCTTCTTTTTTTGGTTTGTCTTGTTGACCTGTTGTACAGAGCTGTGTAATATGTTGGTGCAATAGAAATGAATACGGTATCCGGGAGAATGAAGGGAGAGTACATTATAGTACTGTCATCCACCAGAATTCTCTTTGGGCTACATCTGACCTATATAGCCATGGCCTGCCTGAAAAATAAACTAGGTTTATTATGCAATTTATCAGTTCAGCCCATGCGTTAAAATACTTTGGTTCTCTGCGTGACCAACCTAGACAACTATGTATTACATTAAATGTCTGATTACAAACTTGGACAAAGGCTGACCTATTTACATTATGTAGAGCACTAGATAATCTGGGTTATTCATTAAGGTGTGAATTGTCACAAGGTCAAAGCGAATTTCACATTTTCAGACTAAAACGGCAGATGTTCTCCAAGTAAGCTATGTTTTACTATACTATACTATAATTACAAATAGTGATATTCCACCTACCCCTCTATTCATAGGTTTTAAATTCTATTTTGATCGGATATTGAAATTCACACAGTGTTTTTGAAAGTCATGTGTACAATAAGTACATTCAGAGAGTTCTTTCGCAGTGTCCTTCATTAACCAATTCTTCAGTTAAAGTTCACATGATCACATGAAGACCAAGGTTAGCAAACAAATATTCTCTGCCTTAAGATTACAATGGGGAAAGAGAGAAATAAATAAAATGTTTGGTAACTTTTTAAAACATATGATGTGTGAATCTAGAGGGGAAAAAAACAACAACAATGATCTGGATAGCTTATTAAGGTAAAAAGAGTTGATTTAGTTGAAACTTTTCAGTTTCAACATTGTTAGAGACGTGTAGAAAAGAGACACTCCTGTATGTGTACACATACATACATGCCAGAAGCAACAATATACGAGGTCACATACTGGAGGTCAGATTACTCCCTTATCACACACTATCCCACGACCTCAAGAACTGAGCAATACAGGATATAAGAAAGTAACCTCTATTAGCCCTTATTAACTCTTTCAAGCTGGTGTCTCAGTGGAGTTTCACTTAAGCAATCCCTAGACATTTTTAAGTCTACAAAGTCTTTAAATTACAACATATCTGACCTGATTGTTTAAACTACACCCATTGCCTCCAGGTCTAGATATTATCTACACCCCTTCCCACCCCCGCTATGACAAGTGAAATATTTCCAGGCTAGAGGAGAGACTACTAGACAGTGTTGGCTGAAATGGATATGTCACAATTCCTTATTGTGCTGTCATCCACTATAGAACGCTAATAAAAATAAATAAATAATAAAATAAAATTAATCAGCTGGTTAAAACAGTTGTAAAGTCACTAACTTATAACCGGGAATGCAGGCTTGTATCCTGGACAGACCACCAACCCATAAGTGTTAGATTGTACGCTTTTTTGAGCACAAAAAAGCTCCTTTCTACAACTGTCTGCGCAGTCTATGTCTACAGGTTTAGAATTTAAATTAATAGAAATTACTTTTCTCGTGGCAGGAGTGCATAGAAATATTTTTTAGACCTACAGGGGTACTTCTGCATTAAAGGGTGAGAAGAGGAGTCTATCTTATGGAAGTCATGATTTTCAGTCTACACAGAAAGACTATATAAAAGTTTCTCTAGTGCTGTTTATACAATGAATGAATGGATTGTTGGGGTTAGATTGCCCAAAAAGCAAGCACATAAATGCAAACTTTACAACATGTGGTTTCATTCTATGGCACTGAAGACAGGAACTATAGGACATCTCTACTAGAAAGATTATGCACTACTAACATGGTTATTCACGAAAGTGTGGCCCAGTGGAAATTCTAAGTGAATTAAACATCTTAGACTAAATCAATCAACATAAAAAAATAAAAAAATAAAGTAAAAATACAAAAGCTACATTCTAAGTTTGCCCGAATATAATAATTAATTACCAAAAGTTCATTGTAATCCCACACTATATGGTTTTTGGGAACCAAATTCTTATCACTAGTACTTTGAAGATTCCATATATATGATACATGTACACTCAGACCCACACACAATCATAACATTATGCATTAACCCGAAAATGAACTGGAATCCACAAAACTCACATAGGTCCTCGTGTTAAAGATCAATGTTTTTGTTTCCAGAATGTTTTAAATAAAAAAAAAAAAAATACAAATAGAAATGAACAAAAATAGAGAGAGCAGAAGTCAATAGTTCCTGAACAAACAAAAGATACCTGATAATATTCAACAGTCGCCTTCCTGGTGTTACATGTGGGACAGCTCTCTGTTTGTTACAACTGTCTAATTATAAAAATAAATATGTTTTGCCATCCACTCCTATTGACATGCATGCACTCTGAGCCAGTGAAAAACAGAGCAATCAGATGCTTCTCTATGAGAAGCATTTGATTGGGACATGGAGACGGAAGGAGAAACATCAGACTGGGTGTGGAGACCAGCGAGGGGAGCATTCCAGGAAAGTTTATTGCTCATTTTAGAAATTTTAAAATTATGGGGGAGGGGAAAGGAAGAGGGGGGACAGGGGGAGGAAGAGGCACCAAGTTAAAAATATCCAAATAAGGCATTATTATTTTGGGAAAGGGGAACATTTTAAATAAGTAGCTCTTTAAAAAACTGTGCTACCTCGCAAGCCCAGTAGCTCAAACTGTCAGATCTAGAAATGCTGCTACAGTTGGTGATGGACTAAAACAATAATTGATCAACTTAGGTGTTCCAGCTGTTGAATATTCAGATTGATGGGCATCATGATACTATAGTTAAAAACAGCTGGTGTGCCAAAAATAAGCTATGGATGCTCAAAAAACAAACAGACTGTTACGGTTTTTCTTCATGTTATCTTGTATGGTTGAACGAATACGTTCGTTCTATGAGGGGAAAAAAAAATATGGAATTTTAATTGGTTCTAAAACATTAATCATTACAAAATCCTGATTCATCTTAGCTCTGTAGCACCAGACAAAAGCAAGAGGCAGCTGGCCTTGTCTTTAAACATTTTTCGGGGTTTCTGTCACATCTCCATTCCTTTTATACATAACTCAAACCTCAGTCTTATGTTAAATCATAAACGTATCATAATAGAAATCTATTTTTGCTCTATTACATCTGTGTAAATGATGGCCAAACAGACAAGCCACTAATTAGAATGGACCAGTGTAAAAGTAATAACACAAGTGTTTAAGAGACGAGCAATTGAGACTTGCCTACATAAGCACACTAATAATTTGTCTCCAACGTAGAACAAATAAAAGATTTTTTTTTAAAGTATGGAAGGGCAAGTGTAACACTAAAATGCAAGCCATAATTAATGGTTTAAAGTGCAAAAAGTTCTGTAAAATATGTTGAATTAACACACATATATATATATATATATATATATATATATATATATATATATATATATATATATATATATATATATATATATATATATATATATATATATATATAAATAATTTTTTTTTTTTTTAATTTGCATCTTTCAAGGTCTCCTAAATTGCTGCAATGTATGTCCTACCCTCATAGTAAATACTTCTCATCAACAAAACACTACCTTAAAAGACCAATATAGGCACCCAGACCACTTCAGCTCAATGAAGTGGTCTGGGCGCCAGGTCCACCAGGTTTTAACCCTGCAGCTGTAAACATAGCCGTTTCAAAGAAACGGCGATGTTTACACTGAGGGTTAATTCGGCCTCTAGTGGCTGTCTCCCTGACAGCCACTTAAGGCTGTTTCCGCGATTCTCACTGAAAATCACAGTGAGAAGATGCTGATATCCATAGGAAAGCACTGAGTATTGCTATCCTATGGCCGGTTTGAATGCGCGCGGCTCTTGCCGTGCATGCCACGCTGACGTTGGCAGGAGGAGGAGAGTTCCCCAGCGCCGGAGAAAGGTAAGTGTTAACCCCTTCAGCCCAGCGGGAGGGGGGCCATGAGGGTGTTGGGGACCTAAGGACTACATAGTGCCAGGAAAACGAGTTTGTTTTCCTGGCACTATAGTGATCCTTTAACACTTACCACGACTTAACAAAACCTTAACGAAAAATTATCACATAATATAAAAGCTACCCGATGATGGAGTATGTATAAGCAGTGCCGTCTTACCAGCATTAAAGGCAAAGCAGTGCCTACACAATCACTCACAGGAATAAAAAAAATTGAAATTATCTATGACATGAAGCTAATATTTATTGATACGTCCAACAAAATCTGTATTTAAACATTAAAAAAAAAGCTGTACAGCAGAGATTGAACACCACAAATGTTTGGACAATTTTACATGAGCCTTGAAGTTAGAAAAGGAGACAATGCTTCCTGCATGTTTGTGGTGGGGCGAGGAATTAGAAGGAAGGGAGAAACAGCAGATTTAAAAACTGTGTGTCAATAGGTGCAGAACAGAGTTAAAGAAAACCGAAACAAAGCCATTGTTGCTTCATAGCCTTCCAACTTCATTGACCTCCGTTCAATTTCTTTCATTATTTACGTTTATAAGGTAGCAGTGGGAGGCAACTGACATGGATGGTAAAAAAATATTATAAGAACTTTATTATAGATTTACGGGTTAACTAAATTGTTTGTGGATTAGGTCTTGCTTATGTACAATTAGTACATGTACGTTTTTTCGTCAAGGTCAAAATATGTATTTGCAACAGCAAGATTGAATGTACAGATAACAGCTGATAATAAGGTGATTAGTCCACCTAAATGTTTTAGTGAAGAGGGTTTGAAGATTCTGAAAAAGTATTCCGAATTAATATACTAAAAAGTTGGCAAGCCTATGGTGCACCTATGCTCGTGGGGCTCCTGGGGAAATGCCCAGAAAGTGCCCATACGTTAAGACGGCTCTGTGTATAAGTTGATAACAATGCTATACTGTGGTTCTGGAGACATTTATAAAATCATTTGACTTTATTCTTGCAATTTATTATGATGTCTCGAGAATCTCTGAATGGCATTATCTTCTACTACAACATATATAAATTCCACTGCTTAGTTGCTGAATTTTGCAAACAATATATACTGCAGACGTGCAGATACCAGTCTCAAACGACATGCATAATTTGATGCCAGAAAATTCATTCAGGTACCGGCAGCTGTGCACACATTCATTTACAAAAACCATCTTGAAAGAGACAGAAAAGATGTTACAGTAGGTCTACTTGTCAAGTATGCTCCCATCAGAGAGTGCAAGGATTCCGAACATGAAATCCAAACCAACATGAATCAGTTTCGGGAGACAAGAGGGGCGGCTCTGGGTGGCAAGAGTAGAATTAACGGGTAGGAGATCTCTTAATTTATAGATCTGCAGGTAATTTTACTAGCACAGTGTATAAATTATGTGTATATCTAACAGAAACAGACTGCAATCTACATTTTTTGTGGAAGAATGCTCTTTTTACAACTGATAAATCAGCACTGATTAGGATTTATTTAGAGGTTTACATCTGTAAAACGGTTTTGTTTATTTTATTTTTTTGTACAGGACAAAGAAAGAATTTAGCTTTGTACAATGAACTCAAAAAGCAGCAACACGTTTCAACCTGATGTGACACTCCAAGAACCCATATCAGATGGAATGTACGATGCTTCCCCCTCTCTCCATCACTGTAGATCTCCCAAGTCCCTATAATCACCCAATATTGGATCTTTCCAATGCCCTCCCTCCATGTTTCTTTCCCTCTCTTTTCTCATCCAAACTCAGTGTGTGCATGCGCTCTGACCCGGTTAAAAGGTAAAATCAAATGCCTTTCTTTTATTGGACTTAAGCGCAGCTCCTGTGACATCAGATGGAGCATGCCGTGCAGCTCCAGCAACTTTGCCCAGTGTTGATTAACACCTGCATTTAGAATGCTTTTCAAGCGTTTAGAACAGGGTGTACCGTGGTGAATAATGCCAATAGGACATTATTAATTGGTTTAACCCAAAAAAAAAAAAAAAAAAAAAAAAAAAAAAAAAAAAAAAAAAAAAAAAAAAAGGTGGGGTTGGAGAATCTTTACATTTCATACTAATTAGTTTTGCTTCCCAATGAATGCATGCACTCTGACCTTCCCTTCCAACATACCAGTATTTTTATTTTTCCAAACAAATACTGCAGTAGATGATCGTATGACTTGGATTTTTGTGAATTGTAGTTCAGCAGTTAACACTCTAATGTAGAAATTTAGCAATTATACTAAAACCCACAAAAGTCCTTGCTGTGACCCAAAAAAACACAGCTACTCGGATAAGCTCAGACATTTTATTGATGGCGTGATTGGCTGACTAACTTCCTGGCTTTGGTGAGCATTCGGCAGCAGCTGCACAGTCTGGGGAGTTGCAGCAGACACAAGAAGTTCAAGTGTGAGTATAAATTATTTAGCAATGACTTTTTTTGTTTTTAAATTTATTGCTTTAGCATGTTTCAGTGCATAAAAAAAAAAAAAAATAAGAGAGAGTGGCTAAACTTTAGCCTGGAATGTCCCTTTAATAACTGGACCGGAACTGAAATATGATGTTGAAGTAACAGATGTCAATGTGGTTAACACACCCAGGCGCTGAACACCAAGTACAGGGCAAGGGTACAGGGCAGGTCCAATAAGCAGAATGTTTTTTAAAGGGGTGTGACCATTTATATGCAGCTTACAAAAGAAAACACATCTTACAATTGCGTTCGCAGTCAACATATTTTTTACATGGTTGCCAAGTCAATCACATGTCCTTGAGACTGTGTTAATATTAGACAACACAACCTGACCTCCGCTTGACATTCCATTGGAGTCCAACCTTGAACTGTGAATGAACCTTGAACATTATCCACAGCAGCTTTTTCCCTCATCAACATTTTATTAATAGTGTCCAATTTCCAGTGATCCTTCACTTCTGACGTTACAAAGTCACCTTCTTGACAAAAAAACACTGTAGGGTATGAGATACAAAAAGGATAAAATAGACAAGAAAATTCAACATGAATACATAGCAACTTAACCCCCACCGTACGGATCCAGTCTAGCCCGAACCCCAATGTTAAGATCTTCAAAAAAAGCATCAATAAAAAAAAATTAAAAAAAAGTGAAAAATTAAAAATTGGAAGCTAACAAAAATTTGGAAGAAATAGAGTTAGTTTTCATGGTATTTCATTTACAATTTATATAACATTTCTAAGAATTGTGTTCCCCTTCCATTTTTTTTGTCTGGGGAAAAAGAGGAATGCATGAATACAGTGACGATTATTTGTGAGGAGCTGAAATAGTTTGTCTAAGCTATGCTTGGAACAATCTAGTTACTGCTCAAAAATCGCTTGCAAGTGAAAGGGTTAAACACACTTGACAGGTCAAAACATTGGTTCCAACTGCACTTTGCACTGTATTAGTCACTCCATTTGAAAAATGGTCTTACTGTAAGAGGACTGTGGGAAATCCACTTAATGGTCACACACACTAAAGACACGTCTACTCTCCCCTAATTAATGCCAAGTCTTCGTGTGTTGACCTTTTGTTCTGGCCTATTATCCCTACAAAGTACAAGTTCAGATACTTAAGAAAAAAAAAAAAACACTTAATTGGGGAATCCAGCATACTTGGTCTGCAAAGGATATGAACGCATTGTTTGCCGAGTGACGTGGGTTATAGTTCACAACCTAACCCGATTACAAAAGGATACACGTCTGAGCACATGTCCCTTGCATGCACGTACTTTCTGGAAATTTGTTCCGTGTTAGAATTAACTACTGCTATACACTTTATATGTCTTTTTTTTTTTTAGATAAAAAAAAACAAACAAACAAACAAACAAAAAAAAAAAACACAACAAACGGGTTTATAAGGGAAGTTATAAAAATAGAATAATCCATTTAAAATACCTGTACGTTTGCCTCTAGGATATTTACAATAGGCAGTGACTTGACAGTTCGTGAGGTTTAATATACCTATGGCATTTTAACCCTTTCAGTACATGCACAAAGTACAGCAAAAACACATTTAAAGCGGTTTGAAATGCACACTCAGTACAAAGCAATAGTCCTGAACACACTATAGCTGTAAGAATGCTTGAAAAAAAGATTTCTTCTTCAGGTAGCGTCATTGGAACTCTGAGGCCACCTGCAGAGGCAGGAGACGTGGCTGTTAAACACGCACAAAGCAATGAGATCACTAAGAGGAAGCATGGTTCAGTAAGAAAGTAAATGGATCATTGCTACGTTAATACAAACAGGGTTATTCACTCAGGTGGGAATTACAAGAAATTTTAAGTGAATTCAGAGCAAAAAATTCTAAATTTAGACAAGAATTACTGACCTGGAAGCATAGCTGGCTTGGAGAATGTTCCAAATTCAGCTATATTTACCTTAAATTTTCTTAAATTCACTTTGAGTTCATGACAATTCTCAATTTAATAAATAACCCTGAAAATAATGATAATGTTTTTAATTCAGGTTGTGTTGTATTTTTCATCAGTTCTAGTTTATTCCATTTTCTTGTACATACAATTTAGTCAGTCGCACTATAAAATATGTTCATTAAAGGGACTCTCCAGTGCCAGGAAAACAAACCGTTTTCCTGGCACTGCAGGTCCCCTCTCCCTCCCACCCCCCATCCCAGGTTAAAACCCCTTCAGTGACTTACCTGTATCCCTCTGCGCTGGTTCAGGTTCCGCCCATGCTCCTCTCCCGCCGACGTCATCCGGGGGAGACCTATTGCGCATTAGACCTCCCCATAGGAAAGCATTGAAAATGCTTTTAATGCTTTCCAATAGGGATTTCAGCGACGCTGGAGGTCCTCACATAGCATGAGGACGTCCAGCGACGCTATAGCACTGTGCGATAAACCATCTGTGCTATAAACCAGTTAGTGCCCTCTAGTGGCTATTTAGTAGACAGCCACTAGAGGAGGAGTTTACCCTGCAAGGTAAATATTGCAGATTATGAAAACTCCAATATTTACAGTTGCAGGGTTAAGGGTAGTGGGAGTTGGCACCCAGACCACTCCAATGGGCAGAAGTGGTCTGGGTGCCTGGAGTGTCCCTTTAAGAACAAATAACTTATTTTATATTACTAAGAAAAAAAACAAACAAAAAAAAAAAAAAACAGAAAAAAAATAAAAAAACCACGATTAAAATGCTTAATAAAGGTACAACAACTTATCAAGCCACTAAAGGGGCCTTCTGAACACCATAGTCCCCGCAGCTTTGCCCAGGTGTGCTGTGCCACAGTTTTGCATAAAACTTTACCGGTAGTGTCTGGCGTTTCTCTTTCACATTAGTTATATCAAACTTGCCAACGATTGGAAGGAATTCATTGGCTGAGAATGTTAGCTACACCCTAAGCCAATAGATTTCATCCAACTCTGGACGGAGTTGATATATCCAATGCAGAAAGGGATCAACTTCTTCAATAACACCAATAGAGGGGCTTGACGATGGGTAGTCAGGGTACTCACAGTTTGCATCAAACCGCTTTATATTGTGTGAACTTTGCATTCGAAAATAATATTATATATAATATATATATATATATATATATATATATATATATATATATATATATATATATATATATATATATATATATATATATATATTCTGTGGTTTAAAAAGAATCGGAGGGAGGGGTGGGGGGGGAAATCCTATAAAGAATAGGTCTTAATATTAATAAATAGATAAAGAATATTCTATAGTTTATACCATTTATTAGTTACAATAACTTTATGTAAAATAAATAAATATATTTCTATACACACACACACACACAGTTTTTTTTTTTTTAAACCATCTCTACAACCTTTTCAAACACAGGTTCAAATCCTGGTAGCAGATAGTGAGAAAATACATAATATATCACATAATGTAATATACTATTAGATTTTGGGTAGGTTTGCATTTAAATCTAGATCAGAGTAACAATTTTTTTATTTATTTTTTCAGACTGTAAACTTAAAGTTCTGAAGTTTCCCCTTTCTAAATTACATACTACATTTTATTTACTATTATAACTTTTTATATTTTCAAACAATAAGCATTTGCTTGAGTGCCATGAAATTGGCAAGAGGAGAATATTACCATTAAACATCCAGTAATAAGCGGATTCAGTGTCCTATACTATAGGCACCAAATCAACTTTCAGTCAATAAAGCAGTTTTAGTGTATAGCTCACCTAAATGAAGGTGTTATGGTGCCTGGAGGCCGACTCTGTGCATTCTTACCATAAGGGGTTAAACCATTCTCGAACAATTTAACACCAAAGGTTGCCTCCAGTGCCTAGCTCCAGGTCACCTAGGCAGGATCCGGCTTCTGAATCTTAGTAACAAGAAGCATGGAGGGCCACAGGGCAATGTGGCACTCCACGCTTCCTGTAACTTTGATTCAGAAGAGGAATGGCACTGGAGGCAACCTTCCGGGATAAACCATTCGAGAACAGTTTAACCCCTTAGCTTCATTTATTTTATGTTATGGTGACCGGAGTGTCCTTTTAAATCAGTTTATGAAGCCATAGTTACACCTCCCTGCATGTGACTTAGCCTTCCTAGACACTTCCTGTAAAGAGAGATCTAATGTTTGAACATTCTTTATTGCACATTCTGTTTAATTTAGCATTTCCTATCTCCTGCTAGGTTGATAGCCTCTTGTGTGTGATTAAAGTTCAATTTATGAAGCAGGAAATAAAAATGGATAAAGCAAGTTAACCCCAAACACAATTGTATAAGTTCTGAGCTAAAACTGAAACGTTTGCTATAGGTCTGTTCAACCATAATTAACCTCTTTCATATTAAATGCACCCACATTTATTATATCTATCTTTTTTTTCCCAGGAAAGGGGGCGTTCATTTCACATCAAATATTTAGATATGAAACAATTTAAAATTAATCAAAATCTTAAAGTGTAAGAAATTATGAAATGTTCTTTTCCAACATTTGCATGGCATTAATACACACATTTGTGTTCAGGGAGTACCCCCATCTACAGGTTGAGGGTTTTGGAAAGTTAAAGGGCCAAATTATGAGCTTGCTCATTTCAGTTTTTACACAATGAGATTTGCCAGATTGGTTTGCTGAGCCGGTCACCTTTGTGACCGTTTGGCAGCACAGGAATTAAAATTACCTCCATCATGGTATACCATGCAAAAGTAGACAACCCGGGGTATTCAAAATGGGGTGTGTCCAGTATGTTTTAGTAGCTACTTTTTTGCATTTTGTCACACAAAAACTTCCCTTTTCCTGATATTATTCATTTTTCTGCTCTTAAACACTGATATTTGTGTTCAGTTAGAGAGATATATATATATATATATATATATATATATATATATATATATATATATATATATATATATATATATATATATATATATATATATATATATATATGCGGCATGTATAGGATATATGCGATGTGGAAAGCAAAAGCATTTTTTTCTCCCAGTAGTGTTCGGGGCACTTGGGGCTTCAGCAGATTCCAAGAGTGACATCTGAGATCGCTGTCCAGAAGAGTGCAGTTCTAGGAACAGCTAAGATACTATGCAGAATCCTCAGGCTCCCAGACTCTGGTAGAGTAGTCAGGAATGAAAAATACCAAAAACATCCAGTGTGGTGAGAAAAATAATTTTACAAAAATGTATTTTGCTAATAAAATAAGCTTTTTTTTTTATGCCAGGTCTACTACAGGAGTCAGATGCATACATCAAAATACTGTGTGCATAAGTTACAATTAAAATTATTTATATAGAGCCAACATGTTCTGCAATGTTGTACAAAGGGTAAACAAGACAAACTTTAATTGTACACTAGGCACCCAGACCACTTCATCCAATCGGTGCAGTGTCCCTGTCCCCTTAAATCATGCAGCTGAAAACTTTGTAGTTTTAGAATAAATGCAATGTTTACATTGCAGGGTGAAGACTACCTCTAGTAGACAGCCACTAAAGGCACTTCCTGCAGTTTTACAAAGTTTAACTCCATGAAACGATGCTAGACGTTCTGACGCTTTGAATGAGGATGTGTAACGAGAACGTACCCCAACACGCAGGATTCAGCTAAACAGAAGACAAAACAGAGGAGAGATACGTCTACCGGACCTTAGAATGGCCGGACTCGACGTATATGAGAGGAGGCAGAGTCAGGAACGATCCGAAGTCAAGGGCACAGAGAGACAGCGTAAACTAGGACTAGCCGGGGTCTGGTACACAGTAAACAGGAAGCCGACAACCAGAACAGATAAGGATAAAGAGAAACCGTAGTCAGAAACAAAGCCAAAGTCAATACGGAGAAAACACAACTGAACACAACAAGCGCTAAAGGGAACTGAAACAGAAACCACGATAGGGCAGGGAGTAAAGGGAGAGGTAAGTTTAAATAGCTTCTAAACTAATGTGATTGGCTCCTGTCATATCCACACCCCCAAAAGGTAAGTGTATGGGGAGTGTGGCATGACAGGGGCCAATGGGAGCCTTTTAACAATTTAGGCTCCCACTGTCTCTTTAAGAGCGCGCCCGAGACTCGCGGGGCGCTCTTAGATTCAGGCGGGACACGTGCACTGCCCGCCTTCCTAGTGAAGCTGTCAGATGAGCCGCTCGCGGCTTGTGCAGCAGCAGGACCGCGCGCGGCTCGAAGAGAGGACCGCGGCCGGCCCCTGGATAAGGTAAGTAACGCTACAGTATGTCCACTATCTAAAAACACCCATAGGAAAGCACTGATTCAATGTTTTTTTCTATGGGAAAGGCTTAAAAGGACCACTATAGTACCAGGAAAACAAACTCGTTTTCCTGGCACTATAGTGCCCTGAGGGTGCCCCCACCCTCAGGGTCCCACTGCCGTAGCGCTGAAGGGGGAGGAAGGGGTTAGTCCCTTACCTTTTTTCCAGCGGCGGGCTCCCTTTTCTGATGTCAACTGCTGAATGCGCATGCGCGGCCAGTGACGCGCTCGCATTCAGCCAGTCCATAGGAGAGTTTTCTCAATGCTTTCCTATGGACGCTGGCGTCTTCTCACTGTGAAAATCACAGTGAGAAGCACCGAAGCGCCTCTAGTGGCTGTCAATGAGACAGCCACTAGAGGCTGGATTAACCCATAGGTAAACATAGCAGTTGTTTACCATAAAAATGGTTAAATCTAGCTGGACCTGGCACCCAGACCACTTCATTAATGCCTAATTTATATTTAAAAAGTTCTAATGGACTCTAGCATCTCCAGCAGAAAATGCTCAATATGGTTTATTTAATTTGTCTGAAATTCATAATGTATAACTGCTCAACCAACTACTTATTAAATGGTCACCTTCATAATGAAGCATTTTCTTTGGTGGGGTGTGCAGAAGTGGGAGGCAGAAATCTCTGGGTGATCAAGGAGGCTACCTTCTTAAGATGTCTCGCATGTGTATGTTTGTGGAGTATCTTTTTCCCCTGATGCTCCCTGCATATATGCAGTGTTTGCATAGAATGCCAGGCTGTGCCAAGACAGGCTTACATTTAAATTGTTTGGTGTGTTTGTTTGTTTGTTTTTTACAAAAAAAAAAACCCACAAATTTAAAAATGTTAAAGTTATCAATTAAAATGTGCCGTCAACGCTAACGCACATGTTCTTTCCATAAAAATGGATCTGGTGTTTTATATCTGAAGAAAAGCAAGACACAGAAACTTGTAGACAGAGGTTAATTGTAAAGAACTACCAGGCCAAAGTTCTAAAAGTCGAGCAAGCAGAATTCCATTGTTTTCTATGGTGATTGCTCCAATTTTAGAAGTTTGCTCAAAATGTCTGTGACGTCAACTTTAGACTAAGCACACGTAGAAACTTTTGGAAAGTCATAAATAAACTACAAACTCCCCCAATCCACTCCCAACCCTCCACTGTCAAAGTGGGTAACCAAACCCTGCAACTTCCTTTAGATGTTGCAAATGCCTTTAACAATTATTTTGTCGGATGCTCTACTGCCCTGATTGACAAGCTAATAAATGACACGCATCCTGAAACTACAAATGTGGATCAGGCCCCACTAAATTTGCAAAGGCCCAATATAGATAAGTTTAATTTTAGACCTGTACCTGTTAGTGTCATTAAAAAACATCTTAATAATCTAAAAATGAAAAACCAGTCCGGACCTGATCAAATCCCAGCAATGCTGTTGAAGCTCAGTGCGCCGGCAATTGCTAAACCCGTCTCAACTCTAATTAACGAATCCTTGGTGTCTGGATACATACCCAAACTTTGGAAGACTGCGAGAGTAGTGCCTATCCATAAAAGTGGTGACACTACTTTGGTTTCTAACTATCGCCCAATATCATTGCTCCCGGTATTGTCAAAAATCTTAGAAAAATGTGTCCATACGCAACTTTGTGAGTACTACCAACAATTAAACTATCTGACCCCTGATCAATCGGGCTTTCGCCAGAATCACTCCACTACAACTGCCCTCCTAAAAGTTTGCAATGACATCCAAACTGGCATGGAACAAGGAGCCCTAACTGGAGCTATTTTCCTTGATTTTGCTAAGGCCTTTGACACAGTAGACCACGACATTCTACTGCACAAACTCGAAAACTCAGGTATTGGTGATCATTCTTTAAACTGGTTTCGATCGTATGTATCGGATCGCTCGCAATATGTGTCCATTTCTGACAGTGACTCCCTCCCTCTCCCGGTCACGTGTGGTGTTCCCCAGGGTTCCATTCTCGGCCCCCTACTATTTACATTATTTATAAATGATCTGCCTTATGTCTGCCAATCCTCAAATGTACACATGTACGCAGATGACACGGTAATCTATGCGAGCAAACCCAATCTACCGCAACTTGAGGCTTTGCTCCAAGACCAGTTTACAGAGGTAGAAAAGTGGATCGCAAAAAACAAACTCTTCCTGAACACTGACAAAACTGTCACAATGATCTTTGGAACAGTACCTAAATTGCACAAATTACACAATCCCCACCTATCCATCAAAACAAATTCAAATGGCACACTGACCGCAGTCCACTCTTTCAAATACTTGGGTATGATATTAGACCCCAATCTATCTTTTGGCCTGCACATAGAAAAGCTTGCATCTAAACTTTATCCAAAATTAGGTGCCCTGTACAGAAACAAAGCCTGCCTAAGCCCTACAGTAAAGGAAAAGATTGTACAGCCAATGCTGATGCCAATCATTGATTATGGGGATGTAGTATATGCGTCTGCATCGCGATCCCACATTAATAAACTCAACACATTGTATAACTCGTTCTGCCGATTTGTGCTACAATGTAATTACAGGACCCATCATTGTGACATGCTAAAGGAACTAAACTGGCTGTCGCTGGAATCCAGACGCACCCTTCATATTTCCAGCCTTGTTTTTAAGAGCTTCTCTGGGAAACTCCCACCCTACCTGAACAAAATGCTTTCCTTAGCTGTTCCCACTTTCTATAACCTCCGATCCAGTACAAGCACTTTAGTCTACCTCAATACAAAAAGAAAGCGGCCCGATCCTCCTTCTCCTACAGAGCGCCGCAATTGTGGAACGACCTCCCGCACAATTTAAAATCTTCCCTAAGCCTAAAGTCATTTAAGAGATCCCTCTCTACATACCTCAAAACAGAATGCATGTGTCATGGTTGATTATATATTTCCTGCCTGTTCTATGTTAAATTTTGTATATATTGTGTATTAATATTGTTTTTGTATTTTGTTGTACCTAATGTAACAATGCAATGATTTGTGGACCCAGGACATACTTGAAAACGAGAGAAATCTCAATGTATCTTTCCTGGTAAAATATTTTATAAATAAATAAATAAATTTATATGATATTAGTATCGAAGAAGCTGGTCTCATTTTTACAAAGTAGATAGCCGAGTAATTTCTTTAAATAAAGTCTGGATGTTCCAGGACCTGTACTGATGTGCGATTCTGAAGTGTAGCATTTGTGTATAGCATGCAGTCGTACTCTGTGTCAAAATAGAAACACGAGGAGTGAGCACAAAGCATGAGATTAAACTAGCCCATTGACCCAAGAGATAAAATTGCATCACTAATTAGAAGGGACTTGCTATTTATACAGTTTTCTATTCCCAACATACCTTCATAGGTAAAGCTTTTTAATGCAAAGGCTCTAAAGTACTAATACATTGTACAACAGGAGAATCCGAATACCAGACTTCCTCAGTACACCTCCCATGAATCACAAACTACAACAAGCACATGAGAAGCAAAGATTCATGGGAATTGTATTTCAGTGGAGGTCCCGTATTTGTATACTCCTGGACATCTTTTTTTTTGGTTATACATCAATGGACGAGCAATAGCTAAACTCTGCAGTGGTAACTTCGCAAAGAAGATATTTGTGGACTAGGTGACACAGCATGTTCACCCAGCCTTTTAAAAACTGTAGCCATGCCAAGGTTTGCCAAGACGGCGCCAAACTGCAGATTTGTTTACTGGCATTAGCAAAAGCCAACAGGTTAATCTGCAATTCTAGCAGGTAACACCTGAGTTCATGCTAGAAAGCAAATACTGAAATAATTATTGCATAGGGAGGTTTTAATAAGAGCTTTGAGAGACTGTCTTCAAATACAACAGTGTTGTATACAGTCATCTCCAATGGTGCACTGCTATCCAGTGTGACATTTTAAATGTTTTCTTTGCATATTCGGTCTAAACTCAATTAGCTGGGGCAGTTTTAAAATAAATATATATATATTTTTTTTGTGGAAGGAAGAGGGGCTTAAGATGCATACTAAAAAAAATAAAAATAAATAAATACCTTAAAAGAATGATGTGACACTTGCTATATTGTAAGTGCTTAGCTAAACAGCATTTGACAGAAACCCAATCACGTCAAAGACGGAGTAATGATTTGCACTGGTAGAAGCTAAATCGTCAGGTCAACATAATTTTGAAAAGCAGCCTCCCCTCAGCCTGCAGTGTTCTTGAGCGCAATTTAAACAGCTACTACAGCGAAAAAAAGATCATTACAAACATGATTTCAAAAATTCCTGATGGGCAAGCAGAGAGAGGCACGTAGAAAACCAGACACGCAGCATCAATTTAAAAAATAATTATGTTTGAAATGTTCTATATTAGCCAGAACAGTGTTGCAAAGCAGCATTTGAAATTAGTTGTTGCAACATTTATATTTTATACTGATCAAAGCACAGCTAAACACTAGGCGTTTATTTCATTAATCTGGGACCTGCGGAGCAATGAAATAGGAAGAGCACATTCTGGAACTGCGGAGCAATGGAATAGGAAGAGCACATTCTGGAACTGCGGAGCAATGGAATAGGAAGAGCACATTCTGGAACTGCGGAGCAATGGAATAGGAAGAGCACATTCTGGAACTGCGGAGCAATGGAATAGGAAGAGCACATTCTGGAACTGCGGAGCAATGGAATAGGAAGAGCACATTCTGGAACTGCGGAGCAATGGAATAGGAAGAGCACATTCTGGAACTGCGGAGCAATGGAATAGGAAGAGCACATTCTGGAACTGCGGAGCAATGGAATAGGAAGAGCACATTCATTCTAAGTCCAAACAATCACACAGAATTGGAATTTTATATCAGTCAACTATTTTGACCTAAAGTTTTGCAAGTTCCACTTGAGTGATTAATCCCTTATAAGAACATTTGACACGAAAAAAACCCAGACACTTTAATTGGAACAAATCATTGATGGAAATTACATAATTTTCAGTCTGGCATTAATTTGTTTCTGTTATTAAAATCAATTAAAATCCTCTCAAGATTATTTTTCCACAATGATTACAGTCATCATATTTTCCTCTTTTCTTATCTGTTTATGATCAGGTCACATTTATGTTAACTGCTTTGCTCTTATTGACCTCCACGTTAGGCCAGCGAATATAGGGTATTGTAACACATTACTTAAGCCATCGCACAGCCAACCCAGACATCCAAATACAACTGGACACCCACCTGCCACACTTGTTAGGTCCCCCCCATGGCCTGCTAATAGATGGCTCCATTGAGGTGACCGCATCAATAAAAACAGAAATCTGTATAATTTAGCAGTCTTATCAGCATTTGTTATATCGACCAGAATTTTTCAATCCAATAAGGGGTATTTTTGTTAGCATACCAGATTTATGAGCTGATTTTTAAATATGCATCCAATGCAGATGGGCTTCAATAAGAACAGTGACTCTGCAAAGCAGAAAATATCTTAATTTACACATATCTTTTCAATTTTGCTTTAGAGGAGAGGTATATTCAAAATGGAACAAATTACATTAGAGAATGGTCCCATAAAATTAAAGGGGATACCTTGAATACCATGAACAAAGCTATATTTTGTAGAAGCCAACTACAGGACTCAAAGAAGATTGTTAAAATATGTTTCACAATAAAATGCCAACTGCCCAATGTATTATTGCATGAATTAGAATACAGTCTTTAATGCCATTTAGAGTTAAAATAGTACAAGCCCACATAATTTTGTAAAGATAGAATATCATTCTTTTTTTAAACTTCTAACCAAAATGAAACTTCCTGATTCACATAGTATTACATTTAACTTATCTCTCCATATGCTGAACATTTGTTTGTATATTGTATATGAAGCTAGTTTACAGGAAGATGAAATTATGCTATTTCCTGTACCATAGTACCATATGTTCATCAAAAAACACTTTCCTGTATGATTTATGAGTATAAAAAGGGACTTTTGGATCCATGTACTTTGCAACATGTATTAAAAGCAATCCAAGATCTGCATAGAGAGAGTTGTAAAACAAAAAAATATATATTAGGGGAAATCCGATGGAAGGTCCCAAGATGCTCATATTTATTGTAGGACAGAGAAGTCAACCTTTGCGTTCTTCATAGAAATACTAAACGAATGCTCTATATGCCAGAAAGCCCTGCTTACTGCATGTTACAGGCTTAGCCAATGACAGGCTGGATAAATCTAAAAACACTTGCTAAATGAAGTCATGTTCTTCACAACACAATAGAAATGTGTCAAAAAACAAATAACAAAATCATACCATCAACACAATACAGAACTGTTAATGGTTAGACTAAAATAGCCTAACTGAAAAGTGACAAACTATACTGTAATCCCAGCTCAACTATCTTTGCCTGTAATGTGGAATCCCTCGGTCAATAACCAACTTATCCCGGGTTAGAGAATAAATCTATTATTAAATAGCATTAAAAATTATAGCTCTGTAACTTGGAGGGGGGGGGGGATCCTTGTGTCATATCCCCAGAGCACACAAACTAAAAAAAGCAATGTTATTTATTTTTAAATAGGTCATGGATTTTGACATGGAAATTCACATTTAGGAAGAGGACATTGCCCTCCTTGAGTAAGCATTACAGTTGATGGAGCACTAGATAATCTCACTGCCCATTGCATTTTATTTTGGCTGCTATTTTGAAAGTGACAAAGGCTGACAAAACAGTGATGCAATCATGAATTTGCAAGCGCAATAAAGTAATTACATTGTATCTGAAGAATAAGCTACCACAATCTCACACTCTTACAAACAATACAATTCTATGTTAAATTTACCTTTTTTTTTTTTTTATATGGTGTATAAATGTTATTTATATATTTTGTATGCACGTGATACAGCTATATTTTAAATCACATTCACACTACCTATGCATGAAGTTTGGACTCTTTACAAAAGGAAAGCCAATGGTGTCCATTCATATGTTAAAATTGAGTTTTCCCTTGTGATTTTAGTCCAGGTAGATAGGAGTTGTCCTTCCCATAATTTTATTAAAATGATGAAGTACTGGCTACCTCATAATAAGTATATTGAATGTTGATCAATATAATTTACAGAGGGATCCACTCAAAAATAAAACCACACTTATTCAAGATGACTTTTACAAATATCAGAGAGCAGTAATAAAATATTCACTATAAGAAGTGGCAAATACATAATTAATAAGCAAACAAGTCAGCTGCTCGTAGGGCAATACACACAGTGACTGATTATTATTTTTAAAAAAAAACATTTTTATTCAAATACTATTTTTTTTTTTTGCTTATAACTTGCAAACCAATTTATGGAGACTTTGAGTAATACAAAGTATCGTGGGTAAATTATTTTTAATTATAAAATTATCTATGTGTACGTACACATCTCAATGTTCAAAAATCAAAACATAAGGTCCGCAAATAATGTATACTAGCAAAAGTAATCAGGATTGTATGTCACAAAGCTCACAACTTCACTTCCTAAAATATTATATGTGTATATATATCAACACACTAAATACAACAAACAATAATTTTGGTTGTCACAAATACATCTTGTCTGTACAGCCTCAACAGTAACAATAAACAAGTGAAAAAAAAAAGTGGGAAAAACCCACAAAACATACAGGTGGATAACAAAATGGAAATTGACAGGTGAAAAAAATTAAATGGAATGGGATTGATGACAGAGTGTTTATAGAGTTCTCCATGATCAAGAAAGATGTGCACCTTTTTCCACAGCCACTTGAACCAGTCATTGTGTCCCTTCTCGTTTTGATACATAAAAAAACATTGACATTTTAAATTGGTATATGAAGTGAAAACAACGCAGGGAGAGTCACTTGCGGTTAGGAAAGCCATGCTTCTCTCTTGCTCAGAAGCATAAACTTGGGATGTCTGCCAGTTAGTGGCCAGTCACCATGAGTCACTGACCTAGAAGCAGTCATTTTCTATTCTATAACTCCATCAGTCATTACTTTACAATTGTTCTGTAGCAAGTGTAACCCCTAGCATGCCCTGAGTAGGGGGTGGGGAGGTTAACTCATCTCATGCTAGACAGGGCCTGTCACACATGCAGATGCTGGTCATTCTTGCAGTAAATTGGCTGCTGGCTAATGGAAGGTGATAAGAATTCATTCCTTGAAATGTGACACAGTTTTGGAACTAAATACCATGTTCCTAGTAAAATGTATCCATTTTGTATCAGTTTAGGCATTCTTTAAAAATCCCTTCTAATAGACTGTTTACATTATCATTCCATTACTTCCTGTAAGATACAGGATCAGACAGGCTTGAAAACATCACATTAACTCTACCCATCTCAACCCCCCCCCTCAGTGCTGACACCTCATATCAGAAGCAGTGTGCCTGGGGCACTTACAGCTAGTCAGCAACTCTCACCCTTTCCCGCTGTAAGTTACTAGTAAACAAACACCATTTCACTGCCAGACCCTGTGTACATCCCCCCCACTTCCCCCCAGGGTGTGTGTCCTCTCCAGTAATGTCACTGTGCCAGATTACTAAGGTACATGATTACCTCATTTCCATGGGACCTAAAAAGGTCTAAATCACAGAACCAGACATCCACCTCACAAGAGGGAGGCAATCCACAGCCACACAAGCAACCCCAGCCCTGATCACAGAGCCATCCATTATTAAATCAGCAATGGGGTGTATTTTCTTGCAAACTTTCAGCTGGTGTTAATTCTATTCTGCAGATATATAGCTCCAGCCAGGATAGTCATTATATTAGCTGTGCTTCCCGATTATAAATGATCATCCAGTCTGTGCCCCCTCTCCCCTCCTCTTTTCTCCAGCCTGGGCTGAGTCAGACACAGGGGCTGAGAACAGAAGCACAAACATGGCCATTTCTGCCAACAATGCTACATACAGCACACTTACCCCTGCTGGGAAGCACAGATCATGTATCCAAACAGGCTCCTTCTCCAGGGCACAGACACACAATGGAGAGAGAAAAAAGATCCAAATTCCTCTCCAAATCCCACAGATCACCCTCAGTATGTAGGTGACAGATAGTCTGTGTTAAAGAGCAGTGAAGGCTGCATGCTTGGCTCCCCTCTCTCTGCCTTGTTCTGGTTCCCCAGCTCTAGCAGCTGCTTGCTTCCTCTGTCTTCCTCTGTAGTTCTGGGCTCTGCAGCAATGTCTGAGTGTCACTGGCTCCCCGCAGCTCTAATCCTCCTCCACCTCACCCGGCTCTGCACACAGGCCCTCCCACTGGTGTGCCATTCATCCACACAGTCAGGTCTCTTAACCCTTCCACCCACACTGATGCACTACAGCCACTGGATACATAGTTGCACTGCAGCATCTAAACATGTGTAGCTGAGATCATCACCTTCAAAACTTCATTCCCTCAATTTATTTATCTATCAAAGAAAGGGAGGGAGTGAGGACAGAGCCTTAAATCAGGACAAATCTTGTGACTGTAAATGAAAAATAAAAATATAAATCAAAACTCAGAGGAAACATTGTAGTCTGATATTCTGTGTATGTTGTCTGACACTATTAACCCTTCGCGTGACCGTAGGTGATGAATGCAATGTGAGCGTATTAGTGGATTTATGGACTTTTTGTGCTGTTTTTCGTCTTCTAGTTTTAATTTGTAGTTAAATGTATACTTTTCAAACACAAAATGAACCACTTAAGGACACATGACGGAAATATTCCGCCATAATTACCTTTTATTTTAGAATCTGTATCCTTAAGGCAGGGGTGCCCAAAAGGTAGATTCCCAGATGTTGCCGAACTATAACTCCCATGATGCTCTGCATGCCTTTAGCGTGACAACGCATCATGGAAGGTGTAGTTTTAAAGAGAGCACCTCTGCCTTAAGGGGTTAAAAGGGTCTGCCAGCTTCCTCGCTTCTGTCAGTCGATCACTTATGTTTATATTTGCCCAATGTAAAACTGTGCTTCGGGGTATGTTGGCACTACTTAAATGCTAATAATAAAAATAATTTTAATGATTGTCTTCATCCACCACATTGTGGTGTAAAATGTTTGACAGCCATATTCACACACAGAATTAGTATTACAGTTATATGGATACAACTGTATTAGTCTATAAAATCTGTAAAGTGCAGTTGTGTACAAAAAGCAAACAAGTAAAATAAAAATGAACAAAAACAGTTATACAAATAGATTTAAAAAAACCTATGAATTTATTATGAGGAAAAATAAACATTTTAGTTTATTTTTACAAGTCTGTTGTCATTGTGAAACAACAACAGTTGATACTGGTTAACCCATCTCCGTTGTACAGACCCATTTCCTATCACATATCCTGCATTTTTTCCTGTGTCTCTCACAGTATTGCACCATTGCGAGTCGCCTCTCTAATCAGTTGACTCTTACACAATTCTACTTCCTGCTGATTGTGTCCCGTTATCTCATGCCAAGCTATGGTATAATACACTTTCTTCAAAATTATCTTTTGTATGAATTTGCTGTTTTTAACATGCTCTAATTTATACCGATTCATATCGTCCACACATTGTAAGATTAAATATTCTTTGCCACATTCAGAGGAAAATAAATTATTTCAACGGGACATTTTTTAAAATGTATTCATAATATACATAAATAAAATACTTAAGTAAATATAATAATAAACTAAAACGGATCTACTTCTAAATTAAGGAACTGTCACTACAGAGAATTTTGTACAACCTGGGAGCTAACCAAGAGTTGGAAATGGTTTGTACTTTGTACTTTTATTTTTCTAAGGTTTTCAGAATTTATTTTAATATACATAGTATGACTGTTTGTCTAGGATCTTTATGTAAATTATACTGTACACAAACAGCACATTACACAACTGTTACCTGTTAAAAAAAAAAATACTTTTGGTGGAGTAGTCCCACTGACACTACCAAGCTACTGCAATAACCAGAATCTCTACATGATTGAACATGGGCATTTAAGGCCCTAGACGGATACCTATGTTATTTATGTTATACTTATTTGGAGTGTAATTTAGATAGGAACTGTTAATGTTTAAAAAATAAAAATGACTATTACCCTTTTTTTCCGAAAAGAACACTGCATTGTTAATTTTACTAAATTATATTTTTTTATAGCACTACTCTATAGCTCTACTGTAGAGTGAGGAATTGATAAATATCCCCCCACTCCCAAAATAGGAAGAGGTAACCCTAAACTGTGATGACCTTTTGACCTTTACTTGGGGATATGAAGAAATTCCTATGCCTACCAATACTTTATATCAGTCCCAGTATACCGACTTACAAATAACTTTAAACTGAAAGAGTCATAAGAGTTGGGCTATGCCAGCTACCTGTCCTCCTTCAATTTTAAATGAGCTAATGTTTACTGTTAATGTAAATCCCAAGACATTATGAAATAGTTTGTTAGTGCCGGGTTGGGCTCACCAGAGGCAACCTAGAGAATTCACTGCCAAACACCTCTTTAAAGGGACACAATTAGTATCAAAACAACTAGCTTAATGAAGCAGATTTTGTGTGTAGATCATGCCAATGCAGTCTCACTGCTCTATTTTATTACATGACCAGAGGCTACATATTTTGCTTAACTTTCTTGACTAAAACTCCATAGCAGCACAAGTTTGACTAGAAACAGAAGCAACCAATCAGAAAACAAAAATATAGAATGTGACGGCAGATAAGAACCATTCGGCCCATCTAATCTGCCCAATTTTCTAAATACTTTCATTAGTCCCTGGCCTTATCTTATAGTTAGGATAGCCTCATGCCTATCCCATGCATGCTTAAACTCCTTTACTGTGTTAACCTCTACCACTTCAGCTGGAAGGCTATTCCATGCATCCACTACCCTCTCAGTAAAGTAATACTTCCTGATATTATTTTAAACCTTTGCCCCTCTAATTTAAGACTATGTCCTCTTGTTGTGGTAGTTTTTCTTCTTTTAAATATAGTCTCCTTTACTGTGTTGATTCCCTTTATATATTTAAATGTTTCTATCATATCCCCCCTGTCTCGTCTTTCCTCCAAGCTATACATGTTAAGATCCTTTAACCTTTCCTGGTAAGTTTTATCCTGCAATCAGGGGCGGGCTGGGCCGGGGGGCAGGGAGGCAATTGCCCCCCAGGCCGCCCTAAATTCTGTCAGGACCGGCCGCTGCAGGGCCGGCCCTTTAAATGCTGCAGCCGCCTGAGCGCTCTGTTATGAGCCTCAGGCGGCTGCAACACATATTCTCCCCTCCCCTGTAGCTGGCCGAGCTCCTCTGCTGTCCGCGGTGCCCGGCCGGACTGATAGGAAGGTGCACACTCAGTGTGCACTTCCTGTCAGTCCGGCCGGTTACAGGAAACAGAAACTCCGCGCGGAACAAGAGTTTTTGTTTCCTGCCACTGGCCGGACTGAAAGAAAGTGCACACTCCTTCCTGTCAGTCCGGCCGGCACCGCGGACAGAAGAGCAGCTCGGCCACGCTACAGGGGAGGGGAGGAGAGGTAAGGGGGGAGGGGGAAATTAAGAAGAAGGGGGGAGGGGGAAATTAAGAAGAAGGGGGGAGGGGGAAATTAAGAAGAAGGGGGGAAATTAAGAAGGGGAAGGGGGAATTAAGAAGAAGGGGGAGGGAGGGGAATTAAGAAGAAGGGGGGATTAAGAAGGAGGGGGGGAATTAAGAAGAAGGGGAGGGGTGGGGGGATTAAGAAGAAGGGGGGAGGGATTAAGAAGAAGGGGGGAGGGATTAGAAGAAGGGGGAGAGGTGCAGGGATTAAGAAGAACAGGGGGGTGGGGAGATTAAGAAGAACAGGGGGATTGGGGGAATTAAGAAGAATGGGGGGATTAAGAAGAACGGGGGTTAAGAAGAACAGGGGGAGTAAGAAGAACACAGAGAGGAGGGGGAAGAGTAAGAAGGACACAGGGAGGAGGGGAGAGAAGGGGAGGTGAGGAGATCACAGGGAGGAGGGGAGAGAAGGGGAGGTGAGGAGATCACAGGGAGGGGAGGTGGAGGAGATCACAGGGAGGGGGGGAGGTGAGGAGAACACAGGGGAGGTGAGGAGAACACAGGGAGGGGGAGGTGAGGAGGAACACAGGGAGGGTGGGGGAGGTGATGAGAACACACAGGAGGGTGGGGGAGCAGCAGAACACATGGGGGGAGGTGGAGGAGATCACAGGGAGGGGGAAGTGAGAAGAACACAGGGAGGGTGGGGGAGTGAGAAGAACACAGGGAGGGTGGAGGGAGTGAGTAGAACACATGGGGGGAGGTGAGGAGAACACATGGGGGGGGTGAGAAAAACACAGGGAGGGAGGGGGCTGAAAAGAATACTGGAGGTTTGGGGGGGTGGGGGGATGAGAAGAGCACAGGGAGGGTGGGTGGGTGTGAGAAGTGACTGCTAAGGAAGGGGGGGAGAGACCACTAAGGGGCAGAGGAGAGCTCTATAGGACAGGGGGCAGGACAGGGAGCTCTTTCACACTACGCGCACACACACAATACATCCCTATACATACACAAACACACAATGCATCCCTACACACACAGAGAAACACACAGTGCACCCATTACACACAAAGACAATGCATCATTACACACAAAGACAATGCATCATTTGCACACATACACAGAAACACACAATGCAAACCCTTACACACATATGCAAACACACACACTGCTTCTCTTACATATACACAGAAACACAATGCATTTCATACACACACTCAATGCACACACTGCAGACACACACCTTGCATCCCTTATGCATACAAACACAGATTCACACAATACATCACTTATACACAAACACACACTGCCTCCACTACAAATACACTGCATCACCTACACAAACTGGTATCCCTATACACTACATACCATAAGTACACACATTAGATCCTCTACAATAACACATCCCCTACACACTCCACTCCCTGTGAGCGAACTCATGGGTGGAACATCTAGGTGGACTTTTAGGTGGGCCTTATAGGCATACTCACCGTCAGGCCCTGGGACCCAGACCTTGAGCTGTTTAAGGGGCCCCAAAAAATGGAGCTGCTTCCCATTCTACTAGAACTTTGAATTTTGTGACCACAGTTACAAACAGCCTTCAGAGATCCTCTTCTACACCAGACCAGTGGAGCCAAACCGCAGCCCATCATCATCCTCATCTGGTTGTAAGTAGGCAATCTAGTATATTATTAGTGACACTAATCTAGCATTTACCTCACATTAAAGGGACACTATAGCTTAATGAAGTAGTTCTGGTGTCTATAGCCGGTCCCTGCAGGCTTTTTAATGTAAACACACACTGTGTGCAGCTTTGGCATTAGTTCATATGGCAGATTATATAGGTGGGGCATTGTGATGTCACATGGGGGGCAGCTTATTTTTCCTTTGCCTAGGGCAGCAAAAATCCTTGCACCGGCTCTGATCCTGGGCAGGTGCACCAGTCTACTAGTGACCCACAGGAGGGGATTGCACTGCACTCTCCTCCTGCCCAGACCTGTCTTTACCGCAGTGAAAGTGCCCTCTGCCCCTAATTTACAGTGGCTCACACTCACAGCAAGCAGTGCCTGGAGCCCTTTGCAGCGATGGGAACTAAGAGGTTCTGCGGCAGGTGGCCGTCCTGCAAGCATTACATTAAACAGCTGTTCCCCATGCAGCCACAGGTGGCGCTGTGCTGAGAGAATGTGATTACTCTTCACTTCCTCCCAGCCTACAGCGCAGCGCATGGGAGAGGGAGAGGAGGAGGCATGATTTAATCTTACAACAAATCCATTAAGCAAATCTTTGGGGGGATCAGCTCTGTTTGCACAGTTTATTGGTGTTTACTCTGATGTCTGTATTAATATTGAGGGATTTCTAAGTAGTAACATCAGTATGTGTCAGCAGGGCCAGCCGTTGGGGTGTGCAAGCTGTGTGGTCACGCAGGGTGCCATGACAACAGAGGCGCCCGGCGGCCAACATAGCTCACAAGTTGGAGACCCCAGCATATTCAATTTAAATGATTCGCTGGTGGTCCACTGGTGCTCACCAGCAGTAGGTGCAGTCGGATTATAGCCTCTCCCTCATGGTTCTGGCGCTCAGTTAGTAAGTCAGAGCACAGGCTCAGAGATTCTCAGCCTGCGCTCTGACAACATTGAAAGTCAGAGCCGTGAAGGAGCGGGTATGGCAAAGAGCTACTGCTTAGCATAACATCAATATCCGTTATAAAACCAGGTGGGCATGGATGGTGAACTGATTTGGTGGTGCAATGGGCCACTTGACTGGTTTTGTCCCCCAGGCCTAAGGCTGCCAGCCCTCCCCTGCCTGCAATCCATGAACCAGTTTAGTAGCCCTTCTCTGAACTCTCTCTAAGGTATCAATTTCCTTCTGGAGATATGGTCTCCAGTACTGCGTACAATACTCCAAGTGAGGTCTCACCAGTGTTCTGTACAATAACATGAGCACTTCCCTCTTTCTACTGCTAATACCTCTATACAACCAAGCATTCTGCTAGCATTTCCTGTTGCTCTATTAAATTGTCTGCCTTTTCCTCAGATGTTGAGGTTAGGACTCTATCAAATATTCTGTACTCTGCCCTTGGGTTTTTACGTCCAAGATGCATTATCTTGCACTTATCCACATTAAATGTCAGCTGCCACAACTCTGACCATTTTCTAGTTTACCTAAATCATTTGCCATTTGGCTTATCCCTCCTGGAACATCAACCCTGTTACATATCTTAGTATCATCAGTAAAAAGACATACCTTACCATCAAGACCTTCTGCAATATCACTAATAAAAATATTAAAGAGAATGGGTCCAAGTACAGATCCCTGAGGTACCCTACTGGTGACAAGCCCATGCTTCGAATATACTCCAATGACTACAACCCTCTGTTACCTGTCACTCAGCGACTGCCTTACCTATTCAACAATACTGGAATCCAAAGTTAAAGATTGAAGTTTATTGATAAGCCTTCTATGTGCAACAGTGTCAAAAGCCTTACTGAAATCTAGGTAAGCAATGTCTACTGCACCACCCTGATCTATTATTTTAGTTACCCAATCAATAAAATCGATAAGATTAGTTTGGCATGATCTCCCTGAAGTAAACCCATGTTGTCTCTGATATTGAAATCTATGAGATTTTAGATGTTCAACAATCCTATCCTTTAACATGGTTTTCATTACTTTCCCCACTACTGCAGTAAGGCTTACTGGCCTATAATTGCCCGACTCCTCCCTCTCTACCCTTTTTGTGAATGGGCACAACATTCGCTAACTTCCAATATTCTGGGGCTACTCCTGTTAACAATGATTGGTTAAATAGAAATAATATAATAAAAACAACAGTTCAAAAGATAATAAGACTCCCTCCCTCTGATGACTCATCCTATTTCTTTGTTGTTCCACAACAGCACAGGTCAGAGTGCCACTGCCTCCTGCATATTGTGGGTTGCTGTGGCCGTTTTTGTATATACTTCTGTCATTTATCTGCATATTCTAATATCTTTTGTTATATTTTATATATATATATATATATATATATATATATATATATATATATATATATATATATATATATATATATATATTTATTATATTCTAGTCGGTTTAACTTGTTGTCATCTACTACTTTGGCTCGTTAGAGCAGATGTTTGCTATCCCTAGCAGGTATTGAGTCTATCTTCGGAGCACACTCAGGGGAGCGGCGGCTTTCGAGTCTTTAATGGCCGGGGCCTCCCTGTAGGACATCCTCCGATCAGCAGATTGGTCTCGTGAAGATACTATCCGACGTTTCTACTATCGTCATACTGAACATGCCTTTTTTTGTGCTGCAGACTAAGCGTTAAAACAGCAAAATATGACACCTCCTCTGTTTTCTGATTGGTTGTTTCTGTTTCTAGTCAAACTTGTGCTACTATGTAGTTTTAGTAAACAAAGTTAAAGGACCACTTTAGTGCCAGGAAAACATACTCGTTTTCCTGGCACTATAGTGCCCTGAGGGTGCCCCCACTCTCAGGGCTCCCCTCCCGCCAGGCTATAGGGTGAGGAAGGGGTTAATTTTTTTTACCTCTTTCTCCAGCACCGGGCGGGGGATTCTCCTCCTCCTCTCCTCCTCCTCTCGTCCTCCTCTCGTCCTCCTCTCGTCCTCCTCCTCCTCTCCTCCTCCTCGGCTGAATGCGCATGCGCGGCACGAGCCGCGTGCGCATTCAGCCAGTCTATAGGAAAGCATTCTCAATGCTTTCCTATGGACGCTGGCGTCTTCTCACTGTGAAAATCACAGTGAGAAGTGCGGAAGCGCCTCTAGCGGCTGTCAATGAGACAGCCACTAGAGGCAGGGTTAACCCTATTATAAACATAGCAGTTTCCTTGAAACTGCTATGTTTATAGAAAAAAGGGTTCAACCTAGCTGGACCTGGCAACCAGACCACTTCATTAAGCTGAAGTGGTCTGGGTGCCTATAGTGGTCCTTTAAGCAAAATATTTGCCTCCTGTCCTTAATAAAATTGAGATTATATGTACACTAAAGCTAGCATAATCTACAATTATCTGCCATTTAGAAGGTAAAGGCACACTAGAGTCACCCAGACCACTTCAGCTCAATGAAGTGGTCTGGGTGCCAGGTCCCTCAGGTTTTAACCCTTCAGATGTAAACATAGCAGTTTCAGAGAAACTGCAATGTTTACATAGCAGGGTTAATCCAACCTCTAGTGGCTGTCTTCCTGACAGCCGCTAGAGGAGCATCTGTGACGCTGGATGCGAAATTCACATCCAGCGTGCAGAACGTCCATAGAAAAGCATTGAGAAATGCTTTCCTATGGACTATTTGAAGACGTGCACGGCACTTGCTGCATTTCACTCCACTCGAGAGCTGACGTCGGCATGGGAGGAGAGATCACCGGCGCTGGATTAAGGTAAGTAGCTGAAGGGGGACCCTGAGGGTGGGGGCACCCTTAGGGCACTATAGTGTCAGGAAAATGGGTTTGTTTTCCTGACACTATAGTGATCCTTTAAGTAACTTTTGTTTCTGCTTATGCAGCCTTAGCCACATCTCAATGGACACAGCCTGCGTGAAAAATAATGCTTCATTTTCAATCAGGCATTATCTTTTTGTAGATGTTTTTATCTCCTACAATGTAAATTGAACTTTATTCACACAGAGGAGGCTTCTGCAGGTTCCAGAAGGCTATTATGAGAACAGGAGATAAGAAATTGGAAATTAAACAGACTTTGCAATAAAGGAAGTTTAAATATTAGATGTCTTTTTACAAGAAGTGTTTGAGAAGACTGTGCAAGTCACATGCATAAACAAAGTGATTTAACTCCTAAATGGCAGAGAATTGAGCAGTGAGATAGCAGGAGCATGATCTATATACCAAAACTGCTTCATTAGGCCATTTTGACACATTTTGAAGCTCATATTGTATTGAGCTAGTGGACAAAAAGGAATTCAAATCACATGGATGAAAAATGACTGACTGCTACCTAAACCATGTACAATAAGATACTGCCCTTTCACTTAATAAATGTCAGGATCTTACCTGATGTGGAGTCCGATGTGCAGAGTTATACGCTCCGAATCACAGGACAGGCAAGGACACAAGCAAAAGAGAAGTCAAGGTATAGCCAAAGTTAGGGGATGCTAGAAGTCAGAGTAAACGATGAGAGAACACACGATCAGGACACACAGTAACAGGAACCAATAACGTGAACCAGAGTCAATGAACTGACAAAGTTCCCAGGGCGAGGCAGTGCTTATATATCCAGCTAATTGATGATCTGCTTCAGGTGGGCTTAGATAGACAGGAGCAGTCACAGGTAAAGTCAAGCCCCCAGTGCTGGAGACAAGGTGAGGATAAACATAGGCTGAAATAAGAACTGGAGTTTGTCTCTGAGGCAAAACAGCAGGACTGCAGCACAGAAGGACCAAATCCCCTGTCTGGCACTTGTAAAACCACTTTTCAATCCACTTACTTGGAAAATACTTCCTTACTTGGACTCTCTGCAAGTCAAGGCTAAATAGGGTCTTGGAATGAGGCACCTGTGACAGGAAGGGGTGCAAAACCAAGGAGTTGGCCTGGGACACCCAAATATATAAAAGAAACCAAGAGGGCTGCACTCACCTGAACATGCTTCCTTACTGGGACTCTCTGCAAGTCAAGGCTTAATAGGCCTTGACTTGCAGAGAGTCCCAGTGAGGAAGTATTTCCCAAGTAAGTGGATTAATCTCATAAGAGCAAGCATTAGGCTGCTAGAGTAGGACCTGCCAAGAATGGGGTACATTGATGTTGTGGCAGGCTTATGCAATATAGCACCCTGTAATGTATTCATGTTCAGGTGAGTGCAGCCCTCTTGGTTTCTTTTATGTATTTGGGAGTCCAGGCCAACTCCTTGGTTTTGCACCCCTCCCTGTCACAGGTGCCTCATTCCAGGACCCTATTTAGCCTTGACTTGCAGAGTCCCAGTAAGGAAGTATTTCCAAAGTAAGTGGATTAATCTCATAAGAGCAGGCATTAGGCTGCTAGAGTAGGACCTGCCAAGAATGGGGTACATTGGCGTTGAGGCAGGCTTATGCAATATATGATCATATAATGTAACTAAACCCCCATAATTTTTTGCCTAGGTGAGGTGTTTTTAAATAAAACTATTACAATCTCTAAGATTTGAAATCATTGTTTAGTAAATAAGCGAGTGCGTTGGATTCTGTATTTTGTATATATATAGATATATATGCACAAAATACAGAATTAGATTTAATGGAAATAATAGTGCCTATAGTTGGAGTTTTCTTTCTTTCTACATTGTTCCCGCTGCGGAACTAGGATATTTGCTTAAACTAAGAAGGTTATGTCTTAAAAGATTATAAGTGCGCAATTTAGACCTGTCTTTTTGATTTCTAAACATTCAATTCAGCTAAACGGCAATCTAGTAAAGACAAAACAAAACCATAGTAATTAACGTCCATAGCTGTGTACTAGGCATTGCATATACTGCTTCAAAGAGTAGATGCATATATCATTCACAGTGCTGACGTGCACATTAACTCTTAATGCATTTATAATTTACGTAACAGATGTCCGTTTGCTGAGCACACGCAAGGTCAAAGGCCAGCAGTGGGCATGTGGCCACTGACTCCGAGCTAGGAGACTGGTCATCCATTTTAATGTGAACTTAATTGTTTTCTATAAATGAATGAAAAACGTTATTTATGAATGTGTGTTCTGGATGAATTATGTTTGTTCACATGACAATACACGGGGGAACAAAGCCAGCGTGTCACTGTGATAGGAGCAGAATGCCCTACTATACCTCTGAAACAGGGCCAATCAGATAAGAGGTGGGTAGGAGGTAACTGGACATGGGTGTTTAGTCCAACACTTGTAAACCATTGAAACTGAATAAAGGTGGTTTAGAAATAGTTAAGATACATTATGTTATGATTACACAATAAAATGCTACAAAAGTAAACCTATTGTGCCAGCTTCCCATGATTCCCTACGTTCCCATGATTCCCTACGTTCCCATGATTCCCTACGTTCCCATGATTTCCCACGTTCCCATGATTCCCTAAGTTCCCATGATTCCCTACTTGTGTAAGCATTTTAGTAGCTGTGCTGTATGGAAAATCTATTAGAAAGATCATGCAGAAATGTACATGTATATTCATTAAAAAAATGTTTGTCCTGTGTTTCTGACTTGCAGCTAGTAATGCCAGATTCACCATATTTCCAGAGCACATATACTCATATGTGTTTGCATTGATAGACCATAGACTTGTGCACAGCAAAAAAAAAAAATAGTTTTTCTTCATTTGTTTTTTCCCCAGGCGATTCGGGTTTCATTTATGGTGTTTCAGGTCAGATTAAATTCGTCCAAGGCCGGATTAACATAGGGCCTGATGGAGCTGCAGCTTCAAGCCCATGCCAATGGAATAGGCCCATTGATTTAAAAACATATTTATTTATTACTCTTCACATGCTCTTGCTTAAGTATGGAAACTTAAGATGGATGAAGGGAAGTGGTTCCCAACCCAGCCCTCAAGTACCCCCTAACAGTCCAGGATTTAGGGATTACCTAGTTGTGTCTAAGGTGTTTTTAGAAAAAAATGTTTTAACCACTTTAGACACAACAGGGTAATCCCTAAATCCTGGACTGGTAGGGGGTACTTGAGGACTCAGTTAGGAACCCCTGATGTAGGGGAACAAAACTGGTGTGGACTGGCTGACAATGAAATTAGTTCATGTAAAGCTGACTTTGTGCACTATGCGAATGCTCTTGCTGCTTCGGTCTCTCTAACACTGTGCCATGTTACCTTTCTTTTACACTCGTACATACAGCTTTTCTCTGTCCCTGACTGTATAACAGGAGCTTCTGCCTGCTACTACGAAGGTTAGGAGAGGAGTGGACCAGCCAGTGCTAGGGGACAATCCTTGGGGGACCAGCGAGTGCTAGGGGACAATCCTTATAAAGCGTTGAGCTAGCTCGTCATTAGATGCATTTATGCCAAGCTCAGGGTGCTGTCTGCACAGTGTGCTGTTATTTGGTCATCCTGCATGATTAGCAGGCAGCCTGACATGCATTTAAGCCAGGCTGACCATCCAATTCTGGCTATTTGATTCACATCGGTGGCCCACCCTTTTACCCCGCCCACTGTTAGAGTTTATGGATTTACATGAAAGATGAAAATGAGAGATTAGCATGGGGTTTGTGTTTTCTGTTAGCTATATCTTGGGAGTTTCCCTCCAGCACCACCTTCACCAGATACATGACGCTTGGGAGTTATAACTGTTTTAGAGTTTTCTGTCTATAAGAGTTTATAATTATTCCCATCATAATTGTAGCACCAGGCCCAATGAGCTCTTAATCTGGCTCTGATTTCATCCATGAGAAATCTTATGGAAAAACATTTCAGACCATGCAAAATGACATTAAAATGTACACATTGGTGTACTACAAAAAGTAGGAGCAGTTAAAAAAAACTCTATATTTTTATACTTATGAAATATATAATATATAATAGATAAATGTATAAATATAGATTTTAATTTTTGAGAAGTGACAAACAGAAGGAAAAAAGAAGGAGCAGTAAAACATATATACACTGAACAAAATTCTAAACGCAACACTTTTGTTTTTGCCCCCATTTTTCATGAGCTGAACTCAAAGATCTAAGACTTTTTCTATGTACACAAAAGGCCTATTTCTCTCAAATATTGTTCACAAATCTGTCTAAATCTCTGTTAATGAGCACTTCTCCTTTGCCGACATAATCCATCCACCTCACAGGTGTGGCATATCAAGATGCTGATTAGACAGCATAATTGTTGCACAGGTGTGCCTTAGGCTGGCCACAATAAAAGGCCACTCTAAAATGTGCAGTTTTATTACACAGCACAATGCCACAGATGTCACAAGTTTTGAGGGAGCATGCAATTAGCATGCTGACTGCAGGAATGTCCACCAGAGTTGTTGCCCGTGAATTGAATGTTCATTTCTCTACCATAAGCCGTCTCCAAAGGCATTTCAGAGAATTTGACTGTACATCCAACTGGCCTCACAACCGCAGACCACATGTAACCACACACCTCCACATCCAGCATCTTCACCACCAAGAAAGTCTGAGACCAGCCACCTGGACAGCTGCTGGAACAATCGTTTTGTATAACCAAAGAATTTCTGCACAAACAGTCAGAAACCATCTCAGGGAAGCTCATCTGCATGCTCGTCTGGCCTCACAACCGCAGACCACGTGTAACCACACCAGTCCAGGACCTCCACATCCAACACCTTCACCTTAAAGATCGTCTGAGACCAGTCACCTGGACAGCTGCTGCAACAATTGGCTTGCATAACCAAAGAATTTCTACACAAACTGTTAGAAAACCGCAGTTCGTCTCTGTAACCGACTTGAGTGGGCAAATGCTCACATTCGATGGCGTCTCGCACTTAGGAGAGGTGTTCTCTTCACGGATGAATCACGGTTATTACTGTACAGGGCAGATGGCAGACAGCGTGTATAGCATTGTGTGGGTGAGCGGTTTGCTGATGTCAACGTGTGGATCGAGTGGCCCATGGTGGCGGGGGGTTTGTGGTATGGGCAGGCGTGTCTATGGACAACGAACACAGGTGCATTTTGTTGATGGCATTTTGATTGCACAGAGATACCATGACGAGATCCTGAGGTCCATTGTTGTGCCATTCATACATGAATAATGCACGGCCACATGTTGCAAGGATCTGTACACAATTCCTGGATGCTGAAAACATCACAGTTCTTGCATGGCCAGCATACTCACTATACATGTCACCCGTGATGCTCTGGGATGCTCTGGATCAGCGTATATGACAGCGTGTTCCAGGTCCTCCCAATATCCAGCAACTTTGCACAGCCATTGAAGAGGAGTGGACGAACATTCCACAGGCCACAATCAACAACCTGATCAACTCTATGCGAAGGAGATGTGTTACACTGCATGATGCGAATGGTGGTCACAGCAGATACTGACTGGTTTTCAGACCTCCCAGACCTACCCAATACAGTAAAACTGCACATTTTAGAGTGGCCTATTCTTGTGGCCAGCCCAAGGCACACATGTGCAATAATCATGCTGTCTAGTCAGCATCTTGATATGTCACATGTCCGATTGGCATTATTCTATCAGTACCAATGGAAAAATGCTCAAAAATATTTTCAAACTAGTTTTTATTTATCTTAATCCAGATGATTTAGTTTTTAATTGCGATTTGGAGTTAAGGAATTCAGACGACTCGCAAAAAAACCCCAAATTTGGACATTTCAAGTGCACAAGTCTAATCAACAGTGCATAAACATTGTTACCCAGTAACTATTGTTAAAATTCAAATGTTGCTAGTATTAAAGAAAGTGATATATCAGTTAGGGAACCTGCAACATATAAATTGTAAATTTTTGAAGAAAAGTGCCAGAATACTCTTTTATTTGCTAAAGTTGATAATAAGCCCTCAGTAGGCAAAAATGCTCCCAAACACCTCCTCATGCCCACTATAAGCAATATACATATAATATTATCCAAATCGAGATACCTTTTTCCCCTTTATTTTAGAACAGACATGTCAAATAACAGTAGTCACAGTGTAATTTCTTGACACAACAATCAATAGTTGGCTCTGGCAAATTCCAAAGCACATGTCGACAAAACAATTAGGTCTGTCAAATTTTATAATAAAGATATGGGCTAACTGCCCACGTTACTTAATAGGGAGCAACCAGTAACACAAAAAAATTGCAAACAAAATAAATAAAGGGGAGGAAGGATAACCACCACCACTGTGTCATTTAGAGAAAATGTAAAAAGGCAATGTGTTATTAACTCTTATAGTCTTCCCATAGTTTCCAGACTTTATCAAAGGCCTTATAAAAGTTGTGCGTGGTCACTTTCTATTCATGTGACTATCCATAAGATATTTATAATTAATTTTAAGTATCACCTGTTGGGAGGCAAGGGTTGAGAACTCTCCTCGCCGCCTGCATTGGTTTGCTAAACATCTTCTGTTCATAAGTGAAGAGACACTTCAAAGGGCAAGCTAATATTGGTGCTCATGGATCCACCCCCAGAAGTTAAAATCTTGAACAGTATTGACAAAAACTATTGAATCTTAGGACACGTCCACCACTTTTTTATGAAGGTAACTTTATGTCCTCTGTGTCTTTATGATGAATAGTTTTTTGTTTTGCCCATGTGAATGAGCTTAACTGGAGTTGTGTGCCAGAGTAGCATCACACATGGAGATACCTTTACTGTGTGTAGTACGACCACTTAAGACCCAAGACCCAGGATGTTGCTGTACAGAGAAGAAGAAAGGTCACTATTCACAATCTAGTTGTAGACAGGATTCATGATTGAGATGAAATACCCTGCTCATTTACATCTGCAGCTTACTACCATCATCCTGCCAAATATCCTGTTCTAACCCTTGTTCAAATAAAACCTTCTGGGTATCTGGTTTAAGAAATATATTGTGCAATAGATACATCCTACACGACTCTCAACAATATCAGCCTGTGCAGACAGACAAACAGACAGATAGATAGATAGCGTCCATAGCAGAACATTTTTTATTGATAACTTAAATAAGTAACTTCAGTAGATTAACTAAGCGTTTTGGGAAATGTAGTCCACAATAGCTCAAAGATAGTCATTACTGGTGTAAAGAATATGGTGTCGCACCTTACATTTTGCACAGTTTGCAGCTGTAAGACGAGCATATTAGTGCTGAACAGGTTACTATAGCCCTTTTTCCACAATTTTTTTTTTTTAGCTTTAATATGCCCTATTGGCACTATTGATCTAGTCCAGCCTCTTATTTAATAAAATCAACCCTATTAATAGTTTAAAACTTACCTCGCATCCAGTGCTGAGCAGGTGCTCCTAATTTAATTTCTATGTCCTTTCTTCATGCACTGTCATCCGTGGTACAATCAATGCTTCTCGGGAGAAACATTTTACTGTACTGTTTCACTGGCTCAGACTGCATGTTTTCTAGGATGGTGAGGAGTGGGAGGACCGAGGGGGGCTATAATTATAAAAAATAGGGTAAATGTTAAAATCAGATGGAGGTGGGGAGTGCTTGAAAGAGGAAGGAGACCCTGAAGCTTTCCCTTGCAGGCTCTGTGTCTACAAGGGAGAAGCTCACTACATCTTTCACCAGCATGACAAAAGTGGTCATAGGGGTTGGAGTAGCCCTTGACACAGTATCTAAAATAGGGAGAGCATGGATGATTTTTGGCTACATGATTAAAGGCCAATTTGCCAGTTTATTTTTAGACTCCACCGGTCATAGTCCCTTCAAAACAGTAATTTTTCAAGTTCGGAATCTAATCAGATTTCTTGTGTGTCCTGGTCATGCTATTACTGCTGTTTTGCGTTTCTGGTGTTCCACCATGACCCCAGCCATGGCTTCTGTTCTACTTTCACCGTCTGTCAGAAACTTCCTTACTCTTTGACCACAACTGCTGGTGAAGGATCATGGGGAATTTAGCTGCTTAGATGCTTGCATGGCATAAATGCTGTTGAAGAGACATAGAGGTTTTAGGTTATCACTAGATGGAAAACAACCGTCTATCAAGCGATTTGATATAACATTACCTCAAGAAATACTTGGTGCTAATACATTATTCTGGTTACAAGATGTAGCTTTTACCCAGCTACACGTTGAACATGTTCCATTTATTCAAACTCTACATGTTTGAAAGCGGTAAGCAGACTGTCAATATTCTGTTCCTGAAACAAATGGATATGTACAGTCAGTCACTTGACCATTTATTTAAGAAATTCTTCTGTCTCAGAAAATTAATGTAGAGATTTGGTTCAGGGGGAAAAAATACATTTAAACTTGAAGCCTACGCGTCTAATCTCCAACTGTCTGCATTCGGTAAAAAAACACCAGATTAATATGTTTTCTGGTATGTTTTATGTTTAGTTGGTGCAAATATATTTTACGTGTCTAAGGCTCACTATTTATGCATTTTTCTGTAGTAAAGTTGCAGAATATAGTGATAAATATGCAAGAAAAATGGAAATATCTTTAAAAGCACAATAGACAAAACTTTATAGTAAAATCTGTATTTTTTCCCCAATATTTAGATTTTTTACACTTGCTTGCTAGATGTTTTATGATAGACTTTTCTATCCTATTTCATAGATTGTATGAAAGAACTACGGAGTGTACCCTGTCTTTTTTTAACCCCTTAAGGACTGGACTGTTTTTGCGATGTTGTACATTTGCGACCAGGCATATTTTTACACTTTTGTGGTGTTTGTGTTTGGCTGGAATTTTCCGCTCTCTCATTTACTGTTCCCATACAAATTATATATTGTTTTTTCAGGACAAAAGGGGCTTTCTTTACATACCATTATTTATATAATCTCATGTATTTTAATTTAAAAAAAATAAAAAAATATGATGAAAAATTGAAAAAAATACATGTTTTTTGACTTTTACTTGAAAAATCTTTTACTCATCTACAAAAGCGAATTAAAAAAACTGCTAAATAGATTCAAAATTTTGTCCTGAGTTTAAAAATACCCTGTGTTTACGTGCTTTTTTGCTTTTTTTTGCATGTTATAGGGCTATAGGTACAAGTAGAATATTGCGGTTTCAAAACATAATTTTTTTAAATTTATCAATAGTGACATTGTAACACTATTATCTGTCATAAATCTCTGAATAACACCCCACATGTACATATTTTTTTTAAAGTAGACAACCCAGGGTATTCAATATGGGGTATGTCCAGTCTTTTTTAGTAGCCACTTAGTCGAAAACACTGGCCAAAGTAAGCATTCATATTTGTTTGTGTGTGAAAAAAGTAAAAAAACTAAATTGAACGCTAATTTTGGCCAGTGTTTGTGACCAAGTGGTTACTAAAAAAGACTGGACATACCCCATTTGCAATACCTTGGGTTGTCTTCTTTTGCAAATGGTATGCCATCATGGGGGTAATTCTCATTCCTGGGCTACCATACGCTCTCAAAGGCAACGTAACCAACCTGGCCATTTTCAATGTAAAAATATTTGACCCATATATTTGACCTTGTAACTTTCAAAAATACTATAAAACCTGTACATGGGGGGTACTGTTTTACTCAGGAGACTTTGCTGAACACAAATATTAGTGTTTAAAAACTGGAAAACGTATCACAACAATTATATCATCAGTAAAAGTGCTGTTTGTGTGTGAAAAATGCAAAAAAAGTCACTTTCACTGACAATATCATCGCTGTGATATGTTTTACTGTTTTGAATCACTAATATTTGTGTTCAGCGAAGTCTCCCGAGTAAAACAGTACCCCCCATGTACAGGTTTTAGGGTGTCGTAGAACGTTACAGGGTAAAATACAGTGCTAGCAAATTCAATTCTCTGGAATTTCGGCCTGGGTTGGCAGGCAGGTCCCTTAAATTGCAATCAATAAAATTACTGAATTATGTAAAACTATTACATAAATACGCACGTAGAATTTAAATATATATGCATATTTATATATTTGAAGTCTACGTGTATATTTATATAATTATTTATGTAATTTTGTATATGGACATATGTATATTTCTTATTATTTTTATATACATAGATATATATACAAATCAGGGCCGGACTGGGGAAAAAATTAGGCCCGGGCATTTTTCAATCAGAGCGGCCCCCTAAGAAGGGGGCGGGGCCAGAAAGTGTGTGTTTTGTCATCACTAATGACAAGCACGCCCCCTCTCAAAGTGAGCATGTTGGTTCAATGCGCAGAGCCCTGCTAAAGAGCTCTGGCACTAGAAAAAGGCCCTGAATTTATTCTGCGCAGCGCAAGCAAATTTAATAACATGCTTGCGCTGTGTTTGCTTTTAAATTGTCTCTGGTGTCTCCACAAGTGGGATACCAGAGGACAAAAGGGCCAGGAAAGTGCATGGTGCATATGTTTGCAGCCTGCTTGTGGGATTGCGTGTGTGTATTGTGGTATTGTATAAATAGGTCAATTTAATTTGTGTTTGTGGTGTAATATGTGTGGCTAGGGGCTGTAGAGAGTGTGGGATGCAGCGAGAGAGTGCATACGGGCTGAAGTGTATGTGTATAGGTGACGTAGTGTGTGTAGGGGTTACAGAGAGGGTGTGTTTAGAGAATGTTGTATGTGTTTGCTGACAAGGAATGTAGTGTGTGTGTGTGTAGGAGATCTACTGTGTAAAGGATTAAGAGTGCATATAGGGTAAGGGATCTAGTGTTATCTGGAGCGTAATGTGTGTAGTGGTGCAGTGTGAGGGGTGCTGTAGTGTGTGTGTGTGTGTGTGTGTGTGTGTATGTATATATATATATATATATATTTGGACTTATTGTATGTGTGAGGGGCGCAGTGTGTGTATGTAAGAGGGGTGCTGTGTGTGAGGGTGTTTTTATCTGCTGTCACATTCTAGGTTTCTAATTTTCTTTGTCTGTTAACTCACTGAGGGTTATTATTATATATATATATATATATGTGTGTGCTGTATATGTGTGGGAGTGTGCTGTGTGTGTGAGTGAGGGTGCAGTGTGTGTCTGGGGGTGCAGTGTGAGTGAGGGTGCTGTGTGTGTCTGGGGGTGCAGTGTTAGTTTGGGTGCTGTGTCTGGGGGTGCTGTGTGTGTGTTGGGGTGCGCTGTGTGTGTTTGGGGGTGCTGTGTGTGTCTGGGTGCTGTGTGTGTCTGGGTGCGCTGTGTGTCTCTGGGGGCGCTATGTGTCTCTGGGGGCGCTATGTGTCTCTGGGGGCGCTGTGTGTGTGAGTGTGAATGTATTTTTTATTTAAATTTAAATATTTATTTTATTAATAAAAAAATATATATATATATATCCCAGGGTGCTGTGTGTGTCTGTCTGGGTGCTGTGTGTGTCTGGGTGCTGTGTGTGTCTGGGTGCACTTGTGTGTGTCTGGGGTGCTGTGTGTGTCTGGGTGCTGTGTCTGCGCTGTGTGTGTGTCTGGGGTGCTGTGTGTGTCTGGGGGTGCTGTGTGTCTGCGCTGTGTGTGTCTGGGTGCTGTGTGTGTCTGGGGTGCTGTGTGTGTGTCTGGGTGCTGTGTGTGTCTGCGCTGTGTGTGTCTGCGCTGTGTGTGAGTCTGGGGGGGTGCTGTGTCTGGGTACTGTGTGTGTCTGGGTGTTGTGTGTCTGGGGGGTGTGTGTCTGGGGGTGCTGTGTGTGTGTCTGGGTGCTGTGTGTGTGTCTGGGTGCTGTGTGTGTGTCTGGGTGTTGTGTGTCTGGGGGTGCTGTGTGTGTCTGGGTACTGTGTGTGTCTGGGTGTTGTGTGTCTGGGGGTGCTGTGTGTGTGTCTGGGTGCTGTGTGTGTGTCTGGGGGTGATGTGTGTGTCTGGGTGCTGTGTCTGGGTGCTGTGTGTGTCTGGGGGTGCTGTGTGTGTGTGTCTGGGTGCTGTGTGTGTCTGGGTGCTGTGTGTGTCTGGGTGCTGTGTGTGTCTGGGGGGTGCTGTGTGTGTCTGGGTGCTGTGTGTGTCTGGGTGCTGTGTGGGGGGTGCTGTGTGTCTGGGTGTTGTTGTGTGTGTCTGGGTGCTGTGTGTGTCTGGGTGCTGTGTGTGTCTGGGTGCTGTGTGTGTCTGGGGTGCTGTGTGTGTCTGGGTGCTGTGTGTGTCTGGGTGCTGTGTGTGTCTGGGTGGTGTGTGTGTCTGGGGGTGCTGTGTGTGCCTGGGTGCTGTGTCTGGGTGCTGTGTGTGTCTGGGGGGTGCTGTGTCTGGGTGTTGTGTGTGTCTGGGTGCTGTGTGTGTCTGGGTGCTGTGTATGGGTGCTGTGTGTGTCTGGGGGGTGCTGTGTCTGGGTGTTGTGTGTGTCTGGGTGCTGTGTGTGTCTGTGGGTGCTGTGTGTGTCTGGGGGTGCTGTGTATGGGTGCTGTGTGTGTCTGGGGGTGCTGTGTATGGGGGTGTGAATGTATTTTTTATTTAAATTTAAATATTTATTTTATTAATAAAATATATATTTATATATCCCGCCCCCCCTCCCTTCTTACCTTTATCCTGGGAGGGGGGAGGAGGAGATCCGTTCTGCCATGAGGGGGTGGGGAGCCATGCTGCCTTCCCTGGTGGTCCAGTGGTGAGAGTGAACTCTAACCTGCAGGTTAGAGTTCACTCTCGCGAGATCTGAGCGTTGCCGTGGTAACCGCGGCAACGCTCAGAATCCCGCGAGAGGACCCGGCGGAGCTGCTTGTTAGAGCTCCGCCGGGTCCTCTCTCCTCCCTCACCCAGCCGGCGGCCGCATTTCCCTGTCTGTGGGCCGGTGGGGAGATCTTTGATCTCCCCACCGGCCCACGGAGACACATAGCCGGGCCGGCGCTCGGGTAGCGCTGGCCCTGCAGGGGCCGGCCGGGGAGATCCCCTGCCGGCCTCGGCCCCACGGCCATCGCGGCCCACCGGGCATTTGCCCGGTATGCCCGATGGCCAGTCCGGGCCTGATACAAATTCATTCTAAGTGTATTTTGATATAAATATATATATATTAATTTTAAAATACAGTTAGAATAAAATTTCATATAGATATATAATTTTTTTTTATTTTTTTATTATTATTTTAAAACATTTTTATTTAATTTAAATTACTTATTATTTATATTTTATAATAATATATATATACAATATATATAGTTATTATATATATTATATATATACATGTGTAATTTAATTATAAGTGTATTTTTATATTAATATAAGTACATATTAATATAAAAATACACTTAGTATGGCATTATATATATATGATATATATATATATGATATATAATATATGTCTATATATCATATATACACATATATAAAAAAAAATTATTTTTTATTAACACTAACTTTATTTTTTTTTCTGATTTTACACTAGCAGGGAGACTGCCTGTCAGCACAGGCAGTCCCCCTGCAGGCAGACACTAGGACACCCATTGTGACCATGTGATCGCTGTGTTAAGCGATCACATGGCCACAGGGGTCCTAATCTGCCGTGGGGAGACTGTCTGGGCTGCAGGCAGTCTCCCCACAACCGGAGCAACACTGATCGCCGCCGGGGGAACGACGGCGATCAGGTAAGTAACGGAGACCGTTAGGACGGTTCAGGACCGTCATCGGTCCTCAAGGCAAAAATGCCGATGACGGTTCTGAACCGTCCTCGGTCGCTAAGGGGTTAACATTTATTTTGCTGTTAAGATGGAGAAGCTCATAAAAAGGCTGGCGCTACTAAAATATGTTCTTAGTCTGGACTGGACTGGCCTGGGAGGCACAAAGTCTGGGTGACGGGTTGGAGAGCTCCCATCTTTTGCCCGTCATTCTGTGCACCGGGATACTGTGAGTATGTGTCAGAGTGAAGGTATGTTTGAGTATATGTGACTGTGAATATGTTTATACCAATGTGTTTGCCAGTGTGTTTGTGATTGTGTGTGTGTCAGTGAGTGTGTGTATGTGTTTTTAAAATATCAAGGTTTAATAAAACAAAATCTCTCTCTATATGTATATGTATATGTGTGTGTGTGTGTGTATATGTATGCATATCTATTGTAGGCGTATGTTGATATGCAAATGTTTTGAATTTTATAATGTATACACAAATATTAATATGATAGACTTGCATCTGAGGAACACACCAACATTAAAAGTCAACTTTTGGTTTTAACATTTGGGGTATTCCTTTACCCATCTAGATGCCAGGTGCTCCCCCAAAATAAAAATAAAGTTGACTTACCTTTTTCTCTAGCAGTGATTCTTCTCTTGTTTCTGTTCTGCTTGGAACCCAGACATTATCAGTGACAACAGTCTCCCTTTCTTCAAGGGGGGGACTAAAAGAGAGACACAAGCCTGCAGGTGGGTAGCAAAATGTATTTTCACCTGTGTTGTCCAAAATCATTGCACTGGTCCTGTCCGTACATGAACTTGCCTCTCCGATTCTGCAGCAATCATACTGTAATCACTTTGTTTAGTTTTTTTTAAACTTTTTAGGATGTCTTTTAAAGCAGACCAATAGTAGTAGTATACATTTGTAGAGGCAAACAATGAGAACATTAGATCTATATACAAAACACAAACTAACAAAAAAAAAACAACTGACATTGAGTTATGCATTGTGCGTTAGCAGATAAGGTTTACGTTGTATGAGGATGCTTTCGCTAATTTAGGAGTCTGTAAATGGAAAAGGGTGGATCAGGTCAAGAATGGAAGACACTAGGTCTTCCATGAGCATACAGGACAAGGTTTGGAACATGCAGTGAAAGTGACTGACAAGGCATTCAACCGCTGGGTTAGTGGCATGGATTTCATGTCGTTAGGACACAAGGCAACAAAAGGGCAGCAAAAAATAGCAAGGGGTAATGTCAAATAAATAACTTAGATTTCTGCCTCTCATAAAAATACTAGATTCATATGTTTTGTTTGTAGTCTATTTTAGTTTTGATTGATTTTAAAGTTTTTGCCTTAATAATATGTCTTAATTATTTTATCAAATAAATAGGAATTTCTTAGGTATATTTTTTCCTTAAGTCTTTTTTTATTCCTAGTCATTTCTACACGCATCTTGCCGAATATGCTGGTGTAAAGCTGAATTAACGTGTTAACATGGGAAAGAAATAAGCGGCTACCAGCGAGTATACAATATAGGTCACAAGGCAAGATGGGCATGGCAGAAAAATGAGTGGTTATATAATAAAATCCCCAGGATCAACAAAGGTATGTTAGGATTTTAAAGGCATTGTGGAAATTATTTAGATCCTGGGACATATCTAATGATTTAATACAATGAATGAAGAATGGATTCCAGAAACGAGGTCAATAAGGCCTGGCTGCACAGGGTTTCTGCTACCATAAGGCGGCACAGGTAGCCAACTTAATTTTCCCAGTGGAACCATTTGACAACATGATTTGTATCAACATCGTGGAACCCCCCTTTCCCACTACACCCGGAAAAAAACCCCGCAGTTTTTTCGTATGTGCCGGTGTGTGCCTGTGTGTCAAGGTGTGTGTTTCTGTGTTTGTATGTGCCAGTGTGTGTATCTGTATGTCAATGTGTATCTGTGTGTGTGAGTGTATGTATCTGATGCACAGACACACACACACTGGCACATAGTGGCACACAGATACACACTGACACACAGATACACACACCTTGACACACAGTGTGTATCTGTGTGTGTGTGTATGTGTGTGTGTGTATGTATGTATCTGTGTGTGTATCTGTGTTTGTATGTGTCTGTGTATCACAGTGGCACATAGTGGCACCAGATACACATACTGACACAGATACACACACCTTGACACACAGTGTATATCTGTGTGTGTGTGTGTGTGTATTTGTGTGTCAAGGTGTGTGTATCTATGTGTCAAAGTGTGTGTATCTTTGATTTTATGTGCCGGTGTGTGTCAAGGTGTGTATATCTGTGTTTGTATGTGCCAGTGTGTGTATCTCTGTGTCAGTGTGTATCTGTGTGTGTGTGTGTGTGTGTGTATGTACCTGACACACATATACACAAACACTGGCTCATGGTGGAACACAGATACACACTGGCACACAGACACGAACACCTTGACACTCAGATACACACACTCAGATACACACTGACACACAAACACATGCATCTTGACTCACAAATTCACACACACTCAGATATACACAGTGACATATACACACACTTGCACACGCAGATACACACATGGGCACATACACACATTGACACATACACACAGTGTCATATACACACACTGACACACTCAGATACACACACACATTGACACATACAAACACACTGATATACACAAACACATACAAACTCCCTAACAGACACACATACAATTTTTAAAAATTTTTTTTTATTTTACTCCACCCGGCCCCCTACCTTTGGGAGTGCTGGCATGTCCCCGTGGTCCAGTGGTGCTGCTTGGCTGAGTGTGCGGTGCCTGGGGTCCAGTGGGGCTGCTGGTGTGTGGTCCCTGGGGTCCAATGGGGCTGCTGAGCGGCTGGCTTGCGGGCAGCGAGGGAGCAGTGATCTCCCTGCTCAGCTCCCTTGTGCGCTTCTTAGTTATGCAGGAGCAACGTCATATTCCGGCTCCGGCATCACTTCTGTGTGTGAGGGAGCTGGGCAGGGAGATCACTGTCCACTTCTCCCTTGCAGCATGCTGCCATTTTGTTTTTATACATTTTGGTGGAACACCAATTGGGAAATGCTGGTTTAGAGCTTTGCTATGCATCCAATATGCACAAAACAGGTGTTAGCCAGCCTGGATCGCAAAGGGTTTAAACTCTTGCCTCAATTTCACAGAGGCAATAAGCTCTGTATGTGCAGTGTTTCATAGCAAAACTCTGCACATACAGACTCCAAGTACCATAACCACTTCCAAACACTGAAGTGACCATAGTGCTTAGAGTAACCCTTTAACCATAAGTGCATTGGAAAGGAATCAATTGGGTTATTTAACTCCTTATCCTATGCCGTCTCATCTTTATCTTGGTGATCCAGTAGCGGAGCAAGGGATGTGAGCATGGAAAACCCTGCCCAGAATATTGGAAACTGGCAGAGTAGTACAGAGTGGGATCATGAAGGCCATGTTGGAAAATAAAAGCCATGAGCATGCCTCTTGTGATTTCATCCTTTAGATTGTCAGCTTGTTTGGGCAGGGCCCTCTTCACCTACTGTTCCTGTTTGCCCTACATGTATTTTTAAAATGAAATGTTTGTCTTGTTTACCCATTGTACAGCGCTGTAGAATATGTCGGCACTGTTTAAATAATTGTAATTATAATTCAACCACTACAAAACCATAGCATGTAGCACTAATCTACTCTTTACCACTTGCAAGTGTAAGGTTGATTGAAAGGAGAGTATTAATGGATGGATTATACAAGCAGAAGGAAGCAGGGGAAAAAAATTAATGGATGAGCCCTTGCTATGCATCTGTAGCCTACCTTCATCCTCTAGTCCAGGGATAGGCAACCTTTGGCACTCCAGATGTTTTGGACTACATTCCCCATAATGCTCTGACACCAATAGTGCTGGCAAATCATCATGGGAGGTGTAGTCCAAAACATCTGGAGTGCCGAAGGTTGTCTATGCCTGCTCTAGTCTATATGTAGGTATAGCCTTTCCCCTGACAATGCTAATCATGATGTACTGCTCTCTGTACTTGTCTGTCAGCATAGAATGAGCTTAGAAAGAAGATAAGAAACATACGCAATGTTTCTGATTACCCTCCCCCAATGCAAAGCGTGCCCTGACTATGCCAGGATTGAACTGAATTGTGATGTTGCTTTCTTAATATTTAATATATATTTTAAACAAGATGGAACATCAATGAAAAAAGTTAAAACAAGTTATAGGCGATTATCAATTTTGTATTCAATGTTGAATTCTCCAGATAAGTGTTGATCCCCATTAAGGAAGACGATTGTACTATTTACGCCTGTTTAGTTTTCTAAATACTGTAGAGCTCTATGCTTGAATAATGTTTGCAGACAAAATGGCTTTACACCATTATGAGAGATTACGCTTGTTTGTAACACCATACATGCACGACTAAAAATTAGTTTTACCCTTCAATTTTATAATATCCTGCAGTTTTTTCTTAAAATGTGATTCTTTTAACATCATTTAGAATTTCTAAAGCACTGCACAAAATTTAGCATATTTAGGCATTTTGCCAGTTTTAATAACAAAGACCCCTAATGTTTAAAACTGAGAATTAAGGAATATATTGGGCACTTATGCTCCAGGTGAGATATTTTAGAATGCGTGCCAAATATAATTTGTTGCTATTTTCCATTTAACGTTTCTTAATCATTGGTGTTTTAACTTGTCTAGGGATAAATGGTTTTACAACATATTGCTTAAAGCCACAAACATTAAAAAATAAAGGATAAACATATTTTAATTAACATACATAAAAAAGGTTGGCTAATAACACATGCCTATTTTTTGTATATTAATACAAATTGTTCTTTGTATGAAATAATTCTAATGATCTGTACGTAAAAATACCCTTGCTGATTAGTCCTTTGAGAGAGAGAGAAATATTGCAATAAATGCTTTCCATTTCTTAAAATTGTTAGAATATAACAAGGGAAATGGATATATTTGGCTAAAACACTTGAATTAGAAAGATAATCCAATTCAGCTATTTTTCCAGCTTGTCTAAATGAGTCTATACTTTTTAATCTCCTGGTCAATTCATGCCAATTCCTAATTACATGCATTATTCTAAGGAAGTTTATTATGTGAACATGGAGTTTTGGTGAGTTAAACTCTAGGTCACTGCAAATGTGCTGAAATATTTTGATACATAGCTGTTTTGATTAAAATAAATTGGAATAGGAAAATTATACGAATGCAGTTCAGAGCACATGCAATCATTTTGTGTAAGATTCTTTCATAGAGGAATACTTATATTTAGTTTCTTTAAGTAAATTGTAATTAACTATATTTGAAAGAGGCAAAAGACACGTTAATGATGAATAAGCATAATTTTATTTTGATATTTCCACAATAAAGGCTACTGAAGTGCATACACCTCTTTTCATAATTTCATGCACATGTACGTGCACTCGTACTTCACACAGACGAAAATATTGGCTTTCATTAATTTGCATAGCATGCCAGGTTGTGCCAGAACAATCAAATAAGAGAATATTAAATTCAAACAGGATAAAATAACGGTGGATTGGTGCTTTAGTGTACAAGAACAAAATGCAACTACCCCCAGTGCCTAAAGTTACTCAAAAATTCATATTATCCAGGCAGATGCTCAAGATAACCTCTCCATTTCCAAAATGTGGTAGATAATTTAATTAAATTGGGAATCCCTCGCACTGCTCGTAAACAGGAGGGGATCCAAGACTGTGTGAGGCTGGTATATAAGGTAAATCTGCAAATAAATAAATAAAACACATATTAAGCAATAGCAAAAAAATGCAAAACTCATTAACGAACATTTAGGGAACACACAATTCTCCCGTTTCCATTCTTCTTTAACTGGCTATTACATTATGTGTATTTCATAGTTTTGACAAATAAATCTCACCCTTCCCCAATGAATCACCTTGTAGAATGTCACATAACACATTCAGTTACAGTTGTTTTGACACATTGTTCTCATGTAAAGGACCATTACCATGTTAATAATAACTAAACATGGCTGCTCTGGGGGTATCTGCACCCAGAACATATGGCTGCTTGCATGTATCGGGTCAGGAGATCAAATTCCTAAACATTGTGAGTGAAACAGCAGGCTATTCCCAATTATGCTTCATATGTAAGCAGTGTATGGATGACAGAACCTGTATGAATACTTCCTTCACATGAATGACTTTTATATAGTCACAGACTTAGTGTGAGATGTATAAAAATGTTGTGCTATTTTCTTATGTATAAAAAGAACTATGCTATTTCGCTCATCTTAGGTATATAAAATGCTAAACAAAAATAAATACCAACACAAGCTGGTTTAATAAAAACCCAATATGGGTTCGTAGTGGAATATTTGGTGCAGAGACAAAGATGTATGTATACAAATAACAAATGTTTAATGTTAGCAGACAAAAAGCAATATTGCCATTTGTGTATCCTAAATATTTATTCAATAACATGTAAAGTGTGCATGATTATAATTAAATAATTTATCAATAAAAAATATGAATATTCACAAAAGTCATGTTTTGTTTAGTTAAAAATGATGAGAGTTATCATAAAGACAAACCACTGTCTTTGTTGGAAAATTGCTGTGTCCAACGGCTCACAATATTGACTGCACATAAACCTTATGAGTTTCCAATTATGTCCTTCTACTAAGGACACTATTATGGTCGCTACCAAGTGGCGCTTGTAAACTTACAAAGCATACATCATGTAAACAAAATTAAAATCAGAGCTGCCACGCTGTTTCAAATCCAAAGGCAGTTATTTACACCCCAGGGCATTGAAATCAAAATACAGAAAAGGCCAGTAAAAGAAGAGTAATGGTCATTGTCTTGAAAAGATTTGTGAAAGAAATCCGTAGACTTTATATGCTCTCCTTTTATTTATTCTGATTTTTAAACAGCATGGGAGTTCTGATTTTTAATTTTATTTACAGGTTACTTGGGATTGACATCCTTACTTAGGGAGCGAGTACACTATGCACTTGAACTGTTATTGGATTATCTATTAAGTAGCTAATTTAAATTATATATTAGGCTACTTGGGAGTTGGTTTTATAGCTGTATACACCAAGTTTTTTGAAGCATACACGATGTTCACTTAAGAAACACTGCAAACCTTTAAAGCACTTTGGCTTTCTTAAGTGCCTCAGGTATGAACGTACGTCCTCTTTTTTAACTCTGATAAAAGTGCTGATTCCAGTAGAAACTGGAACCTTTATAAATGAACATTGTGACAAATTCCTGGTTCCAACTGAAGATGTAAGCAATTGCCAAGAGCACTTATCTTGCAAAGGTTTCTCAGTGAGTGGTGACTGGCTAATTGGGAAGTGTGTAATAGGACAGGCACAGTGGAGGGGTATAGGTGGAAGGGTGGGGCTGTTTTGAAAACCTTTAGGTGACTTATTAAAGGGACTCTCCAGTGCCAGGAAAAGAAACTGTTTTCCTGGCACTGCAGGTCCCCTCTCCCTCCCGCCCCCCCATCCCAAGTTGCTGAAGGGGTTAAAACCACTTCAGTGACTTACCTGTATCCAGCGCCAATGTCCCTCGGCGCTGGGTCAGGATCTGCCCACGCTCCTCCCCCGCCGATGTCATCCTGCGGGGGAGACCTACTGAGCATGCACGCCCGGCGTCGGGGGAGACCTAATGCGCATGCGCATTAGACCTCACTATAGGAAAGCATTGAATAATGCTTTCCTATGGGGATTTCAGCAACGCTGGAGGTGCACACATAGCGTGAGGACGTCCAGCGACGTTATAGCACACTTTTCGTGTTCTATGAACATGGAAGTGTCCTCTAGTGGCTGTCTAGGAGATGTAATTGAGAACAGGATCAATATAACACAACAAATTTACACAGATCAAATTCTAAACACATTTATTGAAGTTTTAGGACACAATACTGTGAGTATTATTGCTGTGGAGCTCTGTTATGCACAACAACAATATGGAGCTCTTAAAAAAGAGGGACATTAGGATAGAAAAGAGGGACAGAAGGATTTGAGCCCAAAAGAGGGACTGTCTATCCTAAATAGTGACACCTGGGAGGTATGGTCCACATTATAATCCATATTCAACTAGGAAACATCAGCGGAATAGGAGTGCTTGTAATATTGTGCACATTAGCCATTTAAATTAATACCCACAACATCCATCAAGTTTAGAATGGTATCTCTGCACATTTCAAGAATAAACCATTATTTCATTCTTAATGTATGTACCTAATGCATTCAATAACTGCAGTAAATCCACCCCAGATTGCCCTTTTCGGAATGTTATTGTGGAACAATAAACAATGGCCTTCAAACAATGCCAATGTGGTACTTTCCGATCAAGTAAATCATATTTCAGCAGTTTCCTGAATGATGCTGAAATAAGGAATGTAAATGTTTATATAATTTCAGAGACAAGTTATTTTAGCTAGTTGTGCGCCCAGTAAAAGGGCTATTATCATACGTAGTGGGAGTCTTTTTCTTTTCATAGCTTTCACTGGCTCTGGTTGCTGTGTCTGATTACTAGTTAGAAGTATATTTGTGCCTGTCTCGGCCAAAGATTTAGGCTGAAATTGGCCTGCGAATATGTTCTATATCTAGTAACTATATCATCTAGAGATAAAGCATTGTTGTGACCCCACTTTGTCCTCCTTCGTCTTGTCCTCTGTGAGTAAATTGATGGTAAAACAACAGGATTCTCTGAAAAAACGTAGAATTCTCTATACAAAAATAATACATTTAATAAAACTCTGATTTGCGAATCGTTTACTGCATTTTAGTTTATCATCCCCAATCATCGTATAGAAAAATACTCAATTTGTACCATAGTACGCGTCAGCCCCTTAGATGACTTACCTACGAAGCACCATTTATAACTATAACAACTGTATTTTATAGAAACAAAGTTTAAATCTTGTTGCCTCTTGAGTGGTGTAAAACAGGTATGTATTTTGGAATATATATGTTGTTTTACACTCTACACTCATTGTCACAACATACCTATACAACCGTGACTGCTGGTAAAGTGCTCGGCGAACAGTGGTCAGCTATGGAAGTTTACATCTTGCTATTGTTTGAGAAAGCTTATTTGCATATTTGATAAAGGTGTCAAAGTTTGGATCCATATGACAGCCATGAAAACCAATACTAGAGTCTGAAATATCATCAGATTCCTGGGGACCAGATGAGGATTTCTATCTACCACCAGGAATATATCCCAACTGTTGCGCGGATCCCTGTTACACCATTGGAGGCTTCATGTTTGCATCCAAGAGATGTATATGTTCTAGTCACTGAAATGGGTGACTGCCCAGTAGGCAGTAGATAAGGCACTTCTATATTCTCTGCTTGTCGGTCAGAAGACCTGAATGAAGGAATTTAATTGAAAGTACTGGTTTAAGGTTAAAACATAAACCACTTTATTAAGAGAACCATGTTGTGTATACAGGGTTTTAAAAGTACTTATATACCTATACCAGATATGGACTGGAGAAGGCACCCTTTTCATGAATGGTCCATGAATTTAAACTACCACTGTCTTTATATTTCCCAGTTCGCACCAAGTACAGACCCACTAGGTTAAACAGACTAAATGTGTGTTCACATGATCCCGAAAAAGGAAAGTGATTTTGGTGTGTTATGATTCCTTCCCATATAATACCAATAACTCCTTAACAAAGTATAGAACAGAATGAGAGAAAGACTTACACTATCCCTGGGGTAAAATGGTCAGCAGCTTTTGGGGAACATAGGAAGCACACACACACTGCATATGTAACCTAGAATTGATCAGAAAAATCTCATCTTGATGGTGTCTAGTACTTGCACGATTAGTCCACATCTACAAATCATCGTCAGATAGATGTTGGAGATGTGGAATGGATGGGGGCACAATGGAACATATCTGGTGTGCCCGGGGATGAAACCCTTATGGACAGAGATTGCTCATATGACAGGGGAGCTGGTGGGTGAACGGATACTATGTACTGTGGATTTTTCTTTCTGTTGTTTATGTTCCCAAGTACATTCTCCAAAGAATTATGTCTTTTGGCCTTCCATGTTCTGATAGCAGTGAAGCTACAGATAGGTGAAAATCTAGGTTAACCCCCAAGAAGGAAGAGATCATAAGGCAGGTTAACATTAATAGGATGTATGAAAAGATGGCCTTCCTGAATTCAAAAAGATGACACTCTGATGGAAGCATGAGAACATCAGAATCTTGAAAAATAAAATTTGGATCTCCGCAAAATACGCTGACAAATGTCTCACAGAGGGCATAGATGAAAAAATAAAAAAAGTTTGTTCTATACATCAAAGTGGCACTTGATTATATATATATATATATATATGTGGATCTCTCTCTAGCAAATGGGGAGAGCTTCCAGTATCTGGGTTAACACTAGGTCTCACATGACTCCTAGAACTGAGATAGTAGAGCGATCTCCTAGAATGGGAGGCTGCTCCAAAGCAATCCCCCAACCCCTCTCTCGCCTCGAACTGATGTAAAACACACAAGATGATTATTATACATATTGTCTCGACAACATGGTCTATACTGGTAGATATCAATCTCAATCCTTCCGCCACCCTCTCCTCTACTTTTCCTATCTCTTTCCTTTACTCTGCTTTTGCATTCCTCTATTTCTCCTTATATGTTGCAAATTTCTTATTACAAGACTTGTGACTGGAAACAAAAATCGGGTTGTGACACCAAAACTACATATATATGAGAAGAAAAGCTGCATTGCAATTATGATATATTAGTTCAACATTGATTGTTTACAAGACAATTGTTATTACGCATGATGGGCTAATGATGGGGTTTGTCCGTCAAATCTGTGTAGATCATTATATTCTGTCGGCAATGTTATGACTTACTTTTTCTGCACCAATAACAAAAAAAGAATTAATCATGAAAAAAAAAATTTAAAAAAATAATACATCAAATTTCAAAGATCCATAGACCAATAAATAAACCGATGGAAGACAAGTCTCCATAATGTTGTGACTCAATCTGCTTTGTCATAATTGCACAGGTTTTGTAATTTACATTTGCCATGAATGGCTCAAAGGTTTGAAATACACAAGATGCCTTACATAGAAAAAAAGGGAAATAAAGTGGAAAGAGCAAGCTAAACAAACATCATATAAAACAGCCAATATGACACCATGTTTGCTCGAGACAAAGGGACACATTGGAAATTGAGAGGAAACACATAGGAGAGTCAGGCTTAATCACCCATATGGAATACAAGCACTGAATGGCTGGTTTCTACCTGCAGGGTCATGGCACCGATTAATCTACTGGAGGATTATCCAGCATTACACAAAGTATCAATATTCAAACTGGCATTAGAAGGGAGCTGCCACTTATCCAGGGATTAATAAAAGTATTCAGAAAATTAGGCAGACTGGATGGACCGAATGGTTTTTATCTGCTGTCACATTCTATGTTTCTATGTATAAGGTAAACAACGGTGGTCTTCTTCATACATTAGGGTTGATTGCTAACTACAAGGCACAACCTTTATTTATGGCTTGCTTCTAGTACGCCTCTCAGCCTGGACCTTACTCCTCTCTACAATAACGATATACCCATAAAAACCAACAATGACGTAGCTAATATGTATCGAAGGTGTACATCAGGTGGACACCACATGGTTAAGATGGGAATATAAATATCAAAATAAGTTACTAACTGCAAGTCAGTGTCAGTGACTAGACTAGAGCAACCTTCAAGTTCCATACTCAGGAATGGAGCCAACCTGCTCAGGATAAAATATTATGTATTTTAATTGGTATTATAGTATTTATTTTTAAATGCAAAGCTTCAAAATAAAAATGTATTTAAGCCAGTTTAACTGACTGGACATTAATTAATATAAATTAAACTTTTATATTTTACTGTGGGTAGGAATAAAAACATTTTAGACAATTTTATTTTCATGCTTCAATACTGACACAAATAGGTTTGGACAGCAAATTGGCGATGTAAAGTAAACACTAGCCAGACAATCAGATCTACACCGTTAGTCTCACTCTCTAGTGAACTATGTTCAATGATTTTAATAACTCAGATTAGCCATGAAACCCAAATTAAGGCCACTGTAGAGGATCTGGTGTTATGCTTAGGGTTCCAAAATTTTAAGAAATATGTATATCGGCAGTTGTTATTAATAGCAAAAATACAATAGTTACTATTCCTAAAGCTAAAGATAATGAATATGTCATTATACTTTATTGGTCAAATTTGTAGATAAAAATGCCATATAATGACTATTAGCATATGGAATGCAAAGACTATTAGAATATGGAATGTAATACTATACTGCTATCTTTAATGATGGAAATAATATTTATAGAAAAGGTTAACATAACGATTACAGAAATAAACTACAAAATTTAAAAAAATACATTGTTACAGAAAAGGTTACTCACAGTTGGTACAGGATGCAAAACAATATCATGTGCTTCATTTACGAAGAGACCTCTTTGACTTGCACTTTATGTAGGAGCCCATGGTAGATGAATTTCCAGGAGCTGTACCTGTCTGCTATCTGGGATAAGGTGTCCTGCTACTTTGCAAGAAGAACTCTGATGTTTCAGAACAAAATTTCATAAGACCTTTTGTTAAAAGTAAGCTGTGATTTTTTCCTGCAAGATTTTGGCTGGTAGACATTTTTTTGCTCTGCTATGTAGCTAGCCACCAATAATTATTAGCCCTAGTGGTTACCCTAAACCAGTTCACCATGATGCTATGAAATTATTGATCTTCAAATTATGTCATTGGAACGGCAAAGATATTTTTAAAAAGACACCGTAAGCACCAGCTACAGCTTAATGTTGTGGTTCTGATGCAAAGAGACTCTGTGCAGTCTGACACTTTTAAACAATGTCTTTTCTGGAAAAAATGTATTGTCTCCAGTTGTCTATAAGACTATCTCTAGTAGCTGTCACTTAGACAGACTCTAGAGGTGCTTCCTGGTGTGGTCCTGCAATCTTTGTTGGATCAACGTTCAGGGTCTTCATGCTCTGCATGACACCGAAGCTTCCCAAAGAGATGCATTGATCTAACATATATCAGTGATATTCTAATTGATAAAGCATGGCAATAAGGTATAATGTTGTTAAAAGTGACTGTTTTTTTATATTTAAGCCTTTAAATGCCTTTGAAAGTTAGATAGCACTGGATATTTTGCAAGGCTCTCTAATCTAGCAGAGGTCTAGATCTGTCATTTATATCACAGAGACATATTGTAGGCATCTCTATTAATCACTGTGTACTCACCGGCTGATTTTCTGGGATTCCTGAGACCTTCCAGTTTGTCATTAATTGATTAGCTGAAACAAAATTTTTCAGGGATCTTCTATCTGTAAATATTATAAATTGCATCATATTTCAACTATCTGTCGTCAAGAAAAACCCTGTGTATAGGCAGAATGTGTTGATGAATGAATCTGTACTGGGAAGACAAACTGAATGCAGAAAAATCAGCACATTTACTGTATTTTTACGAGTAAATGGCAAATTATTATTATATAGGTATGTTTGATTAAAAAAACAAAAACATTTTGGTCTGTTATAATTAACCAATTATAAGTTACATAGTGCTAGCCTAAATAGCATTCAGCTTATTATGTTGGCTAACAATATTTTGTCAAAAACAATATTTTTGATTTATATTATCATTCTCTAATTATGTTACATATCATATTTTAATATTCTCTAATGTTCTCTCTGTAATGGCACAAGTGAGAAAAAATAATTTTGAGACCAGGGCGGGGATTTATCCAAGGGCAAGCTACTAAGTTTCTCTAAGCTTTTGTCAGAGTTCTCATATTCTTTGTTTTTGTTGCAATGCGATAACTTGGCTCACCCCGAGTTGAAAGTATAATCCAGACGTGGACCCCGTGCTCCCTGTGCCTAGAGGGTTATCAGCTGCACCTTGCTGATGAGGCCCGAAGAAGGCCGAAACAATCATCTGGGGTTGCTGTGTCTCTCATGCAGAGAGAACTTGCCGGCATTTCGGTTCTAGACTGCCCTTACGGGTGGGATCAGTCTGATATGCTTCGAAATACTTTCTCTCTGTAATGGTACAAGAATGCGAAAACTATTTTGAGACCTGAGCGGGGACTTACCGAAGGTCAAGCTACTGAGTTTCTCTATACTTTTGTCTGTTCTCATATCCTTTATTTTTATATTTTAATATTACATATTAAAATACGTTGAAAATAGACTAAAGTCCATCAAGTTCAAGTTTTCACATATCTATGTTTGTTTTCAACTATTTTTTATGGAAAATTTTGAAATATTATATCAATATACGCAGTACATTGTAATTGATACAAAATACATTTAGTCGTAAATAAATTTACATAAATCAAGAGAACACAAAAAACTGATTATGATGGTGCAATAAAAAGGGAGGCTGGAATCCTTTACTCAAAAATGGCAATTATGTTTCTTCTTGGATCAACAAGCTATAACCTTTTATATTGACTACTATATTTATACTACTATAGTGTGTTTAAAAAAGCTTCAGAATATAACACAGCCTTTTTTCAATTTTATTTTTTAAATCTTACTGCAAAGAACACGTTCCTAACCCATAGGCAATAGTTCCTTTCTTTGAGTCCCAGTGGTTGAACTCATGTCATTTGTACATTCCTGATATTGAACAAGTTACCAGGTAGCTGTTTGTATTGGCCTCCTATATATTTGCATCATGTTATCAGTTCCCCTCTGAGATGCCATATTTCTAAAGCACATAAATCCAGGTTTTTTACTTCTGTGAATGTTTTATAAAGAGGTGAGCAAAAAATAAGTTGCAAGAGAGTACTGAGAATGGACAGCAGCTCAAATAGCCTGCCCTTTCGGTGGGTCCCTGCTCAGATCTCAAGCTGGTTTTAGCTCATCTTGTGCCATTACAAAAAGAAAAAGGGATATTTGCATATCAGACTGATCCCACCCTAGAGGGTGGAAGAGACCCAAAATGCAGACCGGCTCTCTCTGCACCAGATATACAGCAAACCCAGACGATCGTTTCACCCTTGTTAGGCATCGTCAATGAGGTATAGGCACGTGAGCAAGGGGTCCTCGTCTAAATTACCATTTTATATAAAGATGCAAATTATAATTTTAACACTGGAATTAATGTCTTCAGAGTCTTAGATGTATATTTGGTAAATAGTACTTTGTTTTGCTTTATGATTTTTATTTTTTAATATTTAATTTCTGTGGATGGCGGAACACATAAAACAATCTTTTTTTTACTATGTGTTGGTGTTTGTAACACAAATATGGAGCATTTGCATCACATCACATTAACAGGGTTATTTCCCAAAGTAAGACTTCAAAGTGAATTCAAAGTCAATTTAGAATGTATGGCTCGAGTAGCTGACCTGAAAGCATAGCTAACTCGCAGACATGCCAAGTTTAGTTATTTTGACCTTAAATTTGAAATTCCTTTTCAGCTCACTTTGAATTGTATGACAATAAAACACACAAAGTGGGAAGTGCATATATAGTAGAACAATAAGAACATATATATAGATCTTCTCAATACGAGATGATAGGTTCAGATCTATATTAGAGACATGAAAGCAGATTCTTGCACAGTATAATACCGTTAATTCAAGATATTAATAGCAAGATTCCTCCATAGAACTACTCACATTTAACAGAGCCACTTATAGCAGGCTCCGGCTGTGAAAACATGTAGTAAAGTATATCCACCACGGTAAACTGCTCCCAAGGTCCAATGTAAGGAATTCCAGGAAACAGCAAATAGATGTAGATAAAATACTTAAATATATACAAATAAAAAACAGATAATATAAAGCACAACCTGCTTTGACAAATCGTCTTTTTCAAGTGCATAATCAGTCCGACACACATAACATTATTTAAATCCTTAAACCGGAAACTCCAATTGGTGCCATTCTCTGGCGTTTACCCAGCATTCAGCAGTTCCGGAAACAATCGGATGACGTCCACACTGTGCGTTCCCAATTCAAGCCTCAATTTTGATCGGACGTTCTTGCACTACCATGCGCATGCGTGTTATGTTGCTTCAGAAATCGTACATCAGTCCATAGGTCCATGTACTTAATAAACGTCTCATGCGTTCCAAATGCGTTCCATTAAACGCATGTGCAAAGGACATATAAATAATGTAAAAGTAATAACATAAATCAGCAAAATAAATGAGACTTTGCACTTTTCAAATTATAAAAACCAAAAACCATCAAAATATATAAAAAAAACATATAATTATTAAAAATCTCACCTAAGAAATAGAGGAAGGAGAGGGGGCGGAGCCTAGCACCGGACCGGAACGGACGCACATTGCCGGAGCTCCGAGTTACCGCACGGCAATCCAGCCACATCGGAGGCATCCCGCACTAATCCCGGCCACACAATCAGCCATAGCCCGCAGGGAACCTCACTGCAACCGCCGATGCCGTTTCTCCTGACGCCTGACTCGAAAAATAGACGCCGAGGCGGCAAGGCCTACCGGGCAGGGAGGCAACCTCAACCCAACACGGGAGAACATTGGCCCTGGAGTGTCCCAGACTTTGAGGACTGGTACCCCAGCACACACAGCTCAGGTGAGATGGGGCGCAGAATGCAGAAACTGCCCCAAAACGCCCCAAAACCGCAGCGCGACATAGGCCAAATGCTACAGGCCCCAAGCGCAGTAAAGACACAGACACCCCGTGAAACCTCCCCAGCACCATCAGAGGAGGAAGAATCGCTAGATAGCCCACACCTCAATCCCCAACACCCCACACACACGTGGATGCCAGAAGCCAGCGCACCGGCCTCCAAACAAGATATACAGGCTATGCTGACAGGCCTGCAACAGAACTTAAGACAAATGTGGGAAGCGCACGCGCACTCAAGCGGTAGAAGAGGAGGTAAAGGGACTAAGAGAGAACTACCAGGAATTGGGGGAGACGGTGCGACACCTTCAAGCTGCACAAGCAACAATGTCCAGGCAAGTTACTCTCCTAGATGATAGGGGGCGTCGAAAAAACATAAAAATCCGAGGGGTACCTGAATCAATACCGCTGGAAGAGTTGCCACATTTCATCAGACGCCTTGTGGCCACACTCCTGCCAACTAGACAATCTAAAATGTTCCAGTTCGACGGGGTTTACAGGATAGCCAAATCCCCACAAGCACCCAACTCAGCCCCAAGGGACATAATATTGAGATGCCAATCAATGTTGGACAAACTGGGGCTAATGGCAGCTATGCAAGGGAAAACACCTCTTGACTTTGAAGACAGCAAACTCTCCTTCTTTCAGGACTTGAGCAGGGCTACACTGATGTGGCGCAAAAGTATGCAACCAATCACCAAACAACTCCAAGCCGCAGGAGTAGCCTATAGATGGGCAACACCAGGAACTCTCTGGATCACTAAAGATGACAAGCACTACAGAGCTACCGACCACGCAGAGGGCCCGGCACTGATGACCGCATTGGGAATATCGAACCTCGCAGCGACCTCTATGACACAGCCGGCTCATCGACCAGGGACAACGAGCACAGATTCATCCGCAACTCCTGGAATAAGCAGAGGCCCGAAAACCAAAACCTGAACGAACTGCCTTACCGACGGCCTCATAGGCCTTAGTTTCACTAGTTTAAATATTTTAAGTTGATAAATTCATTTAAGTTAAATGTAGTTTTCCCACATTCTGACGGCTATAACAGTGCTAAAGAGGCCCACCAGAGCCACGCACACTAGCTCCGATAACAATCCCCCCCCCTCCCTTGGGTTAATGGGAAACGACATCAAAGGTGACATAGTAGCCCTGACTGGAATCAAGCTCACCGCGTGGTCTGATGCCCCACGGGCACAACTTGATCCGGTCACACTACAGCGACCTATATATATACATAGACACGATTTGTAGTTACCACTAGGGCCACAAAGACACCTTGAGCACCACACATGGGCACCCACCAATAGCTACAACCAGGGAAAAGCAAAAGAGGAGCGGACATAGTCCTAGAAAGGGCACCATTAGAGGGACCCCGTAACTACCGCAATCCGCTTCCTTATCCAAACTCGAAAGGGTCAAGAGACTCACCCAACACCCATAACCTATAGTCGCACGACCTGGAATTGGGACCAGCCACTGGACCTTGCAGTAAATGCCTTTCCCCCTCCACCCACGACTCCGCAGACCTTAGGGTGTCTTAGGCAGACAGAAGTCTTCCACCCCCACAGTTATTAGATTTTAAAACCTCACTGTAACAATGTGACCTATTGTAAATATAAAATGTGTGTGACTAGCACACAACAATGCCTTGTATTTAATATGTACTGATTCTAATCGTTGTGTCGAGGCTGTTGTGGCCAACTTCATGAATCTGTTATCTTTCCACATGAAAAATAAAGAATGTAAAAAAAAAAAAAAAAAAAAAAAAAAAAAAAAAAAAAAAAAAAAAAAAAAGAAATAGAGGAAGGAAGGAAACAAAAACAGGAAGATACATTTCCAAATTTAAAAACTAATAAGAATGACATGATAAAAAATTATAGAAATATATACATATATGTATAGGGCCACATATAAAAAATATAATGAAAAAATATTCTGTAGTGGTGAAAATAATGGAAACCATGTTAAAGGATAGGATTGTTGAACATCTAAAATCACATGGATTTCAAGATCAGAGACAACATGGGTTTACTTCAGGGAGATCATGCCAAACTAATCTTATTGATTTTTTTGATTGGGTAACTAAAATAATAGATCAATAGATTAAATTAGAAGAGCAAAAGTATAAAAATAATTTCAGGAAGTATTACTTTACTGAGAGGGTAGTGGATGCATGGAATAGCCTTCCAGCTGAAGTGGTAGAGGTTAACCCAGTGAGGGAGTTTAAGCATGCGTGGCATAGGCATAAGGCTGTCCTAGATACAAGATAAGGCCAGGGGCTAATGAAAGTATTTAAAAAAATGGGCAGACTAGATGGGTTCTTATCTGCCATCACATTCTATGTTTCTATGTTTAATAAAAAAGGGAAGAATCATATTAAAACACTTAATTGCAAGTCTATATTAAATCCATTGGGAGTCATTGTATCTAAATTAAAAATCCATTTCATCTCATTGTAATCAACCCTATTTAATGCCTGATACGGCAAAGGTGCTTGACAATGCTGCTGTCCTCTCTCGCCTTGACTACTATAATTCACTTCTCAGTGGTCTTACGTGTTCCCAACTTGCCCCGTTTCAGTCTATAATGAATTCGGCAGCGAGGCTCATCTTCCTGTCCACCTGCACCTCCCATGCCTCCCCCCTTTGTCAGTCCCTACATTGGCTTCCAGTTAGATATAAGGCTCAATTTAAAATTCTGGTGCTTGCTTACAAGTCCCTACATGATGCTGCCTATCCTCCCTAATACACAAGTATGTCCCATCGCGGCCCTTGCGCTCTGCCGAAGACCTACGTCTATCCTCTGTCCGTAGTCCCACATCTGATGCTCACCTCCAAGATTTCTCCAGGGCTGCACTTTTTCTGTGGAACTCCCTTCCCTTCTCCGTTAGTCTTTCACCTAGTCTCCACTCTGTCAAAAAATCTACTAAAATGTATTTCTTTAGTAAAACATATCAATTAAACTGTAATCAGCTTTTCCTCCTTGCACCCTGATTCCTCTCCTGAAACTGTCATCAAAACAAAACAGTAAGCCCTCAATGAACACTATCCTCACAACCTACTTTTCTACCCTTACCTTTTGTGTCACATTACCCCACTCCCTCTTGCGTGTAAGCTCATTGAGCAGGGGCTTCAATCCCTCTGTTCCTGTGTGTCCAAATCATCTGGTTACAAATACTTGCCTGTTAGTCCATCCATTGGAGTTTCCGGTTTAAGGATTTAAATACTGTTATGTATGTCGGACTGATTATGCACTTAAAAAAGACGATTTGTCGAAACGCGTTGTGCTTTAAATGGTCTGTTTTTTACTTCTATACATTAAAGTAATTTATATATATATTTATTTGCTGTATCCTGCAATTCCTTACATTGGACCTTGGGAGCAGTTTACTATGGTTGGTATACTTTACTACATGTCTTCACACTGCTATAAGTGGCTCTGGTAAATGTGAGTAGTTCTATGGAGGAATCTTGTATTAACGGTATTATTCTGTGCAAGTATCTGCTTTTATGTCTCCAATAAAAATCTGAACCTATCATCTCCTATTGAGAAGATCTATATATAGGTATTTATTGTTTTATTATTTTTGCACTTCCTACTCTGTGTGTTTTATTGTTATATCTTTTATTTGTGCCATAATATGTGGTCAGTGGCATTGGGAATTTTGTGCTATCATATACCAGCGCCTAAACCTCTTTTTTGGTATATTTTCAGTTTGAACCTTGACGGAAAAAATGTTAAATTCAAAAAGAAGTTTTGCAAAACTTAAAGGACCACTCTAGGCACCCAGACCACTTCAGCTTAATGAAGTGGTCTGGGTGCCTGGTCCAGCTAGGGTTAACCCATTTTTTAATAAACATAGCAGTTTCAGAGAAACTGCTATGTTTATGAATGGGTTAAGCCTTCCCCTATTTCCTCTAGTGGCTGTCTCATTGACAGCCACTAGAGGCGCTTGCGTGGTTCTCACTGTGATTTTCACAGTGAGAGCACACCAGCGTCCATAGGAAAGCATTATGAATGCTTTCCTATGTGACCGGCTGAATGCGTGCGCAGCTCTTGCCGCGCGTGCGCATTCAGCCGACATGGCGGAGAGGAGGAGGATCGGGGGAGGAGAGCTCCCTGCCTAGCGCTGGAAAAAGGTAAGTTTTTACCCCTTTCCCCCTTCCAGAGCACCCTCAGGGCACTATAGTGCCAGGAAAACTAGTAGGTTTTCCTGGCACTATAGTGGTCCTTTAAATTTCCATGTTTACCTGTTAAGGGAACAGAGATCTGTGCCTAAGTGCCATCAGCCAATGTAGTTAGATTTTTATGAAAATTGAGGCTTGAAAAGAAACATTATATGAGTCTATGCCTGTTTCAGTGAGTTGTAGAGGGGCACCGGGAGGGGGAGAGGTGGGGTTGTGCCCATTGGAAGTGGTGACACATTTTTAGAGATCCTAAATAAAAAGGTAGATAAATAAATGTGTGACTCACTATCACTAATGAAAATGAATGTCTGCGTAACTTGATTTGTCCCGAGTAAACAAAATCATCTGCAATCTCCAGGTTTTCTTAAAAATCTTCAAGTAAATTTTTTGTACAACAAATGTTGATAAAATACTAGCAAAAACACGGTACTTTCTACAAACTTAATTTTCAAATGAGTCTATTGAAAATAGCTTTACTGGTTGCAGATATGCTGTTTGTAAACATATTAAATGGTTAATTTTTTTTAATGACTAGTAATTTTCCCATCTAGTGAGCAACAGATTTTCAGAACATAGGCTTCATTTGGCAAATATATGTATGACTCACTCAGGTGGCTCATTCTATTATGTGCTTTCAGAAATAGTGTGAATGTGTCTATGTTAATGGCATTGATTATGTGTAATTAACATAGATTTAAGAACATAGATACTGAGGTGTATGTCAGAATTGGACTTTGAAAACAACTAATAAGCAAGTCAATAAATGTGTCTACATTGGACTTCACAGACAGGAAACAAAAGATTTTATCCAGATTTTGAAAAAAATCTTTTACTTTTCTTATTTTTTTATGCATGTTTACTAGAATTGTGCACGGTGGAAATGTTTGGCTTATCTGAATCCATTCATCAAAAGAAAAGTAATTGTTAAGTCATGGTATGTCCATGTGACATTTCGGTTCAGATGAATTTGGTCCTTGAAATATTGTTGAGACAAATAAATTGGTCAGAACAAAATTGCACGAAAATGTGCCTGTATCAATACTATGTACATACTTTCCAGTACACTGATAGGCAAGCATTAGAGGAAATAACCAATAGAGCAAAAAAAGGAGGATCAGTAAAAATGATTTGTATTTATATATCACATAGTTATTAATACAATATATAAATATATATTATTTTCTGCTATTCCCTTTATCCCCTCTGTTGGTCACTTCTTACTTGATCTGTAAATCAAATCAATATTTAGTGACTGTCCCCCAACCATCAGTCATTTTTTTTCCTATCAAGGAGATTTTTTTCTTTTTTTTGGAGCCGAAATGGAATTCTGAATCACAAAACATGGTTCATTCATTGCTTGTTTCGTTAATTTTGTGATTTGGAAATATGGTTATTTAGATTTACAGAATTCGATTGACATGCCAATCTCCCAAAATTTAGTCAAAATGCCATTCATTTGAAACCGAATGTACAAAGTCTAATACTCACACATAGGAGCCACCATCAGATATTTTGGCAGCCAAAACTAATTTAAAGGGTCTACATTGGCCACGCAATCACACACCCTTCCCATACGCACACACACGCTCCCATATGCACTCCCGTATACATACACACACACTGCTAGATACACGCACATGCTACCAGATACATACCAACATTCGCTCAAGTCAAGGCACACAAGAAAAAAATGACGTGCTCAGCTAACCTGCTGATTGTCTAGTTTTTAAAACAGGAGGATGGCTTCCCTGGCTTCTGGGTTCCGTCCAGAGGGGACCTGCTGCAACACTGCTGCTCTTTTCTTCTCCTTCTGTGTATCTCCCTTCACACACTGGAATTAAGTGATATAAAATCACCTTTTCTAACAATAGCTTACAAGAAGAGAAGAAGGGCATTCAGCAGACCTCAGTAAGGTGCCTTCACCACTGGAGGTCCGTAATGCTGTCCATTTGGGGATAGATTTTTATAAACATGCTCCAGGGCTTGGCCAGGTTCCTTAACCAGATACTGGCTTTTCTCCCATTATTGCAGCTCTGTATAGCCAACACAGCAATCTTTTCCTTAAAAGACTTATATCAGCATGGGGTGTCCTACTGATTTAGCTCTGTAGCTCCATACAGCCCTGTGGTTACTAATTAATATACCAGGTATACCGGTTTACAACTAATCATTCTGATAATATGAACTGGCATCGGTCTTCGAAGGTTTAGAGCAAATCCACCACCTGAATATTATTTTGAAAAATAATTTAGCAGAGCATAAAAACAGTATCTTGACAAAAGTGTTCCATATAACTTTATATATGTTTAATAGTAGATGTTGATGTTTAATACTAGCTTTGCAATCTACCTGCTGTAAATTACAGCTGGAGGCTGGGCATGGATGAAAACTACCTCATATTTATTGAATTCTGCAAAAAGTTATAAAAAACATGCTACAAAGATGTAAAAAAAATGATACAATGAGCAACCAATCAATGGTGGGTGGTTGGTGGCATTTAGGGAAAAATATTCTCAGTAAAAGACACAGTAAATTCACGTGCACATGTTTGTTTATTTATCTAATTACAGCATAAAGTATATTATCATGCAGTGCCATTCGGACATGGTCTGCTTAGCTTTGGCAGTTCCATACAGCCCTGCATTTATTTATTGAATCAAACTTACAATTTTGGAGCAGCAGCTTTAACCCCTTAGTGACCAGACCATTTTTGAATTTTCTTACCGTTAAGGACCAGGTCTGTTTTTACATTTCTACAGTGTTTGTGTTTAGCTGTAATTTCTCTCTTACTCGTTTACTGTACCCACACATATTATATACCGTTTTTCTCGCCATTAAATGGTCTTTGTAAAGATACCATTATTTTCATCATATCATATAATTTACTATAAAAAATTATAAAATATGATGAAAAAATGTAAAAAAATACACTTTTTCTAACTTTGACCCCCAAAATCTACAACCGCCAAAAAACACCCGTGCTAAATTGTTTCTAAATTTTGTCCTGAGTTTAGAAACAACCAATGTTAACATGTTAGGCTAACAAGGCAGTGCCGCACAAAGTAAATGCCTTGTTAGCCTCGCGGTGAATACACCACTGAGCACCCTGTGACATTGTAACACTATTACCTGTCATAAATCTCTGAATCACACCTCACATGTACATATTTCTTTCAAGTAGATAACCCAGGGTATTCAATATGGGGTATGTCCAGTCTTTTTTAGTAGCCACAAACACTGGCCAAAGTTAGCATTTATATTTGTTTGTGTGTTCAAAATGCAAACAATGATGAATGCTAACTTTGGCCAGTGTTTGTGACTAATACCCCATTTGTAATACCTTGGGTTGTCTTCTTTTGTACATGGTATGCCATCATGGGGGTAATTCTCATTCCTGGGCTACCATACGCTCTCAAAGGCAACATAACCAATACGGCACATTTCAATGTGAAAAAACAGAAAATCAAGCCTTATATTTGACCCTGTATCTTTAAAAAAACACTATAAAACCTGTACATGGGGGGTACTGTTATACTCAGGAGACTTTGCTGAACACAAATATTAGTGTTTCAAAACAGTAAACTGTATCACAACAATAATATCATCAGTGAAAGTGTGTGTGAAAAATGCAACAAAAATCACTTTCACTGACAATATCATCGCTGTGATATGTTTTACTGTTTTGAAACACTAATATATATGTTCAGCAAAGTCTCCCGAGTAAAACACTAACCCCATGTACAGGTTTTAGGGTGTCTTGGAAAGTTACAGGGTTAACCATAGTGCTAGCAAATTAAATTCTCTGGACTTTCGGTCTGGGTTGTCAGGCAGTTCCCCCAAATTGTAATCAATAAAATTACTTTATTATGTAAAAATGTTACATAAATATGCACGTAGAATTTTAATATATATACATATTTATATATTTGAAGTCTACGTGTATATTTATGAAGTTATTTATGTAATTATGTATATAGACATATGCATATTTCGTATTATTTCTAATTATTTATATATACATAGATATATATATATAAAATTTCACTCTAAGTGTATTTTGATATACATACATATATATATATATATATATATTAATATCAAAATACAGTTATAATAAAATTATATATATATATATATATACACACACACACATACTTGAAAAAGATGTTTATTATTTTTATTTTTTTTATTATTATTTATTTTTTATAATAATACATATATACACACAATATATATAGTTATTATATATATATATATATATATACACATATATATCTACACACACACACGTGTGTAACTCTAAGTGTATTTTTATATTAATATATGTATATGTTAATAAAAAATACACTAAATATGATGTTATATAAAATACATAAATATATATATACACATATTATAGATAGAATATATGTATATATATATATATATATATATATATATATATATATATATGTTTGTATATATATATATATTTGTGTTCGGAGCATTCTCAAATGATATAGAATAAGATGGGTTGTAGAGATGTAGCTTTAGGAATAATCGGTTGAGGTGTGCCGAAACCGACGTATGCTGTAGGCCGGTAAAAAGTGGGCTTACATAGAGGAAATATGAACCATGGGAGTAGAGGGTGGGGCTATTCGTCTGACCAAAAAAGGTAAGTAGGGAAAGGGGGGAGTCCCTTTTATAGTCCCGCTGGGTCCTAATTTACCGAGGAGGGACTGTCTGGGCTGTCAGACAGTCCCCCCAGATGACGAGGAACACCAATTGCTGGCAGGGAAATGGCGGCGATCGGATAAGTGAATAGGAATACGTACTAGGTATGTCCGCGGTCCTGGGGAAGAAGGTTTAATACTTAAATTTTACTTTAAAAAATTATTTTTTTCATTATTTTATCTTCACTGAGTGCCTCGACCCCTCGAGGCACTCAGCACACAGGCAGAGTGTCGGAAGCCTGTCCGATGGCTTCCGATACTCTGCTACACTGTTGGGTGCCACGTGGGGCAACCCGGAAGTAATCACCTGGTGGCACGGCAGTCAGGAGAGGTATTGCAGGATGCCGCAACATCGAGGCATCGCTGTAATACCGTTATAGCGGCAGGAAGCGCTCACAATCACTTTCAGCAAATTTGCCGTGGATGTATCAGGTAGGTCCGAGTTCGGTAACAACCGTTTTTTTGTTGGACGTACCTGATATGTCCGCAGTCACTAAGGGGTTAAAGAGCTGATTGTTTTGACGACATAGAGCATCATTATTGGGCCTTAAAAGGTTAAATTACCAGCCTCAGAACTGTCTGGTTTTGAAAAGGTTAATCGAGATCTGAAAAGCTCAAAATATGGAACAGAAAATAAAACTCTCATATTGCCAGAGCCATTCTCCCATTCCCAAAACAGAGTAACTCACCTCAGCTCACCTCATTTCAATATTATCTCTTAATTAATTAGTAAGCCAGCTGTTGTCTTTTTTTTTTGTTCTGTACTGTAATCCATCCGAAACATTGCTGAGATACTCTTGCTTAATCCAATCTTCACTTCCTAATTCACTTGGCTTGCTTGTCGTAAAATGTAGAACAATATTTCAGTAACATTCTACACCTGCATCACATTCACTTTGAATTAACATCTCATTTCTGTCATTCTTGCCCCCAAAACATCGTAAATATGTGAATAGTAATAGTTATAAAAATGACGGAACAATTATTTATCCTGAATTAATGGCTTGTTCATAACTACGTACAGTAAAGCTCAATGAACAGGATATTTTCAGCCTTTCGTACTGACCTGGGAAATGACTGCTCAATTATTTGTTCCCTGTTGATTTTCTTTTAGAAACCAGATACTGGAAAAATAAGTGTAAGTATTTTATTGGAACAGAGGAAACTCTAAATGGCCTTTCCCCTTTTAATTAGATGGCTGTTCATTTTTCCCATCCTTTGAGACGTTTGATGGAAAAACCGTCTGTTGAACCTAAACAGGGTCATTTGACCGAAGATGTCCTAGTCATAGCTCAACTCTGCCCAAGTATGGGAGGATTTGTCTGAATATAGCCTCATACATAGATTGAATGAGGCATTTTGAAGGAATAATATAGTGCTTTTTGCTTTTCTCTGTGTCAACAGTAGAAATCTTTGATGATGATAATTCCGGTTGTCAGATCAAAAATACAAAGATGAATGTGTCCTTTGTCAATATATAGTTGTTGAAAGGGTCTTAATAGTGACCCCCTTTGGAATTCATTACATAGAGAATGTTAAAAAAAAAAGAAAGAAAAAAAAGAGTAAATAGGAAAAAAACCATTGTACCTTTGAAGTTCTTGCTTCTGCTAATAAAATGTCAGCAACCAGGATCTTCTCTTTCTGGTTTAAGGGACAAGTAGAGCTGGTCTATAAGCTAATATCAGTCATATTATTTGGGACTATGCGCTATATCCTCCTGAGCTGCCAACAACACATATGGGCACCAGAAGCTCAGGGTAGAGGCTAAAATGCTCAAAAAACAGACACAGGTCAAGCAAATACATCTGTTTAATTCCCAGCCTTAAAAGATGAAATGGGTAAGAATCCAATCACTTCTTGTAACCTAGCAAAGGTGTACATAAACACAAATACACAGCAAAACTGAAACGTGATAGTAACGAATAGGAAAACAAATTAAATTGCACAAAGTCTGAATGAAACTGGTGAAAAAATTGCCCCATTACAAGACAATCAGATACATTTAACAAATGATTCAATTCTGTTAAAAATTCTTTCCAAGCGATTTATCTCCAAAGATTCCTATAGACTTTAATGGTACCATCTGTAGATTAATCATTTGGGATAAAAAAGCACTAACACTATTAAATTCTTTGGAAATCTTATAAAATTAAGTCCATATTGGCTTAAATAAATGCAATATTTATATATCAGGGATCCATTCAGGGTTCTATTCTTTTTCATATTTCTAACCTTTCAGTAGGTGGATAAAAGGGATAATTTCTTGATTTCTGCAGTCAGAGAACACATGAAAGGAACACTCTAGAACCCTAAAGTACCTTAGCTTGCTGAAGTGCTTTATGTGTGAAGAGCTTGTCCCCTTTTTTCATTTTTCAAAATGTGTCGATTTCAATAGAAACTGGTACTTTTATCAATGAATCTTGAACTTAAGCAACGTTGTAAAGAGAGTGAGCCAAAATTCCCCAACAATGATGTGAGAGACTGATCAAGTCATACAGACAGCGATTAACATGACAGGAGGCTTCATATTTGCTTAAAGGACCACTATAGTGCCAGGAAAACATACTCGTTTTCCTGGCACTACAGGGAGTGCAGAATTATTAGGCAAATGAGTATTTTGACCACATCATCCTCTTTATGCATGTTGTCTTACTCCAAGCTGTATAGGCTCGAAAGCCTACTACCAATTAAGCATATTAGGTGATGTGCATCTCTGTAATGAGAAGGGGTGTGGTCTAATGACATCAACACCCTATATCAGGTGTGCATAATTATTAGGCAACTTCCTTTCCTTTGGCAAAATGGGTCAAAAGAAGGACTTGACAGGCTCAGAAAAGTCAAAAATAGTGAGATATCTTGCAGAGGGATGCAGCACTCTTAAAATTGCAAAGCTTCTGAAGCGTGATCATCGAACAATCAAGCGTTTCATTCAAAATAGTCAACAGGGTCGCAAGAAGCGTGTGGAAAAACCAAAGCGCAAAATAACTGCCCATGAACTGAGAAAAGTCAAGCGTGCAGCTGCCACGATGCCACTTGCCACCAGTTTGGCCATATTTCAGAGCTGCAACATCACTGGAGTGCCCAAAAGCACAAGGTGTGCAATACTCAGAGACATGGCCAAGGTAAGAAAGGCTGAAAGACGACCACCACTGAACAAGACACACAAGCTGAAACGTCAAGACTGGGCCAAGAAATATCTCAAGACTGATTTTTCTAAGGTTTTATGGACTGATGAAATGAGAGTGAGTCTTGATGGGCCAGATGGATGGGCCCGTGGCTGGATTGGTAAAGGGCAGAGAGCTCCAGTCCGACTCAGACGCCAGCAAGGTGGAGGTGGAGTACTGGTTTGGGCTGGTATCATCAAAGATGAGCTTGTGGGGCCTTTTCGGGTTGAGGATGGAGTCAAGCTCAGCTCCCAGTCCTACTGCCAGTTCCTGGAAGACACCTTCTTCAAGCAGTGGTGCAGGAAGAAGTCTGCAACCCCTGATCCTCAACCTGATAGAACTTGAACAGCGCGTCTGGGAGGTTGTGCTGTTGCCGTAATGCAATGCTGATGGTGAACAGATCAAACACTTATGTAACCATGGAGCTTGAGTGTCCTGCAAAAGAAGTGTAAGGTATTGGTCACCGATTTGTTTTTAGTTTCGTTTTTGAATGTCAGAAATGGTATTTCAGAATGCTGAGATGTTATATTGGTTTGTACTTGTAATAATAAATAATTGAAATGGGTATATATTTGTTTTGTGTTAAGTTGCCTAATAATTATGCACAGTAATAGTCACCTGCACACACAGATATCCCCCTAACATAGCTATAACTAAAAACAAACTAAAAACTACTTCCAAAAATATTCAGCTTTGATATTAATGAGTTTTTTGGGTTCATTGAGAACATGGTTGTTGTTCAATAATAAAATTAATCCTCAAAAATACAACTTGCCTAATAATTCTGCACTCCCTGTATAGTGCCCTGAGGGTGCCCCCACCCTCAGGGTCCCCCTCCCGCCCGGCTCTGGAAGGGGGAAAGGTGTTTAAACTTACCTTTTTCCAGCGCTGGGCGGGGAGCCTCCTCTCCTCCTCTGATCCTCCTCCTGGGCTGAATGCGCACGCGCGGCAAGAGCTGCGCGCGCATTCAGCCCGTCGCATAGGAAAGCATTTACAATGCTTTCCTATGGACGCTTGCGTGCTCTCACTGTGAAAATCACAGTGAGAAGCACGCAAGCGCCTCTAGTGGCTGTCAATGAGACAGCCACTAGAGGATTAGGGGGAAGGCTTAACCCATTCATAAACATAGCAGTTTCTCTGAAACTGCTATGTTTATAAAAAAATGGGTTAACCCTAGAAGGACCTGGCACCCAGACCACTTCATTAAGCTGAAGTGGTCTGGGTGCCTAGAGTGGTCCTTTAAGTCTTTCTTTACTAGAACTCCACAGATACACATTAACAACCAATCAACAAAAAGTAATGCAACCATAAAAGGCCCCTCCTGTTCTTATGGGGGTTTTGAGATTTGTTTTTTACTGTATTTTGTGTTTATGTATATGCCTTTTGTGTATTTATTGGTAGAGATTTAGTGTCCATGGGGTGTTTATTTTATGTGCATCGTCCTTTATGTGGAGTACAGAAGTTATATATCTTGTGCCTAGATATTGTCACTTTTAGTTTGTATGCATAGGTATATAGCGTTTATTTTCCCTCTCTGTCCTCCTCTGCCTGGATGTTACCGGGCTCTATCCCTTTTCTCCCCTCCTTGCCCAATCTGTGGGTACTTTCCCTTGTGGTCATCGCCAGAGACAGCCATTTAGCCGCCTCCCCCGATCGACCTCTCACTGGGTCCGCGGAGAACGTCTCCAGCGGCCCCACGTGGTGGGTCCCAGGGCAGTCGGCATCGCGGCATCGCTGCTGGGATCCACCGCATGTTTTTTCTTTTTCCCTCTTCATTTGATTCCACTTCTTGCATGCTGATATAGTTTCCGGTCCCCATTGGGTATCGCCCCCCTGCCGTGGGGCAGCGGAAAATCTAACTGCTGGCCTCGCGAGCCGCGGGGGAGAGGGGAACTAGGGACAGCCACATGGAGACGGCATTTCACTTCCTCCCTAGGTGCTCTCCCCAGCACGGACTCCCGCTCCGGTCAGGGGTTTGAGGTTTCCTGTGCCGGGGGAGGGAGGGGAGTTCTGTTTCAACTACACTCACCTGTCTAAATATACATGACTTGCTCATGGCCTCCTCACAGATGCATGGAACCTGACATACTAATGCTAGGCTTCAGCCTGAGTGGTGCTGCCTTGTCATGGTGAACAGTTCATATTCCACTACATGGGGATGCCTCTACAACTGTTTTGGTGATTTTTCAATTGCATGCACTGGGGAAACCCCCCCCCCCCCCTCACTTGTTCGCTAGTTAAATTCTAGGTTTGCTCTACCCTGATACTGAATACATTATTCTACAATGCTGTGGACCGTGCATTATTCCGATACATCAAAGGAATTGGCCTGCTTTGGCTGTGCCCCTTGATTGGCCTGCGCTCTCTGTGCCATCGCCATGGGATGAACCCAGTTTGGCTACCCATCTAAGTACCCATATATATAGCGGGCTCTGTATATCTTGCCTTGACCACATATTTGGCGTGCTGCCCCTATTACGCTGCCGGGGCCCCTGAGCATCTCCGTAGTAACATATCAGGGTCCTGACTAGGGCCCTTCCTGGATCCTCTCGGGTCAGGACTCTAAGGGGAATGCACCCACGGCAGACGACTCAATAGAGTCAGGCTTTCATGTGAGATATCAGTCAAGAATGCCAGGGTACTATGGGAAGGGTGAAGACCCTAAACCTCGACCCTAAAGAAGGGCAAGACTCTGGCATTCTGACGGAGGATTCTTGCAGGAGCAAGAACGTGTTGGAGATATCTGTGTGACCCGGCGTAGTCGGGGGTCTTTCTACGCAGGTACCGCCTACCTCTAGGCTGGAGGACGCTGTATTCACTGGCCACTATGGGCAATCCCCGATTTGGCCCACGACCTGTGATGCCCAGACCCCAAACAGATTCCTGAATAATCCTGACACAGCGGGTGTGCTTTCAGATAGGCAAGCCTCTGGTCATGGGGGTAGGGTGGTTTATGGGTGTAATGCCCCAGATCACTGGTTAGGGGATTGGACCCCTTGCCCCCGGAATTTCACGTTTGGCTCCACTTTCGGATCACATACCAGACGGGACCCCGAGTTGGGGGGTTGCAGGCTGCCCCATCTTAGTGCAATTTTGACTTATGGATGTGCTGGGCCATGGCTGGAAGGTTTAGGATTGAGAACGAGGTTACTCACAGGGAGAGTCCCGAACCCCGGTTTCGTATGGGGACTGGGCTGCATGCTCTATTTGCTGGTTGGGCCTTATTACCCGACATCCTGCACCGCTGAGGACCACAGCCCTCGTACACATGGACCCCAGGCTATTGGACTTGAGATAAAGGGAGCAGAACCCTTTGGAGTTCTCTCACGGGACTGCACGTGTTCATAAACCATTAGTTGCATTGGATTTTACACGGTCCTCAAGGAATTTCTGTGGACTGCGGGGTCCATTACTGCTGAGGTGGGCTCAACCTTTCAACCTGGTGAGGTAAGTATCTGGTGCACCATTCATTTGGATGATAATACAACCCTGGATGTTGGGTTGGAGGAATTTAGGGCATTCAGGAACACCAGAGATCTCTGAAG